>OZ020309.1:52686320-53434924 GCA_963971305.1 Arcuatula senhousia
TTGTTTCATATTCTAATAAATAAATAGTATATTTAAGGTGACTGATCAGATGATTTTTTTTCATTGAATATGGTTTGCATGCTGATTTCACACGTTTTGAGTGTTAAAATGGGAAAGAAAACGATTTAAAAATGTCCTTCAGAACAGTTTGTTGGTCAAGTTATATAAAATTGCATATAAAAAGGTTAATAATTTTTTTCTTTTGGTATCAGGATTTGGAAAAGAAAATGAAATTCTAACATGTCACCCGTGAGTGGTTCTGGTAAGAATTAAGATAGGGGTTAGAGTTACGGTTTGGGTTAGGTGTAGGGTTAGGGTTAGGGTTAGAGTTACGGTTGGGGTTAGGTGTAGGGGTAGGGTTAGGGTTGGGGTTAGGGTTAGGTGTAGAGTTAGGTTAGGGTTTGGTGTAGGATTAGGGTTGGGGTTATAGGAAGAGTTAGAATTAGGAATAGGTGTAAGATTAGAGTTAGGAATAGAGGTATGTGTGGGTTTGGGTTAGGATATGAAATAGATTTGGGGTTAGGGTAACAGTTAGGGTTAGGTGAATGGTTAGGGTTATAGTTAGGATTGTGATTGAGGATCAATAGGAAATAAGTATGGTTTGAATTCGGGTAAGAGAAAGAGTTAGGGTTAAGGTAAGGGAGAGTGTTCGGATTTATGTGAGGTTTAGGGTTGAAGATTGCAATAAGATTGAAGAAGTTTGTCGCCATGAAACAGTTTTAAGTTAGGTCCAGGGTGTGATTGTTGTTATAATTAGGGTCAGGGTTGTAATTAGGTTAAGGCAAGAATTGCTTTTGAACTATCATATCCATCGTGGTCGTTATATTTCAAGAAAAGTTACTTCCTGTCTGAACATTATGCGACTTGATCATTTCTGTTCTTAATGTATAGATATTAAACTGTTTGAAGGATGATTTAACTATTACATGGATATTTTGAAGGGCTATAATGTATTAACAAGTCGCGTATTGGTTGCAGTGTTATATATATACCAAGTTGAGTTCAGCTTCAACATTTACGTTTCATAATATTTATGTGGAAGAACTGTATAAGAGGTTAATGGTTTATATTGCAAAATTTAGAGTTTTTGTAGTGTAATATGCTACACTAAACGTGTTTGTATAGACTTGTTTACACTTTATTGTCCTTCCGAATGTCAAGTTTCAGAATAGTACATCGGAGTGTCATCTTCACAAGTGATCTTTAAGTAAAACTAATTATTTGATGTATCTCTTCAACCTGTTATAATAATTCTACCACAACAAACCCAAACTCATCTGAATTGATTAGAATAACTCTTACAACGAAGACGTTTTGTCAATAACACAGGTGGTCGGAATACGATTTCTGATGAAGATGTTTTTTCTAATTTGTCAGCCTAGTTTTGAGTGGTCTATAGAGATTGGAGAGGCCTGTCAGACTTGTCTGAGAGATATACGGTTACAGAGATGACACTCAATTCTTCACAAAATACAGCACCATTAATTTATTCCTTAGCAATAATAGATGACTTTATCCACAGGTGTGATATAACAAACAATCTATTGACTTTATCTTTAACCTGTATCGCTAAATTAGGGTAAGGTCTGAACTTTTCTTCCCTATTTTGAACTTTTTTTACTATTTTATAACGCTTTATGGTCTTTTTAACTTCAGTTGCCTACATATCAATACTGGTGGTGAGTGGTTTTATTTCAAATATGCACATTTAACGTATTTGAACTTTTGAAACGAAATAAAAACTACAACAAAGTTCAAGACAATAGATTTTGCTATGCCTGATGCGCGTTTCGTCTATTGAAGTCTCATAAGAGATGCTCTATCCAAAATATTGAAAAAGTCAAACACTAAATGATTATGAAGAGCATAGAACTATGAAACTATAAATACCTAATTTGGAAACTAGTTATGACTAAGTTCAACCCATGTCTGGGGAAGGAAGAAACTTAGGGTTTTAAACATTTTTGAAATTTAGTACACTGTATGTATTTGTGCACCTTTTCGTACTCCGTATGTCCTTTGATATACTTTATTCTTAAAAATATCATGCACACAAACTGCCATTTGTAGGGGGTTTCGCTAGAGTATCACACGAGATAAATATATCACCAGAGCCGACGTGGAGGATAGAAATTAAAGAACAATTACTAAATATTTTTCCTTCTGTGTATTTCAATTTTTTCCTGCATTTTTACCTTTTTGACATATCATTAATCATTTTCCCTTTTCAAGCAATTGGGTAGTATACCCGTTCCGAAACATAGCCTTAACAAAATCCCTAACCCTCATCCTGACCCTATTAATGATAATCTATGGGCTCTTATTCTAAAAAAATATATCAGTTATGTATAAGAAGAATGTTATAAAATTGATTAGCAATAGTATTTCCTGGGGTTCTCCACCATATTGTATAAGCATTGATATACGGTAACACACCTATGATTTATTTGTCTATTTTCAGAAGCGGTTCATAATCTTTGTGTCTACGTGTCAGTTGAATCATTCTTACACATCATGGGTTCGCAAAAATTTGGAAACTTCTCCAGATGATAGTTTTCGTTGCTGCTTTTGACATTCGACTGCTTCATTGGTACCCCTTTGTTTCTGCACTATACGATATTAGATAATGGCATCGTTTTATTGATTTATTATACAAGATATAAAGCAATTTAGATTGATCTATTATTTTTTTTATAATAATCTACAAAAATCATCTCAGATATATAAAAAAAAGCTCAGATATACTTTAGAACCTATCGAGTTATGACAACTTAAAAAAGATTTGCATCAAATATGCACTTTTAAAAATAAGTCGTTTGTATGAAAGGACATCGACCATTGATCTTATAAATGAAATCATATCATGTAAGCTCCAGTTTTTATAACATTTGGTAGATGATACCATAGACAATGCTTGATAGATAATATGATAAAATCAGTCATCAGGAGATCATCTTATTGAATTTAATTCATTACAGTTGTCATAGATATGACGTAATAGAAGACTGTGATACAAAAACACCAAACCAACACGCGAAAATGTTCTGCCTATCATTGAATCGTGGTAATCATTGTTTTATGGTGTAAGACAATACCGTCAAAAACGCATTTTAACCAGAAAAATAAAACTTAAGATGCCTATTACATGGGTATACTTGTTAATTCGTCGGTTCAAATGAAAGATAATTGTATTTTTAGAAACACAAAAAGATTCAAGTGAGATTAATGTCATATCAAATAATGAGAGTGAAAATAGTATATAGTGGTATCAGTTATTCGTCTGTATCGTACCCCATTCATGTCGAAATGGTTTCCTTTTCCATATCTTTTGGGTTTTTTTTCAAATCAAACACAGTAAAAAATAAAAATAAAATTAGAAATTTTCCATTTATACCTTTTTTGGAGCTGGTATCATTTCTATACTCAGCCATATACAGACTGGCGAGGTATTATGTGACACCTTTTCTATACTAAGCCATATACAGACTGGCGAGGTATTATGTGACACCTTTTCTATACTCAGCCATATACAACCTGGCGAGGTATTATGTGACACCTTCTATTTGACTTGATGTCCGTTCGCCCACTCGGTAAAATTTTAGCAAAAAAGTATTTTTAGACCGTTTTTGTTATCATTAAGGTCTCCTGTTATAGATTACATGTATTGGCAAAGATATATCGCAGGAGAATAGGAATTAAATGTCCAAGTAGAAAAAAGGCAAAAAGCAAGAAACATTCTGATGTTGTCTAGTTTTAATATCATTATTTATTTATTATTATTTGGGATTATTTTTGTTGTTGTTCTTTTTTTTAATGCATTGGGGGGTATATAACGACATGTATAGATATTGTTAAATTGCTGTTTGTGCATAGTTTGATGTTTTAAATATACTGGAAAAAGCCAGTGCAACAATGTCGTCGCACTTTTATTTCATATAAATACGCTCTTGAAGTCTAATTGAACACAACTATTGAAATAACCATAATCAGTGAATCTATAAAGACATTAATCTGATTAATGAGAATGGGAAAAGACAGTGGCAATCTTCGTGTAAAATTTAATGTAAATCAAACGAGCAGGGTGTGAATCTACTAAATGTACTTACAACAGAACAATAACAAAAGTACACAAAATCTAGATCGAAGATTATTTGTTTAACTTTTTATTAATGAAATATTTCAATGGGTTATGTAAATATTGCTCATCTGGGTCATCCACTGAACATAAGTGAATTTTAACAGACATTCTCTGCCAGTCCTTGTGCTATTGAATAAATCTTGCTATTCTACAAACATTGTAAAATCCACATGTGCAAAAGATTTAATGTCTTAGATTTTTACTTCAAAATAATTTGAAAAATTAAAGAATCGATATTTTTTTAAATATACTAAAAAAAACCAAGAGAATTACTAGGTAGTGGAGTCACAATGGTCTTGACCTGATAAAATATTCTATAGATATCTAGAAAAGGGGATAAAGTAGCTAGATTCTACGCATACTTTTTGTTTTTGATCATGTTTTTTTTCCTACTGTTTTAAGGTTTTGCCAGTGTAAAATCGACAACCTTGGGTGTTTAAACCAGATATAAAATTTGTAAATATGAAATGCTTTCAGCTTTTGAAGGTAATGAATTTTATCACAAAGTCGTTGTTTTCATTGGATATACATACAAAATTTATTTAGAGAGTTCTACATTTTTTTTTATTTCTTGTAAAATGCAATGCGTTTTATTGACATTGCACTAGCAAACCCATGCAATGCAAAATACATCAAGCGATGATTCCCCCCTTTGGTTCATACATAATATTATTAGCTCTTTAATTTTCCTCACCATATTTTTTCTCGAATATTTATGCAAAAACAACGATCAAACTGGTTCCGTTAATTTATTCTAAAAAACATAACTTGATTAACATGTGTATGAAAAATAAAAAGATAAAAAACATAAATTTTGCTGTGTTCTTTGACCCTTTAACGTAAGGCCTTCAAATTATAAAAAAGAAATAACTGTCATAATTCATCATATAAATGGTAGAAATTTGATAATTATATATCCTCGAGGAATTTATTTATTCTCGTCCGGCTGATGAGAATGGATTATTTATTTTGATTTGTATATTGTTAGCTTATTTATCGCTTGTTTAATCAGAAGACACGCGTCTCCCGCCATTTTATCTTATATTAGTCTCGTGTACAAGATAATTATCATATATTTTATATTAATCAATATTATTTGTCATCAATGCGTCAAAAATATAATATTCTTTAGTAAATATGCCAAATAGAGCGAGAGACATCCAGAATACCAAAAATGCTTTGCTTGTATAAATTTACAATAACTTAAACTAACTGGAAGAAGTCAAAAGTGAATAAAGTGCTTATGTCGAAAAATGAAGAAAAAAAAAGAATTTATAAAAATGGGTTTGATTTAGTAATGCTGTATATTAATCAGTAGTCTCTTTTCAGCATTTGAAACAAAACATTTGATAGTTAAAACACGATTGTTTTGAAAAAAAAAAGTGTTCGTACCCATGCAAAGTATTCTAAAGAGGAGATCAAATCGAGCACAGAGGGTGTGGCCCAAGTGCAGACCAGCAGCAAAGTTTTTAACGGTTTTTAATAAATCGAGAAAAAAAATCTGTGGGAAATTAAAAAAAAAATATATTCTTTTGTTTAGATTTGTTAGACAGGTTCGACGACCATGGGGTTTCACCCGAGGGCTTTTATCCACAGGCAGTGTTCATCAACCCAGTCATAGTAGTTGACTGGATATTTCTAGCTGTAAATATATTTTGCCTAAAATATTGCGCAGTTTATAAAAAAAATACAAAAACAACTTTCTCTGTTTTATTTTTAATTTCATATCTTGCATTTTCTATAAATATGCACCTAGTCGAAAAAAAAATAATCTCAGAAAATATTTATGAAAAGATATGTAATTGGTAAACATTTGAAGGTGTTGCTTAATGACAGCCACACTTAATGTTGACTTATAATAAATCTTTTCTACATACCATTTGTTAGGTATAAAATTTTGCATTTTAATGTTTAACAGCTCGCTCAACTGTCACATTACACGCGAACAGCTATGTTATGAATATTAATAAAGGATGCAAAAGATATGAAAATTAAAACGTGTGTAAGTAACACAATGACGATGCAGTCAGTCATCAAATTGCATCTCCACGTGTCAAAGGAAGGCTTATATCTCAGACACCCACCCGTAAAATAAGATGAACACATTCTACATAAAATCAATGTAATTTTTAGCCTGTATACGACATGGACAAAAGTTTCCTGTGGAACTCTATATAGTTTATGATAGAGGTCAGATAAGTGTCAAAACACCGCATATGTAATATGGTACACAAACCACAGAGTTTATTATTTTTTTTCTTATCAAAATGATGGTAGACCTTAGATTATTAAAATATTTTTCTGTATTCAACTTTTATGAATGAATTTAAGGATGTACTGACATAATTTTAACCACAGTTTTACAAAAAGAGTATTGCATCGTATGGAGCTTTGCTATTTTTTAAAGTTATCCATTATACTTGTCAAAAAGAGACCGCGTTTGTAGTTTTGTGGGTCTCCTTTTTAATTTGTTTCACTACATTTAAGGAATGATCACAATATTTTTTTCTGTCTACCCAGAAATAACATTCTAAAATGTGGCACACACTATGTAACCTGTGAAGCAGGTTACACAAAAGTGTGTGCCACATTTTAAATGTTATTTCAAATACACAGAAAAAATATTGTGGTCATTTCTTATAAATTAATTTCAATTACATGTTTTCTCATTTCAAACATCAAATAATATGAAAAAAAATAGTGTAAAAACCATATATAAAATAAAATCCCCATTTTGAACCACACCTGTTCAAAAACCTCATCCATTGAAAAATAACACAAGTCTTCAAATTGTAAGCAGATCATCTGAATGAATTATTTCATGTTCTTATATATAGCACGTTTTAAGCATGCAGATTGATCTTGATCTAAATTAATTTATAAAGTTATATTTTAAAAAGAGGAACATGCACGAACTGTTTGAATACAAATGGTACAGTGTTGGTGTGATGGACGGTTCACCAGTATCATGCATTATAGGCACGTTAAAATTAAGGTTATGTAGTGATATGTTGAATGTTTGAATTTAATGTATCGACACCCACTCGCACCCCCTTTTCAATAAATAAATAGATAGATAAATAAAATAATAAACAAACAAAAGAACAATTAATACAAATGTCCATGTAAATCATGATATAAACAGATTAACTGTCATTACTATTAAATCAAACAAACGAAGTGTGTGCTTGGGATCGATGTTCAAAGTGTTACTGAATGTCGGTCAGTTTGAAGTAGAACTTTCAGGGTGTGCGAGCTGTTACATGTTTATATATATTTTTAGTGTGAACGTTGGTTGAATGTTGTTTGTAGAAGATAATGTGGAATAAGTGTATTATAAGTGTAAGTTAAGTGTTGATGATATGATGAATATTTTTGCTGAAAAAAGTCGAATGCAGGTAGAATGTCACGATTGTTCACACGATGTCGAACAGTGTGATGCCGAATGTAGGTAGAACGGTGTGTGTTTGCTAGTTGTGTTAGTGTTAAGTAAACGTCGGGTGTTGGTTGGGTTAGACGATAAAGAAATGTGGAATAAGTGTACGCTACATAACTTTAAAACATCCGCAACGGAAAGCAGCCAGCATCCATGTGTTGATATCACGTGGTTGATATTGGTAATGCGGTTTAGATTATTAATGTTGGGTGTATGACTGTTACTGGGAACATAGTGGGCTTGTAACTTGTCGAATGCTAAATGTGTTGAACGTTGAGTGGCAATGAAGATGTAGAAGAACCGATGGTACATACAATCATAGACCTGTATATTATTATATTATTATTACAGATCTATGATACAATGTTGAAAGTTAAAATAAACAAAGACAAATCAGTTGAAAACAAACACACAACACAAAAACAGAATTAAAAAATCTGAACAGTAAATCAACAAAACATTTTTATGTCGGAACGAGAATGAACTTGGGGCTCCAAAATGTGTATAACTAAAGCAGTTCCAGTTTTTTGCAACACTTGTGTCGACTGAGTTGCCAACGATCAATAAATGAAGTAGTCAATCCAGTAAAGAACGATACTAGATGGAGCATTTGCCAACATCGCACCTTTACTTATCTGAAAGATCAAAATCCCGTATTTGTCTACGAGCACAGCTTCAAAGGTCTTTTTGTGGAGACAAAAACAAAATAAAAAAGAATCCCTGTTCAAACAAGTGTGTGTGTCAGACGAAAATCTAACCACAAAAGCTGAAAACTATTGAAAATTTAAAGCAGACCATAATTTATGGTGTTTTGAAAGGAAAATTAATAAAAACTGAAAACGTTTGAATATTTTCTTTATGACAACATCCCTGATTTATTAGTTCATGGACCAATTTCCAACTTAATTTTATTATAAACTGTCATCACAACATTACAGTTGTAGATTGATGGTGGTTCTGATTATTCTGTTCGGTAGTACTACTCAGTAATAAATTACCTTTCCCTGTTCAGGTAATAATTAACCCAAGGTGAGGTGACCGCTGATGTGTGAAGTTGTACAATAGGATGGAATAGGCGCGTGCCAATGATAAGATCTAACCACCTAATTAATACAATTATCACTTTCTAAGTTTAGGTTGTAAATCACTAATCGGTGGAAGGCAGAGGGGTCTACATTTGGGCCGTTAATAACTAATCGGTGGTAGTCTGTGGGGGACCATTTAGTCGTTACATCTCTGAGACATCTTCCAGATCCTTAATGATTGCTATTTGACACACTCTCACTTAACCCTTGTCGGTAAATGTGTGGGACTTTTTTTGATTTTAAAAAATAGAATTATGCATCTTTTATTAATTGTAGCGACATGATCTATTGAAGCTATATATTATCTCCTGCCTAACTGCAACCTATAATGGGGCGTAGTGTTGGGAAAATGTCGACGATTCCTTAACTTGAACGTTAAAGAACTCTGTTGTAGGTCTCAATAAGAGTCCCCATACAGGAGACTGAATTGTACGCTTCTACCCATCTCTCATTTTTCTAGAGGCAGCCAAAGGTCCCATCCTACGATTGGCCATGTGTCCCCATTTCCTCCACTTCATCATCATTTCATTTTTCATTTTATTACACCTTTCTTGTTCATCTCCTGGATATAGTCGAATCGCGCTGCTCGGTAGTGTGTTAGGGTTTAACGCCCCTTTCGACGCACTGCATGGGCCATATGGGGCGGTCAGTTTTAAAGATGAAGAAACCGCAGTACCCGGAGAAAACCACCCACCTTGTGCAGGTAACTGACAAACTTAATCACATAGATGTTGGGAAATCATTTTTGTAAATTACAAACGGGACTTGAACACCAGCTGAGAGCTAGTGATCAATAGTGTGATATTTAAACCAGCGCCTTAGAACACCCTGCCATCAAGGCCCCCGCTGCTTGGGAGTAAAAAAATAACTAACTGACAGGATTTTTTTTCTATTTTTTTTCATTTTAAACCTATTTATTAGAATAAGTTTCAGGATGAACAACAATAACCAAATGTAAATCAAAGAACCGTTTGTACCGAGTACTTAGAAAATTTATATAACTAAATCATTCTCATTCAAGTGAATCAAGGAATATTTCTGCTAAAATTATCGAACATATCGAACATGTCAACTCATTGCTCAATAATAATGACAAACGGTCTATCCTGAGCTATTGCCATCAGTTGGCGTCCGTCGTCGTCGTCGTTAACTTTTCTTCAAAAGTCTTCTACCCTGAAACTACTGAAGAGATTGCTTTGCATACATCATCCATGGGATATCCTCTACCAAGATTGCAAAAAATATGATTGGCGATCGAACAACGTGGCTGACGTTGCTAGAAATATAAAAGGAGGGTATCTATAGGAGGGTCTGACCCCAGCTTTTGGCTAATAAATCAAAAAGTACAATAGAAAGAAAAAAATTGATATAACCCTCCTTCTTCAGCATGAAAAGCTTTACAAAAAACACACCATTTAACCAAAGTTGTCAGATAACCCTTATGGGGAATATGGCCATTTAAAGGTAAATAATAGCGTTTTTTTCAACTTTTTGTCTATAGAATGAAAACTATTTCAGACGTAGAAAAGCAGTTGCTTGTTTTAACCTTTAAATTATCTAAGAAAGAAGCAGATGAACCTATGGGGCATCCGAAAGTCAAAAGTCCGAAAAGGCAGAGAAAAAAAACAATAAACACCAACGAAAACAGGAAATAAAACTGAAACATGTAAAACACGAAAACACAAAAACTACTGAATATCAATTAACAACGCAAATAACGAGAGTGAACTCGGGTGCCCTGGAAGAATTTTCCAGGTTCAAAATTGTCATGTGATCTCTTACAGGGGTTAAGGTATTTTAAAGGTAAAAAAGAAGCATTTTTTGTCTTTTTGTCCTATAAAATAAAAACCGTAACAGATATAGAAAAGCTGTTGCTTGCTTAAACTTTTCGCTCAATGAGCTTAACAAATATTTTCACTGGGTTGAAATTGATAGAGAATTTTAAAGCTGAAAAATAGCAGCTTCATATATTTGACCAATAGAATGAAAACTATAACAGATAGAGAAAAGCTGCTTCTTGGTTAAACCTTCAGCTTATTGAGCTCTACAAGTCTCCAATGATACGAAATTGTTAGAAAGGATTATAAGTATAAGTAGAAAAGGTAATTTCTTTGTACATACATTTCACATTTAAGAATTTAACTATAAAGAATTAATCAACTTTATTATAGTCGATAAAGAAGTAAAAACAAAATTCGAACTTTATGGTTTTGAGAGCTTTTCATTCAATATTTTTGGTGTTTAATAGTCCAATGTTTTGATTCAAATGCAGCTGATGAGAGGTTACTCCTTGAAATATACAGCATAACCAAATTAAGCGTTTCATAGCCGTTTTTGGTATTGTATTGTAAAAAATCTTAAATGTCTAAGAAGATCAGACTCCAAAAGACTTGCAGAAAAATGTACCCTAGGAATTGAAGGTGGCATTTGTCTGATGTCAATTGTCCTGCTTTAATAAGGACATTTTAAAAGGATTTAACCTGGTTTAATGTCGCCAAACCTACCTGTTCCTTTCGGTTACGTATAAGTTAGAAAAAACAATTGCCATTCAAAAACAGGTATCATGGGTATTTACCAACAAAAGTAACGGAACGATGCTATACAATATCTTTAATGTGTGATGGGTAAGACTAACTATATAGAATAGTTCAAGCCCTCTCCGCATACTGCGGCAGGTTAATGTAGCGACTGTAGGGGGTAAAATTTAACGACTGTGTTGTTAAGTCAAAACAGGTATTATACGAACATAATAATTGTTACAACTGAAAAAATTTCATGAACAAAAACAATTCTGAAGAAAAGATATAACCGCCAGTGGCCTTCAATGATTTGATTTTGGTAAATGTTTTTTTTTAGGTAATGACTTCAATATTCTGATTTTGGTCAATGTTTTTTTTTTAGTTTCGAAATGAGATAATGACACTGCAAAAACGTTCCGGGAAGAAAATTGCTCTTAGCATTGAAAAGGTGGAAAGATTTCAAAAGCAGACATTAAAATAAATGGGATCATATGCCTATCAAATGAAAATTTAATAGTTCAAAATGTTCTAATTGAATGTCTAAACGTCGTAGCCTTGTAATTATTGCTGTTCCTAACTAGAAAGCAAACATGAGCTGAAATGGTGGAACAACTTTCAACGAAAGTTTTGAAAAGTAAATAAAAGAAAAGATTTTGAAGTACGAACGACACTATATTATAAGCACCGCCCATTTTGGTAAGTTTTGCACCTGTCGCGTGGCTTCTATTTATCTTATTTTTTTACAGTTTTATTTTTATCTTTTAAATGGATGATTATAAAAGGTTGGCTTCTAAAATACAATGCAAAAATTGAAGCTTTCTATGTATTGAATAAATATGAATACTTAAAAGAGTTCATTTTATGGGGATGTTAATAATGACGAAATTTACTTTTCAGATTTCAAGTGTAACATCATGCTAACAGAAAAAGTCGCTTTTAAAATCACTGCAATGGGGTCCCGGCATGGGCTCTAATTTGAGGTTGCCTCAGCTTCAATAAAGTTTTAACTAGACAGTTTAATGTACAAAAACCTCTTTTTGCAAAGAAGCTTTAAACTACAAATATTTGGAAATCATAGTCACATCCTTTCAAAATAGACTCCAAACTTCTATCGCATTTTTATTTTAGAAATATCGCCATTTTGCTTATTTAGAAACTAATTCATATATCGAACCCGAAAGTGTACTTTTACCGGTAATGGCTGTTTTGAATAAACAAAGAGAATATCATAAAAAAATCTCACAGCAAAGCGATATTTTGATATATTTGACAAAAAAGAGATTTTGATTTCACCTGTTTTATTTGCCAAAAAGGTATTTACGATAAGAATAATGAAATGTTGAAGTCCCAATTTTTTCGCTGGTTGTGAATTCGCCATTATGTTCTCATCAGTCGACGTGTAAACATTTTCTTATCTTTTGGGCCCCCTAGAGAAGGATTTTATGTCCAAAAATTTAGGCACCTTTTATTATTTTATCAATTTTAAACAGTTTATTAATTTGACTCTTTTATTTGTAGTGTGGTGTTACCTTCTAAAACAATTCTTTTATTTACTTAATGTAAGCCACAGTTCAACATCTTTTCCAAATTCATTTTGATTCCTGATAATGTTAATACCATTTACAGGTCAAATGAAATGTTGGATAAAGAAATAACTAATCTTTATAGTTATCAATCAAAAATGTGGAGTTGTGAATTTACAATTATACCTCGAAAATTAACCCCCAAAAAGAATGACTTTAAATTTACAACTTCGACAAAAATTCATAAATCAAATCATTAAGTGAAAAATTATTAAAAAAAATAATAAGATCTTCTCAATATGTAATCACTGGATGATTTATTCTGAAATGTTAACAAAACTAAGACCTGCTGGTACGCTAATTACTAAAACGGGCACCTGTTAAGTTACAAAGCCTGTCAAATTACTACCACAAAAAGAACAGTTATACCCGAACTTTACGCTTCTATAGATCAAATTAACATGGGTACTACAATTTGATAATTTTATAAGCTTTTTATATTGTAAAATGTATTTGACAGAACCTTTTTATTCCTTTATCAGCATGTTTTGAAAAGTCAACAAGAATTAAGGATCAAAATCTCATTAGATAGGATGTAGATATTTCATTACATGTGTCAAAGCCGTTGAAGTTCGTCGGAGAGGTAGATAAATGCTGGTTTAATATCAGCCTATAGCTTTCTCCACATTTCCCTGGACACTTTTCTTCCTCTGCCGTCTGAGAACGTTAGCACTATGTGGTTTGACTCTGACATTTTCAAGTAGGTGTCAACCATGTCTTATTTATCACAAAATAAAGTTTTGTCTATTCCTCTCGAAAACTTGCCAGCCTAAACCGAAAAAAATAATGACACTTTTATATCAGTATAGCTTTCTAATGGATCCTATAGATGATATAGTTTTGTAAATGGTCATGCCATATAAAGACGTGGTGATTTCCACTCGAGTTCGATCTTTTTTGGAGGAGCTAAGCCTTATTAATAAAACATTGGTCAACATGTATTACATCGTTGGTGTCAAATAAGAATTGCCAGACTTAACTTTATTGAAAATGGGGTCAAAACCACCATAACGGCCTACTTAAGCATATATGAAACATACAACTTTTCTCAACCCCAGTAAGCTGTGTTAACATAAATGGCATTTGGTTTTTTTTATGGAGTAATACGATAAGTTGAAAAACAAACTAAAACCAAGAATGGCTTGATTCATTAAACACTTTTTCCATTCGGAATTCTTTGTATTTACCAAAACCTACCTACATGAATTCGTCAATTTTATGGTGAAAAACTGTTATAACTTCTTCTTTTGTTGATAGTGATGATTATAGAATTAGCAGTTAAAAGATGGAATAAAATTAGCGATGCACTTAATCAGGGCGGTTGACGCTTAGGCGATTCTTAAACAAGAGTTGACACTAAAGTATGTCTCGCCTGTCGGCACCATCACAGAACTCATTGAAGGTCTAGCTGGGCCTTCAGAAAAGTAAAGGTCAAGGTCATGTGACAAATGACAGAATTCCATTTAACCATCACAAAAATTCTAGATAACATAGTTATTTAGAAACAATGAAAAAAAAAACAACATTCACTAAGTCATTCAACCATGAAAATGGGGTCAAGGTCACATTACATGGTGACGTCAGTTGTGTATACCATAATCCCCAAATATCAGATGCCTAGCTATAATATTCTTTTCACTTAACTCATTTTCCACCTAAAAATCATCTAAGTTCACAAAGTCACTGAACCATGAAAATGGGGTCAGGGTCACACAACATGGTGTCAGTATACCAAATATCAGATGTCTAGCTATTATACTTTAACTTAATTTATTTTCCACAAAAGTTTAAATTGTCCCAAAAATCGTCTAAGTCCACAGAGTCACTGAACCATGAAAATGGGGTCAGGGTCAAATGGCATGGGGCCAGTTGCATAGACCATAACAGGAGGTGTCTGTATACCAGATGTCAGATGCCTAGCTATTATACTTTTCACTTAATTCATTTTCCACAAAAGTCTTACAAAGGGGTTTGTTGGCCCGAAAAAACATCTAAGTTCACAGAGTTGCTGAACCTTGAAATTGGTGTCAGGGTCAAACGGCATGGTGCTAGTTGCATAGACCATAACCCCAATTTTCTATATACCAAATATCAGATGCCTAGCTATTATACTTTTCTTGTTATTCATTTTCCACAAAAGTCTTACAAAGGGGTCTTTTGGCCTGAAAAAACATCTAAGTTCACAGAGTCGCTGAACCATGAAATTAGGATCAAGGTCAAACGGCATGGTGCCAGTTGCGTAGACCATAATCCCAACTGTCTGTATACCAAATATCAGATGCCTAGCTATTATACTTTTCTTGTAATTCATTTTCCACAAAAGTCTAACAAAGGGGTCTTTTGGCCTGAAAAATCATCTAAGCTCACAGAGTAGCTGAACCATGAAATTGTGGTCAGGGTCAAACGGCATGGTGCCAGTTGCGTAAACCATAACCCCAACTGTCTGTATACCAAATATCAGATGCTTAGCTATTATACTTTTCTTGTAATTCATTTTCCACAAAAGTCTTACAAAGGGGTCTTTTGGCCTGAAAAATCATCTAAGCTCACAGAGTCGCTGAACCATGAAATTGTGGTCAGGGTCAAACGGCATGGTGCCAGTTGCGTAGACCATAACCCCAACTGTCTGTATACCAAATATCAGATGCTTAGCTATTATACTTTTCTTGTAATTCATTTTCCACAAAAGTCTAACAAAGGGGTCTTTTGGCCTAAAAAATCATCTAAGTTCACAGAGTCGCTGAACCATGCATGAAATTGGGGTCAGGGTCAAACGGCATGGTGCCAGTTGCGTAAACCATAACCCCAACTGTCTGTATACCAAATATCAGATGCCTAGCTATTATACTTTTCTTTGTAATTCATTTTCCACAAAAGTCTTACAAAAAAGTTTACGCCGCCGCCGCCGCCGCCGCCGCCGGAAAGTAATACCTATGTCTCGCCTTCAGCGACTAAAGTCGCAGGCGAGACAAAAATCAACATAAAATTGAAGTTTCGCAAAATTTTGAATAGACCTTTTATATTACTGGTACACGTAGGATTAATCATTGAAGACGACCGACCTTTTTTTTTATTCAAGACTTATATCTAAGAACTTTTTCATTCACCATATACATTTACCAGAAGACACTAAAAACAAGCCCTCTCTGCGTATGAACGTCCATTTGTAATACTCTGGTCATCATTTTTACAGTAGAGATCTTAGTATTATCTATTTGATATCTCACACTATACCTTCATGACCTTATAATATAAAATTGCATTGTTGGTGCAAAAGAAAAATAATGATTTGCTGTAAGTGCATGTTTTGGGACACCAACTTTCATCAGAAGCTTAAAAATTAAAAGGTTGAAAAATATTTGACCTCTTGCCTTAAATGTGTTTAAGATGAGAGAAGATATTCCTTAAACTAAGCGCCGAAACTCCGACACCGGCACGAAAAACCATCTATTTACAATTCGTGCCAATATTCATGTTTTATAAAAACTGTTCGTGTGACTTAAAAAGAAGATAAATGTTTTTCTTGAGGTTTCTATTTGCTTTTGAGTCCACTTATCTTTTATTAAGTTTGATTAAGCCTTTAATTTTTGTTTAAAGCTTTAATAAGTAACTGTTTACAAGACATGGTCGGCTTCGATTGGATTTGTTAAAACACTTGAAAAAAATCACAAACGGTTTTCATTGTTTATAATACGATTATCAGGCACTTCTGCAAGAGATATGAAATGAAGTTTAACGGCACAGTTTCATCCCTAGTAAGATGAATTCACGTAAAAGTAGTTTTGTTTGACTATTGATTAATAAATTTAATAACAAAATTGGAAAAAAAAACAAAATGATCACTTTCTTGTGTGTCGGATCAAACACATTTACTTAAATGGCTTACCTTATTACCTAAACTAACTTGGTGTGAACTCCGGATGTGTCTAATGTTAATGATGTCCATCATTTGTGAACTCGTCCAGGTGAGCTTACTAGGTGTGGGTCTGTAGTCAATAAAGTACCAAATTCACTAGCTATCAAATTTGGCCCTAAAATTTATATAACCTTAAACTTATTTTATATCGATTAAAATTGCTTGCATATAATGTTGAATCTAAATATTTTAAAAATCTAAAACATTTGTAGTTAGCTAACACCACCACTAAAAGGGTCAGAATTTGAAGAAAATCGTCCAAATGCAAGCGTTTTTTCTTAGTTTTTGATTTCATTAAATATATGTTAAGTAAAAAAATGTGGGCGATGGTAGGCGCCATCCCTAAGAGTGCCAAAAACTACACCAAAATTGTTGAATCTTCCTATATGATTTTCATCAAATTGTCTAAAATAGCCAAATCTTGTGACTCAATTAGAATGTTAACATTCAATTAATTATTAAAAATGATTTGAATAATTATAAAACATAACTTTTAGTACAAAACTATTTAAGTTAAGCAAGTTATAAATTCTAACTCCGTTTAAGGTCATGAATTGATCATGCCCTTTCGAACTATCAAATCATGTCGAATGTCACATAGAATCAGATTTTACTTTCTAAGTTTGCAATGAAGAAATACATAAAGATCAAGCAAATCAACAGAACCAGTCTTTGTATCAAATGCAACTTCGCAACTTTTTAACCTTAAAAGCGATTTTACGGTAAAAACACATCTGATTATAAATGGGACATATGTTTATATTCAAAATCCAAAATTGCAACAGTTGTGTTCAATCTAATCTTTTAAAACCTTTAGGAAGTCATAACATGTACTCTTTGAAAGGCAGTTTCAATGTCTTCCCGATATAGCAGCAAGTGACTTTTTGCTATGAATTCTTTGATGTTTTGTGTTTTGCAAGTATTTTATCAGTTGCTTTTGTCTTGTATTCCGAGTTAATGTTTGCTTGCTTTTGTTTTTTTAAATGCTGAATATGCTGTCTTGCCAATATGTAATCTATTTCCTTGTTTTTTTTGTTTGTTTTATTTTCAATACGTTTTGCTTTATATGTATTATATTTATTGTAGTTTATTGTTTGATGTACCCCTATTTGATATATTATATACAAAGAAGCACAACTCTTGCTTTTTAATAGAAGAAGAATATTTATTGTCCATAAATAAAGACAAAATAACAATAAAGTACAAGTTTAAGATTTGCACAATATCTAGAGGCTTGTTGCATATCAGTGCACATGTATCTATAGTAATTATAATTATAACATGTATATATGTGTGTGAGCTAGGTACAGCCAAGGCAAGCCTGTTTAGTACGAATGTGTATAGTTTTATCTGTGATAGAGGCTACAGGACAGGTCATCCTTGTAACAAAAGCAAACAGACTAGTTGTTCTTCCGTAAATGACTCTTTTGAGTGTGAGATGACCAGGTTGAGATGCGAGCACATGCAGCGATCTCATACTGGTCAATTAACCAATAATAACTGCCGGTATT
This sequence comes from Arcuatula senhousia, assembly GCA_963971305.1. Taxonomy (NCBI): domain Eukaryota; kingdom Metazoa; phylum Mollusca; class Bivalvia; order Mytilida; family Mytilidae; genus Arcuatula; species Arcuatula senhousia. The sequence continues at coordinate 52,704,509 of OZ020309.1, forward strand.
GATATTGATCGATGATGTCGACCAATGAAATGCAATGTTATTTAAAACTTTCGGTTTTTAGAATGAAGCCGCCTAAGGTTTCAGAATATAAAAAAGTAAAATAGGTACTTTAATACACGCGTTCTTGAAAAACCGGTAATAATCTTTCACTCGTGATAGATTTTTTGGGGTCTTTTGGCTCGTTCCGCTGCGCTCTACTCGCAAAAAGACTGAAAAATTCTATCACTCGTAAAAGATCAGCCGGCCTTTTCCAAGAACTTATGTAAGAACCTATAATTCATGTAATCTTTCTACAGGAAGTACCAAGAGTGGGTGCTTTATTGCACACCATGGTCTTTGCCTAGTGGAGTTATTAATATGTTTTTGTAGAAGGCTACAAGACTAAATGGGTCATCCTTGAGCCCAATGTAGGTGGATAAGCTTTAAGGTAATTCATCTACAGAGGACACCAAGGGACGGTACTATATGGTCCACCATGCTTTGCCAAGTTGAGAAAACTTTAGGTATTGAAAATAAAATATATATAAGAAAATAGGATACAATTTAATAAATGTTTAAAAAATGTTCAAACAATTAAGAAGACGAACAGGTATGGAAAGTAATTATATCTTACTTTTCTCAATGAGTCCACATATATATACTAATATTTCAATATTTTCTTAATTAAGAAGCTAAACAGGGTCAAAAGGCATGGTGACAGTTGCGTAGATCATAACCTCAACTGTCTGTTTACCCAACAGCAGATGCTAGAGCTATTATACTTTTCAAGCAATTCATCGTCTACAAAAGTCTTACAAAAAAGTTTATAGCCTAAAAAAAGACCTAAGTTCACAGAGATAATCAGTTTTTTTTCATTAGGATGCAGTTGTTTAAAATTTGAACAGATTGAGAGGACTGTAGTCATAAGTTTGCTTCTTACATTTTCAACAGATTTGCATGCAAGTAAAAAATGTTTTTCGTCATTTACCTCGCCAAAGCTGAACCTGAAACATTATATGCTTGATAAGTGAGTACTCTCATAGCGACCTTGCTCAATTCTTTATTTGTGTGCTGAAACTCCCAGCCTTATAAAGTTTTTCCTGTGCTCGTTAGATTTTATTGTATTTGAATAAAGCTCAAACCCTTGCATTAAATGTGGTATAACTACTTAGTTTGCCATCAGCACTTTTTTCCATTGTTGTAACCAAATCTTGGTGGAATACTGATGCATCTTACTTTTTATGGTACTTTTAAATCTGCGGTTCCTTAAATCCAATAATGTGCTTTAATAAGAAGGAAATTGAACCATACCATGACTGAATTTTATTCATGTAAAGCTTGGGATTCTAAAAATGCACCCCTTAAAATAGGAAAAGTGGAGCCTAAGTTTTCTAATCGATACCAGTACTTATATCAAAATGTAATGGAAATCGTCCAAGCTCAGATAATGAGACAAGATTAGTCGCTCTCTTGATTACGCCAAGTACTAGTAGGACTTTGTAAAATTTAACATGTAGATTTCAGCTGGTAACTTTGGAAAGGCTTGCTTTACAGTTGGATTATCCGTAGAAAGCTTCTTTTTAAAAGGATTAAAATAACCCCAAACTTCCGTTCCATACAACAAGAAAGGTTTTATTGTATGGTAGAAAACATGGATACAGTTTTTTAATACTAGGGTTTTAAGACAAGTCTCGACGTAGTTTGTGGTATGTTTTAAGGGCCTTACTATATATACTCCTTGCGCACAGGAAAAAGAGCCAGATGAGCAAAATGTTAGAGCCAGATATTTACATTTTTGCACACATTCAATAGTATTGTTATTAAATTTGAACTCTTGGTTGATGAGTCTGCCTGCTTTGTTGAAAACCACGAAATTTGAATTGGTGTTTATTTTTAAGCGCCAATCTTAAATAAAAAAATAATTGATGCAATTTATTTTGGAGCCCCTTAGCAGAGGTTGGAAGAAGGACATTATCATCATCAAACTTAACAATGCAATAAAAGAGGGCCAATCTCTGCTGGGTCAGAGGTTTTATCAAGAGACAATGGAAGGTCAGTAATAAATATCTTAAATAGATTGGGTTTTAAATTGTCTCCTTGTTTTACGCCTTCATTATTTTTGAAAAAAAATCTTTATTTTAACTTTATAATTATCAATCTTTACACAAGGTTTACTATTATCATACATGTTTTTGATTAAGTTATAAAATTGATCCAATACCTATATTTAGTAGTTTGAGTTTTAAACCTGGATGAACTACAGTACCAAAAGCCTTTTAGAAATCAACAAAGCAGGCAAACAACCTACCGTCTTTTGCAAGACAATATTTATCAATTAGTGTTTTAAGTATGAACATATGGTCTCATGATCTTCTTTTAATCCAATTTGTCCTTCATAAATGATATTGTTCTCCTTGAAATATTTTTGGAGTCTCGTATCTTAAATTTTATTAAAAAGTTTCCCCAATGCAGCAGTTATAGTGATTCCCCTGTAATTATTTGGATCTGAAGCATCATTGGCTTTAACGATTAGTACTATGTATCCTGGTGTCCAACAATCAGGATATGAACATAGGTTAAATAGTTTCATAAAACAGGGTAAGAGTTGACTGTTGACCAGATTTGGGCATGTTATTTGTAATATTATCTAATCCTGCAGCTTTGTTACATTTAACATGTTTAATACTGTGATCTCAGGTTCTGTAATCCTCATATTCAGTGGATTAAAGCACTTCTCTTGTTCTAAGATTTTTACTTTTTGTTCTAAAATATTGAGCTGATTTCTAAATTCAGGTTTGGGCCCATTAATATTTCGTAAATGATCAAACCAAGAGAATGGCTGTATAATAGAGCTATCATGACCAGAATTTTTGTCCTCATTGATTAGCTTCCAGTATTTTGGGGGTGTCTTCTTCATAAAGATTCTCGATTTGATCTAGAAGAGATGTTTTATACTATAACAATATATGTTCTTGTCTTGGAGTAAGTACGAAGGAGTTTATAATAGTGACCTTTGACAGATGGATCATTAGGAAACTTTGAGTAAATTTTACTGTAACCAAATAGTTGACATCTTTATTTGTATAGGTCAACATCAAACCACTTCTTACGTGTACTTTTGTTCTGCTTTATATAGAGTGAGTGAGTGAGGAGTTTTACGCCCGTACAACGCTATAGAGGTTATTTACAGGCGATGAACATGAAAGTGATGATAAAATGAACATGAAATGAAGATGATAAATGAAATATGGGGTGGGGTGGGAGACAAAGGAACGGTAAATTTTGAAGAACCACAGGATAAATGGAGAGGTGGGTAGGATTGTAAAATTTAGCATATGTGGTGCACTACTTGGCGGTCCACAAAGGGTTTCCGTATTATAGACTTGACAATCCCCGCGGACAACTTACAAGGGCCACCCTATTCAGCCACCTAGGGTACACACTTGGTCACTCTGTGGGCTGAGCACTGACCCGACGTTCCAAGACCGTAAGCCGCCTCTTACGACAAGCTAGGGTCTGTTGCGGGCCTATTCGCCACCCGGGCTCCGCACGGGACTGCTTTATATAGAAGATTATGTGATATGGAATAAATATATAAATGAAAAAAACAGAAGCTTTGATATGTATCTATCATTTTTTTTTCTTATGTGTGCTAAGTAAATAAGGCTTATATGTCTTTTGTTACATCTCGTTCGTCAAGTGTGAAAATTTATTTTTAAATGGATCAATTTTGGTAAAATTTTCGACTCTCTCTTGACGCCATTTGCAGAGATGCTAGTTGTTAGAAGGGGCTAAAAATTGCTGGCTCTTTCATGTGTTGAGTTCGATTAGAGTAGACTCAGTGGGGGACACTACAAAAGCCAAAATACCCCGGCAAATACAAACTGGAGAGGGACTAAAATAAGCTTGAATTCGTACATAAATTATATGGGTATCTTGTAGGAAATTGGACTGTACACGTCAATTTTTGATTGTAAAAGGAATATCACACCCTGACTTTTATGTGAATATTGTTTATAAAGCACACAAATTCTAAAACAATCCTATGGATAATGTAAATTGTATTAAAAGATATTTTAAAAAGGATACGAGTTAAAGTTTTAGTAAAATCTTTATATTTGGTGTGGGTTTTTTGGTAGCAATATTGATAATTTGATAGAAACTTTAAACCGTTGTATTATATTTTAGCACAACAGCGATAAAAAAAGTCGGTTTTGCGTGATGATATAACATAAATGAAGTGTTGTTTCGGATTTAGAATCGACATGTTTGATTTTTTTTCCATCATAAATAAATGCTTCTTAGCCAGCTGTCAGTAACTGCGAGTGTTCTAAAGAAAGTTCCTCTATGTCTCGTTATTTTCGTATACCGGTAGTATTTTTTGTCTCAGGTTCCCTCTTTCGAGTGTGTCATTTTTGTGCTTTGTGCAAGATTATCAAAAGGGGGCAGGTTGGACCAAAAAAAAATAGTTTAACCCCGCCACATTTTATATGTGCCTGTCCTAAGCCAGGAATCTTTTTCAAAGCTTTTGTTTGCCCCTGTCATTTTCATGTTTATTATTCTGTGCCCAGAAATTGGTCTTTCGTTGATAATATTGGGATAGGCATCGGATCTTGTGTATTTGAAGTCTTGGACCATTACACGAGCAGCGATTTGACTGCTGGCTGTTTTCTATTATGATTTTTTTTTTCAAATTGCCGTTTGTTTATTTTGGTTGTGATGCGTACACTTATTCTACATATCATTATCGTCTTTATTACTGTTTTAGTCTTATCATGAAAAACAAATGGAATTAAAGACTCCTAAAACAATGAAAGAACCTTAGTGAGCACACTCGCCTACCCCACGCGTCTATATATTTGATAAAGAAATTAGATTTTCTATTTTGAGCAAGGGATCAAAAGTCAGAGTTGTTGTATTTCGAAAGTAAATGATCGACAGACCTGAAATTGTATCCGACCATATGGACCTCCTACCTAAAGCTACAGGTAGATGCTGAGAAATCTGTTACGGGAATTCTCAACTCTGAAAGTTAAGTGAAAAAAAGTCTATTAGTCGGCTTGTTAAACAGACAGACCTGAAAATGTTACCCACCGTATGAGATCCTTCTTAAGGATGTTCGATGGTCAGTTTGAAAATAGCAAGGTATTTAGATATGATGGAAAGGCAATAGGTGAAGGTACAAAATAAGCATAAACACTCATAGTTGCTTAACTCGTTTTCGAGATAATACGAATTCAAAATTTGGCGGGAAAAGGCTTTCCCTGACTAGACTGTTTTAGTGTAAAAACCTAAGAAAAAAATAACAAGATTTTTTTTTTCAAACTCTGTGAATTAACTCCTAATGTGCCATTAAAGATGATCATAAAAAGAAAATAGGGGGTTACTGGGCAAAAATATTATCTCTATTTCAATGGTAAAATTCAGAGGTTTCCTAGAATCTGACAGAAATCTCAAACATGGACAAGCGATTATCCTTTACATATCAAATATCAAAAGCATACGATTAATAGTTGCTGAGAAATCTGTTACGGAAATTTTCAACCGTGAAAATGAACTGAGAAAAAAAGTGTAAGTCGGCTCGTCAAACAGGAAGTAAATAATCAACAGACCTGAAAATGTATCCCACCATTTGAGACCACTTCCTGAGGCTGCATACCAAATATCAAAAGCCTACAATTAATGATCATTAAAAGTTTTTGAGATATCTCTTACGAATATTTAGATCACTGACAGACGGACTGACTGACTGACAGACGACGGACAGACGAACCAGTCAAAACATTTTAACCTTCGCAATTTCGTTGCGTGTGGTATAATAAAGATATTTTTGATAACTGACTTGTTAAAACATCGTTATGTCAAGAGGGTGCAATGTAAAATGTAAAATGCTGTTGAAAGTTAAAAAATATCACCCCTCCCCCCCAAAAAAAAAACAATGGGAAACTTACAAACAAAATACAAGCCTAAAACGAATGAGTAAGTGAGTTGGTGTTTTACGCCCTTGCAACACTATATAGGTTGTATTAAGGCGATATGAGCAATGAACATGAAATGATGATCATCAGTGAAATATGGGTTTGGGTGGGAACAAACGAACAATGTTTTCTTTTTTTTGTGTGTGTAGATTTAAAGCATGACATTAAACACACGGTTAACAAGTTGAGACAAGTTAAATTAAGACATTGATAGATTTGTCTCATGTATCGAAAATAAAAAAAAGTCTTACTTCTGGTCCGTCTCTTTGCAGAGTTCGTTGCATGACTTATTACTAGTCTGCTTTGGAGGGCACTCCCGCCTAACTGCATACACATTTCCATAGTAGTACAGCGCGGCACCTGACTTAGCAAGACAGGCAGACAGTGCAACAGTCATCTTTCCTTCTGCTTTAGTTCCTGCTTAAAGTATATATCAGATGATACATATAAATATGAATGCCTTTTAATAGTACATAATTAAAAAAGAAATTTGGATAATGAACTTGAAAAAAAATAAACTGAAAAAAAAATCTGAAATAAATAGTAAGCCAATGATTTGATTAGAAATTGAAAGTCTCGATTAAGGACCGATGCGCCCTGTATCTCTCCCTGTTCATGTGTTGGGAAATTCTAGATCCGAAACGGGATGGAAGTCTAAATTACAGAACTGCTCCGTCAATGAAACCCATGTTAGATTGCAGCGACAAACAACTTTATCGTTTATTAAGGTTAGTGAGGACACCTGACCCCAAAAATAATGCCGAATTTAAAATGTCCAATTTTTTTATATATTAGTATAAGGTATATACTTTATCTTGTGTAAAAATATTGGACCCCCTTTCCAGGCTTGTTTTCCCAAAATTTAGGCTCAAAGTTTTCCCAAATTACTATAGATTATATAGGAAAGGCCAAATAATTAGCCTAAAATCTTGTCGCAGAAAAAATCCACGAATTTAAATTTTATTTTTATTTTATAAAAATCAATGAAATACAATATATTTTGAAATAAAACAATAAAAACTTGGGGTCACCAGCTTACTTTTTTGTCTACAATACAAATCTTTGTAAATTTTTTGTCATTTTTCAAGTGGATTATCTCCCTTGTTTTATTTGAAAATTTTATTTATGAAGGCATGGTTGTTTTATTTGAATTGAAATTAATTTATTTTGATTACGTTTTATTAAATGAAACTATTAAATCCAAGTTTCAAGGTAATTGTGACATTTGCACTTGTTTTTTGCATTTTTAGCTGTTATTGGTCACATGACAGGTGTCCTCACTAACCTTAAATGTTTTTTCGCGATTGATTCAGAATTAAAAAAACAAAGAAAATGGACATACCTATGAAGCAGGAACTAAAGAGTAATACAAAACTCACCAGCTTCTGCATGTTCAACGTCGGTTTTCACAGAAGTTTGATATTGAAGATGATTGGAGATATTTAATATTGCCTGTATAGTGTGAATTCGATCAATATTTCATCCTCAGCAATGAAAATACAGCATAAATTAAATTTTCGAATTATTAGTTGTATAAAAAAAATGGAAAAAAGGAAACACTGATATTTGATTGAGATGAAAAAAAAAACAACAATCAACTGCAACTGTGACGAAAAAAACCCATTTGAAAATCAACTGAGATAATGAAATTTAACAGGAGCGGAGGAAGTAACAAGAGGCTCCCAGGAGCCTGAATCGCTCACCTGAACTACACAGATACACATAATGTGTAGATATTATTTGTGCTTAACCATATGCGATTTAAATTTCTGAAATATCTTATTAAGTTTTCAAGATATAGGGCTTAATAAGTGCAAAATTTGGCAAAAATTACGAAAAAGGGCAATAACTACCACTTCAGCAGTAGGATCTTTTTTCAAAATTTCAGGACAGGTAGATCTTTATATGCTGATCACTTTTGATTTTGCACAATTTTGATATCTCAAACCATTTTTGAGTTATTAGCAAGAAACTGAAATTTACCGATATGTTCTATTTTTAGCAATGGTGGCAATGTTTTTTGACAAATCAAAAATCTGAACGATAGAGTTTTAGCAAATATGCTATTAAACAAGTGTGCCAAGTTAAAATACAGTTGGTCGTACGGTGTCAGACAAGGTAATCTTTGAAATTCAGAGGAAAAGTAATGAAAATGGTAAATTTTGTCGCTTTTAGAGCAATAACTCCTAAAATAAATGGTCCTACAGCTATGACTTAATTACACGAAATTTAGATCTTGATGTGCTTAAAATCATATGCAATTTGAATTTTTGGAATATCTTGTATAGTTTTCAAGATATAGGGCTTGATAAGTGCAAAATTTTGAAAAAATCCAGAAAAAGGTCAATAACTCCTTCATCGATTGTTGCATCTTTTTGAAAATTTCAGAGCAGGTAGATCTTGAGATGCTGATCACTTTTAATTTGCACAATTTTGATATCTGTTATCATTTTTGAGTTATTAGCAAAAAACTGCAATTTACTCCTATGTTCTATTTTTAGCCATGGCGGCCATATTTTTTACGAATCAAAAATCCAAATGTCAGAATTGTAGCAGATATGCTATTGAACGTGTGTGCCAAGTTTAAATGCAGGTGGTCTTATGGTGTCAGACAAGTTATTCTTTGAAATTCAGGGGAAAAGTAATGAAAAATGGTCAATTGTGATGCTTTAAGGGTCATAACTCCTAAAAGAAATGGTTCTACAGCTTTGACCTAATTACATGAAATGTAGATCTTGATGTTCTTAATCGTATGCAATTTAAATTTTTGAAATATATTGTATAGTTTTCTAGATATAGGGCTAAAATTAGTGCAAAATTTTGAAGAAATCCAGAAAAAGGGCAATAACTCCTACGTCGGTTGTTGGATCTTATTGAAAATTTCTTGAGGTGCTTATCACTTTAATTGTGCCAGAATTTTTATATATGTTACCATTTTTGAGTTATTAGCAAAAAACTGCAATTTACCCCTATGTTCTATTTTTTAGCCACGGCGGCCATGTTTTTCAAAATCCAAACGATAGTTTTGTAGCACTAATGCTAATAAACAACTGTGCCAAGTTTTGTTGAAGTTGGATGTATGGTGGCAGACGAGTTAAGCTTTGAAAAAGTTAACGGACGGACGACGGACGCCAAGTGACGACAATAGCTCACATTTGAGCTAATAATGAGAATCAACTGATGTGAAGGAAGTTACAATAAGAATCAACTAAGGCGGAAGAAGAAGTAATGAAAATCAACTGAGATATTGAGAATTAACCCAGTCGGAAGAAATAGTAATGAGAATCATATGAGATAATGGGAATTAACCGAGGCGGAATAAGTAAAAATGTGAATCAACTGCGGTGGGAGAAGAAATAATGAGAATCAACTGAGATACTTAGTAATGAGAATTAATCGAAGCGGAAGAAGTAATGATGGAAATCAACTGAGAAATGAGAATGAAACGAGTCGGAATAAGTAATGATGTGAATCAACTGCGGCAAAAGAAGTAATGAGAATCAACCGTGGGGGAAGAATTTATAATGAGAATCAACCGAGGCGGAAGAATTTATAATGAAATTCTACCAAGGCGGAAAGAGTAAAGATGAGAATCAACTGAGACGGAAGAAGTAAGAATAAGAATCAACTGAGAAGGAAGAAGTAACAATGAAAATCATCTGAGACGGAAGAAGTTATAATGAGAATCAACTGAAGATAAACTAAAAATCTATTTCGTCTGAAGAAACACCTTCAATCAGTTGAGACGAAAGAAACGCTGAGAATTAACTGGGAAGGAATAGGAAACGTGAAAATTCGACTGTAAACAAAAAGGGTCAGTTTATGTCAAAACATGACAGCCTTATTCATGATTCTTCAAATGAAACAGGTATATGTGGTATCATTCTGCTTAAACTACTATATATGAAACATCCACACTCAAAATATATTAGATAGACATTAATTTTGTAACCAAAATAAAAAAATCCCTGTGATATATTTGGAGGTGTTGAGTATATATTAACCATTTTAATCATTGATATTTGATCTATCAGGAAAAATGTTTTGAAGGCACAGCTGTAGCACGTTATTTTTACTGAAATTAGACTCCGGCTGGAAAAAGTTTGTTCGTAGAACGGATACTGTTGGTTATTGGTATAATATAGAATGGATATGGTGAGCTGCAAAGTTAGAAAGGGTGTCCGTGTGCCAACAGTGATGAAAATCATCTTTTTAAAGCCGTTGACACCGGAAAATCCAGCATGGGGTTGAGCTGGAATCGAACCCATACTCTGTCATCTATGGCAACTTCGCCTGCACTGTGTCCAGCGCCCTAGACCACTAGACCACCTAGGCTAGATAAAAATCTAGCTTTCGGTTGCCTAGTTAAGCCTCCTCGTAGACAATCTAAGGTTGTAACACAGTACACGATGAACATAAGGTGGTTCATTTTAAAATTTTGTTAATAAAAAGGAAAATTATAATTGTCTATCTTTGGCTCCTCGACTCGCATTTTCGATGTACCAAAAGAATTCAATGTATGATCTAGACCAAGCTTCTCTGATATTTCTGAACTGGAAGAGAGATAGACTATGTCGGCTTTAAAAGCTCAATAGAGCTTATGTTTATTGTTGTACATGTTCCAACTTAAAATAAAGTTTACTTGACTTGACTATACTAGTACTGACACCTAACTAGTAGCCCTCTTTAAGGGGGTTATTGAAAGTATTCGTTCTTTTGTTTTTCCTTGAAGGAATCTGAAATTGATTTTACAATGCAGGCATCATAATTTATGTAAAATTTACATAAATTTTCGGTTGGTGTAGCTTTAGAGTTACATAAGTTTTTGGTAAGGATAGTTTTAGGATGCCTGCAAATGTAACAGTAAATTTGGTCCGGTAGTAAAATTTGTCTTTTGAAAATGTGTCTGTCAGACATATTTCTCTAGTAAAATATTTAAACACACAAAATAAACTAGGAATTTATGCCCTATCGCAAGTACAAAAAAAGTGGACATAATAGCCAAACATTTTAAAACTTATGATCTGAGATATATATATGTGTAACGGATGAAAAAAAATTTAGTCTTAAGAGGGAGGAATGTAACGGGTGTGATGAAATAATCATATTGGTGATCTCCCTTGGACGAGAAAACTTTTATATTTCTACAAAATTTTCATGAAGGATTTCTACCAGAATTATTAGAGACGTTTGAACATTATATTACGTTAATTTGAGGACAATTTCAAGTGATGATTACTGTGAATTTTATGGTCTTTTGCCGTTATTATGGAACCGATGCACCACATAGAAAGTGATTTGAGGACTATTGAACTGTTTATTTTATATTTTGTACTGGGTTCGAATTGAACCATGGGGCATCTATGCCCTTATCTTTGGACCTTCAAAGGATGTCAAATTTTATGCAATTAAACTTTCTTGTCTTGACATTCTTTGAATCAAAATTATATTCTTTTGGCTTTATTGTTGAATTAACAATATATGTAACTGTAAGTTTTAGTAATAAAGTATCTGAACATCTTTGGAGTATTGCCTTCTGCCTAAGCTCAATCCCTGCGGACGAACCGTACATGACAGTTCGCCAGACACGACGGGACGATGTAGCACACCTGGTGTGGCGCATCCGACCCTCCTGTTACATATGTATTAAAAAATGTTACTATTTTTTATTATATTTTATGATATTTTGCTATATTTTGGGTTTAGATTACATATAAATAAAAACATATATACAGTAGTACAGTGGGATATTTATGGTCTGTATGTCACTGGAGATCCTTCAAGTGTTAGAGTGGATAGACCAGTTTTGAAGGATTCCAGGGATGATGACATAACTATGGATTCAGGAAGACTATTCCAATCTGATATTGTTCTTGGAAAAAATGAATATTTATATTCATCCTTACTTGTTGATATTTGCCTTAATTTATGCCCCCCCCCCCCGAGTACGCCTCTCAGATCTATTTACCATTTCTTTTGGAACTTCTGGACTTTTACCCCCAATTGATTGTATATAATTAAGTTAATCTTGATTTTTTGCGCCTACTTTCCAAACTTTCCCATTTTAGAGTATTTAACATATGTTTGTGACTGCCGTCTTTGTAATTATTCAGAACATATCTTGCAGCCTTTCTTTGAATTTGCTCAACCTGAGATATTTGGTTATTTTTGTACGGGTCCCAAACTGGGGAGGAGTATTCAAAGTTTCTCAGCTGAATAATTTAAACACCGGTAATTCTTAAGAATTACTATGCACACGGCTACCCTATGCAACAAAAATGTGCAGTTTGCTTCTTCAATTCGTTTTGACAGATTTAAAAATTTCATCTTGGTTTACGATTTGTTTTGAAAATTAATGCTATCTTACTGGAGCTTCCTGGAGGTCTTCGCCCCAACCCCCTACCACTGTTCTTGTACAAGAAATCCAGGGCACTGGGGATTTTTAAAAGCGGTCCCAATGCCCTAGCCGACCAGTTGGTGAATCCGCGCCTCTAGTGAATAAATAAAAGTACAAAAGAAGCACCCCCTTGAAAAAAAAACCCACAAAAAACAAACAAAACAAAACAAAACAACTCCAAAACCCGGAATAGATACATAGATAGATAGATTTATTTCGATTAAATATCAACATACATTCTACACACATTTATACATACATGGTGTGAAACAGCACAATGAGTATATAATGTATCCATAAGTTACATTCATATAAGTATAAATAAGCCATAAACATATAATTTGTAATATAGCTACACTTAAAAAGCACATTGATACAGGTGATGTTAAAAATCAAATTTTGACCATAAGTTGATATTTAACCAAGGATATCCCATGAAAGCCTGTTGGCTTATTTCCAATGGGGTCCCCAGATGTCAAAATAACTTAAGGTTAAAAAATAAAAATAAACAAACAACCGGTTCAAGACTTAGGCAGTGCAGATATAATCTGGAATTACCAGATATGTAAAATTAAGAATTAAAATCTTAAAATCTCAAAAATGTATAATCAATTATCTAGTAAAGGCATCATAAAATGTTTCCTTCATGTTATCAAACAAAAAACATTTAACTTTATTTTTAAATTCATGTGTGCTCTTAATTTTCTTAATGTCAGAAGGGAGACTATTCCAGTCTTTGATGGCATTATAGTAAAAAGTATTTGCCGACTGCCCATTTATAGGTGGCACATAAAAATTAAATTCATTATGTCTGGTGTTATAAGTAACAATATCTCTAGATTTTACAAAATTAGATTTCATATAATTTGGACATTTATTATAATATATTTTATGAGCATGGTTGAGTCTCATTTGTCTGACTCTGTTGTATACATTTAAAAAACCAACATTCTTAAATTCATTATATTCTATTCTATGTCTAAAATCTAAACCATTTACAAATCTTATAATCTTATTCTGCATAATTTGCAGTTTATTATGTAAGGTTTTGTTTATATTATTAAACCATGCTGAGCAGGCATAATCAAAATGGCATTGAATTAAAGCCATACAAAGTGTTTTTCTTGATTGTTCAGACAAACACTTTGCATTTCTAAATAAGAATTTCAGTCTTGCATTGGCTTTTTGCAAAATACCATTTACTATAATGTCACCAGATAAATACTGATCAATTTGTAGGCCTAAATATTTTACACTATTTTGAGATAAAATAGTGTGATTGTTACATGTAACACTAAACTCTTTTATTTTTTTTGAGTTTTCTTTTTGTGCCAAAAAGTATGCACTCCGTTTTTCCCAAATGGAGGCTTAATTTGTTATCAACAAGCCATTTACTACAAGTATGGAGTTCATGACTTAGTTTTGCAGATATAAAATCTGGGTTTTTATCAGAAAATAAAATTGCACTATCATCTGCATAAAGTAACAGTTTGCAGTCAGACCCTACACTGGCAGACATGTCATTAACATAGCATAAAAATAATAAAGGACCTAGTATGCTTCCCTGCGGTACCCCACATTTGACATTAAGAAAATCAGATTCAGTGCCATTAGCACTAACTTTCTGTTGACGGTTAGTTAAATATGATTCAAACCATTTAATTGAGATCACTCCCATGGTTTGAAGCTTTTTACATAATATCTGATGATCTACTGTGTCAAACGCTTTTTGTAAGTCAAGCATAATCATGCCAGTGTAGAGTCCTTGTGCTGTCTGTGACTTAATATGGTCAAGTAAGTGTATTAAACATGTATCAGTTGAGTACTTGGATCGAAATCCAGATTGAAGTTCATACAACAAATTATTCTTATTCAGGAAATTTTCTAATTGATTATATACAGCTCTTTCTAATATCTTAGATATAATAATAAGTATGCTTACAGGTCTATAGTTACCTACATCAAGCCTGTTACCTTTTTTATATATAGGACATACTCTGGCTTGTTTCATTTCATTTGGTACAGTACCACTATTAATAGATAGATTTACTAAAAAAGTTATAGGTTTTACAAGAACTTGTGCCCCATCTTTCAAAAATCTTGATGGTATTCCATCCAAACCTGTACTCTTACTAATATTAAGTTTTTCTAGTTCTCTGAGAACAAAATCCTCATTTACAGACGACAATTCTAGTGATAAGTTTTGACGAAAAACTTTTCTATAAAATCTTTTAAAGACATTTGAACATGTGTCATAAATATGCTCAGCTTGTGGTAATTTAGCAACCAGAGACTCTGCAATACTTGTAAAAAACATGTTAAAGTGACTGACAATCTTTCCAGCATCATGAGATATTTCATTATTGATTTCTAGAACTATATTTGATTTATCTTTTTGCTTATTGTTATAACCTAAGTTTTTAAATTGATCCCAAAGTTTTTTTAGGATTGTTATAGTTTTCTTCTATCTTGTTTTCAAAATAATTTTCTTTGGCATTTTTAACCATTCTCTGTACCTTATTTCTAAGGGAACAATAGTTTGTGTAGTAATTATTATTGCCAAGTTTTCTAAATTTTGATAAATTACTATCACGTTCTCTAATAAGCTCTAGAATTTCAGAGGTTATCCATGGCTCAGTTTTAGTTTTAATTTTGATCTCTTTTATTGCCAAGTTTTCTAAATTTTGATAAATTACTATCACGTTCTCTAATAAGCTCTAGAATTTCAGAGGTTATCCATGGCTCAGTTTTAGTTTTAATTTTGATCTCTTTTATTGGAGCCACTTCATTTAGAATTACTATTAACAATCTTTTAAAAATTTCCCAAGCAGAGTTTACATTTCTACATAAATACAGCTCAGACCAGTTTACATTGTCTAGTTTATTAATATGCGAGCGTAGCGAGCTCTCTAATGTAGAAAGTATGCCAAATTGCACGAGACTCAAAATACTATGGAAGAAAAATCGTTCTGTTTCCGGTTGTCCGGACATTCGATTTTCGGAAGTTTTCGAAAATGTCTGCGCGTGCTGAAAAATTGCGGGAAATAGTAATACATCGTCCCAAATTATCTCGTCCCAGGCATTATTCGAAATTTTCAATGGAATTATCTACGCGAGCTTTTAAGGCAATGTCTTTCTCATATTAAAAACTTGTTTATCATAATTTTTTGTTGATCTGATTTTGATTGTGTTATTCTTTTCATTTTTTCCTTTTTTATTACATGTCCGTTCCGTAACACTACTATAGTTAGACAAAATTTATTTATAACCAATGAAATTGTCGTATATACATTGGCCCGAGTTAATGACATCATTTCCGCACCCCCCTCAACACCCACAAAGAAACAGATTTTGACAGAGTTTTCTCGTTTATTTACTGGTACAAATCAATATCGGCTTTGTCCATACATGAAACAAAACAATGTGTCAACTGTTCAGACGTTTTACGACATAAAAAATTAAAGTGAAGGAAGCCTCCCCCCGATAACGAACTTGCGATACCCGACATGTGCTTCCCCACAAATACATTGGCAGGGAGAACTAGGATGCAAACTATTTAAAAAATTCATATCTTGTCCTGCTCTTGGGGTTTCAAATCTTGCAAATGTCAAAGGATTTTCCACATTTGACTAACGATTGAAAATAGGGGGTCTGCATGCCCCCTTTTCCCTCTAGACTTGGGTGATCATTCCGTGGTTGGAGAAAACCTGTGTTGCTTATATTAGGAAATCTTGTTATCTTTATGCAGTTTTTTATGTGCCAAATACTGGTCTGGAACACCCCCTTTTTGTCCTGATCCTTAGTGGAAACCTGGTGGGGGGGATTGAGTTGGGGATGTGCCATTTTAAATGATTTTTATAATATTTCCAAAAGCAATTTTATTGACCGCTATTTGTATTAAGTCAACATATTTTATGACCCGTATTTATATTCAGTAAACTGTAAAGTTATTAATAATTATTTATTTATTTCATTAAATATTTATATATTCATAGACCATGTAGACCTGTATAAGACATAAGACATATTTTATTTAAATCCAATCATGGAGCTCCGTGAGAGGCAGTACAATTATTTATAACAAAATAAAATGAATGAAATAAAATATAAATTTATGATTTAACTGCATGATTAGTCTTCAATAACAATAAAAGGAAGACACATTTTAAAGATAAACTACAATGAAAGCCTCTGCCTGGAATATAAGTTTCTAAGTGGCTACGATTACCTGGATTTACCTGGAAAAGTAACAATAAGAAAAAAATTATTGTTACCTGACGCCGGAAATCAAAGTAAAATATTAACCGGTCCACGGATGCGGACCTGTTTTTACTAAAGTAACAATAAGAAATTTTCTTATTGTTACCACTCGTTATTGTTACCTGAAAATGTGTTAACTAATAATGAAATTCTTGTTTATTATTTATTAGCCTATATTAATACACATGACACAGTCACATGAAAACAATAATGAAATTTGAATTAGGATGAATTTAAGTGCAAGTTATTTCATTTTTGGTTACATTTCCTACATATCCAGTAGGTTGCTTTAGGTGGATTTTTAAGTCCGACACATGACAGATGATACCATTCCAGACAACCATCACAAACAATGGAGGCCCGCCTGAATATGGACATCATCTGAACAAACCATGTAATTCCACTGGGCGTCTTCACGCTTAAGTGTCATATTGCCATGCTGTGTTATCAATTTATTTCTTTATACTTCCAATGTGAGTCCGTCTTTACAAAGTAATCAAAGGACCATAGGGCATCTCATTTGGAATATACTGAAAACCAAACATAAACAAACTAAGTTATATGCAGACAGTGAACTGACGGGAAGACTGAGACAGATAATACACGGACAGGGGATATTTATTATTAACTCTATACTATTGGAAACTATTGAAGGGCCGTAAAGCGAAAATATTTACATTATAAAAAAGATACGAATTGAGTAAAACTTATGGAATTATAATTCGGATCCAGAATCCTCCTTTTCGAAATTTCTGGATTTGTAGCTTTTATGCTATTAAAATAGTGACATACCTCTGATTAGGACGTGATCCCTCTGATTTAGAAGTAAATTGTCTTCCTCCATGTATGCAAGTGTATTTTTTTAAATTCCTTACATACATGTTCTTTGATTTTTACTTCTGTGCCTGTCTTTGAGTTTTCTAATTAACTCGAATATCTTTCATAAGAATTTTCAAATTCATATAATCAGGTAACAATAACGCCAGGTAACAATAAGAAAAATACTTATTGTTACTTAAAACAGGTCCGCGTCCGTTACACGGTTTTCCATTAGTCCGTCCTTCCGGTGTCAGGTACATGTAACAATAATTTTTTTCTAATTGTTACTTTTCCAGGTAACTCTATCCAGTGCCTATAAGTTTTGTATATATAATATACAGGTCGGTGATATATTATAGCTCTTTATTGTTGCAAAATATACTGTACATTTATAATTAGAGATGACGATTATTTCTCACAGTTTGCCAACACAGAATTTCATGTGGCATACATATCCATTTTAAAGTACTAAACAAAACAAACCATGTTTATATGAGACCAGATTTTTTTAATGAAGATAAAAAAGCATACCCTGTAGAACTGTATTTAAACTACCCATTTAACCATAAATTTTGAAAAAAAACCTACCCATATTTTTGGCACAACTTTGTACCTCATAATGAAAGACCTATCATTTTTCATCTGGAAGGGGGTGAGGTCTTTGAAAATAGACCAACTTTCTTTTATTTATCATAGATTCTATCTACAATATTTCAAGAAAAGAAGAAAAATGTACCCCTTTTGTCCAGACCAGTGTCAAATAATTTAAGAATATACATTAAGGAATCATTTAACATGAACATCAGATACATTTGTAGTTTATTACAAGTCAAATTAGTCAACTTTGTTTAATGCATGTATTTTTGGTCTCTGATACATGTACATTGAACTGTTTGTACATGCATTTTCAAATTACACATGGTGTGTCTTTATACATTTTTACATGAATGTTTTACATGTACTGGAAAAAATATAAAGGAACTAACATTGAATTTTACAAACTACATACAACAGAGCTCTCTGACTCTTACTGTGAATAAGACTACACAAAAATTAATTTAACAAACAAGAAGAATTTCGTGTTTACCAAATACCACATGTCATTTGTGTAAGATTCTTACATATACATGTAGTTGACATACAAAAAATGTACAAATATTTGTTTTATATTAAGCACAAACTTGGAGTCAAGCACATGGTTAAAGCACCATTTCTGTTTCAGTTTCTTAGCAACTACTTGATTGTCATTCCATGATCAAGGACGTTATATCATTGATTATACATGTATGAGGCATCTTTAGGGACCAACTGTTTGATTTCATGAAGGGAGGGGCTATGGTGAATTTCTAAATAAAAGGGAAGGATGCCAAAGATATGGAAATAGAATATAAATGGCATGACTTCTTTGAAGTGAATTACTAAAGGCATGATATCCAAAACCCCATAAAAATCAAACTATTAGTCCCTTTGTTGGTAAAGCATTTAAATCTTTACTCACCTTTATGGCAGTAACTGTTTTATTAAAATGTGCAAATTGTATGTGTTTAAACTTTTTAACACATTGCCATTTAGCAGTTTTGTAGTTCTTATATTAACATTAAATTGTTGTATTTTATCTATTTTAGATGCATATGAAATCTTCTAGTTGAAGACATGAATGAACAAAACCAAGGAACAGTAACCAACGTCAATGAATCCAATATGGTATTGACAGAGGCTTTCAATCCAATCACTGAGGTTGATATAACAGGTGCATTAAATGCCTCAGCTGCCTTGAATGCATCAGCAGCTTTGAGTGCTACAGCAGCATTGAAGGTCACAGGAAGTCGTCCTACATTAGAAAAGGGAGACAACTTTAGTGGGTTACAGGGGTTTTTGAGCACCACTTCAGGGGCAGACATTCAGCAGCAATTTGTTCAACCTCAGATGGAAATTTTGAATAGTCAAGAAAACCGATCACAGTTTACAGCAATGAATGAATCAGATAAATTTATCGACGGAATAGAACAATTTGTTAACTTTGTATCCAGAGAAGGGTACATAAAAAAGTCCAATACTAATGAAGAAGAGACAAGAAAGATAGAGAAACATGACCAGACCGTGTCAAATACTGGAGAACTTTCTACCATCGGAGAGGATAATGACCAGGCCGTGTCAAATATTGGAGAACTACCTACCATGGGAGAGGAAAACGACCAGACAGTGTCAAATACTGGAGAACTTCCTACCATGGGAGAGGAAAACAACCAGACAGTGTCAAATGCTGAAGAACTTCCTACCATTAGTAATGCTGTAAACCAACCTGTTGAAGAGGTTTGCACTTACACAGATGTGACAAAAGATGACACTCAAGAATCTACAAAAATTGGAGAACTTTGTTCAAGTCTTGATCTAAAAAGCAAAGTTCCAATTAATCAAACAGAAGATGTTGATGAAGATCTGAAGTCTTATGCCCTTGCAGTGAATGACATGTTAGATCAAGATCCTGCAGATGGTAATGAACTTGAGGCAGAAATAAAAACAGTGGTTGTTTCTAACAAAGGACCTGGACAAGTGAAGATGACATTTACTGATAGTGCTGTAGGTAGATCTGAAATAATTGGTAGAAGCAAAGAGGAGGGAAGTTCATTAGAAGATGGGTTATCTCCCTTGCGTAAAAGTAGTCGTCCTAGGAAAAGGAAAGTTTTTGATGGCTTTGATCAGGCAGATAATGTTGAAGAAATTGAAAGTATGATTGATCAAATTAGTAATGAAATAAAGAAGGAGATAGCTGAAGCTGAAACTATTCAAAAAGCCAAGTCAAAAAGGAAAAACCCCTCGCCTAAAAAGGCTAAATTATCAGTGGAGGAGGTTTATCAGAGTGATTCTAATGATGAAACTGATGAGGAAGACAATGACCCTCCCAAAGATAACTTGAAGGTCAAAATGGCAAAGTGTGACCTGTGTGACAAACATTTTGTTGACCTAAAGAAACTGGAGGAACACAAGAAAAAACACAACCAAAAGAGAACAAGGTCACAATCGAACGCAGAATATCCCTGCATTGTGTGTGGGAAACTCTTCTTTAAACGTGAACATTGGAGACGACACATTAAAATTCATGATGATATCAGACCTTATTCTTGTACTATGTGTAAGAAAGCTTTCCGTCGAAGAGAGCACGTAAAACGCCACATGTTAATACACACAGGTGAGAAAAACTTTGAATGTGAATACTGCCATCAGTTTTATCAACGTGCAGACCATCTAAAAAAACATGTCCAACAACATGAGAAAGGCACATGGCGTCACAGGGCAAGGAAGGGTGCAAGAGCTACAAAATCTTCTTCTGGGTCTCACAAAAGAAGGAAACCAACAACTAAAGCCACTATAATTGGGGAGCAAATTGAAACGCCAAAGGCTGATGAAGAGATCGAACAAATAGTTGAACAAAATTTAGATAAAGAAATTAAATTCATAGTTGAAAAGAATTTAGAGGAAGAAGATCATTTATCTGAAGAAGATCAAGGCCATCAGTCAGAGGGCTTATCTGAAAAAGAACAGGACCATCAACCAGAATTGTTGTCTGAAAAAGATCAAGACCAACTCACCAATGGGTTGACAGACAATAATTTAGAAGGAGTGTATGCTGAATAAGTTCTGTAAAATCATGTACAATCTGTAGATTAGATTAACAGCTTCTTAAAAGACTTTTTATCATAAAATATTTCTTGTACAAAAATATCTGAACCAAATGTTGACATGCAATATTTTTTTATAAGATTAACCTTACATGGACATTGTATAAAAATGTATTGTAATATAATTAATTAAGTTTAAAGAAACTATCTTGCAGATATTTAAGCTAGCTTGTACATGAAATTTAAGCCTACAGTTTACAATTTATAAGACTACCTTACTTCTACATTTTCCTGAAAAGCCTCAAATATTTAGTTTCGAATTGATACTAATTTTCATTTCCACTGATCATTAAAAGTGTTTTTAACATCAAATCTCTCTTACCTGGTATTGCAAACATTTGGGTTTATGTACATTTTAATTGCCTGATTTATTTCTTGAACTAGCTTCCTTGTTAATTATATAAAAAAATTCAATGATCATTGTTTACTGTTTTGTAAATTTGATATTTACACTGCTTTTAATCATTAGTAATATAAAGTCAAACTAACAAAATATTCACATACATGTACAACACTAAATAAAACGTGAACATTTTCTTAGAATTAGGATTTGCGAGAACCATGCTGGCACCCATATATATAATGCTTCTAGATTATTGTCAAATGTAATTGAACTTGTTTATCTTCTGAATAGCTACATAATGTACAAACATGTATGTATTTTGGTATATACATATAATTTACTTTTATGCAGAACACACATGAAATTATATTGTGTTTCTATGTATTGGTACAAATTATAAAATGCCATCATCAAATTGTCTTTTGCATAATTCAATATTAGTTGCCATAGTTCAATTAGTTGCCATATAAAACAAAACAAAAAACAACCCTGAACAGAAAACACTTAAGATCTAGAAAACCTGTCAAGGTTAAAAACCGTAGATGCAATCTGTGCAAAGCTACTTCTGGGACACATGCATCAATTTTTATCAGCTAAGGGCATGGGATTCTTTGAACTTTTTTGAAAAACTACTCAACAGAATTTAATGAATCTTTACCAAAATGTCATGTTGTTGTGCATATAAAGGTGAAATTTTTATTCGGAGAATTGCATGCAAGTTGTGGCCTTTTCAAATTGCACTTACAATTATACATGCATTTCTCATAAATTATTGTTTACAGACAGCTTAGCTGGAACTATGTACATTACATACGGTAAATAAATGAAATTTGGCATGTAACAAGAACACGATTACTATTTTATATTTATCAAAAATTAATGGAGTTTTGGTTCTTTGAACTATGAAGTTTGCAAGTTCCTATATTCTAGTATACTTAAAGCTTCTAAATTTTGGTTAAAGCATCTCTGATGAGTCTAAAATTTGTCACTGTAATTTGCTTACACTGTAGATTTTTCCTTAGAGTGTACTGTGCATAACAAACATGTGGAAAAATCTTTCATGACACAAACAGTGACAATTTTAAAATCTGCATGAATAAAGTTAAGTATGAAAATAGGTTAGTAGGAAGAAAGGGAATTCTGTGAGCGAGCACATGAAAGGCTACCCCTGCTTTTTATTGGTCTCTATATTGAAGTCCAATTATATTTCCTGAATGATATCACAATACTTTCATGCATATCTCCCTTCATCTAAAGTTTCATCAAAATCCATCTAGCAGTTTATGAATATGAAAGATAGGGTGATTCCTATGTACCCCAAAAATTTGCAGGTAAGGGGTTTAAACACACCTGGATGTTTACAGCAGTTTTTAAATTGTAGTCATCAGTAAATTTTAACATTTTGACAACTGGATTTAACTATCATTAGGGACCTCTTGTCCACCAACACAACAGCAGTTAATCCACTGTAAATTTCAAAATTTGTGTACAAACTTAGTCCATTTAACTGCTGTGTACAAAGGGAAAATAAATCATTAAAAAGTGTAGCCACTAAGTCTGTTCCACTGTCAAACGGTTTAATTGCACTGGTGCAATTTGTTAAATGTTCCACTCTACGCCTATATATTACGCTATATGGTGGTGCTCCTAATTAGAGGAGGAACATACGAAACAAACAAACAACTTGTACCATCTAGAGTGATTCAAGATATCAAAGTTCACGAAAAACTGACTTGACCGAAAAAAAGGAACACAAAAATAAACCAGTCTTGAAAATTATAATGTTAACATGAGGTCAAGGTCTAATGTCATTCTCAGGAAATTAGTATAGGACTTTTTATCATGCAAATCATTTTCCACAACAATCTTGCAAACTTTCAATAAAAAACACTTCCAAAATAGACTTCACAGAAATATTGAGGCATTAGAATGGGTAAAGATAATATGGGATGGTGATGGTTGTGTCTTAACAAATATCTGATACCTAACTTTACAAGTAATTCATTTTCCACAAAAGTATTGCTAAGCAGAGAAGAAAAGACTTGTGTTCACCAAGTAGTTGAAGTGAAAAAATGGGGTCAGGGTCACATGGCAAGGTGCCAGTTGCATAGAATAACTCAAAATATCTTTATACCTAGGTATTGTAGTTTTAAATAAATCATTGTCCACAAAAGTCTTGCAAAGCAGTTTACAATCCAACAGACTTAAGTTTTACAGAGTTGTTGAAACATAAAAATAGGGTCAAGGTCATATTTCATGGTAACAGTTGTGAAGACAACCCAAGTGTCTGTATACTAAATATCAGATACCTAAATACAAAGCTAATTTGCCATCAAAGTCTTACAAAGAAGTTTACAAACAGAAAAAAAAGTTTATGGTCGAAGTGTAAAAATGTGGGTCAGGGTCACTATGCATAGTGGAAGTTGTACGACCACAATTCTAAATATCAGATCTGTTGGAAGATAATAAGATGTGGTACAGCTAGAAATGGACTATAATCCACGTGTTTATATTTGTACTCCTCAATGAAATTAGGTAAACTACAACTTAACCCTTCTATTGAAATTTGCAACAATGGAAGATAATCTCTGTGATCAGTAACTTGTTCTTGGAAAGAGAAATTTACCTACAGGAAAAAATTACCTGTTGAATTTTCAATTTAAAAAGTCAGATTAGTCTACAATTGAAAGAAGATTAGTGCACAATACAAATATGATAGTCTTCATTGTAGCTTTGTTTGCTGTAACTGCTACTTGAAATTGTTGGAAAAAATCTTGCTTATTTTGCAGTTTTGAGTTTATTAAGAGCTTAAAGGATACAATAAATAAGAGTAGGCTCAATGGGGGCCGCTACAAAGGCCACACTCGCAAACTGCTAGCTGGAGAGGGATTTACATAAGCATTAAGCTTGTTTCCCAATCCAGGATAAATAAATATGTTTAAACTAAAGGATACAGATTTGCGCTTTTCATTATTTGTATTTGTCTTAAGTGTAGATTCCATTAAAATGTTAGTCTGTTTCTTGAAGTGTATTAAAAAATACATGAAATATAATACATGTATAACATTTGCACGAAATAACTCATTTTCTTTTACCTGAAATTATATAATTTTAGGTTTGCATAGTTTAATTTTGGTTGTAGTGGGGTAAACTGATTGTCTGAGCAGTAGCTGAATGTTATAAATTTTTTGGATTTTTAACTTTTTTTAATCTTTAGTTTTTTTTTTGGTTATTATAAGATTAAAAATGTTTGCAGGGTAGCTTCATTCTCTTTTATTTGAGGTCTTCATCATAAATTTATGTTTTTCTTCAAATTCTAATAATTTTTCACAGGTTATGCTATTATATGTTAATTAAAGCTTAAAGCCATGAAAAAGACAAAGACAATCTTTTCCGGCATAAACTATTATTATCTTTAAAACAAAAATACAGTAAAATCAAAATGTTTAGCTTACATGTATTTTTAAAATCGTCATCTTCGAACTTCCTTTCTATTCTTCATTTAATTTAAAGAAAAACTCGCATTTTCATAGAAAGAAAAATCTTTTCATGTAATAGCTTTGTTTTTTTTCAATTTGAGATTCACTTTTTAACATGCTATGCTGTGGTCTTTGATGGTGTAAAATGTAAATGATATATAAATACAAAGAATTATGTCCTTATTGTAACATTATAGGGGCATGTTTAGGGGGGGTACCAATATCCCATATCCCCATAAATTTTTCATCAAATATCCCATATCCCCAAAAGTGTTTTTCCAGTATCCCATATCCCTGTAAATAAAATGGACTTAAATATCCCATATCCCAGTAAGTTTTGCCTCAAATATCCCGTATCCCATGACAAATTTTTGTGAATATCCCATATCCCAATATACCCTTAACAAGCCTCATTATATTAAACAGGTTTTGATTTAAAAAGTAAGAAACTATCCAATTGGTGGTCATATTATCATCTTTGATGAAGAATTTTCTTCCTTCAGAGTAGGAGTTTTCTTCCTACAGTGAAGGAGTTTTTTTCTTTCAGTGTAGGAGTTTTTTTCCTTCAAGCAAAAAAATTCATACCCATAGCAAGTTAATCTCCTCTGTATAGATATCAATTTTACTGATCACAGTAATCATCTTCCATTGTTGCAAATTTCAATAGAGGGATTAAGTTGTAGTTTACCTATTTTCACTGAGGAGTACAAATATAAACACGTGGATTATAGTCCGTTTTTAGCTGTAAGAATACACAACGCAACCTACAATATAAATGTCAATTTAAAACAACCACAAAGAAGAACAGCCAACAGTCTTCAAAGTGACCAGTGGTTGCTGCTTGCTGTTTTTCACTTGGCAATTCTCCCAAATGGTTCATTTTCCACGAAAGTCTTACAAAAAAGTTTACACAGCCCTCCACCGGAATGTCATACTTGTGTCTTCAATCTCAATGACTATTTGTTCCAGGCAAGACAAAAATCAAAGAGTTTAAGCTTTATAAAGCAAGTAACTAAACAAGAAATACCCCTTCTTTGACAACTATGACTTATGTATTTATTTCATTAAGTTTTTTAGCAAATAGGAAAACATCCAATGGAACAGAATACCGTATAGCGGGTAATTTTCGCGCAAATTTTGCGATTTCATACTAAATGACTACCTTGTTATTTACGTGGACATTTGCTTTCGCGATATATAATAATTTTCTCAACACTAATTTATGTTGATTCTATTTTATGCGGGTTTTATATTTGGCAATAGAGTAATGGTCGCGAATAAAGCGAAAATTAGAACCTCACGAAAATTTCCCGCTATACAGTATTATCCTTCAATACATCATGACCATATTAAGATTGTTTCCAAATTTCAATGATCTTGGAGCAAAAATAGCTGAAGCAGTGTCATTCAAAATATTTAAAGAAATTATGGATATGCAATTGTGCTTCTTAGAAAGAATAAGATAAAACAAGAGGCTCCTAGGTTCATGAATCACTCACCTGGTCCTTAGGACCATAAGGGGCTCTTTTAAATGGGGTAATCTGACAATTTAAATCCAATAAAGACTTTTATAGCAGCTTATCTTTATCTGCAATAGTTTTCATTCTATGAAACAACAAGAGGCTCCAAGGAGCCTAAATCGCTCACCTGGTCTTGATGTCAACCCTATATTTTGTAGAGCTAAAGGAGCTGAACATTTAAGCAAGCAACAGTTTTTCTTTATCTACCATAGTTTTCATTCTATAAGGCCAAAAACACGAAAAACTGTTATTTTAGGGGCCGTAACCCCTATCAGGGGTCATCTGACAACTTCGACCCTATGGAGACTTTTGTAGAGCTTAATGCACTGAACATTTAAGCAAGCAACAGCTTTTCTCTATCTGCTATAGTTTCATTCTAAAGGCCAAAAACATGAAAAAGGTTATTTTAGGGGCCGTAACCCCTAATAAGGATCATCTGACAACTTTGATCCTATTGAGACTTTTGTAGAGCTAAATAAACTGAACATTTAAGCAAGCAACAGCTTTTCTCTATCTGCAATAGTTTTCATTCTATAGGACAAAAACATGAAAACGGTTCTTTTAGGGGCTGTAACCCCTATTAAGGGTCATCTGACAACTTTGATCCAATTGAGACTTTTGTAGAGCTAAATGAACTGAACATTTAAGCAAGCAACAGCTTTTCTCTATCTGCTATAGCTTTTTTTCTATAGGCCAAAAAGATGAAAAACATCATTTTAGGGGCCGTAACCCCTGTAAGGGGTCATCTGACAACTTCGACCCTATGGAGACTTTTGTACAGCTAAATTAGCTGAACATTTAAGCAAGTAACAGCTTCTCTCTATCTGCAATAGTTTTCATTCCATAGGCCAAAAACATTATTTCAGGGGCTGTAACCCCTATAAGGGGTCATCTGACAACTTCGACCCTATGGAGACTTTTGTAGAGCTAAATGAGCTGAACATTTAAGCACGCAACAGCTTTTCTCTATCTGCAATAGTTTTCATACTATAGGGCAAAAACATGAAAAAAAGTTATTTTTCACCTTAAAGGGGCTGTAACCCTTATAAGGGGTCCTCTGACAACTTGGACCAAATGGAGACTTTTATAGAACTTTTGATGCTGAAGCAATAGGGTGGCATCAGATTTCATCTATCTCTTACACATTTTGATTTACAAGCCAAAAACAGTAGTCTGACCCCCCCTGGTCTATTTTTAGCAATGGCGGCCATGTTTTTTGACAAATCAAAAATCCCCACATCAGTTCTGTGGGGGATACCCTAAAGTACCACCAAATTTGGTTTGAATCTGTGCAGCTGTTTCAGAGGAGAAGAAGTTTGAAGAAAAGTTAACGACGACGGACGCCAAGTGATGGCAATAGCTCACATGGCCTTTGGCCAGGTGAGCTAAAAACCTGAAAAAAAAATGTTTTTGAACTTTAAAGGACCACAACCCCTATAAGTGGTCATCTGAAAACATCTACCCAATAGAGACTTTTGTAGAGCTTAATGAGCTGAAGGTTTAAGCAAGCAACAGCTTGTTTCTATCCGCAATAGTGTTCATTCTATAGGGCAAAAACATGAAAAAACACCTTTTAATTGCCTTTAAAGGGCCATATCCCCTATAAGGGGTCATCTGACAACATCCACCAAATGGAGACTTTTATAGAGCTTTCCTTTCTAAAGAGCCTAACACACTTTTTCCTGCACCTAAATACAAAACTTTTCTTTCATCATCTTGTTCTAACATCCCTTTTTGGCCAGATTTCACTAGTGAAAATCCGGGTTATAAAATGGTGAATGTCGGGTTGGCGGGGAAAAACTTTCGTAACAGATTTCTCAGTAACTACTAATCACAGCCATTTGGTATACAGCATCAGGGTGGGTCCCATAAAGTGGGATTCCATTTCAGGTCTGTTGTTCATCTACTTCATGTTTAACTTTTCTGTCTTTGACCCATAATTTTAAATCAAAGGAGACAATAATGAGAAATGGCAAAGTTTTCTTCGGATTTGGTTAAATTAAAATGCAGTAAATATCACATTGTTTTATTCAACACCAATTTCAATTATTCTATTGTTCCAGTCCTGTCGACTTATCTATACATATTATATGATTCATCTAAGATCAGAAGTGTCTGGTTACATTTTCTTCTACTCTTAATAATGTCTGTCTGGCTTGATCTCAGAATCTAATTTAAATAAACCCCTGCCTGTTGGTGCATTGTCTATATCTGTCAATGGTGAACTTGTCAATTGAAGGGCATCAACATCCTCCCCAAGTCAGTCTGGCAACATGGTCTGTTTTCCTTTTGGTTGGCTTGATAAATCCTAAAAATTGAAGCTCAGATACAGCTCTAATAAACCGTGCTCTGGTCAAAGTTAAGGAATCACAAGTTAAAAGATTTCACTGAACTCTGTAACAGACAGCTTATTATATTAATTTCTCACATGATGCTTGTTTTATGTAAAAATCTAAAGATACAGATCTATCCCACATGTGTAAATTCAAATCAGTTGTTAGTTTATCAGTGTTTCAAGGTGTTTGAAAGTGTTGTAAAACTTTTGAGGTTTCCTACAAGGATATAAATATCATGCAAGGTTTTGATGTTTGTTTTAATTTATTTCTTCTGATTACATCCACAGGTTTAATGTATTTCATAAATCAATAGAACATTAACTCTTTACACAAAAACAAGAAATAACAAGAATATGTCCAGAAGACATAATACTGCATCTCGAAACATTTGAGATGAAAAGACGGATGAACAGACACAAACAACATATGCCACCCTACTTTCGTAGATGGGGCTACAAAACTCCACAAAGAGCAATACTTTAAAAGGATACTGTAGGACTTTGTCCACTGTTTTCTTCTTGCTCTCATCTTCTTCATCTGGTGTGACAACTGTGACAAAGGCCTAGAAAATTCAAAAGATCAGTGTTTAATGAATATATCTAGTGGTACTAATAAACAAGAGGCTCCCAGGAGCCTGAATCGCTCACCTGACATATGTGCCTGAAGTAAAGGTTATAAGGCAAAATATATTTAACGTTGAAAGGGTCATAAGATTAATAAGGGGGTCATCTGACAATATGGTGGATCTAAAGGTGCTGATCACTTTTGTTCTCAATCAAAATCTAAAAATCTTTCACCCTTTTTGAGTTATTTGCAAAAAAATGCAGTTTAACCTAATGTTCTATTTTTAGCCACAGTGGCCATGTTTTACAACCAATCAAAAATCCCCACAACAGTTCTATACACCTAATAATAATAAACAATAATACCAAGTTTGGTTCCATTTGGACTTAAAGTGTCAGAGGAGTTAACATTTTCAATATAAGGAAATGCAGTTAAAATGCTCAATTTTGACGTTCCAAGGGCAATAACTCTTCAAAGGAAAGGTCCTACAACATTGACCCTGTTACATTTATTGTAGATCTTGATAGGCTTAACAATATGCAATTTAAATTTCTCCAATATCTTGTATAGTTTTCAAGATATTGAACTAAACATGTGCAAAATTTGCAAAAAATCCACAAAAAGGGCAATAACTCCTACATGGGTTGTTGGATTTTCTTAAAAATTTCAGAGCTGGTAGATCTTGAGGTGCTGATCACTTTTGTTTCCAATCAAAATTTTGAAATCTGTCACCGTTTTACAGTTATTTGCAAAAAACTGCCATTTACCCCTATGTTCTATTTTTAGCCACAGCGACCATGTTTTACGACCAATCAAAAATCCCCACATCAGTTCTATACACCCAATGCTAATAAACAACTATACCAAGTTTGGTTCCATTTGGACTTAAAGTGTCAGAGGAGTTAATGTTTTCAATGTAATGAGGAATGCTGTTAAAATGCTAAATTTTGACGTTCTAAGGGCAATAACTCCTAAAAGGAAAGGTCCTACAACGTTGACCCTGTTACATATTTTGTAGATCTTGATGTGCTTAACAATATGCAATTTAAATTTCTCAAATATCTAGTATAGTTTTCAAGATATTGAGCTAAACAGGTGCAAAATTTGCAAAAAATCCACAAAAAGGGCAATAACTTCTACATGGGTCGTTGGATTTTCTTCAAAATTTCAGGGTAGGTAGATCTTGAGGTGCTGATCACTTTTACCCATGCCAGAATTTTGATATCTGTAGTCGTTTTTGAGTTATTTGCAAAAAACTGCATTTTACCCCTATGTTCTATTTTTAGCCATGGCGGTCATGTTTTACGACGAATCAAAAATCCCCACATCAGTTCTAAGCACCTAATGCTAATGAACAACCATACCAAGTTTGGTTGCAATTGGACTTATGGTGTCAGAGGAGTTAACGTTTTAAAAAGTTTACGGACGACGGACGACAGACGACGAACGCCAAGTGATGACAATAGCTCACATGACCCTTCGGGTCAAGTGAGCTAAAAAACTGGAAAATACTGGAAATTAAGTATTTTGACCATTAGTCAAGTGTATGATGGAGAGCAGCAACCACTAGTTACATTGAAGGCAGATACCGTATAATCATTTATTTTTCATGGTTAAGAGCACAAAACTAAATTAGTGGGGACAAATTTTTGAGGAATTTTAAACAATTTGTGAGGATTTAATTTTGTGGATTTTCATGACAACAAAACAAAAGAAATTTAATCCTGCACCAACACTTCTGTTTTACAATAAGTATTTTTTGTTGTGGTATTTCAAATTTGACAATAATTTATGTACAAAACATGTATGAAGTGTTGCACACATTTATTTCACATCTCATTATCTTCTATTCTGTTTGTTTTACACTGTAGATTAAACTGCTGTTGCATGATGGGTGCTGTGTTATGTACAAACTCATTCCATGTACATCAATTGTATTTATACATATCTGTAAAAACACTTTTTTTATGTAAAACATGGCAGGGTATTGAATAATTTACAACCAATAGCCTTTTTTGCTTTTTTTAGTATGTGTTTTCCCTAGAAGTTTTTAATGCATCTTGGTGTTTTAAGTCTCTTAGTTTCAAATTATAGCATGGAATATGTTAAAGATGATTTAAGACATCAGTACATGAGAACTATACAGCATCACAATACCAGGGTACTGTTAAGACCAACAGAGAACACTAGTATGACATTTTATTATTGAAGGTACTTACTTGCATCCAGTCAAACAGATTAATCAGCTGAGTACATTCCAGATGTAGTTTGTACACAATACATATATCAGGCATTGTAGGGCTAATAACACCAGTCTCACTCTCGCAACATTTACACTGTAATAATAACATTAATAAGTACTGAGAGAAAGCTCACTGAAGATACTCAACACCTTATATATAGACTCTATATTGGAAAAATTACAGTCCAATTATCTCCCCTAAAGGCTAAATATCAGAAAGCAACACAATATTTTCTTGTAGATTATCATATGATGTTAACTTCACTCATGTAAAGTTCCATTCAAATCCATGAAGTGACTAAATGTACTTATAAGATATGGGGTTATTTCTATATGCCCCACAAGGGCGGATCCAGAAATTTTCGAAAAGGGGGGGGGGGGGGGGGGAGTTCCAGACCGATTTTGCTGAAAATCTACACAAAAATTAAAAATTTCATAGGAAAGGGGGCGGGGGTTTCAACCCCCAGAACCCCCCCTCCCCCTGGATCCGCCACTGCACCATCTGTTTGCCTTGAATGTTTAAATAGTGATATTCAATTTTGTTATTTCAATACAAAGTGTAATTCTTGTGAGAATAATAAACTGTTAACACAGAGACATGTCTCGCCTGTCGCAACTGGACACAGTATAAAATGAAGTAAAAATCCTCCTTAAGTACATAAGTAAAAAGTAAAAAAGTGTAAAATCTCAAAGTCAGTAGACCGTGACTGCAGGATCATACAGGTGAAATCTTTTAAAAACTGACCTGTACTGATGCTGATGCAACTGCATACCAAATATCAATGGTGTGACATAACTGCTTCATGTTAAACAGACTTAAGAAAAAAGGTTAACCTCGGCCAAATCAGTGTAAAATTTCAAAGTCAGTAGACCGTGACTGCAGGAGCATACAGGTGAAATCCTCTTAAAACTGATCTGTACTGATGCTGATGCAACTGCATACCAAATATCAATGGTGTGACATAACTGCTTCATGTTAAACAGACTTAAGAAAACAAGAGGCTCCCAGGAGCCTGAATCGCTCACCTGGTCTTAATGTCAACCCTTTGAAGACTTTTGTATAGCTAAATGAGCTGAATGTTTAAGCAATAAAAAGCTTTTCTCTATCTGCAATAGTTTTCATTCCAAAGCAAAAAACACTATTTTTCACCTTTAAAGGGCCATAACCCCTTAAAGGGGTCATCTGACAAC
The DNA here is from genome assembly GCA_963971305.1 of Arcuatula senhousia. Taxonomy (NCBI): domain Eukaryota; kingdom Metazoa; phylum Mollusca; class Bivalvia; order Mytilida; family Mytilidae; genus Arcuatula; species Arcuatula senhousia. The sequence continues at coordinate 52,737,297 of OZ020309.1, forward strand.
TTCGACCCTGAAAAGACTTTTGTAGAGCTAATTAAGCTGAACATTTAAGCAAGCAACATCTTTTCTCTATCTGCAAAAGTTTTCTTTCTTTAGGCCAAAAACACTATTTTTTGCCTTTAAGGGGCCGTAACCACTATAAGGGGTCATCTGGCAACTTTGACCCTATGGAAACTTTTGTAGAGCTAAATGAGCTGAACATTTAAGCAAGCAACAGCTTTTCTCTATCTACAATAGTTTTCATTCTATAGGCCAAAAACTCTATTTAAGGGGCCATAACCCCTATAAGGGGTCATCTGACAACTTTGACCCTATGGAGACTTTTGTAGAGCTAAATGAGCTGAACATTTAAGCAAGCAACAGCTTTTCTCTATCTGCAATAGTTTTCATTCTATAGGCCAAAAACACTATTTTTTGCCTTTAAGGGGCCGTAACCCCTATAAGGGGTCATCTGACAACTTCGACCCTATGGAAGCTTGTGTAGAGCTAAACGAGCTGTACATTTAAGCAAGCAACAGCTTTTCTCTATCTGCAATAGTTTTCATTCTATAGGCCAAAAACTCTATGTTTTGCCTTTAAGGGGCCATAACCCCTATAAGGGGTCATCTGACAACTTTGACCTTATGGAGACTTTTGTAGAGCTAAATGAGCTGAACATTTAAGCAAGCAACAGCTTCTCTCTATCTGCAATAGTTTTCATTCCATAGGCCAAAAACATGAAAAAATGCTATTTTTCACCTTTAAGGGGCCATAACTCCCATAAGGGGTCATCTGACAACTTCAACTCAATGGAGACTTTTGTAGAGCTTTTGACGCTGAAGCAGTAGCGTGGCATCAGATTTCATCTATCTCTTATACTTTTTGATTTACAAGCCAAAAACAGTAGTCTGACCCCCCTGGTCTATTTTTAGCAACGGCGGCCATGTTTTTCGACGAATCAAAAATCCCCACATCAGTTCTGTGGAGGATACCCTAAAGTACCACCAGACAAAATTTGGTTTGAATCTGTGCAGCCGTTTCAGAGGAGAAGAAGTTTGAAGAAAAGTTAACGACGACGACAACGGACGACGACGACGACGGACGCCAAGTGATGGCAATAGCTCACATGGCCTTTGGCCAGGTGAGCTAAAAAGGTTAACCTTGGCCAAATCAGTATAAAATTTCAAAGTCAGTAGACCATGACTGCAGGAGCATACAGGTGAAATCCTTTTAAAACTGATCTGTAATGATGCTGATGCATCTGCATACCAAATATCAATGGTGTAACATAATTAGTTCACACAAAACAGACTTAAGTAAAAACTTTAACCAATTGTGGACGCCGCCGCCGCCGTCGCCGCCGCCGGAATCACCATACCTAAGTCTCGCCTTTTGCGACATTCGTCGCAGGCGAGACAAAAATTGTGAGTCCAAATTCATATGGATGATTTCTGTTACTCTTTATCTATTACCTGGAGATATAATTGTTGAATAAGCTAATAAAGGCAGTTTGGAAAACAGAATTTGCAGCAGAGTTTAAATATGACATAACATCAAAATTCATCTTCCTATTAAAAACAATCTATATCATTTAATTCTATTTTTACCTGGAGATAATAATGAGGGCTGGCTAAGGCAGTTTGAACAGCAGATCTTGGTGATGAATTTAAATGTCGCTTCACATCAGTGGCAGAATCATAATAGAATACTTCATGTAAGGGGAAAGACTTAGGACAAAGAAGATACTTCCTGTAATAAAGAAGACAGAACTTAACATAGCATCACTGCATCTCTGATTGAAATTATAAAGATTATTTAGATATCACCTGTGTTAAATAAGAGGTAGCCCAAGGATTTCTTCATGCCATACGCATTAATTGGATAAAATCTAATATTCTGTCACAATTAGTGGTCTAGATGAGTAACAGGCATAAAATGGCTTTACCTGATACAGTGCTATCAGAGGAATTCACATGTCAAACATCAAGGGGTTGCTTGATGTACCTTCCTGCTTTTATTTTGCATACTTATCCACTATATATAAAATCTTAGTACTTGACTATCAGGTAATAGATAAATACCGTATAGCTGGTTATTTTCGCGGTGGTTTAATTTTCGCGGCTCGACGGAAACCGCGAAAATATCCATCTAATGCATATCATATACAAACAGATTCTCAAACCGCGAAAATAAAACCCGCAAAAATTTTATAGACACCTTATTAAATAAAAACCGCGAAAAAAACCCGCTACACAGTATACATAAAACAATAATTTGAGGAACACAGATGCTTTTATGGATGACTAACCTGAACATACTATCATAATACTCAATGACTTCTGTTCTTAACTTTTCATAAGGAGACAGTTTCTTTGATTTTTTCCCAGCCTCCATTAGTTTCTACAATAAAAAACATACATTTCACAGAGGTGAGTTACAGTTTGATTATCAGTCAATTAATACACATGTCACAGCAAAGTATGAATGAACAAGAAGCTCCCAGGAGCCTGAATCGCTCACCTGGTCTTGATATCAACCCTTTAAAAACTTTTCTAGAGCTAAATGAGCTGAACATTTAAGCAAGTAACAGCTTTTCTCTATCTACTATAGTTTCATTCTGTAGCCATAGGCCCAAATCATGAAAAAATGTTATTTTAGGGGCCATAACCCCTGTAAGGGGTCATATGACAACTTCAACCCTATGAAAACTTTTGTAGTGCTAAATGAACTGAACATTTAAGCAATCAACAGCTTTTCTCTATCTACTATATTTTCATTTTAAAGGCCAAAAACATGAAAAAACATTATTCTAAGGGCCGTAACCCCTATAAGGGGTTATCTGACAACTATCACCCTATGAAGACTTTTGTAGAGCTAATTGAACTCAAAATTTAAGCAAGCAACAGCTTCTATCTATCTGCTATAGTTTTCATTCCATAGGCCAAAAACATGAAAGAACTTTATTTTAGGGGCCATAACCCCTATAAGGGGTCATCTGACAACTTCGACCCTATGAAAACTTTTGAAGTGCTAATTGAGCTGAACATTTAAGCAAGCAACAGCTTTTCTCTATCTACTATAGTTTTCATCTTAAAGGCCAAAAACATGAAAAAACTTTATTTTAAGGGCCATAACCCCTGTAAGGGGTTATCTGACAACTTCGACCCTATGGAGACTTTTGTAGAGCTAATTGAACTCAACATTTAAGCAAGAAACAGCGTCTCTCTGTCTGCTATAGTTTTCATTCCATAGGCCAAAAATATGAAAAAAAACCTTAATTTAGGGGCTGTAACCCCTTTTAGGGGTCATCTGACAACTTCGACCCTATGGAGACTTTTGAAAATGACCTTGAAATTACAAACCTTTCTGAGGTTACGCAGGTCAACCCTTGAACTTCAAATTACAAACCTTTCTAAGATTATTAAAGTCAATCTTTTGACCTTGACATTACCAACCTTTCTGAGGTTATGAAGGTCAGTCTTTTCTAAATTTAAGGTAGATAACTCTTCAGTGGTTTCCTCATTTTCTTCTTCTACAATTTCTGAAAAGTTCATCATGTTACATTAGTGTTCAAACTTCAACCATATATTTTAGAGCACCAATGACATCAAAGAGCTTTAGCCTTCAAGAGGCATAGTTCATCTTAAAGAAAACTTAGCTTTATAATAATAGAATTTACTACATGTAAATGTAGTAATTCAATTATCACTTAATCATGTTAATTAGGTGACCTTATTGTATCATCCATAAGTTTGTTTAATTATCCTCTATCATTTCTGTGTATTTGATACATTTACAACTGTTAATGTGTGATAATTTATAAAATGCAGGTGAGGTCATTCCAGAGAGGCACCAGCCTCAAAAATAAATCCATCAAGTGTAATTCATGGTGTTATAAGTGGTGTAATAATATACAATTACTGTCTTTTGATGAGGTAAATGTGTGGAGTTATTGACTTTTGAAAAAACTGTTATTCACCGAGCCCAACGGGCGAGGTGAATAACAAAGAGTTTTTTTCAAAAGTCAATAACTCCACACATTTACCGAATCAAAAGACAGTTATTGTTTTATTCAATAATGCAACAAAAATCAAATCAAATTTATGATTAAAATTACATAGTGTTACAAAATAATTTGGGTTTTTTTTTTGTTTTGTTTTGTTATATTTTTTTGGGGGGGAGGGTGTGCGTATTTCCACTTATCGGGAAAATATTTATTTTTATTGCCTGACATATTCTGTTAACAATTATTGAACGAGCTGTGGCCTTTTTAGTGTTTGCTGAGTCCTTGTCTAGCATTAATTTCGCTAAAGCATTATCGCCTCGCTTTTTTGCTCACAATAGGGACACTTTCGTCCGATTTTATTAATAGATAATATCGCCGTTGTAAATCTAATTTGATTGGTCGAACAAAAAGGGAATAACCGGATTCTATAAATATCAACCGCATGCATTTTCCCGCGGTGAATAACTATTTTATTTTAGTGAATATCCTTTTTTATTCAATTTTTTCAGTCACATTATTTTTATACAAAATGTTTTATATATTATTGAATAAGTGTCTTTAGTTGAATGATTGAAAGATGTACTCATTGTCTGGAAAGTAATCATAGTTGGCTAAAGTTTAAATCAGTCTTTTTATAAGCTCAGTATAATATGTAACATCATCTTAAGGTTTTATCTTTGATGTAAACCTGCTAGCTAATGCCTGAAGTATTTTGAGGTTTTTTTTTAAATTCAACTTCCAAACAGTATATTTAATAAATACATTTTTACATAATATGTACATTTATTAAAGTGATATAAATTTAGTAAAATGTAGTAAAATAAAGTGTCCTTCAAATGTCAACTCTCACCATGTAGGGTACCAAATCTCTGTAGCAACGCCTGTAGCTTGGTTCTGAATGGCTGCAGCTCATCAGGGAGGTTTACATCCAATTCAATTATACTGGATTGGATTAAGTCTGTAAGATCATCTTTTGACATTATTCTGTAAGAAAAAATATCATTTACTGGGGTTTTAATTGAATTTTCATGGTCACCCCAATTTCTTTTGATTTGGAATTTCCTAATTGTGGATGTTGCTACAAGAATGAATATGAAATGAACACTTCATTTGATTCTTATTTTTGTGGCTTCGACCCACAAAATGGGGAAAGATATGTAAATGTGAATACTTTTGCAGGTAATATTTTAAGAACTTTTTAAGGTTTTTTGAACAATTTAAATGGGGAATAATTTCAATGTTCCTTATTTGTTATCATATAGTACTTCCCTATGATATAATACAGCTGTCAAATTTTTAATCTAATACATTTTCAAGGTTTTTTAATTCAACTCCTACTGTTTAATCTTATTGATAGATCTAAAATTGTTATCACGATTTATGTTTTAGACTATTCTTATTTAAAATCAGTGCTCCTAGTTTTAGTATTTTATATCTGAACTTTAAACTTACCCTAGAAGATCCATGGCTTCTTTATAAGATTCTGTTTCACAAACAAAGCTTCCAAGGGTCAAGGAATAAACCTCTCTCAACTACAAAAAAAACAACAACTTTTATTAACTATAATTTTGTATTTGTACTTCCTAAACTTTTTCAAGAGCTAATGTCAATAGGCTGACCTTCATTTAAATTGCTCAATCTTAATTTTTTTTGGCCATATGTCTATACAGATGATTAAGAATTCTTTACAAAATAACATGAAAACACTGACATAGAAATGAGTTTAAAGGATTAACAGACTGAAAATGGTAAAGGCCAATAACTACTGAAAAAGGTATAGTATATGAATCTCAAAATGTCAAAGAAAAGCATACAATCAGGTATTAGCATACTAGAGAAGATGAAAAGTGTCCTGATTTAATATATCAGAAGAAAAAGAGGTGGATAAAACAAAGTTCTATGGTGCTATAAAAACGTAAGGTCTAGAAAACAAGTCATTGTCCATAACATGTCCCTTTTTCCGCAATCACTGAATTCCAACTATGAACAAGATTTTGTGGAGGGAAAGGAGGGTACAACTTTATGATGATTTTTTTGTATTCCCATATGTGTTCAAAGTTTTATAATGTTATCATACTTCTTTAATGAAAAAGTAACTTATACATGCAGGAAATGGAATAACAACAACACCCTATTTCTGTGACCAATCAATCATGAAGTACAGGTACAACTTTTTGCTAATTGATATCGTGATGCATTATTATACAGCCTTTTCATTCATCATGGAAAAGTAAATGAAACAAGTAATACTGTGAGCGAGCTCACAAAAGGATACCCCCCGCTTCATATTTGACTCAAATCTCAAGTCCAGTTATCTCCCTTCAATGATATCGAAGAGCAATACAAATTCTTCATGCACATCTACAGATGATGTACTTCCTTCATGTAAAGTTTCATCAAAATCCATCAAGCGGTTTAGGAGGAGTTGTGCTTCATTGTGCTTACGGGGTCTCCCATTTAATAATGTATTCAAAAAGTCTAAGTCCAATTATCTCCCCTGAATGATGTCAGAGTGTGATGAAAATTCTTCATACACATCTACATATGATGTACTTCCATCATGTAAAGTTTCATCAAAATAATTCAAGCTGTTTAGAAGGAGTTGCGCTTACAGGGTCTCCCATTGAATAATGTATTTAAAAAGTCTTAATCCAATTATCTCCCCTGAATGATGTCAGAGTCCGATGAAAATTCTTCATGCACATCTACATATGATGTACTTCCTTCATCTCAAGTTTCAGCAAAATCCTTCTTGTGGTTTAGGAGGAGAAGCGCTTACAAGTTATGTGGACAGACGGACGGACAGACAGACAGGCGGACAGACAGACAGGGTGTTTCCTATATACCCCCCCCCCCCAAACTTTGTTTGCGGGGGGTATAATAAAGAAGGAATGTTTCCATGGGACACAGATGCCCACACTGACCCAAAACAGGAACTAGAAGTCTGACAGGTCTGAATGTTGCTTAGGCATACAGATTGTCATACTGAACCATCCTTCCAAGTTTCAAATCATTCTCGTGTATGGTTCCTGAGAAAAGCTTGACAGAAACTTTCAATCATTTTCACTCGGTCCCAAACAGGAAGAAGATGTCAGACAGGTCTGAAAATAAGTAAGGATGTACAGTTTGTCATACTAAACCATCCTACCAAGTTTCAAATCATTCTCATGTATGGTTTCTGAGAAAAGCTTGATGGTAATTTTCATTCTCAGGTCAGGTCTGAAAATCGATTAAAATGTACAGTTTGTCATACTGAACCACCCTCCCAAGTTTCAAATCATTCTCATGTATTGTTGTGAGAAAAGCTTGACAGAAATTTGTACAGAGAGACTTATGGACAGACAGACATGAGTAAAACTTAACAGCCCCTGACAGGTTGTCGTTGGGGCATAAAAATGTAACTTTATCCAAAGGTTAAACTATATTTAGGACCAACATACAGACAGACAAACAGACCTAAACATTATATGCTACTATTCTACTATTATAGGTGAAGCAAATAAATCCCTACTTTACCGGCAATGTGTATGTATATCATGATCAGAGTGTCTGTCTGCCTGCAACTCTTCTTGATCCCTTATAGGTTGGATGCAGGTGTAGGTGTAGAATTTCACCTCAACACAATTTTAAACTTGCAGAAGTATTTTTTATTTTCACAAAGAAAGATAGATGACAAGTATTCTTTTTCGAATGCCCAATAATTGAAGAACAATTATGTTGAAGATCTGTTTCTGATAAGTAGTATATTTATCCATCTTAACTGTATTTGCTGCTTATTTAACTTTTTTTTTTTACATTTTGCAATTATCAAGTCAATTTCTTAAGTTAGCTGTGCAATCACAATGGTATTATAGACATAAAATTGTTTTAAAATCTATTTAAAATAAGAATCATTAATGAACTTTTTTTTTCATTGTTTGCATTTTTTCAATTGAAATAAAACAGATTGTGGTCGACAAGAAATCTAAATCACTGCTCACTCAATATTCAGATGCTAATCCAAAATAAATGATTACTGGCCCTCTATTCAAAAGGCTCCATGGCTAATGCTAAAATATAGATATTGAGAAAAGCATGAAGAGAAAATTTCCTATTATTGCTGACAACTATTAATATGGAAAATCGACTGACATCCCAGCACTAAATTCTTCTTGAGGAAAAAAACTTTTATGCTAAACTCTATCAAAGTAGAAATCTAGACTGATTCCAGTCCCTTTTTAGCTCACCTGGACCAAAGGTCCATGTGAGCTATTACCATCACTTGGCGTCCGTCGTCGTCGTCGTCGTCTGTCGTCGTCTGTCGTCGTCGTCGTCTGTTAACAATTTTTCAAAAATCTTCTCCTCTGAAACTACCAAACAGAATTTAATGAAACTTGGTATGAATGATCCTTAGGGTGTCCTGCACCAAACTTGTGTTTTGATTTTTGATCCGTTAAAAAACATGGCCGCCGTTACTAAAAATAGACTAGGGGGGTCAGACTACTGTTTTTGGCTTATAAATCAAAAAGTATAAGAGATAGAGGAAATCTGAGGCCACGCTACTGATTCAGCATCAAAAGCTCTACAAAAGTCTTCATTTGGTCAAAGTTGTCAGATGACCCCTTATAGGGGTTACGGCCCCTTGAAGGTGAAAAATAGCATTTTTTCATGTTTTTGGCCTACAGAATGAAAACTATTGCAGATAGAGAAAAGCTGTTGCTTGCTTAAATGTTCAGCTCATTTAGCTCTACAAAAGTCTCCATAGGGTCGAAGTTGTCAGATGACCCCTTATACCGGTTACGGCCCCTTAAAGGTGAAAAATAGCAATTTTTCATGTTTTTGGCCTACAGAATGAAATCTATTGCAGATAGAGATTAGCTGTTGCTTGCTTAAATGTTCATCTCATTTAGCTCTACAAAAGTCTCTATAGGGTCGAAGTTGTCAGATAACCCCTTATAGGGGTTACGGCCCCTGAAAAATAGCGTTTTTTCATGTTTTTGTTCTACAGAATGAAAACTATTGCAGATAGAGATTAGCTGTTGCTTACTTAAATGTTCAGCTCATTTAGCTCTACAAAATTCTCCATAGGGTCGAAGTTGTCAGATGACCCCTTATAGGGGTTACGGCCCCTGAAAAATAGCAATTTTTCATGTTTTTGGCCTACAGAATGAAAACTATTGCAGATACAGATTAGCTGTTTCTTGCTTAAATGTTCAGCTCATTTAGCTTTACAAAATTCTCGATAGGGTCGAAGTTGTCAGATGATCCCTTATAGGGGTTACGGCCCCTGAAAAATAGCGATTTTTCATGTTTTTGGCCTACAGAATGAAAACTATTGCAGATAGAGATTAGCTGTTGCTTGCTTAAATGTTCAGCTCATTTAGCTCTACAAAAGTCTCCATAGGGTCGAAGTTGTCAGATGACCCCTTATAGGGGTTACGGCCCCTGAAAAATAGCGTTTTTTCATGTTTTTGTCCTACAGAATGAAAACTATTGCAGATAGAGATTAGCTGTTGCTTACTTAAATGTTCAGCTCATTTAGCTCTACAAAATTCTCCATAGGGTCGAAGTTGTCAGGTGACCCCTTATAGGGGTTACGGCCCCTGAAAAATAGCAATTTTTCATGTTTTTGGCCTACAGAATGAAAACTATTGCAGATACAGATTAGCTGTTTCTTGCTTAAATGTTCAGCTCATTTAGCTTTACAAAATTCTCCATAGGGTCGAAGTTGTCAGATGATCCCTTATAGGGGTTACGGCCCCTGAAAAATAGCGATTTTTCATGTTTTTGGCCTACAGAATGAAAACTATTGCAGATAGAGATTAGCTGTTGCTTGCTTAAATGTTCAGCTCATTTAGCTCTACAAAAGTCTCCATAGGGTCGAAGTTGTCAGATGACCCCTTATGGGGGTTACGGCCCCTGAAAAATAGCGTTTTTTCATGTTTTTGTCCTACAGAATGAAAACTATTGCAGATAGAGATTAGTTGTTGCTTACTTAAATGTTCAGCTCATTTAGCTCTACAAAATTCTCCATAGGGTCGAAGTTGTCAGGTGACCCCTTATAGGGGTTACGGCCCCTGAAAAATAGCGATTTTTCATGTTTTTGGCCTACAGAATGAAAACTATTGCAGATAGAGAAAAGCTGTTGCTTGCTTAAATGTTCAGCTCATTTAGCTCTACAAAAGTCTCCATAGGGTCGAAGTTGTCAGATGACCCCTTATAGGGGTTACGGCCCCTGAAAAATAGCGTTTTTTCATGTTTTTGTCCTACAGAATGAAAACTATTGCAGATAGAGATTAGCTGTTGCTTACTTAAATGTTCAGCTCATTTAGCTCTACAAAATTCTCCATAGGGTCGAAGTTGTCAGGTGACCCCTTATAGGGGGTACGGCCCCTGAAAAATAGCGATTTTTCATGTTTTTGGCCTACAGAATGAAAACTATTGCAGATAGAGATTAGCTGTTGCTTGCTTAAATGTTCAGCTCATTTAGCTCTACAAAATTCTCCATAGGGTCGAAGTTGTCAGATGACCCCTTATAGGGGTAACGGCCCCTGAAAAATAGCGATTTTTCATGTTTTTGGCCTACAGAATGAAAACTATTGCAGATAGAGATTAGCTGTTGCTTGCTTAAATGTTCAGCTCATTTAGCTCTACAAAATTCTCCATAGGGTCGAAGTTGTCAGGTGACCCCTTATAGGGGGTACGGCCTCTGAAAAAAGCGATTTTTCATGTTTTTGGCCTACAGAATGAAAACTATTGCAGATAGAGATTAGCTGTTGCTTGCTTTAATGTTCAGCTCATTTAGCTCTACAAAAGTCTCCATAGGGTCGAAGTTGTCAGATGACTCCTTATAGGGGTTATGGCCCCTTATAGGTGAAAAATGGTGTTTTTGGCCTATAGAATGAAAACTATTGCAGGTAGAGAAAAGCTGTTGCTTGCTTAAATGTTTAGCTCATTTAGCTCTACAAAAGTATAGGGTCAACATCAAGACCAGGTGAACGATTCAGGCTCCTGGGAGCCTCTTGTTTTAGTCACAACAAGGGGTTGCACTAAGTCGTGCTAAGCATACCCCTGCTCGACCATTGAGAAAACAGGAAGTAGATGAAGGACTGACCTGGAGAGGGGAGGCATGGTACAACTCATCATGTTAAAGCTGTATTAAAATTTAAAATCAATCCCTTCTGTAGAAGCCAAGAAATCTGTTACGAAACATTGTCTATTTTTGACCCATAAAAAAGTCTGTCAGCTTGGAAAACAGGAAGTAGATGACCAACTGACCTTGAAAGGGGAGGCACAGTATAACTCATCATGCTGAAGCTGTGCACCAAATTTGAAACCAATCCATCCAGTAGAAGCCGAGAAATCTGTTACAAAAATTTTTACATTTCAAAGGTTTACCCATCCCCTACAATTTGAAATCCCACTTATTGAGATGAAAGTGGGATGTCCAATGTTTTCCTGGAATATCCTACATTTTGATTTTCAAGAAAAAGTGGGAGAACATGGGACAAAAAAGTCCTGGTTTATCCAACATCAAAAATGTAGGAAAATGAAGGAAAAAGTGGGACTTTTGTGACTCAAAAGTCTCACTTAATCCCTAAAATCATCTCAACTGAGAATAAGCCAGAATAAGTAGAACTTTATCGTTCTTATTTTATTGTAAGTGGGATAAAGTAGGACTTTAAATGAAATGATGTCATTGATGACATCATCAGTTTGTAAATCAAAGATGGTGGCATGTGCTCTGTGTAAATAAAATGATAATATGATGTGATTAAAGATCCTTACCATGTCCATGTAAGTAAAATAATGTTTAAAATAGTTTTAAATACATTTTATTGATTTTAATTTATTGGTTAAAAATTTTTTTTTAAATGATTTAAAGATAGAAATTTTGCATGTCTCTCCATGTGTCTATAGCACAATCTTTAATTATTACTAGAGGTGAATGCAAGCACAGGTCAATAATACATGTATTATAAAAAACCTATATTATGACATGTAGGTCATTCTATTGCATCAAGGTTATATTGTCTGCCCCTGACAAATTTGTATCATCAGTATTCAACATTTGTAGCTTTTCAACTTTCAACTTGCAAAGTCATTTTTATGAGGGATATTACACCAAATAATTGATATTTTTCAAGAAACTGGAAAAGGGGGATATGTAAATAGCATTCTAGGTCTGACCACTGTGGTACTGTTGCAGAAATTTTCAGTAGGAATAAGTGGGATAAGGTAGGAATGTTGACTTAGAATAAGTGGGAGATTGCAAGAATATGTATATTTTATATTTGCAATGCATTGAGACTATTAAGGAACAAGAGGCTCCCAGGAGCCTGAATCGCTCACCTGGTCTTGATGTTGACCCTATACTTTTGTAGAGCTAAATGAGCTGAACATTTAAGCAAGCAACAGCTTTTCTCTACCTGCAATAGTTTTCATTCTATAGGCCAAAAAACACAATTTTTCACCTATAAGGGGCCATAACCCCTATAAGGAGTCATCTGACAACTTCGACCCTATGGAGACTTTTGTAGAGCTAAATGAGCTGAACATTTAAGCAAGCAACAGCTAATCTCTATCTGCAATAGTTTTCATTCTGTAGGCCAAAAACATGAAAAATCGCTTTTTTCAGAGGCCGTAATCCCTATAAGGGGTCACCTGACAACTTTGACCCTATGGAGAATTTTGTAGAGCTAAATGAGCTGAACATTTAAGCAAGCAACAGCTAATCTCTATCTGCAATAGTTTTCATTCTGTAGGCCAAAAACATGAAAAATCGCTATTTTTCAGGGGCCGTTCCCCTGTTGACCCTATACTTTTGTAGAGCTAAATGAGCTGAACATTTAAGCAAGCAACAGCTTTTCTCTACCTGCAATAGTTTTCATTCTATAGGCCAAAAACACCATTTTTCACCTATAAGGGGCCATAACCCCTATAAGGAGTCATCTGACAACTTCGACCCTATGGAGACTTTCGTAGAGCAAGCAACAGCTAATCTCTATCTGCAATAGTTTTCATTCTGTAGGCCAAAAACATGAAAAATCGCTATTTTTCAGGGGCCGTAACCCCTATAAGGGGTCACCTGACAACTTTGACCCTATGAAGAATTTTGTAGAGCTAAATGAGCTGAACATTTAAGCAAGCAACAGCTAATCTCTATCTGCAATAGTTTTCATTCTGTAGGCCAAAAACATGAAAAATCGCTTTTTTCAGAGGCCGTAACCCCTATAAGGGGTCACATTTAAGCAAGCAACAGCTAATCTGTATCTGCAATAGTTTTCATTCTGTAGGCCAAAAACATGAAAAATCGCTATTTTTCAGGGGCTGTTCCCCTATAAGGGGTTATCTGACAACTTCGACCCTATGGAGACTTTAGTAGAGCTAAATGAGCTGAACATTTAAGCAAGCAACAGCTAATCTTCTATCTGCAATAGTTTTCATTCTGTAGGCCAAAAATATGAAAAATCTTTATTTTTCAGGGGTCATAACCCCTATAAGGGGTCATCTGACAACTTCGACCCTATGGAGAATTTTGTAGAGCTAAATGAGCTGAACATTTAAGCAAGCAACAGCTAATCTCTATGTGCAACAGTTTTCATTCTGTAGGCCAAAAACATGAAAAAACGCTATTTTTCAGGGGCCATAACCCCTATAAGGGGTTATCTGACAACTTCGACCCTATGGAGACTTTCGTAGAGCTAATTGAGCTGAACATTTAAGCAAGCAACAGCTAATCTCTATCTGCAATAGTTTTCATTCTGTAGGCCAAAAACATGAAAAATCGCTATTTTTCAGGGGCCGTAACCCCTATAAGGGGTCCTCTGACAACTTCAACCTTATGGAAAATTTTGTAGAGCTAAATGAGCTGAACATTTAAGCAAGCAACAGCTAATCTCTATCTGCAATAGTTTTCATTCTGTAGGACAAAAACATGAAAAAACACTATTTTTCAGGGGCCGTAACCCCTATAAGGGGTTATCTGACAACTTCAACCCTATGGAGACTTTTGTAGAGCTAAATGAGCTAAACATTTAAGCAAGCAACAGCTAATCTCTATCTGCAATAGTTTTCATTCTGTAGGCCAAAAACATGAAATATGGCTATTTTTCACCTTTAAACGGCCGTAACCCCTATAAGGGGTCATCTGACAACTTCGACCCTATAGAGACTTTTGTAGAGTTAAATGAGCTGAACATTAAAGCAAGCAACAGCTGATCTCTATCTGCAATAGTTTTCATTCTGTAGGCCAAAAACATGAAAAAATGCTATTTTTCACCTTCAAGGGGCTGTAACCCCTATCAGGGGTCATCTGACAACTTTGACCAAATGGAGACTTTTGTAGAGCTTTTGATGCTGAATCAGAAGCGTGGCCTCAGATTTCCTCTATCTCTTATACTTTTTGATTTATAAGCCAAAAACAGTAGTCTGACCCCCCTAGTCTATTTTTAGTAACGGCGGCCATGTTTTTTAACAGATCAAAAATCAAAACACAAGTTTGGTGCAGGACACCCCAAGGATCATTCATACCAAGTTTCATTAAATTCTGTTTTGTAGTTTCAGAGGAGAAGATTTTTGAAAAATTGTTAACAGATGACGACGACGACGACGACGGACGCCAAGTATGGTAATAGCTCACATGGACCTTCGGTCCAGGTGAGCTAAAAAGTGGGACCTTAAAAGTCCTACTTCTTCCTTTGAAGTGGTAAGAACTGGGACTTCCCAAGACTTTGCAAGGAGGAATAAGTAAGACTTTCCAGGACTTGGCATAAGTAAGAATCAATGGGACTGTCCTACTTATTCCCATGAAGTCCAACTGCCAATAACATCCCACTTTAAATAAGTTGGACTTCCTGGGAATTCCTACTTTATCTCACCTACATTTTCCAGGGATGTCCTAGTACTTCCCACTTAATTTTTGCAGGGGCAGAGGCTCCCAGGAGCCTGAATCGCTCACCTGCACTTGATGTCAACCCTATGAAGACTTTTGTATAGCTAAATGAGCTGAATGTTTAAGCAAGAAAAAGCTTTTCTCTATCTTCAATAGTTTTCATTCTTTAGGCCAAAACACTATTGTTTGCCTTTAAAGGGCTGTAACCCCTATAAGGGGTCATGTGACAACTTCAACCCTATGGAGACTTTTGTAGAGCTTAATGAGCTGAACATTTAAGCAAGCAACAGCTTTTCTCTATCTGCAATAGTTTTCATTCTATAAGCCAAAAACATGAAAAAGCTATTTTTCACCTTTAAGGGGCTGTAACCCCTATAAGGGATCATCTGACAACTTTGACCAAATGGAGACTTTTATAGAACTTTTTTTATACTGAAACAGTACGGTGGTATTAGATTTCATCTATCTCTTATACTTTTTTGATTTACAAGCCAACAAGTGTGGCCACTAAAAGTATGTCTCGCCTGCTGGCACCATCACTAAAATCAACTACCTAAGCTTTCATTTCTTGATATAAACACAAAAAGTGTCTGTATACCCAATATCAGATGCCTAGCTATTATACTATTCAAGCAATCCATTGTCCACACAAGTATTACAAAAAGTTTTCTGCCTGAAAAAATCTTAGTTCACAGAGTCACTGGAGCGTAAAAATGGGGTCATGGTCACATGGCATGGTGACAGTTGCGTTGTCCATAACCGCAACTGTCTGTATATCCAATATCAGATGCCTAGCTATTATAATTTTCCGGCAATTCATTGTCCACAAAAGTCTTACAATAAAGTTTTTTGGCCTGAAAAAATCTTAGTTCACAGAGTCACTAGAGCGTGAAATTGGGGTCATGGTCAAACGGCATGGTGCCAGTTGCGTAGACCATAACCCCAACTGTCTGTATACCAAATATCAGATGCCTAGCTATTATGCTTTTCTTGTAATTCATTTTCCACAAAAGTCTTACAAAGGGGTCTTTTGGCCTGAAAAAAACATCTGAGTTCACAGAGTCGCTGAACCATGAAATTGGGGTCAAGGTCAAACGGCATGGTGCCAGTTGCGTAGACCATAACCCCAACTGTCTGTATACCAAATATCAGATGCCTAGCTATTATACTTTTCTTGTAAATCATTTTCCACAAAAGTCTTACAAAGGGGTCTTTTGGCCTGAAAAAACATCTAAGTTCACAGAGTCGCTGAACCATGAAATTGGGGTCAGGGTCAAACGGCATGGTGCCAGTTGCGTAGACCATAACCCCAACTGTCTGTATACCAAATATCAGATGCCTAGCTATTATACTTTTCTTGTAATTCATTTTCCACAAAAGTCTTACAAAAAAGTTTACGCCGTCGCCGCCGGCGGAAAGTAATACCTATGTCTCGCCTTCAGCGACTAAAGTCGCAGGCGAGACAAAAACAGTAGTCTGACCCCCTGGTCTATTTTTAGTAACACGGCCATTTTTTTTGATGGATCAAAAATCGAAACAAAAGTTTGGTGCAGGACACCCTACAAATCATTCATACAAAGTTACATTAAATTCTGTTAAGTAGTTTCAGAGGAGAAGATTTTTGAAAAATTGTTAAGGGACGACTGACAACGAGGGACACCAAATGATGGCAATAGCTCACATGGACCTTTGGTCCAGGTGAGCTAAAAAAGTCTAAGTCGGCTCGGAAAACAGGAAGTAGATTATGGACTGACCTGGAAAAGGGAGGCACGGTATAAATCATCATGCTGAAGCTGTGTACCAAATTTGAAACCAATCCAGTAGAAGCAGAGAAATTGAACTGGACGGACAGACGGACCGCAAAGGTGATTGCAATATAGCCCCCTCTCTTACGAGTTAAGGTATAATATAAAACTCTTAAGGGAACAAAAAGAATCCTGTGAGGGTAACATAACTAATGATGAGTGTGCTACTGCAAAATGGTAAGAGCCCTGGCTCAGATGGATTTACTGTAGATTTCTATAAATATTTTTGGAAACATATTTGACCTTTTTTGTACAGATCTCTACACTATGAGTATGAAATTGGGAACTTTTCTCAGTTTCAATACCAAAGTGTTATAACATGTATCCCAAACAAGAGGCTCCCAGGAGCCTGAATCACATACCTGACCTGAATGCCTTAAGTAAAGGTTATAAGGCAAAATCTATTTGACGTTGAAGGGGTCATAAGATTAACAAGAGGCTCCCAGGAGCCTGAATCGCTCACCTGACATATGTGCCTGAAGTAAAGGTTATAAGGCAAAATCTATTTAACGTTGAAAGGGTCATAAGATTAATAAGGGGGTCATCTGACAATATGGTAGATCTAAAAGTGCTGATCACTTTTGTTCTCAATCAAAATCTAAAAATCTGTCACCCTTTTTGAGTTATTTGCAAAAAAATGCAGTTTAACCTAATGTTCTATTTTTAGCCACAGCGGCCATGTTTTACAACCAATCAAAAATCCCCACAACAGTTCTATACACCTAATAATAATAAACAATAATACCAAGTTTGGTTCCATTTGGACTTAAAGTGTCAGAGGAGTTAACATTTTCAATATAAGGAAATGCAGTTAAAATGCTCAATTTTGACGTTCCAAGGGCAATAACTCCTCAAAGGAAAGGTCCTACAACGTTGACCCTGTACAAATTTTGTAGATCTTGATGCGCTTAACAATATGCAATTTAAATTTCTCAAATATCTTGTATAGTTTTCAAGATATTGAGCTAAACAGGTGCAAAATTTGCAAAAAATCCACAAAAAGGGCAATAACTCCTACATGGATTGTTGGATTTTCTTCAAAATTTCAGAGCTGGTAGATCTTGAGGTGCTGATCACTTTTGTTCCCATTCAAAATTTTGAAATCTGTCACCGTTTTAGAGTTATTTGCAAAAAACTGCCATTTACCCCTATGTTCTATTTTTAGCCACAGCGGCCATGTTTTACGACCAATCAAAAATCCCCACATCAGTTCTATACACTTAATGCTAATAAACAACTATACCAAGTTTGGTTCCATTTGGACTTAAAGTGTCAGAGGAGTTAACGTTTTCAATGTAATGAGGAAATGCTGTTAAAATGCTAAATTTTGACGTTCTAAGGGCAATAACTCCTAAAAGGAAAGGTCCTACAACGTTGACCCTATTACATATTTTGTAGATCTTGATGTGCTTAACAATATGCAATTTAAATTTCTCAAATATCTAGTATAGTTTTCAAGATATTGAGCTAAACAGGTGCAAAATTTGCAAAAAATCCACAACAAGAGGCTCCCAGGAGCCTGAATCGCTCACCTGACATATGTGCCTAAAGTAAAGGTTATAAGGCAAAATCTATTTAACGTTGAACGGGTCATAAAATTAATAAGGGGGTCATCTGACAATATGGTGGATCTAAAGGTGCTGGTTACTTTTGTTCTCAATCAAAATCTAAAAATCTGTCAACCTTTTTGAGTTATTTGCAAAAAAATGCAGTTTAACCTAATGTTCTATTTTTAGCCACAGCGGCCATGTTTTACGACCAATCAAAAATCCCCACCACAGTTCTATACACCTAATGCTAATAAACAACTATACCAAGTTTGGTTCCATTTGGACTTAAAGTGTTAGAGGAGTTAACATTTTCAATGTAATGAGGAAATGCAGTTAAAATGCTCAATTTTGACGTTCCAAGGGCAATAACTCCTCAAAGGAAAGGTCCTACAACGTTGACCCTGTTACAAATTTTGTAGATCTTGATGTGCTTAACAATATGCAATTTAAATTTCTCAAATATCTTGCATAGTTTTCAAGATATTGAGCTAAACAGGTGCAAAATTTGCAAAAAAAAAACACAAAAAGGGCAATAACTCCTACATGGGTCGTTGGATTTTCTTCAAAATTTCAGAGCTGGTAGATCTTGAGGTGCTGATAACATTTGTTCCCATTCAAAATTTAAAAATCTGTCACCGTTTTAGAGTTATTTGCAAAAAACTGCCATTTACCACTATGTTCTATTTTTAGCCACAGCGGCCATGTTTTACGACCAATCAAAAATCCCCACATCAGTTCTATACACCTAATGCTAATAAACAACTATACCAAGTTTGGTTCCATTTGGACTTAAAGTGTTAGAGGAGTTAACGTTTTCAATGTAATGAGGAAATGCAGTTAAAATGCTCAATTTTGACGTTCCAAGGGCAATAACTCCTCAAAGGAAAGGTCCTACAACGTTGACCCTGTTACAAATTTTGTAGATCTTGATGTGCTTAACAATATGCAATTTAAATTTCTCAAATATCTAGTATAGTTTTCAAGATATTGAGCTTAACAGGTGCAAAATTTGCAAAAAATCCACAAAAAGGGCAATAACTCCTACATGGGTCGTTGGATTTTCTTCAAAATTTCAGAGCTGGTAGATCTTGAGGTGCTGATCACTTTTGTTCCCATTCAAAATTTTGAAATCTGTCACCGTTTTAGAGTTATTTGCAAAAAACTGCCATTTACCCCTATGTTCTATTTTTAGCCACAGCGGCCATGTTTTACGACCAATCAAAAATCCCCACATCAGTTCTATGCACCTAATGCTAATAAACAACTATACCAAGTTTGGTTCCATTTGGACTTAAAGTGTCAGAGGAGTTAACGTTTTCAATGTAATGAGGAAATGCTGTTAAAATGCTCAATTTTGACGTTCTAAGGGCAATAACTCCTAAAAGGAAAGGTCCTACAACGTTGACCCTGTTACATATTTTGTAGATCTTGATGTGCTTAACAATATGCAAGTTAAATTTCTCAAATATCTAGTATAGTTTTCAAGATATTGAGCCAAACAGGTGCAAAATTTGCAAAAAATCCACAAAAAGGGCAATAACTCCTACATGGGTCGTTGGATTTTCTTCAAAATTTCAGGTTAGGTAGATCTTGAGGTGCTGATCACATTTACCCTATGCCAGAATTTTGATATCTGTAGCCGTTTTTGAGTTATTTGCAAAAAACTGCATTTTACCCCCTATGTTCTATTTTTAGCCATGGCGGCCATGTTTTACGACGAATCAAAAATCCCCACATCAGTTCTAAGCACCGAATGCTAATAAACAACCATACCAAGTTTGGTTGCAATTGGACTTATGGTGTCAGAGGAGTTAACGTTTTAAAAAGTTTACGGACGACGGACGACGGACGGACGACGGACGCCAAGTGATGACAATAGCTCACATGACCCTTCGGGTCAGGTGAGCTAATAAGGGGGTCATCTGACAATATGGTGGATCTTAAGGTGCTGATCACTTTTGTTCTCAATCAAAATCTAAAAATCTGTCACCCCTTTAGCAAAAAAATGCAGTTTAACCTAATGTTCTATTTTTAGCCACAGCGGCCATGTTATACAACCAATCAAAAATCCACACATCAGTTCTATATACTTAATGCTAATTAACTAAATACCAAGTTTGGTTCCAATTGGACTTAAAGTGTCAGAAGTGTTAATGTTTTCAATGTAATGAGGAAATGCTGTTAAAATGCTCAATTTTGACATTCTAAGGGCAATAACTCCTCAAAGGAAAGGTCATACAACATTGACCTTAACCATATCTTGTAGATCTTGATGTGCTTAGGGTGCAGGACATAGTAATTCAAAGTGACGTCATTGGACCAAAGCAATGTCATTTCCATGCTCTGAATAAAATCTGGCTATCACTTGTACAATGGACATTTATATATCAATAAAAAGATAAATCTGCACTCTTACTGATGGTCTCTATTATATGAATCAATAAAAGTCAGTATAGTCCAATAAAAGTGCCAAAAACAGACCTAAAAGGGGGTGTTTTAGTGAAAAATTAAGGGGGGTCATCACATTTTCTAGACTTGATTTCAGAAACTTCTACAATAATGAAAATACCTGAACCAGAAATACCTGAAAGGCCATGTTTCCTTTTGTAAACTGTGAAAATATTGGGGTACGTTTACCTGCTTTTTTTAGAAATATCTCTGTTTACATAAAAAGTGGCGAATTGTCACATTCAAAAATGGAGGGTTTTATAGTTATCCCCCTTTGTACAAATATTATCCAAAAAATATTTTATTTTACAAAAGCAGACCTGATATGTTGTTTTTCATGCAGAGAAGTATGTAAACAATCACAAAAGTACAAAATAAATGGTCATTCTAACTTCCGGTACAAAAATAGACAGGATTCCCTTCACTCATTGGTCAATATATTGGGATACCACCCACTAGTCTTTTCTACGAAACTGTGTCTGGCATCGTTAACAATATGCAATTTAAATTTCTCAAATATCTTGTAAAGTTTTCAAGATATTGAGCTAAACAGGTGCAAAATTTGCAAAAAATCCACAAAAAGGGCAATAACTCCTACATGGGTTGTTGGATTTTCTTCAAATTCAAAATTTCAGAGCTGGTAGATCTTGAGGTGCTGATCACTTTTGTTACCAATCAAAATTTTAAATTCTGTCACCGTTTTTGAGTTATTTGCAAAAAACTGCCATTTACCCCTATGTTCTATTTTTAGCCACAGCAGCCATGTTTACAACCAATCAAAAATCCACACATCAGTTCTATACACTTAATGCTAATAAACAGCTATACCAAGTTTAGTTCCAATTGGACTTGAACTGTCAGAGGAGTTAACGTTTTCTATGTAATGAGGAAATGCTGTTAAAATGCTCAATTTTGACGTTCTAAGGGCAATAACTCCTACTTTACAAGCAATACATTGTCCACAAAAGTTTTACAAAAAAGTTAATGCTATCGCCACCAGAAAGTAAAGTTTGTGCTTCACTTTGGATGTGGACCATAGTTATGTTGCTATGATGTCACAAGGAATCTTACAACCTAAAACATGCAAGGCTTTGAGTGACATGTCAAATTCTAAGCATACCTTATTACACATCAATAGAAAGCCAAATTTATAAGCTTTTCATAGATACAGACAGTTTAGACAAATTATTTATCATTAAAGCTAAACAATCATTTCAATACTGTCCATTGATGACAATTTTATGGGAACTAGAAAATGTGTCTATGAGCCACAGGATGGCCCTCCCATTCTTGAAATATCATTAATTGACCCTCAATGTGTATTACCTGGGATATGGACCTTTACCAAGAAATTGATCAAAAGTGTTCATGTGTAAAATATAAGTCGCTGTGACCTTATTTCTGGTGGGTGGTGCCATGTTACCAAGACTCATCGAGTAGTGAAATATTATTGACCCCTAACATGTAGTATTCAAGATATGGACCTTAACCAAAGACATTCATGCGTAAAATATAGGTCACAGTGACCTCATTTCTAGTGGACGGTGTCACCTTACCTAAGACACATCTAGTGGTGAAATATCATTGACCCCCAACATCTAGTATCCAAGTTGTGAACCTTAACCAAGAACTTAACCGAAGTCGTTCATGCATAAAATATAGATCACAGTGACCCAATTTTATTGGGTGGTGTCATGTTACCCAAGACACATCTAGTGGTGAAATACCATTGACCATCAACATGTAGTATCTGAGATATGGACCTTAACCAAAGTCAGTGTTTTTGTTTGCTTGATTTTACCTCCGAATACAGGCTGTTTCCCCTAGTAAATTTCTTTCAAAATCATGCAATATTCCCAAAATTATCAATTTACCCCCCTATTTTGGGTTCCCAAATACCTATTTTTTTGTGATTTTTCTTCCCAAACATACAGGAGGGGGCTGCTTTGAAAGAGGGCAACAAAAACACTGAAAGTCATTCATGCGTAAAATATAGGTCACAGAGACCTAATTTCTAGTGGGTGGTGTCACCTTACCTAAGACACATCTAGTAGTGAAATATCATTGACCCCCAACATCTAGTATCCAAGTTATTGACCATAACCATGAACTTAACCGAAGTCGTTCATGCATAAAATATAGGTCACAGTGACCTAATTTCTAGTGGGTGGTGTAGCCCTACCCAAGACCCATCTGGTGGTGAATTATCACTGACCCCCAACATTTAGTATCAGAGTAATGGACCTTAACCAAGAACTTAACCAAAGTGTTACGGACGGACAAGGGTAAAACTATATGTCTGATCCACATACATGGTCTGGCCATAAAAAATAAAACAGCCATTGCATTTTTGAGGTACTGAAAAATATAGAATGGACAAAAGAACATTTTATTTTTAGTGAAACTTGTAGTGCTGAATGTCTTTCTTAGGTCCACTCCATGATTGCTTTATTTCTTTAAACAGCATTTTGCTTCGTGTAAAAACTTAAATTTACCACTCTTTTCAAAACAAGAAATTCAGTGATTATCCCCCTTTGAATACATTCACTTTTTTTCATTTAAAAAAATTAAAATCACACAAAAACTTACTTTATCTTCAAAAAGAAATTCTAAATATTATGATTGATGCAAGAAATATTCAAAGTTTTCAACAGAATGACAATAAATAACAAGGGGAGACCCCTGTACCTATTTTTAGCCACATGAAAACTGTTGGATTTTATACAAAACTATTGAACACATTCTTTTGCTAGGCAAAAGCTCCCTTAACTAAAATCCTTGATTCACACCTGTACACTGTATAAATATTCCATCTAAAAAAGAAACTACATATAGGCATCACTTAAAAGAATAATAAAGAAAATGAGCAGTTGCACACAAAAGCTAGTCCTTTCACTCAGAAATTTTAAGTCAAGGTGGTCTAAATCTGGAACACATGTTGGTTATACATGTGTTCAAGATATACCCACTGACCCAATATCATCTGTCTATTACTTTTAGTTGCTTAGATATGGACCTTAACATAAATTCTTATCAGATTCATTTATTCATAAAAATAGGTCAAGGTGACCTCATTTTGGTATGGATGCTGGTAACTATCCATGATGTACCCACTGACCCAATATATCTCCTCTACCACTTGCAGTTGCTGAAGCCTAAACCAAAGTGTTAACGGGAGTCATTCATGCAGACATGTAGGTCAAAGGAAGTAATTTTTAGATGGATGCTGGTTACTATTATAGATGTAACAACTATTGCAATAACATCTCTCTATCACTTGCAGTTGCTGAGATATGGACCTTAACCAAAACTTCACTTTAGTCATTCATGCAGAAAATTTAGGTCAAGGTATAAACCTAATTTTGGCACAGATGTTGGTTACTGTTCAAGATGAACCCACTGACTTTCTCTCTATCACTTGCAGAGGTTTGGACTTCACCAAAACTTTGACCCGAGTGACATTCATGGGGAAAATGTAGGTCAAAGTGACTTAATTTTGGTATAAATGCTGACTTGTAACCATCAAAGATGTACCCGCTGACCAATAGTCATCCTTTAATTCATAATATGTCGCAGTTCCAAAGTTATTGGCAAAACAAAATTCATTTTGTATGCGCAAAAACCATATGCTATATCACCTCCTCGACTTGGAATAATGAATTCACATTTTATCAGATATTTGATACAGTTTTACCAAAAAGTATTGCAATATCTGTCTCCAAAAGAAGTTGTCTAAAATTTTGTTTCAAGCCCTTAAAAGATGCGTATCATGTAGGAAGTTACTTACTCCTATTGACATATCTATAAAACAATATATTAATTTCTTTATTTGGTCATATTTACAACCTAAAATCAAACACTTATGATTAAGTACAAAGAAAATAAAACAATAAAACATGTCTCAGATTATAATCATAAACTAAAAAATCATAAGTACTTCCTTGTAGCATAAGTTGCCAATACATAATTGGTAAATATTTATACCTATATTACTACAATAAAAACTTCTTCAGACCACATACAATAAATGACTTCAAAATGCCATCTTTATTGCTTTACAGAAAGATCCATATATTAACCATTTCACAATCACTATCATTGCATTTAAGACTTGAAACTAAAGCATATAGGTCTTACAGTTGTAGCAGTACAGTTTTGATACTAAGGGTTGAACTGAGTGATCAAGAGTTAAAGGATATTAATATGTCACAAACACCATCTGCATCAGGTAATTACATTTTCCATATTATACAAAGTGTCAAAATTTCAAAGTCTGCTTTACATCAGTTAGATATTTCAGATAAGTAATATATGTATGGCAATTTGTTTTTGAGATGATTTTATCAAGGTAAGTATAAATTGAGCAGGTAGGATGAGCCTGATAGGTAAAGCCGTGATAAAAATCCATCTCAAAAACTTAAGGAGGTGCATGCCACATGCATCAAATTTTTCCAGTCAATGAATTTTCTTTAAATTTTTTTAATGGGTGGACAATGACTTCAATTTAAAAACGATATGCTTCCGACTTGGTTTTTGATATAAATGACTCAAAAGTCGGGTTGATTTTCATTGAAATGTTAGAGATATTCACCAATTTCAAAGAAATATCGTGTCTGTATAAAAATTTTGTCAATGAATTTTTGTAATTTTGATATTATATAGGGCTTGTATTATGCATTAGTAAAATGAAAAGAAACAAGAGGCTCCCAAGAGCCTGAATCACTCACCTGAACTACATAGATACATATATTTGTAGATATTATTGTGCTTAACCATATGTGATTTAAATTTCTGAAATATCTTGGTTAATAAGTGCAAATTTGGCAAAAATTTGGAAAAAGAACAATAACTCCCACATCAGCAGTCAGATCTTTTCCGAAATTTCAGGACAGGTAGATCTTAATATGCTGATCACTTTTGATTCTTGCACAATTTTGATATCTGAAACCATTTTTGAGTTTGCTAATTAACCTAATTAATTGATCCGGAAACGCTATAGCCGTCATCGTTCCGGAATTACACGTATGAACATGTTTTACTAACAAGAGGCTCCCAGGAGCCTGAATCGCTCACCTGGTCTTGATGTTGACCCTATACTTTTGTAGAGCTAAATGAGCTGAACATTTAAGCAAGCAACAGCTTTTCTCTACCTGCAATAGTTTTCATTCTATAGGCCAAAAACACCATTTTTCACCTATAACCCCTATAAGGAGTCATCTGACAACTTCGACCCTATGAAGAATTTTGTAGAGCTCAATGAGCTGAACATGTAAGCAAGCAACAGCTAATCTCTATCTGCAATAGTTTTCATTCTGTAGGCCAAAAACATGAAAAATGGCTATTTTTCAAGGGCCGTAACCCCTAAAAGGGGTCATCTGACAACTTCAACCCTATGGAGAATTTTGTAAAGCTAAATGAGCTGAACATTTATGCAAGCAACAGCTAATCTCTATCTGCAATAGTTTTCATTCTGTAGGACAAAAACATGAAAAATCGCTATTTTTCAGGGGCCGTAACCCCTATAAGGAGTCATCTGACAACTTCGACTCTATGGAGAATTTTGTAGAGCTAAATGAGCTGAACATTTAAGCAAGCAACAGCTAATCTCTATCTGCAATAGTTTTCATTCTGTAGGACAAAAACATGAAAAATCGCTATTTTTCAGGGGCCGTAACCCCTATAAGGGATCATCTGACAACTTCGACCCTATGGAGAATTTTGTAGAGCTCAATGAGCTGAACATTTAAGCAAGCAACAGCTAATCTCTATGTGCAATAGTTTTCATTCTGTAGGCCAAAAACATGAAAAAATGCCATTTTTCAGGGGCCTTAACCCCTACAAGGGGTTATCTGACAACTTCGATCCTATGGAGACTTTCGTAGAGCTAAATGAGCTAAACATTTAAGCAAGCAACAGCTAATCTCTATCTGCAATAGTTTTCATTCTGTAGGCCAAAAACATGAAAAATGGCTATTTTTCACCTTTAAGGGGCTGTAACCCCTATAAGGGATCATCTGACAACTTCGACCCTATGGAGACTTTTGTAGAGTTAAATGAGCTGAACATTTAAGCAAGCAACAGCTAATCTCTATCTGCAATAGTTTTCATTCTGTAGGCCAAAAACATGAAAAATTGCTATTTTTCAGGGGCCGTAACCCCTATAAGGAGTCATCTGACAACTTCGACTCTATGGAAAATTTTGTAGAGCTAAATGAGCTGAACATTTAAGCAAGCAACAGCTAATCTCTATCTGCAATAGTTTTCATTCTGTAGGACAAAAACATGAAAAATCGCTATTTTTCAAGGGCCGTAACCCCTATAAGGGGTCATCTGACAACTTCGACCCTATGGAGAATTTTGTAGAGCTCAATGAGCTGAACATTTAAGCAAGCAACAGCTAATCTCTATCTGCAATAGTTTTCATTCTGTAGGCCAAAAACATGAAAAATGGCTATTTTTCACCTTTAAGGGGCTGTAACCCCTATAAGGGGTCATCTGACAACTTCGACCCTGTAAAGACTTTTGTAGAGTTAAATGAGCTGAACATTTAAGCAAGCAACAGCTAATCTCTATCTGCAATAGTTTTCATTCTGTAGGCCAAAAACATGAAAAATTGCTATTTTTCAGTGGCCGTAACCCCTATAAGGAGTCATCTGACAACTTCGACTCTATGGAAAATTTTGTAGAGCTAAATGAGCTGAACATTTAAGCAAGCAACAGCTTATCTCTATCTGCAATAGTTTTCATTCTGTAGGACAAAAACATGAAAAATCGCTATTTTTCAGGGGCCGTAACCCCTATAAGGGGTCATCTGACAACTTCGACCCTATGGAGAATTTTGTAGAGCTCAATGAGCTGAACATTTAAGCAAGCAACAGCTAATCTCTATGTGCAATAGTTTTCATTCTGTAGGCCAAAAACATGAAAAAATGCCATTTTTCAGGGGCCGTAACCCCTATAAGGGGTTATCTGACAACTTCGATCCTATGGAGACTTTCATAGAGCTAAATGAGCTAAACATTGAAGCAAGCAACAGCTAATCTCTATCTGCAATAGTTTTCATTCTGTAGGCCAAAAACATGAAAAATGGCTATTTTTCACCTTTAAGGGGCTGTAACCCCTATAAGGGGTCATCTGACAACTTCGACCCTATGGAGACTTTTGTAGAGTTAAATGAGCTGAACATTTAAGCAAGCAACAGCTAATCTCTATCTGCAATAGTTTTCATTCTGTAGGCCAAAAACATGAAAAAATGCTATTTTTCACCTTTAAGGGGCCGTAACCCCTATAAGGGGTCATCTGACAACTTTGACCAAATGGAGACTTTTGTAGAGCTTTTGATGCTGAATCAGTAGCGTGGCCTCAGATTTCCTCTATCTCTTAATTACTTTTTGATTTATAAGCCAAAAACAGTAGTCTGACCCCCCTAGTCTATTTTTAGTAAAGGCGGCCATGTTTTTTAACGGATTAAAAATCAAAACACAAGTTTGGTGCAGGACACCCTAAGGATCATTCATACCAAGTTTCATTAAATTCTGTTTGGTAGTTTCAGAGGAGAAGATTTTTGAAAAATTGTTAACAGACGACGACGAGAGACGACGACGACAACGACAGACGACGACGACGGACGCCAAGTGATGGTAATAGCTCACATGGACCTTCGGTCCAGGTGAGCTAAAAAGCGCTAGGAAGTGCCCAAGACTAAAAAGTTAATTCTTATCTGTAAATAAAAAAGTAATGGGTCATAAATTGTTACAAAAATTATTTAATCAATCTATAAATTAGCCTAAAAAAATACTAAACAAGGAAATGTGTCAAGATGACACTGATGCCCCGCTGGCAAATAAAATAAAACTGTTATTTTTACCAAATTTGCTAAGTCCAAGGACCCTAATTTGGGTCAAAATCAGTGGACCGGAACCAAACTCGAACTTGACCTGTAACTCATCATGGTAGACTCACATACCAAAAATCTTTTGAATATATGCAAGGATGTGGAAAAAAAATGCGGAAAACTTTTTTTTTACAAAATTTGCTAAGTTCAAGGGCCGTAATTTAGGTCAAAATCAGTGGACCGGAACGAAACTCGAACTTGACCTGTAACTCATCATTGTAGACTCACATACCAAAAATCTTTTGAATATATGCAAGGATGTGGAAAAAAAGTGCGGAAAACTTATTTTTACAAAATTTGCTAAGTTCAAGGGCCGTAATTTAGGTCAAAATCAGTGGACCGGAACGAAACTCGAACTTGACCTGTAACTCATCATGGTAGACTCACATACCAAAAATCTTTTAAATATATGCAAGGATGTCGAAAACTAGATAATGTGTCTATGAGCCACAGGATGGCCCTCCCGTTCTTGAAATATCATTGACCTTCAATGTGTATTACATGTACCTGGGATACGGACCTTTACCAAGAAATTGATCAAAAGTGTTCATGTGTAAAATATAGGTCGCTGTGACCTTATTTCTGATGGGTGGTGCCATGTATCAAGACTCGTCGAGAAGTGAAATATTATTGACCCCTAACATGTAGTATTCAAGATATGCCATATGGACCTTAACCAAGAACTTAACCAAAGTCATTCATGCGTAAAATATAGGTCACAGTGACCTCATTTCTAGTGGATGGTGTCACTTTACCCAAGACACATCTAGTGGAGAAATATCATTGACCCCCAACATCTAGTATCCAAGTTATGGAACTTAACCAAGAACTTAACCGAAGTCGTTCATGCATAAAATATAGATCACAGTGACCTAATTTCTAGTGGGTGGTGTCACCTTACCTAAGACACATCTAGTAGTAAAATATCATTGACCCCCAACATCTAGTATCCAAGTTATGGACCTTAACCAAGAACTTAACCGAAGTCGTTCATGCATAAAATATAGGTCACAGTGACCTAATTTCTAGTGGGTGGTGTCACCTTACCTAAGACACATCTAGTAGTAAAATATCATTGACCCCCAACATCTAGTATCCAAGTTATGGACCTTAACCAAGAACTTAACCGAAGTCGTTCATGCATAAAATATAGGTCACAGTGACCTAATTTCTAGTGGGTGGTGTCACCTTACCTAAGACACATCTAGAAGTGAAATATCATTGACCCCCAACATCTAATATCCAAGTTATGGACCTTAACCAAGAACTTAACCGAAGTCATTCATGCATAAAATATAGGTCACAGTGACCTTATTTCTTGTGGGTGGTGTAGCCCTACCCAAGACCCATCTGGTGGTGAAATATCATTGACCCCCAACATCTAGTATCCGAGTAATGGACCTTAACCAAGAACTTAACCAAAGTGTTACGGACGGATGTACGTACGGACGTACGGATGTACGGACGTACGGACGGACGGACGGACAAGGGTAAAACTATATGTCCGATCCACATACGTGGTCGGGCCATAAAAAGTGTGGAAAACTAAAGTGTGACAGACGGACGGACGGACGAACGGACCGAAAAACTATATGCCCCCCAACAAAGTTGGCGGGGCATAAAAACTAGAAGTACATGTAGGGATACGTGTAGAGGTAAAATATCTTCAGTGCCGGTTTGATATTTTGTCCCCCCTTTTTATACAATGTTTGAAATTATTTCCCCTGTTTACAGACAATTACAAAACAATCCCACAATATTATGCTTAATATTTAAAAGATTTTGTTTAATAGATTATATTGGTAAATTTAGTATAAAATTGTATGCAGAAAATGTTCTACCGTCAAAAATTGAAACTTTTCAACAATTTAAAATTTTTCATATATTGTAGTTTTTTTCTACGTGTAAAATTAGGCTCAACGATGATAATAGCGAGCATCGCAGATGCGAGCACTACGGCATTGTGCATGTTTTGAGATGTGCAAGAAATATACTGACGATAAAACCGGATCAGGTTTACTTTTACGGAGTGAAAAAATTAATATCGGACGAAGTCCGACTAAGTGTAGAATATAGGTCACATGACAAGTGTATTAATGCTGCAAACCGGATGTAGCATTTGAAAATCAATCCCATAATCCCCCGAAGGCCAGCTTTAGCTATGTTTTCGCATAAGAAACTGAAAGAAAATTATGTTTTGGCGAAGCCAAAATATAATTTCTACACCAATTAAATTTTCAAACGATTTTTTTTTCAAGTTTTTTGTGCGAAATTGAAACTTTATTCGAAACGTTGGTCAGTGACCTACAAAAAACACCATAACAACGGATTCCAATATGGCGACGTGTTTACATGACGACAGACTAAAAAATTACTAAATGACGTCACCTACAACAACATGACGCCATGTCAACGTAATCAATATGGGAATGTTTACATACGAACAATAATGCACCATGATCATAAATCAGCCTTGCACCGATCTAGCTAATCTCAGCCTATGACAAAACAAAATTTAAGATAGTAAAGAAAGGGTCCTACCTCAGATGCTGAGATGTATCCTTGGAAGTTGCGTGATATCCTCACATGTCAAACCTTCATGCCGTTATTTTCCGCCAGGTTTCTAAATCGATCTCCTGATGTCAATACGACCGAGATGATTAAATACTGACACCGAAAATCTTCAAAACCTGGCTGAATGAATGTTGACATTTTGTTTGTTGTCTACTGAAGCGCGAAATTCTCTGACAGGGAAATGACGTCATGAAGAAGTTAATTCGTCCCCGCTTAGTGTTGTCCACAAATATTTGGATGGTATTTGCAATTTTAAGTTTGCATAATTACTGATCCAATGTATATTTTAACAAGAATGCAAATGTAATATGATTGTCCGGGGTGATTAAAATCTAAGACTAAAATAAAAGAAAGGGCTTTTAATCATTGACATATAATTATTCAAATATTTATTTTTATTATTTTTGACTTCGTCTGATTTTAGGCTAAAGCCTACGCCATATTAGGCACGGAGCAAGTAAAACAATCATCCCTCTGGGCTTATGAAAAATACATCATAATCTGTTATGCAAAAAAAAAAAAAAATAGAAATTCAAAAACAGTGATAAAACCCTCATACATCCACTTGCTTAATTTTACACAAAGATTTTTATTTAAACACCACTCGGTCTTTTCCGCTGAAAAACGTTTCTCCAGAAATTACCGAGCTAGCTTTGGGCAACTGTTGAAATCGTCCCATTGACTAGTCACACCTAACGCATGATACTGACAATCTTTGTTAATTCTAGGCAAGATAAAGAAAACAGAAATTAACTGAATAATATCTAATGACAATGACTATTAAATATTCATTATATAATAATAAATAAAAGGGTCTTACTTGAAAATGAAAGTAGAGTCTCATCCTGCATGTCCTGCAGGGTTTCTTTGACTCACTTTCCTCAATCCAGCAGGATATTTTACTCTACCGTTTTATCAATCAGGGGCCTGTTTAACAAAACTATCTACCGGTAAAGATATGTCTAAAGACGTGCATAAGAGATGGAATTGAGATGGTCTTTTGACCATCTTATTACATGTCTAAAACCACACAACAAAGTTATCTTATGGGTATCTTTGTTTATTAATACTGAAAAAACCAAATGTATGCTTATTGGCACTAAACAAAGACAGATCTCTTTAAACAACCAGCCATTGGTGCTTTTAATAAATTCTGAAATTTTTAAAATTTTCAGACTGTGAAAAACTGTTAGGTGTGAAAATTGATAAAAATCTTAGTTGGAAGGGCCAAATTGACAATATTTGTAAAAACATTTCTTCAAGAATTTACCTATTAATAAAAATAAAGAAATTTTTAAACCATGCTGCTAGAAATACTTTCTATAATGGGTATATCCTCCCTTTAATTGACTATTGGCAGAAATATTGATAGCTTGATAGTAACTTTAAAACGTTAAATTTTCACTTTGTATCCACTGTATTATTTATAAGCACCACAGCGATCAAGTATGTCGGTTCTGTATGGTGATACAACTCTTAATCATTCATTGTTTTGACGTGGGGTGTCGGATTTAGAACTGATGTATTTGATTCTTTTACATCAATCGATAAATGTTTCTTAGCTAGTTGTCAGTAACTTCGAGTGTTCTCAAGAGAGTTCCTCCTTGTCTTGTTGTTTTCGTACAGTATTATGTCTTAGGTTCTCTCTTGTTGAATTGAACTTTTGTCGATTGAGTTTTACAGTGTGTTTTATATGTAGCTTTGTGCAAGTTTATCAATAGGGGGAAGGTTGGATCCAAAAAACTAGTTTAACCCCGCCACATTTTATATGTGCCTGTCCTAAGCCAGGAAACTTTGCCAAAGCCTTTATTTGTCCTTGTCATTCTATGTTAACTGTTTTATGTCAAGAATTGAGTCTTTCGTTGATGATTTAGGGATTGGTTTTGATACTTTTGTATTGTATTATAAGTCTTGGGCCAATGCAAGACGGTAAGCAGTGACCTATGGTCATGTTGAAGACTGCTTGCTGTTTTCCGTTGTGATTTTTTGAATTGCTGTTTGTTTATGTTTGTTGTGTCGCGTACACTTATTCCACATCTCAATATCGTATATTGTGTGGGGTGGGTGTGGAATTGATTTACTGTCAAGAATAGTTAAACTTCAAAAAAGAGCTGCTAGAGTAATTCTAGATGCTGATCCCTTTGCACCATCAGAACCTTTATTTAATTAATTAAAAAACTAGGCTGGATGACTGCCGACAAGCGAATCAAGTATCATAAATACTTGCTTATGCATAAAATTATAAATGATGACGCTCCAGTTTATCTTACAAGCATGTTTAATTTTTCTGATAACCCATACCTTTTAAGAAATAATGACTCAATGAAAAAATTGATTGTTCCAAGACCAAAAATTGAGATGTACAAGCAATCATTCTTATATTCTGGTTCAATTTTATGGAATGATTTACCCACAACCTTTCATAATGTACCAGACAAAATTCTGTTCAAAACAAAAATAAGGAAATTTTTACAATCACATATTTAGATGTTTAGGGAAAACCAATTAACTTTTGTATTGCATTGAATGATAAAGCTGATTGATTGTATTGTTCTTATCATTATGAATATTTTAATGTTCACTTTTATATTATAAATGTACTTTTGCAATTTGTATTGAGGGCCTTAGGGAAGATTGGTTGTAAAACTAACTGTGTAACCCTCTTGAAATAAGGAATTTACTTACTTACTTACTTACTATATGGTCTTTTGATGGGCATAATTTAATGTTAGCATCGGTTATAATATTATTAGTCATTGACAAAAATTGATTGTAACTCTTTTCGCTATGTTATAATATATCAAAAATAAAAGTAAACATTTTCTCTATTTCATTTATAGCATTTTATATCGATATGATGGCAAATAAACATAATCTTATAAATGGAAAATTAATAAAGCTTCAAACTTCAACTTATCGTTGAAACTTTAACCACAGGTAATTCACAAAACAACATATTCTCTTCAAAAAGAAAACTTAGTGGCGGATCCAGAGGAGGGTCCAGGGGGTCTGGACCCCCCCTTTTGTCGGAAAAGCCTGTGATTTTCATGCAAAATTTGGGCAAAAATCATCAAATTATAGTTTTGGACCAACCCCTTTTCTACCGAGGACCCCCCTTTTTCAAAAATCCTGGAACCGCCACTGAAACTATCTAGTAAACAACTTAGATACAATAGGATCAACAAAGATCAAGTTGGCCAATATATTTGCATGTTTTAAATACTTACGAATTAAGAAATGATTACGTTACACTTGTGTAATTCACGTGCAATAATAAGTATTGCGTTCAGGAGTCTTTATTTACTTGAATATATAGCAGACTAACTTGTACTAAGTAAAAATGAACCAAAGACAAAAATTCGGAATAAATATTAAGGATTTATTCATTTTTTAAAGATATTAAAATCATTTTTTGGTCTAAAGGCCACCATAAGACAACTGATTCGTAGTCTTAATTTTAGGATTAAAAATTTGCGATGTCTAAAAATAAGACGTCAGTCTTCGATAAACCAATTTAGGACTAAGATTTGTCTATAGACCATCTTTAGACACGTCTTAGTCATAAGACACTTTTGTTAAACAGGCCCCAGGTTTCTTATGTACTTTCTGTTACCGATGTTACAAATTAAACACTGATATTCAGAAAATCTCACAAAACCAGACAGAATCTGAATGTTGTTTCGGTCTGCTGAAGAAGCGCAAAATAATCTGACAAGGAAATGACGTCACGGAATAAATGAAGGGATCATTTCGCCCCCCGCAAAATGTCGTCCGAGAATGTTACAGGGATTTATAATTTGCACAAATTGTTGATTTTTTAATAAGTATTTTTAACAACAATTTTCTCAAGTGCATATGATTTTGGTGGGATGGGGTCAGACTTTGCTGCTATCTACTTAGTAATTCCTTTTTGAAGGTTCCTTCTACTCTTAGCCAGTCGAGTACATGAATAATTTTTTTTTTAAATATATAAATTTTCGATGCTTGCTAAAAAGGCAGGGCCTTAATCGTAATAAATTGACAAAATTGCGTAGCGATTGATTGAAATTTATCCTGCCACTGGACATGTGTGCATTTTAAAGGGTGGGTAACAAATACCGTAGAACATTTAATTTGCAATTAGCACAAGTGAAAAATTGAAAAACTTAAGAAAAAAGGGCAATAACTCCTACAACAATTGTTGGCTCTTCTTGAAACTTTCAGAGCAGGTAGATCTTGAGATGCTGATCACTTTTGTCTCCAGGCCAGAATTTTGATATCTGTAACCATTTTTGAGTTACTAGCAAAAAAATGAAATTGACCCCTATGTTCTATTTTTAGCCATGACTGCCATATTTTTTTTACCAATCAAAAATCTGAACGATGGAATTGTAGCATTTATGCTATTAAACAACTGTGCCAAGTTTGGTTGAAGTTGGATGTATGGTGTCAGACAAGGTAATCTTTGAAATTAAGGGGAAAAGTAATGAAAAACAGTAAATTTTGATGATTTAAGGGCCATAACTCCTAAAGGAAATGGTTCCATAGCTTTGACCTAATTAATTACATGAAATGTACTGGTAATCATGTACAGTTTGATTTTTTTAAAATATCTTGTATAGTTTTTAAGATAAAGGGCTAAATAAGTGCAAAATTTTGAAAAAATCCAGAAAAAGGGCAATAACTCCTACATTGGTCGTTGGATCTTCTTGAAAATTTCTGGGCAGGTAGATCTTGAGTTGCTGATCACTTTTACCAATGCCAAAATTTTGATATCTGTTACCGTTTTTGAGTTATTTGCAAAAAACTGCAATTTACCCCTATGTTCTATAGCCACAGCGGCCATGTTGTTCATCCAATCAAAAATCTGAACGATGGTTTTGTAAAGGACATACCCTACCAAGTTTAGTTACATTTGGCCTTGCAGTTTCAGAGAAGAAGATTTTTGAAAAGTTGGACGACGGACGCAAATAGCTCAAATGACCCTTCCCTTCGGGTCAGGTGAGCCAAAAAGGGTGCCTCCCATTTCGTTTTTCTGATAAAGAGAAAAGTATGCAAAAAATTGACCCAAAATGGCATATTTTGACAAAAATTACCTCCCTAATTGCAAAAATGCAGAAAACACGATTTTACTTGGCTTTATGATAATTAATAAAAATAAAACCAAAATTTACTAAAACGAATTATCTTAATAATTTTCAAATCACATTAAAAGTCATAAACATGTAGTTAAAAAAGAATTTGAAAATATTTTTTTTAAAAAAAACCTTGTAAAACAAAGTAATGCAGTTAAATGAAATTTATTTTTGGTTGATTATGTGATCTCATGTACCACCTTAATGTCTTGTATTTCTATATCTGCAATACCGATTTTTTCATGACCATCTTCTTGAATCTTTACAATTTTGTTGTACATGTATTATACATTGAATGAAATATTTTTGAGTGTTATTGGTGTGTAAAAGCGTGGACCTAAGCACATTTTTAATGAAGCGTGGTAGTGCTTCATCTTGAAAATGTGCGCAAAGGTCCACGCTTTTACACACCAATAAAACTAAAAAATATTGCATTCAATGTATATAATTACATTCCGATAAAATATATGAAATGTTTGCATAGAAAATTGCACGAAATGCATGGTTTAATTTTTTTTAAATTGCTCCGCGCAAGTCGTTGTTAAGGTAGCACGTGCTAGTGAGTTTTATCGAGAAATAAAAGTGCATTATTAACCAATCGAAATAGTCATTATAAATTAGAATGTAATTATTGAAGAATCAATTTTAGCGGAGATGGTGATGCAGCAATTTTATGAATGACGTTCCAATATTTTCTTTCATAAATTGATGTGAAAGAACATATACATGTAAAGTCAATGCATCGCAATGTCACTCAGCTCCTTAAGAAGTCACGGCCAGGACCCTACGTCACCCACCAAAATAAAAAAGGATGAGCAAAGGTCCTCTTTTGCAACTAAACAAGGTCTTATGTAAACTACAAACGGCAAAGTCTTAAAATGATACCGTTCACACCCGATCAATTCACAGGGGCTAAAAATTTAGCCTATGTCATGTAGTGCACTACTACGCGGTCCACAAAGGGGTCTTTTACGTGCATGAAGTGTGGCACAGGGCAAAGTAGGGCCTGATTCGAATTGTCAGATTTCTGAGCGCTCTTTAGTGGACTTTTACCGACAAGTTTAACGCTGCTGTAGGCCAATTCCCTTCCGGGCCCCGGACGGAGGGCAAGATTTTTGCGGGTTAATCTAGTTTTTCTTTTCTAGTAAGTCAAAGTTCTTGTTGGATATTGGTCCCGTTCAATAAAATAAAATAAAGATTTGGGAATGAAATGCAGGATGTTTCAAGAAAAAAATGTGTGTTAAAATACATAATAACTTTTATTCCCTTGATTGAGATATCGAACCACGAACTTTTTCAGCTGTTATGGGGTTCAGTTATGCCACGTACACTTTTAAGTGCATCTCATATAATTTATGATGTTAGCAGTTCATCCAAAAGAAGCCAATTCAAGCAATTGGATATACATGTAAAGTAAAATAGGAACTTGGTACACAAAAATAGATTATGAATATGTCTAAGCTAAATTGGTATGCATTTTATTTAAGGGGAAATTAGACATTCGATGAAGTGCAGGATAAAGAGTTTTATACTTCTAAAAATATTCATTTACAATGGTATCCATGAATTGATGGGGTTTGAACAGTATCATTTTAAGACTTTGCCGTTTGTACTGTAGTTTACATAAGACCTTGTTTAAATGCAAAAGAGGTCCTTTGCTCATACTTTTTTATTCTGGTGGGTTTGCAACAAAATATACTGCAAATATCTTTGTACTATGAAAACTAGAGGCTCTCAGGAGCCTGAATCGCTGAACTGATCTCTTATGCTAAAGCCTCTTACCTAGTGTGCAAAATGGCCTACATGTAATAGCTTTGTATGTAATATTAAAGAAACTATAGTAAGGATAGAAAACACTTTTAAGATAAAGAATACAAAGTTAACAAAGCTTTCCATTTGAAAAAAACTTTAAATTGATTGAAAACACTTACAGGGGGATAACTCTTAAAAGGATGATCTGACAATTTTGACCCTGATATTATTTTTGTAGGTCTAATTGAGCTGAACAATTTTGCAATGCAAACTTTTCTTCTAGCACTTACAGTTTTCAAGATAGAGTCCAAAAACTGTGAAAAGGGTCAATTTTGACGATTAAGGGGAAATAACTCCTATAAGGAGTCTTCCCACAACTTTGACTCGATAGGGAGTTTTGTAGAGCTTTTGATGCTGAAGAAGTAAAGTTGCTTCAGATTTTCTTTATCTCTTATACTTTTTGAGCTATAAGCTAAAAACTATGGTCTGACCCCCCCCTGTTCTATTTTTAGTAACGGCAGCCATGTTGGTTGGTCAACGTTCACAAATTTCACAAACTTGGAAACTTGGTAGAGGACATCCTAAAGATCAAGCGTACAAAGTTTAAAAGCAATCCAATCAGTGGTTTCAGAGAAGAAGATGTTTGAAGAAAAGTTAACGACGGACGCCTAACATACTGTTTCTGTGTTGTTAATATGTCTGTCAGTCATGTTCCTCTTCTAATATGCTCTTTTTTCTTGTGGGCTCCTGATTTGAAAAATTAAATATATGTTTTGTTATTTAATATACCGTATAGAAAACTTATTTAAATGCATTCACTTGAATTGAACAGGATTTTTTTCTTTCAGAAGCTTTGATCTTGACATGTAGTATATGTAAACAACATAAATCCTCAACCCCTGATCTTTGGTGCTTTGACTGCAAACAAGTCTTATGCCACTCCTGTAATGAGAACCATAAACATTCTTCAAAAGCCCACAACATTATACCATATGAAGATTATCAGAAGTTACCTCTATTCATTTCAAACCTAAACCTCTCCTGCACAGAGCATGGGGAGAAATACTCCTCCTTTTGTCAAATTCATGATAAACCAATATGTTTAACATGCCATAACCTGTTCCATAGTAAATGTGATGATGTTCGGAAGATAGAAGATTTTGTTCAAAATGTAAAAAACTCTACTGTTTTTAATGATGCCTTCAATGAAATGGAAAGAATGTGTAAAATGTTAAAAGGAATTGTTGAAGATCGCAATAAGAACTTGGATCAATTAAAAGATATGTGCAAAGATTTGCAAAAGAATGTTGAAAGTAAATTTGACCCAATTATAAATCACCTGATCAACCTAAAAGACAAGATGGTTACTGAGATATCTTCTGTGCACAAGGAACTGAACAATGACATATCCTATACATCACAAACAGTTGAATCACAAGAGATGGAACTCCAAAACATCTTGAACCAGAAAGAAGAGATCAGAAATTCTTTGTCCAACATCCACACTTACATATGTGTAAAGGCAATTGAGGCCAGAGTCCATGAAACCAATCTTAACATTGACAATCTGGCAGAGAATAACAAACTGAGCAAATATGATGTACAAATAAAAATGAATGAAGTCATTGAGAACATTGTCTTTGGTATGAAGTCCTTAGGAGACATCATAGTGACCAATAGGCCATCAGCTGTACCTATTCATATCCCAAGACCCAAGGCAGTTCAGAAAGAGGTACAAAAACAAGGTGGTACTGTAAAGTTTCACCTCCAGCAGAAGTTTAAGTTGGACTACCGTAACTACACTGGATGCTGTATATTACCTGGGGGTCTCTTGGTGCTTGCTGATTCTGGTTACGAAAAAGGTGCTAGTAAAATTTGTACTTACAATTCTGATGGAACGCTAAAATCTGAAATGGCTATGTGTAAAGAGCCTAACAATGGGGTTAATGACGTGACACAAGTGGATGAGCATCATATTGCTGTGTCACATCCTTTATCACACACTATATCTATAGTACACATAGACAAAATGAAAGTGGTGAAAACGTTGAAAATTGGCGAAAGTGTGAAAGGGATCAGTTGTAAAGGTAGAGATATATTATGTTTTTTAAATTGTAAAGGTCTAGTTAAAGTGAACATTGACAGTGGGAAGATAGAAATTGTAGTGAGAGATGAGAGATTTCATAACAAATATATCAATATGTCTTGTGTTCATGTAAGTACCAGGCTAATATATTATACTTGTTATCATACGCACACATTAACTGTACTGGACTTTCAGTACAACAAACTCTTTAAATACAATACCGAGTATCCTACTGATATTACCACAGATGATAGTGGTAATATCTATGTCATATGTTCCAATAGTTATCTTATGGTGATCTCTTCAGATGGTACATGTAAGTCAGGCCACAAGTTATTACATCTATATCTGGGATGTATTGCTGTACATTATGACATTAGAACAAATAGACTGATTGTTGTAGATGATCATAGAAAGGTTAATATTTACTCTGTGTCTGCAGGGTAAAATTCAAAATATTATTCTGATCAAATTGAAAAATAGGAGTGGCACATCTACATTTTGTCACAAAAATTGTGTGAGGGTATCATGAAAATCCATCAAAGGGTTTAGGAGGAGTTGCACAAAAGAGATGGTACTATCAAATGGCTAAATTCATGTTTTGCTATTGACAATCCCAAAAATCATTCTGATCAATTCTAAACAAGGAATCTAAGCATCATGAAAATCTATGGAGTTGCGGATAAGGAATGGGTAACCCGTTGTAGCAGTTAAATCCATGTTTTGCTATAGGAAACCCCAAAAATCATTTTGATCAAATTTTAAAATAGTAGGTGCACATCTACATTATGCCACAAAGATTGTGTGAAAGTTTCATGAAAATCCATCAAAGGTTAAAGGAGGAATTGCAGATAAGAGATGGGTACCCTGAAATGCAATGGAAGGACCGACACATGGACCTATCTGAAGATGATGATAGGATTTATATTGATCATTACTGATGAATAACCTTACATTACAATGTATGCTGGTGTATTACAATGTGTGTGTGTGTGTGTTAGTAGGGATAAAAGTTTCAGTGTATATGACAGATATGGCACACGTGTTACTATTTTATAGCGAGCACAGCTCGTAGCGGGCACAAACGTGAGAGCGGAGAGCTCTACAGCGAAAAAATTGCCTAATGCTGATATCAATTTTTTTTCGTCCGGATATGCTTCTCACAATTTCACGTGCACACAGGTTCAATGTGAATTTGAAAATTATTACCAATTTTGCCTTCCAAAAATTTTCCTTGTAAATAAAGAACAAGGAAAAAATATTATGAGTTACTTCATTTTTTAAGTAAAACAAATTTTATTCATTTTTTTAACAGTTTCTTTTTTACGCTCATTTACCCCAAATACCTCGTCCCAAACTGAAAATGAACTGATTGAAACAAAAATAAATACGATCAAAACAGTGCATCAAAAGTGTCCACGTCTTTTCGGAAATGGGGTCCTCTAGATCTTATATTCTGAATTCTAAACGATTTTATACCTCAATTGAGGCGTGGAACTCCCGTCATATGAGGGCCAAAAAGAGGTTTCATGGTATAGGGGGGAGCTTTCTTCAACTCAAAAGGTACATGTATGTAAAAATACAATTAAGCTGTTCATTGACATCTTATATTTTTGCTGTGCTCGCATTTAGGCAATGCCTATCTCATATTATAACTTATTCGGACTTTGGTTCATTTATTGTAAAATATCTTTATGTATACATAAATTAATGAGAAAAAATAATATATTGTACATTCAAATTTTCAATTCTATGCAAAAAAAATTTTGCTGTAAACTGGGAAATATTTTTCTATATCCTCAGCCTGTATCCATTAAAAAGCATGGGAATTAATTTACCCATTGACCCCTATTTCTTTTCATTATTTAGAAAATCATGTCTAAATATTTACTTATAACAACAAGACCAATCCATGTCTGGCCCTGCGTCGCACGGCAAAACGTTGAACCCTGTACGTTCTAGGCCCAATATGGACAGTCAAAATATTTTGACACTTGCATCCTATGGTGGACTTACAAAGCATATTTGTCACATGCCACCCAATATTGTAAAATAGATAAAAAAAAAGTTTCTATTTTTTTCCCCTTTTGGTCCCCTTATTGCTAAACAGAAAAGGTTGGTCAAGAAAGAATTGTATCCTCCATTTTGTATCCAATATATGACCAAAATTAACATGTAAAACAAATTTTCTAAATAGGACCATAAATAAAAATGTCACATTTTTGCCCCTTTTGGGCCCCTCGTTCCTAAACAAAAAGAGAGGGGACACCCATAATCATTCCCACCCTTCCTTTTATGGTAAGTAATATAACTGTAAAGTTTCTTAGCATTTGGTCGACCAGAACAAAAGTTATTGTGGAAACAAATAAAAAAAGTCACTTTTTTGGCCCCTTTAGGGCCCCTAATTTCTAAATAAAAAAAGAGGGGACACCCAAAATCAGCCCAACCCTTCCTTTTATGGTAAGTAACATTACTGTAAAGTTTCATAGCATTTGGTCAACCAGAACAAAAGTTATTGTGGAAAAAAATTAAAAAGTCGCTTTTTTGGCCCCTTTTGGACCCCTAATTTCTAAACGAAAAAAGAGGGGACACCCAAAATCAGCCTAACCCTTCCTTTTATGGTAAGTAACATTACTGTAAAGTTTCATAGCATTTGGTCAACCAGAACAAAAGTTATGGTGGGAAAAAATTAAAAAGTCGCTTTTTTGGCCCCTTTTGGGCCCCTAATTTCTAAATGAAATAATAAAATGACCCCAAAAGGGGAGGTGCACATC
This sequence comes from Arcuatula senhousia, assembly GCA_963971305.1. Lineage (NCBI taxonomy): Eukaryota > Metazoa > Mollusca > Bivalvia > Mytilida > Mytilidae > Arcuatula > Arcuatula senhousia. The sequence goes on from OZ020309.1 coordinate 52,780,149, forward strand.
TTCAATATATCTGATATCACTGTGTAAAATTTCAGAAAGATCTACTGTTTGGTTTTTGAGATTCAGATTACACAAGACAGGCACCCAATAGCGGGACGGACGGACAGATGGACGGACGGACGGAGTGACCTGACTACTAGACCTGCTTTCGCCTTCGGCGACGCAGGTAAAAAGAATACATTATCATTTTCATGCTTAATAGGTCAAAAACTGTTTCAATGTTATTCCACTAAACAAGAGGCTCTCAGGAGCCTGAATCGCTCACCTGGTCTTTGATGTCAACCCTATGAAGAACTTTGTAGAGCTAAAGTAGCTGAACACTTGAGCAAACAACAACTTTTCCCTTTCAGCAAAAGTTTTCATTCTGTAGGCCAAAAACATGCAAAATGTTATTTTAAGGGCCCACTGACAACTTTGACTCCATAAAGACTTTTGTTAAGAGCTTAATGAACTGAATATTTAAGAAAGCAACCCATTTTCTTTATCTGCTATAGTTTTCATTTTATAAGCCAAAAACACGAAAACATGTTAATATAGGGGCTGTAATCCCTGTAAAGGTTAATCTGAAAACTTCAACCCTATGAATGCTTTTGTAGAGCCAAATGAGCTGAACATTTAAGCAAGCAACAGTAATTTTCTCTATCTGCAACAGTTTTCATTTTGTGAGCTAAAAACAATATTTTTCGCCTTTAAGGGGCTGTAACCCCTATAAGGGGTCATTTGACAACTTCGACCCTATGAAGACTTTTGTAGAGCTAAATGAGCTAAACATTTAAGAAAGCAACAACTTTTCTATATCTGCAATAGTTTTCATTCTGTAGGCCCAAAACACCATTTCTTCTTTAAGGGGCTGTGACCCCTAAAAAGGGTCATCTGACAACTTCAACCCTTTGGAGACTTTTGTAGAGCTAAATGATCTGAACATTTAAGCCAGCAACAGCTTTTTTCTACCTGCAATAGTTTTCATTCTATAAGCCCAAAACATGAAAAAATGCTACTTTTCACCTTTAAGGGGCCATAACTCCCATAAGGGGTAATCTAACAACTTCGACTCAACAGAGGCTTTTGAAGAGCTTTTGATGCTGAAACAGCAGCATGGCATCAGATTTCATTTATCTCTTATGCTTTATGATTTACAAGGCAAAAACAGTATTCTGACCTCCCTGGTCTATTCTTAGTAAAGGCAGCCATGTTGTTTGGACAACGGTCACCATTTGTACAATCTTGGTAGAGCACATCCCATAGATGAAGTATGCAAAGTTTCAAAGCAATCCCTTCAGTTGTTTCAGAGGAGAAGATTTTCAAAGAAAGGTTAACAACGATGGACAACAACGACGGATGCCAATTGATGGCAATAGCACACATGGACCTCTGTTCCTGGTGAGCTAAAAATGCAGAGGAGTCCAATTTCCCCCAAATTTTTTAAACCCTTATATATTTAAAAATAACTTTTGTACATATGATTTTTTGTCTTTAATTTAAGGGGGCTCCCAACACCATTTTGACCTAGATATCGACCAAATAAAAAGTGTTAATTTAAATAAAAGAACACAATTTTTTACCAAATAAAATGCATACAATGAAATATCATACTTTTATGAATGCATTACATCTATAATTTTAAAACCAATATGATTTCTAAAGAAAATATTTGTGGAAAAAAATTTGCAATCTTATGTTACATCTAGCAAATTTTACTTACAGTTTCAAATGAAACTAATTATGTCACAAACTTCTGAGGATTAGTTATTATATCCTACGTATTTTTTCCAGCTTCTCCAACTTGGGATTGTCGAAAAGCACAGGATACAAATACCGGCTTGTCGGTTTGCAGAATCAAGGATATTATTCCTTGTAGAGACTGAACATTTTCACAAATAAGCGCACTTTGCAGTCTGCACCAAAAACTTTTTCAACAACTAGTCCGACAACAAGTTTTAAAGGTTTTTCCTTAAATGTCTATATAAAATCTTGGCTATTTTTCACTAGTGCGAACAAATTTTTACTAGTCTGGGGCATCGGACTAGTGGCTAACGGTGCAGACTGAATTGGCACATAACATATTGATTTTTTTCTCCGGTGTTAGGACCGTGAATTAAAACAAGAGGCTCCCAGGAGCCTGAATCGCTCACCTGGTCTTGATGTCAACCCTATAAAAACTTTTCTAGAGCTAAATGAGCTGAAAATTTAAGCAAGTAACAGCTTTTCTCCATCTACTATAGTTTCATTCTGTAGCCATAGGCCCAAATCATGAAAAAAAATGTTATTCTAGGGGCCATTACCCTTGTAAGGAGTCATCTGACAACTTCGACCCTATGAAAACTTTTGTAGCGCTAAATGAACTGAACTTCAAAGCAAGCAAGAGCTTTTCTCTATCTGCTATAGTTTTCATTTTAAAGGCCAAAAACATAAAAAAAACGTTATTTTAAGAGCCATAACCCTTATAAGGGCTCATCTGACAACTATCACCCTATGAAGACTTTTGTAGAGCTAAATGAAGTCAACATTTAAGCAAGCAACAGCTTTTCTCTATCTGCTATAGTTTTCATTCAATAGGCCAAAAACATGAAAGAATGTTATTTTAGGGACCGAAACCCCTATAAGGGGACATCTGACAACTATCACCCTATGAAGACTTTTGTAGAGCTAAATGAAGTCAACATTTAAGCAAGCAACAGCTTTTCTCTATCTGCTATAGTTTTCATTCTATAGGCCAAAAACATGAAAAAAACATCATTTTAGGGGCCGTTACCCCTATAAGGGCTCATCTGACAACTATCACCCTATGAAGACTTTTGTAGAGCTAAATGAAGTCAACATTTAAGCAAGCAACAGCTTCTCTCTATCTGCTATAGTTTTCATTCAATAGGCCAAAAACATGAAAGAATGTTATTTTAGGGGCCGAAACCCCTATAAGGGGACATCTGACAACTTCAACCCTATGGAGACTTTTGTAGAGCTAAATAAGCTGAACATGTAAGCAAGCAACAGCTTCTCTCTATCTGCTATAATTTTCATTCAATAGGCCAAAAACATGAAAGAATGTTATTTTAGGGGCCGAAACCCCTATAAGGGGACATCTGACAACTTCAACCCTATGGAGACTTTTGAAGAGCTAAATAAGCTGAACATTTAAGCAAGCAACAGCTTCTCTCTATCTGCTATAGTTTTCATTCCATAGGCCAAAAATATGAAAGAAAGTTATTTTAGGGGCTGTAACCCCTTTAAGGGGTCATTTGACAACCTCGACCCTATGGAAACTTTTGTTGGGCTAAATGAGCTGAACATTTAAGCAAGCAACAACTTTTCTCAATCTGTCATAGTTTTCATTCTATAGGCCAAAAACATGAAAAAATGGGTCAAAGACAGAAATGGCCGGATTTCGTTTAACAAGAAGTAGGTGAGCGACAGACCTGAAATCACATCTCACATTATGGGAGCCCATGTTGATGCTGCATACCAAATATCAAGAGGCTGTGATTAGTAGTTGCTAAGAAAACTGTTACAAAAATTTTCTACTATTGGACGAAGGAAGCAGAGGTACCAATGGGGAATCCGAATGTCAAAAGTCCGAAAGAGCAGAGACAAAACCAGTAAACACCAACAAGAACAGGACAAACACAGACAACATGTAAAACATGGAAACACAAAACAACTGAATATTAATCAACAACGCGAACTCCAGTCGAAACAAGAGTGAACTCAGATGCTCCGGAAGAGTAAGCAGTTCCTGCTTGATATAGCACACCTGTCGCGTTGCCAATAGTCCATTCAGCGTGTCAAATCTGGTAAAGGAAGACAAATCAACACCCTATGACAAACCAACATCTGCACTCATCTGAGAGATTGAAATCCCATATTTGTCTACAAGTGCATGATGTCTTCCGTAAAATTTCTTGAGTGAAGACAGCAATCGAGGAGCAACATAACCCTGTGTGAGCAATTTTTGTGTCAGACGTGTCGCTCTGCTAAGGAAATTGATGTAAGTCCCGCACGCTCTGGAGTAACGTATCAATTGAGATACGTAAACTCCATAAGCTGGAGCGGACGGAATGTTGCTACACAAGAAGGGGAAGTTGACGATTGTGGTCAAAAATTAACTAAGTCGGTAAACAGGAAGTAGATGAGGAACAGACCTGAAATCGCATCCCACGTTATGGGACCTCACCCTGATACTGTATACCAAATATCAAGTGGCTATGATAAACAGTTGCTGAGAAAACTGTTACGAAAATTTTCTACTATTGGACATTATTGTCAAAAATTAACTAAGTCGGTAAACAGGAAGTAGGTGAGCGACAGACATGAAATTGCATCCCACGTTATGGGACCCCACCCTGATGCTGTATACCAAATATCAAGTGGCTGTGATAAGTAGTTGCTGAGAAAACTGTTACGAAAATTTCTTCCCCGCCCGCACAACATTCACCATTTTATAACCCAGATTTTTCACTCCGTGAAATCCGGCCAAAAATGCTATTTTTCACCTTTAAGGGGCCGTAACTCCTATAAGGGGTCATCTGACAACTTCAATTCAATGCAGACTTTTGTAGAGCTTTTGATGCTGAAGCAGTAACGTGGCATCAGATTTCATCTATCTCTTATACTTTTTGATTTACAAGCCAAAAACAGTAGTCTGATCCCCCTGGTCTATTTTTAGTAACGGTGGCCATATTGTTTGGACGGCGGTCACCATTTGTGCAATCTTGGTAGAGGACATCCCATAGATGAAGTGTGCAAAGTTTCAAAGCAATCCCTTAAGTCCTTTCGGAGGAGAAGATTTTCAAAGAAAAGTTAATGACGACGACGGACGACGACAGACGACAACGACGATGACGAACGCCAAGTGATGACAATAGCTCACATGGACCTTTCGGTCCAGGTAAGCTAAAAACTGCATGAAATCAGATTTAATCAGCTGAACACAAAAATAGATGGCATGAAAATTTCCCAGTTTACAGTATAAAAAATTATGATAAAAATATTTGTGTTGTACACTGTATAAAATGCTTCATCTTTTGTATACTTACAATTTACTTTCAGATGATAAAGTTTTTTTTTGTAAATTTTCATATTTAGGTGTCATACAAGTAAAAATAGAATAAGTTTCACTTTTAATAGAAAAAATGCATATGTTGACATTGATGAAGAATTGTTCAATGGATAAAAAGCAACATTTCTTAACTTAAGTTATCCATAACTTTTCAATATTGTAAATTTAAAGCTTAAAATTTATATTCCGGTAAATTTGCCTCTAAAATAAGATTTTTTTCATACATTATACATATTTTCATTTTTGTCATATATAATCATAATAATAAAATATAGATTTTTACACCAGAGACATTTTTCTCTATAATTACTAATTTCAAATAAACATCTATTTGACTTAAAATTTGATTGATTTTCAAATTCTGTGTTTTGTCTCTCATAGGAAATCCAAAAAATATACTGACAAATGTACCAAGTCACAAAATAATTTGACTGGTTTTCAACAAAGTCAGGAAGTTTTTAATGAAATTCTAATATGCTGTTCCTCTAATAGTATTTTATAACTGTCTTAAATTTCAAATCTGTAGTTCTTATAGTTTTTGAGTTTTAGTGTTCACAAACAAATATTGATGGGTGGACACACATTAGCATTCACAAAAATTGTCTACAAACAGAAAAACAAAGTAAAAACTGTAGGGATTCTGTATCCTTGAAGAGATGATCATGTTATTCAAGACATTTTCTGGTTTACATTTAAGACATAAGGTAATAAAAGTATGTTCAAAATAAAAGGTATGAGAGTGCTTATAATAGATGTTCCCTCTATGTTGTAGTGGGAGACTAACAAGACCATTTCATATCTGTCCCTGCATTGCAAGGTAAAACATTGAACCCAGTACGTTCTAGGCCCAATATGGGCAATCAATAGTTTTTAACACTTGCATCCTATGGTGGACTAAAAATGCATTTTTGTCACATGCAACGTAATTTAAAGACTGACTATGAATATTTAGAAAAAACAAGTAATACTGTGAGCGAGCTCACAAAAGGATAACCCCGCTTCATATTGAACTCTGTACTGTTAAAAAAATCTCAAGTCCAGTTATCTTCCCTTGATGATAACCGAGAGCAATACAAATTCTTCATGCACATCTACAGATGACATACTTTCTTCATGTAAAGTTTCATCAAAATCCATCAAGCGTCTTAGGAGTAGTTGCGCTTACGGGGTCTCCCATTGAATTAGGTCTCAAATAACCCTTTTGACATTCACATTCATTTTCAGCTTAAAATCTCCATTTTCTAAATTTTTGCTTGAACAAATACAGGAAAGAAGGAACACATGTTATATATGATTGCAAAGCTAATAAAGTTTGCTGTCTAATGCTGGTATAAAACCTTCACCATCAAGGATTACTTTTTTCGCAAAGTTGGATTGTTTACAAAATGCTATCAAATATGTATGACAAAAATAAACTTGCATTTTTTTTTTCAAAATCGGACCATAATTAAACAAGTAATACTGTAAGCAAGCTCACAAAAGGACCCCCCGCTACATATTGGACTCTGTACTACCAAAAACACTTAAAGTCCAATTATATCCCCTGAATGATATCAAAAAGCAATGAAAATTCTTCATGCACATCTACATATGATGTACTTTCTTCAGGTAGAGTTTCATCAAAATCCATCAAGCAGTTAAGGAGGAGTTGCGCTTACAAGGTCTTCCATCGAATACTTTATTTAAAAAGTTTAAGTCCAATTATCTCCCCTGAATGTTATCCAAGAGCGATATAAATTCTTCATGCACATCTACATATGATGTACTTTCTTTGTGAAAAGTTTCATCAAATCGGTCAAGAGGTTTAGGAGGAGTTGCGCTTACGAGGTCTCCCATTTAATACTATATTTAAAAAGTTTATGTCTAATTATCTCCCCTGAATGATTTTTGATAAATTCTTCATGCACATCTACATATGATGTACTTTCTTTGTGAAAAGTTTCATCAAATTGGTCAAGAGGTTTAGGAGGAGTTGCACTTACGAGGTCTCCCATTTAATATTATATTTAAAAAATTTATGTCCAATTATCTCCCCTGAATGATTTTTGAAGCGATAAAAATTCTTCATGCACATCTACATATGATGTACTTCCTTCATGTAAAGTTTAATCAAAATCCATTGAGTGGATTAGGAAGAGTTGTGCTTAAGAGGTATGCGGACAGATGGACAGATGACCTGACAGACAGACAGACAGGGTGATTCCTATATACCCCCAAAATTTGTTTGTGGGGGTATAATAATAACTACGCCAAGCCCAACATGATACAGCGCCAACATGTTGAACCATGTACGTTGGAGGCCCAATATCGGTTGTAAAATGTTTTGGATACATTCAGCACATGGTGGACTCATAAAGCTTTTTGACCTATGCATTCTGTGGTGGACTTTCAAATGCCTATTTGATTCTTTAAATATATTTATACCAACATTTAAGGATAACTCTTATAATTGGTGTTTTTGGCCCATTTGATTCTTTATTTCACAAAAAAGTAAGAGACATTGCTAATCAAATTGAGCAATGCAAGTAGGATTTTTACAAGGATCAAATGAAAAATCAGACAACAAACAAAAATGATGAATTTTTGGGTGTGGCCAGATATTGCCCCCTTATCATAGTACTGGAGCAAGATTCATTAAAATTATTGAGACATTTAGTTGACAGAATTAATTGAGGAATACAATGAAATTTCTTTTTATCAAAATCAGATGAAAAATAAACATTCTTCAGCAGTTTTTTAAACATTCATTTTACCTCTTTTGGCCCCTTTTCTCTGAAAGGGAAGGGTCCACAATCCCTTAATGCAAGAGCAAGCTGCCTTTAGTGGTTAGTAACATTATATAAAAACAACATAACACTTAGCCTGCTGACTACAACTTGAGATATTGCATAAAACTATTTGCCAACACAAACTCTTATAATTGGCATTTTTGGCCCCTTTAACCCAAAGTATCTCAAAAACAGTAAGAGATATTTCAAATCTGATTGAAAATTGCAGCAGGGATTTTCACAAGGATTCCAATGAAAAAAAAAGATTTTGAAAATCTGACCACAAATAAAAAAGTTGATTTTTTGTGCTTGGCTCAACTTTGACCCCCCTTGGCAAGATAATGGTGCAAAATACATATAAATATATGTAATATATGTGTATACAAATATAAGGTGAATATTGTTCAGTTCAGTCTCCTGGCTTGGAAGTAATAGGGTCTCATTTTATATATATACATGAACGCGTGCCTTATATATTTTATTTCATTTTAAAACGAGTGTAACGTTGAGTATCTTTCTATAGTAGTTGATTAATTAGATTTAGAGTTATCTATCTTTGAACAAATATTGTAGAGACACACTATATTCATCTTCGCTAGCCAAGGGTTACGATCCGCTACCTCTCATCTTCACCCTTGGCAGATCTAGAAGGATTTTTGTGGGCATACATTCTCTCATCTGATTGGATGCAGTGAAAGTTGACTGCATCCAATCAATTTGCTCCATTTCCATTTTTAAACAATTTGTTAACAAACATTTGGGTTTACAATGGTGATAAATAATTATTATTTTTGCAAAAAATATTAGCAGTTTTGATCAAATCTTACCAAAATTACCTTTATTTTATCTTTAGATAAATGTTTGTTGTTAATGGAATGAAATATCTCCTATTTTTGCAACTATCTGGATGAAAATATTTTTTTTTACTTGGAATATATATTGCTTCAAGGGAGATAATTAAAATGCTGAGATTACAAAAACCTTCTAGATCTGCCAAGGGTGAAGATGAGAGATAGCGGATCGTAACCCTTGGCTAGCGAAGATGCACTATATTAAGATAAATCAAATGAAAGAATCTTAGTGAGCACGCTCACATACCCCAAGCGTCCACATAATGGACAGAGAGTATCTATTTCGAGTTCCTATATATAGAAATAAAAAAGTCAGAGTTGTTGTCTTTCCAAGTCTGCTCGTTAAACAGGAAAAAAATGAGTGACAGACCTGAAAATGTATCCCACCATATGGGACTCCTACCTAAAGCTACGTACAAAATACCAAAAGCCTATGATTAATAGTTGCTGAGAAATCTATGACAAAAAGTTTCAACCCTGAAAATTAAGTGAAAATAATCTAAGTCGGCTCGTTTAACAGGAAGTAGCTGATCGACAGACCTGAAAATGTATCCCACCATATGTGACCCCTACCTGAAGCTACATACCAAATATTAAAAGCCTACAATTAATAGTGTTGAGAAATCTGTTGCAGAAATTTTCAACCCTGAAAATTTAGTGAAATAAAGAAAAAATGTGTCCATGGGACACGGATGCCCCCGCTGACCCCAAACAGGAAGTAGATTTCTGACAGGTCTGAAAATCACTTAGGACATACAGTTTGTCATACTGATCCATCCTACCAAGTTTCAAAACATTCTGGTATACGGTTCCTGAGAAAAGCTTGACGGAAATTTTCATATCATGTTCACATATTTTCACTAAATTATTGTTGAAAACAAATAAAAGTTTCATTTTTTAGCCCCTTTTTGGCCCCTAATTTCTAAATGAAAAAAGAGAGGGGACATTCAAAATCAACCCCTTCCTCCCTTTTTTTTAAGTAACATTACTGTAAAGTTTCATAGCCTTTGGTTATCCAGAACAAAAGTTATTGTGGAAACATATAAACAAGAGGCTCCCAAGAGCCTGAATCGCTCACCTGAACTACACAGATACATATATTTATAGATATTATTGTGCTTAACCATATGCGATTTAAATTTCTGAAATATCTTGGTTAGTTTTTAAGATATTGGGCTTAATAAGTGCAAATTTGGCAAAAATTAGGAAAAAGAACAATAACTCCCACATCAGCAGTCAGATCTTTTTTGAAATTTCAGGACAGGTAAATCTTAACATGCTGTTCTATTTTAGCCATGGTGGCCATGTTTTTTTACGAATAAAAAATCTGACAATAGAGTTGTAGCTTATAAGCTATTAAACAATGGAAAATGGTAAATTTTGACGCTTTAAGGGCCATAACTCCTAAAAGAAATGGTTCTACAGCTTTGACCTAATTACATAAAATGTAGATCTTGATGCGCTTAATCATATGCAATTTGAATTTTTAAAAATTTCTTCTATAGTTTTCAAGATATAGGGCTAAATAAGTGCAAAATTTTCAAAAAATCCAGAAAAAGGGCAATAACTCCTATGTCGATTGTTGGATCTTCTAAAAAAAATTTCAGAGCAGGTAGATTTTAAGATGCTGATCACTTTTGTCTCCCATCAAAATTTTGATATCTGTAACTATTTTCGAGTAATTAGCAAAAAACTGCATATTACCCCTATGTTCTATTTTTAGCCATGGCGGCCATACTTTTTGACAAATCAAAAATCCGAACGATAGAACTGTAGCAATTATGCTATTAAGCAACTGTGCCAAGTTTGGTTGAAGTTGGATGTATGGTGTCAAAAAAGTTCATCTTTGAAATTCAGGGGAAAAGTAATTAAAAAATGGTAAATTTTCACGCTTTAAGGGCCATAACTCCTAAAAGAAATGGTTCTACAGCTTTGACCTAATTATATGAAACGTAGATCTTGATGTGCTCAATCATATGCAATTTGAATTTTTAAAATATCTTGTATAGTTTTCAAGATATAGGGCGCTAAATAAGTGCAAAATTTTGAAAAAATCCAGAAAAAGGGCAATAACTCCTACATCGGTTGTTGGATCTTTTTGAAAATTTCTGGGCAGGTAGATCTTGAGGTGCTGATCACTTTTACCCTGCCAGAATTTTGATATCTGTGACCGTTTTTGAGTTATTTGCAAAAAACTGTATTTGACCCCCTGTTCTATTTTTAGTAACAGCGGCCATGTTTTTTGACGTATCAAAAATCCCAACGCCAACTTTTTGCACAATACCCTAAGGAACAACCATATCAAGTTTGGCTGCAATTGGCCCAGCAGTTTCAGAGAAGAAGATGTTTGAAAAAAGCTAACGGACGACGGACGGACGACGGACGGACGACGGACGCAAAGTGATAGCAATAGCTCACATGACCCTTCGGGTCAGGTGAGCTAAAAAGTTGCTTTTTTGGCCCCTTTAGGGCCCCTTATTTCTAAATGGAATTATAAAATGATTCCAAAAGGGAAGGTGCACATCTTCAATATATCTGTAATCACTGTGTAAAATTTCAGAAAGGTCAAGTGTTTGGTTTTTGAGATTCAGATTACACAAGACAGACACTCTATAGCGTTACAGACAGAGGGACCCGACTCTTAGACCTGCTTTCGCCTTCAGTGGCGCAGGCAAAAAGAGCCATAAACTGGATGCAGAATTGCAGACAATCTATAAAAACAAGAGTTGACACTAAAGTATGTCTCGCCTGCCGGCACCATCACAGAACTCATTGAAGGTCTAGCTGGGCATGTGACAGAATTCCATTTAACCATCACAAAAATATCTGAAGAGTGTTCTAGATACCATAGTTATTGATAAACAAGGAAAAAAGACCAACATTCACTAAGTCATTCAACCATGAAAATGGGTCCAAAGTCACATAACATGGTGATGTCAGTTGTGAATACCATAATCCCCAAATATCAGATGCCTAGCTATAATATTATACTTTTCACTTAACTCATTTTCGACCCAAAGTCATCTAAGTTCACAAAGTCACTGAACCGTGAAAATGGGGTAATGGTCACACAAAATGGTGTCAGTTGTGTAGAACAAAACCCCAAATGTCTGTATACCAAATATCAGATACCTAGCTATTATACTTTTTAACTAAATTTATTTTCCACAAAAGTTTTAATTGTTCCAAAAATCATCTAAGTCCACAGAGTCGCTGAACCGTGAAAATTGTGTCAAGGTCACAGCACATGGTTTCAGTTGCATAGACCATATTTCCAGGTGTCTGTATACCAAATATCAGATGCCTAGCTATTATACTTTTCTTGGAATTCATTTTCCACAAAAGTCTTACAAAGAGGTTTTTTGGTCCCCCAAAAATCATCTAAGTCCACAGAGTCGCTAAACCATGAAATTGGGGTCAGGGTCTAACGGAATGGTGCCAGTTGCGTAGACAATAACCCCAACTATCTGTATACCAAATATCAGATGCCTAGCTATTATACTTTTCTTGGAATTCATTTTCCACCAAGTCTTACAAACAAAGTTTACGCCGTCGCCTCCGCCGCCGGAAAGTAATACCTATGTCTCGCCTTCAGCGACTTAAGTCGCAGGCAAGACAATTACTTACCTGTTTTCCTAGAGGGTGTTTGGGAAGTTTCCCTACCAAACTGTGTAGACATCGTAAGACAGGGAAAAATAAATCATGATAACTAAAGATGTCTGTTAACAAGGCTTCAATCTCTTTCTGAAAAATTCAAATGAAAAAGTATGTTAAACAGGAATATGTCTGAAATACATCATGCCCCATTAGGCTTTATGTTCTTTTTCTTTTTACACCTTATTTCTAAAAAGTGATATAGTTTTCAATTGAACTTAAAGGATACCAACAGGTTTGGCAATAAGGTATGTTTAAATTAAGTCAGTGAAGTTGGTAAACAATTAAGCACCTGTTGTTAGTACAGTAGACTCCACGAAATCGGATATCGGCTACTTGGATATATCGGCAAATGGGATAGAATTTCAAAACACCAAACCATTTCCTATTCTTTCTATATATTTTTGATCGGGAAATGGGATATCGGAACATTGGATATATCGGCAAATAGGATAGAATATTCCTCCAAAATGTTGCCATTTTGTATAAAAATCGGATATTTTTTGTATTTCAGAAGATCGTGATGACCGGAAGTTTGACATAAGTTTTCACCAACATTTGCATTCAAGTCTCTGTTTATGATTTTTAATAAAAAAATGTATATTGTATTTACTAATAAAGATGTTTTTATTCAAACACTTGTTTTATTTAAGCAATAAAAGATCTATCTTCCGTGTGTTTATTTTCTTGTACACCTGTTAATCATGATCATCGTACATGCCGGAAGTCAAAATATAAATGTTTTGAAACCTTTCAAGTTGTTATTTATGAAATTCTATGTTGGCACAGCTAATAAAATATATTTCAAAATGATATTGTGTTGGTACAAAATAGATTTATAAGTGGTGAAGTCTGTGTATATTTTGTGTGTGGGTAACACATAGGTCATTGAAATTACAGGTGTACTTATTACGTCATGACTGTAAACAAATCATGTGAGCTGTGTAATGCTAACATTTCAACTGACTTCCTTTATTGAAGGTTTTCAATTTTAAAACATTGATTTTCCTCCACTATGATGCCAATCTTAAAAAGGATGTCTTAATAAATTTGAAATAAATCCAAGACGATGCATGGACAACCACATGGCTAATCAACATTTTGTAAATCACTAGTCGCCATTTTGAATATTCATGAGCTGCTATAATCTCATATTTGATTGACAAATGTAGACAATTTTGACATTTTTATGAAAATGTGATCCTTAAATGCATTATTTTACGATTTAGATTTAATATGAATGAATACCAGCTTTTTAAAATCTCGTACATTGATAGAGAAAATATGTTGATTCTTGTTAGAGATTAATAAATTTTCTACAATGTAAACAACAAAGATGGACGACCTCAGTAAAACACATGTTATGGAGGGAATATAAGTACACAAATTGATGAAAATTCTTTATTAATTAATAAAATAACAATAGCTATTCACTAAATCCTTTATTCTTGCATGAAACAACAAATATATACATGTAATATGATGGCATCCTCAACATGGAACACTTGGACAGGACTTGGAGTTACGTCACCAAAACTTATATTCGATCTCCTGAAATGGCAAATCGGATATCCTGGGTAATCGGATATTTTTTCCTGACAAATTCGATATCCGATTTAGCGGAGTCTACTGTACTAAGTCATGAAGCACATCAATTCGGGTAACAATTTAAATGCATCTCACCTGCCTGATAATAACTGATCAAATGGTCAGTTGGATGGATTAAAATTTCCTACCTGAATTAATATGCTTCTTGTATTAGATTTAACAACAGGAGCTTCACAGGTAAGTTGTCGAGTAAATGTAAATTAATTTGTGTGTTATTTACTGATAATACCCAATAAGCCAAATTTGAAGACAAGCAGTGAATGATGAGAGATTGTGACTTTTTATTCTGTCAATACATATAGGTAACCTGAGGAAGGGTATACCAGCCAATGCTTCAATTGTCAATAATAAAAGGTTAATTTTCAGTTGTCAATATGTCTGCATATAATTTTCATACAACAAATGGGTAGCCATGTCAATATCTTTCTTAGTAAAGCTATCATTATCTAACAGTTATATCTGTCAGAAGGACATGAAGCATAAGACAAAGACCCACTGTTCAGTCCTCCTCCTCTGACAATTCCTACCTTGGTATAATTATCATTTTCTAAAAGGTCTATCTGTTTCTGAGGTGGACATGTTTCAACATATCTGTAAAGTAAGAATAAGCTTGTGTTATTTCATATAAGATAATGAGATGTGGTATAAGTCATAAGTGTGCATGAAAAAAGCTTCATAAACAATGCAAGTCAAATAACTCAGCTAACTGATACAATTATAATACTAGAGGCTCCCAGGAGCCTGAATCGCTCACCTTGTATTCGATGATATTTATAAGCTGGATATTTTAACAAAGGACTGCTACTCTGTGGAATTATCAATTTTAATATTCTAAGGGAAACAACTCCTATCAACAAAGGTCTTACAACTTTGACCCCATTACATAATTTTTAGATCTTTATGTGCTTAACCATATGCAATTTAAATATTTCAAATATCTTGAATAGTTTTCAAGATATTAGTCTAAAAAGAGCAAAATTTGAAAAAAAAAACCAAGAAAAAGGGCAATAACTCCTACAACCATTGTCAGATCTTCTTCAAAACTTCAGGGCAGGTAGATCTTGATGTGCTGATCCTTATTACCTGAACAGAATTTTAATATCTATTACAATTTTTGAGCAATTTGCAAAAAACTGCAATTTACCCTTATGTCCTATTTATAGCCATGGCGCCCATGTTTTTTGTCCAATCAAAATTTCGAACGATAATTTTGTAGACCACATATTACAGAACAACCCTACCAAGTTTCATTTCATTAGGCCAAGCGGTTTCAGAGAAGAAGATTTTTGAAAAGCTGAACAAAAAGCTGTGAAAATGGTCAATTTTAACACTCCAAGGGGTATAACTCCTAAAGGAACGATCCTACAACTTTGACTCTGTTACAACTTTTGTAGACCTTTATGTGTTCAGTCATATGCAATTTAAATTTTTGAAATATCTTGTATAGTTTTAAAGATATAAGGCAAAATAAGTAAAATTTTTGAAAAAAATCCAGAAAAAGGGCAATAGCTCCTACATCAAATGTTGGATCTTCTTGAAAATTTCTAGGCAGGTAGATCTTGAGGTGCTGATCACTTTCACCCAAGCCAGAATTTTGATATCTGTTACGGTTTTTGAGTAATTTGCAAAAAACTGCAATTTACCCCTATGTTCTATTTTTAGCCATGGCGGCCATGTTTTTTGTCGAATCAAAAATTTGAACGATAGTTTTGTAGAGGACATACTACAGAACAACCCTACCAAGTTTCATTACATTTGACTAAGCGGTTTCAGAGAAGAAGATTTTTGAAAAGTTGAACGACGGACGACAGACGACGGACGCCAAGTGATGGCAAAAGCTCACATTGCCTTTGGCAAGGTGAGCTAAAAAGGATTTTAGGTCCTAGCGACCACTGGGATTTATGAACACTATCTGTTTTTTCTACTGATCCTGAGTGGAACATATATTTGAATTTTAAAATCTGTAAAGGTAAAAAATGGATGGAGTTCATTAAACAGGAAATAGGTGAGTCACAGACCAAAAATCAAATTCCATGGTATGGGTCCCATACTTAATATATTCTGATGCAAAGTCAAACAAAAATAATAGTCCAAAAGGTCATTTCTCCAACAAAATTTTGAGGATCGATTCCTGGTTATATGCACAACTACATGCAATACCCTTGAAAAATTTTGATTAATTCAGGCAAGAAGTTTCAAAAGAGTAATAGTGAAAAGATATAATGCATGAGGATTTTCAGCAAATATTCTTAGTTAAAAGGCCCATAATTCCCAGTCCCACCAGTAATATTCCAAGTTTGTCATTATGTGATTGTTTCAATAATTTCTGAAAAACTGTTGCGGGAGTGTTGCATAGAATAATGTGGTGACAGAAAGACATGATGGAAACATTACATCTCTCCATTAAAATAGGGGGGGGGGGACTTCATATCTTACTTCATAAACGATGGTGTCATTCTGATAGATTCCACATCCTGGTTATTCAAACTTTTCACGGTGGACTGTAAATCGGATCTGTGACAGAAAACCCGGCTACACGGAAACGAGAAGAAGTGATCCAAGATACAGAACTGAAATTAAAAATTTCAAATCAATGGTCTTTAAAAAAATGAAATTTTTGGTGACCCACTACCAAAGTTTAAAGTTTTAATGTGAACAAACAAGCTCAAGTCATTTCCAACAAAAGTTTTTGGTTTAAGAGTAATTAAAAGGGCAGTTAACTTGTTTATAATAATTTGATAAAATTTTATGTTATACATGACATTAAGCAACAATAGTTAAATGTTCCAGGTTGATTGCTATTCTCATAAACAAGTACACTACTTACTGTGAAAGTATTACTATTCGTGGGGTACCAATTTTCGTGGTTTTCGTGGGTCAGAAAAACCACGAAATTAAGTTCCAAACGAAGTGTGTATTACACGTTGCTTTAAATAGAGATGATTTTTAAACCACAAATTCAAATATCCACAAATAAGGGGTTTATTTCCAATCCAAAAAAATTGATACCCATGAATTTAAGTACTTTCACAGTAATCTTTTGGTTGTTGTGTCATGTAAATGTATATAATCTTAAAATATATCTACATACCTGTAAACCTTTAATGAAGTTGAGGACTGAGAAATCATGATACAGGAATATATCTAGTAAGAGTTGAAATACTTTGGCTCCAAGTTTAAAGGGACACTTTGATGTCATAATGATCTGAAATGGAAACTGGAAAATGTTAGTTCTGGTGTAAAGAGAACAAAATATGACTAAAAACATGCTTGTCTCACAACCTTTTATTTGCTGCAAACACCACACCATGACATTAATGTAAACCTTCAAAGATTTATAGTTTCTCATAAAAAATAAACTTGATAAAAATTATGTCAATATGATGTAAATATGGTGTGAAAGCTGTTTTTGTTAATTACATTATAAGTTCCAACTCTTGTTGTCTATCTTCATTTTGCATATTTGAGATTGATCATTCCTGTTTGGTAATTTTTTCATAACTCTTATCTACCATATGTGCTGGACTAAATCTATTCCACAGATAGAGAACAATTTTTTTTTTGATAATATACCTGATTAAGGACAAGGGTCAGATATTCTGTTGAGGGTGGGGCCTGGAATTTCTCCATACATAACATAGAAGATATGGTGTTTGGTAAAAGTCTATGAACAGCTGCAACAGACGTGGCAATCCCAAACACAAATACTATAGGTAACTGTTGTAGATAATTACTGAAATGTATAAACATGATATACATCTTACTATTGAAACTTGAAACAACCATGGTATGTTTGTTTCAGTAAATGTAGGCGTGGGCATCCCAAACACAATAACTATTGGTAACTGTTTTTGAAAATCACAATGGTCCTGATGTGGATAAACCATTCAAAATCTAAAGGTGGGTTGAACCAGGTTTAATGGCATTTAAACTCACTTATTAATCATAATAAGGGTCTAATAGTAGCATAAAACACAACCCAGATTTGAGGCTCTACTGGGAAGGTAAGCTGATTATCTCAGTAAATTAGACATAGTAAGTAATGATACACATGGGTCATTAAGGACAGTCAGTTTAAGTAATATAGGAAACCACTGACCATGAACTTTTTGTAAATTACAAGAACACTGAAACTATTACTTGAATGGACAATTGACTATTGATCAAAGACCCACCTACAAATGGATATAAAATCCTGTAATACATTAGGTATCCAGCTCTCTAGGTCCTCAAATACAATAATGATTGGAGGATATTTCTGAAGGTCAGTCAAGGTTGTAGATTTTCTTTTCTTTGTAGGACTGTGTGGCTGTTTATTCTAAAATGGTGAATGAAAACATTATAAAACAAGAATATGTCCAAAAGACATAATGCCCCATCTCGCAACATTTATTTTTTTCCACAATCACTAAAGCATCAACATAGTTGCTATTAAGATACTTGTCAGTCAGAAGGAATGGACTTTAACTTAACCATTCTTTCGTAGATGGGGCATAATAAAACAAACAAGAATATGTCAAAAAGACATAATGCCCCATCTAGCAACATTTAATATTTTTGCAATCACTAAAGCATCACTTAGGTATACCTGGCATACCAATATGGTTGCTATGCCACTTGTCAGTAAGAAGGAATGGACTACAACCATTCTTCTATAAGTAGTCATTCATGCAGAAAATATAGGTCACAGTCATCATCCAAAGTATGCATTGTGTTTAGCATCACTAGGTGCACCTACCATACCAATATAGTTGATTTGGCACATGTCAGTAAGTGGGAATGGACTTTAACCATTATTCTGTAAGATTTCATCCATGCGGAAAAAATAGGTCATATCCAGCTTTTGAAGTATGCATTGTGCTAAGCATCACTAGGTGCACCTACCATCCCAATATGGTTGCTATGGTACTTGACAGTAAGTGGGAATGGACTTTAACCATTATTCTGTAAGAGTTCATCCATGCAGAAAATGTAGGTCACAGTCAGCATCCGAAGCACGCATTATACTTAGCATCACTAGGTGCACCTACCATACCAATATGGTTGCTATGGCACTTGTCAGTAGGAAGGAAAGGAATGGAATTTAACCCTTTTTCTGTAAGACGTCCTCCATGCGGAAAATATAGGTCACATTCAGCATCCGAAGCATGCATTGTGCTTAGTATCACTAGGTGCACCTACTATACCAATATCATTGATTTGGCATTTGTCAGTAAATGGGAATTTGGAAATATGGGGATTTGGGATGGATGGAAAAACGGACGGACAGACCCAAACACTATATGCCCCTCTACTTTCATAGATCGGGCATAAAAACCACATAAATCTTAAACAACTATTTTCATGTAAAAGCATTTTTGGAGACTGTTTGTATTTTTTCATCTACTATTATTTCTATATTGATTCCATATCCAATACTGTAGAAGCATAAATGTTAGTGGGGGATTAATTTTCGTGGATAATAAAAATCGTCCAAATTAAATCCCCACGAATTTAAGATATATAGTTAAAGAGTGTATATAAAAATTAAAAATCCACGAAATTTTGTCCCCACCAATTCAGTTTTGTGCTTTAAACCACTAAATTTTATCCCCATGAAAATAAATGATTTTACAGTAATTTGAATGGCAGCCCTTGGTTACTATATTACTATTCTAAAAATAAAAGAAACACATTGGGTACCTTTCAAAAGGAAAATTCTCAAACAGTCTGGAAGGGCCCTATCAACACCCAAACTTCAAAATTTTTATTTTACACATTTCTACAATCTTTTTTTTATCTTGATTTGACATTTTATTGTAGACAGCAAACATTTCAAAACACTCAATGAATATTTTCTTCCATTTAGTAAGAATTTTATGGCTTCCACATCCTTGTTTAAGGACCTAAGAAAAAAAAGTTTGTTTTTCTTTGAAATAAAACCTACCAGATATTTATGTCTATACCAGGAAGCCAGTGTAGACAGTGTACAGGGAAGGTTCTTAGTGTTAGTGACTGTGTCTTCTTCTTCATCTGAGAACTGTAACGACAAATTATATAATAGTTAAATATAAACATGTGTTAAATACTGTGGTTTCATTATTATTCATGGGGTATCAATTTTTGTGGCTGACCAATTAAATTCGATACCCAATGATAAAGAAATTTTACATTGATCTGTATGCTCACAAACTTAAGAATACATGAACTTATCAATTTCCATCAGACCAAATAAATTGTTATCCACAAAAATAAATGAATCCACAGTAATATACATGGTTTAAAAATAATATACAATGGTTGACTAAATGGTCTAGAAATCTTTTTATATCAGTTGAATTTTCAATGAACTGTTTTGTAGAACTACATGTACTTTCAAACCACATGAACTTTAAATTACAAATACCAATATGCAGGTATAAACTGTTAATTTGGACTATATGCTATATATCGACATTTCAAGGAGTAACCTCTCATCAGTAGCATTTATATCAAAACATTGGAAGGTCAAATTCCTAAACTGTTGAAAACGAAAAGTACTCAAAACCAAAACAGTCTAAAAAGGAAGCCAAATCCAGCACCGAGGATACCGACCATGTGCATTACAAGGAAAGAAACCTGGTGTTTTAACAATTTTGAATTTAGAAATCGGAAATTTCAGTGACAAAAATATAAGAATTTTTATGGTAAATCGTGTCAGACAAGTCCAAGTCGTGTCAGTTGTAAGAGACCAATGATTTTTTTCATGCAAAACTTCATATATAAAAGTATTTTCATGCAATTTCATTTAAAAATTGAATGTTTGTATTTTCATGCTTCATTGGTGTGTATAATCTTTGATCGTAGCACATTTTGAATGAAGACTGCTAGTGCTTCATGTTTAAAATTTGCAACCGGTCAACGGTTTTACATGTCCATGAAAAATCAAAATACAAACATTCCATTCTTATAATTACATTTTAATGATTTTTAATTGTTGCTGATTTTTTTTTGGTTTTGCTTTATTTTATATTTTTATTTGTGAATAAATATTCAAAAGCAAATTCAAGTTGGGAGAATTTACCTTGATATGATCCAATTTTAGTTGTAGTAAGGTCATTACCCTGTTACCGCCTCATGACACAAGCGATATTTCATCAAGGTATGAAAGACCATTCAATACACAAATTACCAAATGTGAATACCACTTTATAATTATATGCCTGTTAAATGTAATTATCAAAATATATCAAGTAGTTTAGGGGGAGTAAAGCTTACTAGATACATTTACATGTATGTGAATAGACATTCCTTTATATTCCAGCAAACTAGATGTTCACAGGTGGTAAAACAAAACAAAAACATGTTTACATAATAATTATTTAATTTTTTGTGATAATAATTCATGGTTTAGATTGAGCACAAAACTTATATACAACAGACAAATTTTTAAAATCTTCTTATTTTGAAATATTCTATACAACTAAAAACTTTAAAATTTGTGGAGATTTAACTGTGGATTGATGTTACCACAAAATAATCAAAGTAAATCCACCAGGAATATTTCTGGTTTTCAGAATGTCAAACCTACCAACTCTGGGTTCTGTAGAAGTTGACCAAGGGTTTTAGTCAGGACGTTCTTTACTTTGTTACAGTCCTTAGATTTCAATATGGCCACCAGAGGGGAGACTTTCTCATGCAATAATTCCACAAGGGTGGAGAACATGACACCATGGTCTGGTGTGTTTACACCTAGCGGAAAAACAAGAGTAGATACCATGTAAAAATTCATACAGTGTACAAATATAAAGATATCATTATAATATGTACTTTGAGAATTTATAACTTTTTCCTTTTTCTAACCTAAATAGGAATACATGTGTACACCCTAGGACATGAAAACCGATATTGATTTTTGATCATAATTACTCAATGCATTTGGTTCATTTATATCTTAGTTAGATTGGGATTCCACTTTAAGACAACTTTGGACTTTAATGCTTTAATAGTTTTTTTATGCTTTCCTTGATGTTGTTTCAAGGTAAAATCTTGTTTTTTGTAGCTATTTTTACTAGTTTAAGTTTTGTACACAGTAAAACTATAAACCAAGCTTGAGTCATTTATGTGTTTTACCAGTAACAAGAGCAGCCGTGGGTATCTCTGTTACAAAAGAGTCTATAACACCCTGATCACTATCCAGTTTAAATCTCTCATGACATGTTCTGGTAAAGGCTAGTAAGTCATCAAAAATCTTGGAATTTAAGTCTGATCTCATTATCTGAAATAAATAAAGAAAGAAATTAAATGACATCTTTGTAGCCAATCACTTAAAACATACGACTATTAACTTTGGATGTATTTCTAAATATATTGTCACTTATAAATGATGATTATTTCAAATACTACTCATATTCACACACTATTATCTAAAAATTTGACTGTGTTTCTTTTTTTACCTTTAAACTTAATTGTTAATATGAGGTAGGCATTGCCTAAATGCGAGCACAGCAAAAATATATGATGTCAATGAACAGCTTAATAGTATTTTTACATAGCGGAAGGCTCCCCCCATACCATGAAACTTCAAAGATGGATCCTCTTTTTGGCCCTCATATGACGGAGTTCCACGCCTCGACTGAGGAATAAAATCGTTTAGAATTCAGAATACAAGATCTAGAGGTCCCAATTCCTGAAAAGACGTGGACACTTTTGTGTTTTAATTGTAGTTATTTTTACTGTAATCAGTTCATTTTTTAGAACTATCAGATTGTCACGAGGTATTTGGGCTGAATGAGCGTAAAAAAATGAATAAAATTTGTTTTACTTAAAAAATGAAGCAACTCATCGTCATCAGAATATTTTTTTCCTTGTTCTATATTTACATAGAAAATTTTTGAAAGGCGAGTAGCAAAATTGGTCACATCCGACCTGTATAAATTGTGCATGTGAAAATGTGAGAAGCATATCTGGACGAAAAAAAAATCAATATCAGCATTAGGCAAGTTTTTCGCGGGAACTTGCTGTAGAGCTCTCGCATGCCCGCTACGAGCTGTGCTCGCTATAAGAGCAAAGTTCTACTGTTGTTTCATTATCATAGTGGGGTATCAATTTTCAAGGTTTTTAGTGGATGGCCTTCATACACAAAATCTGCACAAAAAGGAAGTATAACATTGAGCTATATGCTGAAGACTTCAGAACCATGAATTTATGAATACACAAACTGATCCTTTTGCATCAAAAACGAAAATTGGTACCCATGAAAAAATTTGAACCATGAAGTAATTTTTTTCACTTATTGTTGGTTAGGGCTATTCCAGAAACAAGTGTATGGGGGGGAGACACTTTTTTTTAATAACCACCATGCATAATATTTAAATTTTTTTCCCCTTAATGTTGCATTTGAGAATTATCTAAAAATACCGCCACCCATAAAATTTTAATTATATTGCCTTCCGACCCCCCCATACAATTAATTCTGGAATAGCCCTTCATGTATTGCTAAATTCTTACCTGAATTTCTTGGTCAATTTCTTCCCATATCAAGTCACACATAGACTGTCTAGGTTCAGCTGAGGAGGGATATTCACATGCAGTGAAAAAATCAGCTAGAAAAATTGTCATAAAAATTATGAATAGATTAAGAATCAAGTACATATATAATAATACATCTGTTGGAACATTTCTTCTTTTATATACAGTGTTCCTACATTTTACAGAAATATATAAGTCATTGTACACATTGATGAAAATCTAGGATCATTATTGTTTTTATAATATACTCTTCCATCACAAGTACATTTGTACATGACTGCAATAGTAAAGAAAATTAAAAATACCTCCACCATCATCACTTGCCCTTTCGTGGCTTTAAATTTGGGTAAAACATGCATTGTTGGCATTCCTGATGTGTCGTGACATCAATAACTTAAACTTGGTTTTCAATTGCGGAATTATAAATTGATGTTGATTTGTGTATTATATGTTGTGGTGAAAATGGTCATTCCAAATCTCTTTTTTAAAGAGTACAAAATATGTTCATTAATTCATGTTGTGTTTTACTGCGCTGTTCTGATGTTTGAGTTAACTGGTTTTGTCTTTGCCCTTTCTGACTTGTAACATTTAAATACCCTATTGCTCTTTTATAAACCAACCTGGATTTACTCTCTTTTTCTTCCCTTTGTAAGCAAAACATCCCTGAAAAATGTCAATACACAGCTTACATGGCTTAATTTATGGTACATGATGTAAATGATCAGATATTACAGGCTACACGTACATGTACTTCAACTCTATTTAAAAAAGCATCTACATGTATGTTGTCCATGTTGAACTTGTTGCATGCTGATTCATTGTACTTTTCAAATTTCATTACTAATCAGTCTGTGAAATTAGCACTATTCCAAATAATTTTTTGGGCAAGTAAAATTTTAACAAAATGTATGATGTTGAATATACATGTAAAGGAGACAATGCAAAAGTTCATGATGTGAATTACACATCCTAATTTCAAAGACTGTAACTAATCCATTACAAATGTAATTGCCTCCCCATAGATTTCTCAAGTAACGACAATAAAATGCTTCGCCGAGTGCAGAATGATACAACCGCAACATGTTGAACCCTGTATGACATTGTATGCCCAAGATGGATAGTCACTTGCTCTGGACACATGCAACTACGGTGTACTGACAAAGTTTTTTGACACATGCAGCCTTTGGTGGACTTTCCTCCCATATTTCACCAGAAATAAATTTTTGTTTGTTTTCAAAAGCAGACCACAAATAAGTTACAGTTTAACAAAAATATCAACCCTTTCAGTCACCTATCCCACTTAATTAAGTTAACAGAATTTTACTTCTTTTATATGAATTAAAAATTTATTTGTTAGATAATGTTAGAGTAAAGTATTTTTCTCTGAACAAAAATTTACTAATACATGTACAAGTAAAATTGACATTCTTTGAGCTCATTTTACTTGTTACACAATATTTTTACAATCAGATGATTTTCTTGAAATGCACATCATCTGCTCTAAGGTCCATTAAAAATTTCTGATGTGCAATCAGGGTCTTAAATTTTGGTGATAATATCACCATGAAATAGTCATATTTAGAGATTGGTTTTACAAGCAGGCCTAATTTCTTTGAATTAGTTGGTATATTAGATGAATGACATTTTTAGTACTTTTTATTTTAATATGTCATGTCTTCTTACACTGCATTGACTGTTGGCAGTATGACAGGTGTGCTATAGCAAGCAGGAACTGCTTACTCTTCTCGAGCACCTGAATTTACTTTTGTGTACGCCTTGAATTCGTGTATTTGATTGTTATTCACAAACATCAGTATGTAATATACATGTTCAGATCAATGCTATTCAGTGGCATAATTTGTACAAAATGTACATTTGAGTTAAATATTGTCTGATTGTCTGTTTTTACTTCCTGTTCTTATTGGAGTTTACTGGTTTTGTCTCTGCCCTTTCAGACTTTTGACATTTGGATGTCCCATTAGCATTTCTGCTTCTTAGGCCACCCAGCTCCACTTGCACTACTGTAGCTGTTGTATGCTATTTTGCTTTGGACATGTTGGATTAGATAAGTATGATGACTATCATGAATTAAAATGACAATATTTTGTAGAAGCCCATATTGTATGTAACAAAATACTTTTGAAACTGATGATCCTGTTTCCATTTCGGGAGTAAATTACTAAAACCAGGTACAACTGCTTGGTTGAAATATTGCGGGAAACTTATCAACTGATTTACACATAATTTAAATACTTTGTTGCTATAAAAAGAAATAAACGGGACCAGTCGAATGACAAAGTTATTAAAACGTTTGTAACAAAGCTATTATTATAACATTGTAGAAGAAAATAATTTACATTGACAAATTTAAAAACAAACATGTTTCTCCTTATATTTGTGTTAGTTTTAGTCATTTTCTTTAATTTTCTGTCAAGTTTTGCACAAGAAATCTCTAAGCAGGTTTGTATGTTTTCTCATGCAAGACATAACTTAGAAATCTGTCATGGAAACATAACTTGCATAACATACAACATACACATTGAACAAAGACATAAAAAAATGTTTAAAGTCGATATTATATATATTAGCGAGCATTGCAAATGCAAGCCCTACCGCATTATGCATGTTTTGAGATGTGCCAGAAATATACTGACAAGAAAACTGGAACATGTTTACTTTTACGGAGGAAAAAAAATAATAGTAAACAAGTAAATTGCATAATCTTCAACATGATGAAGGAGGCAATTATATGGCAGAAGCAGAAGTAGACACGGAGCAGGTACATGTTAAACAATCAACCCTCTAGGCTTATAAAAATACATCATAATCTGTTCTGAAAAAAAATACAAATGCAAAACGAGCAATAAAACCCTCATTTTCCACTTGTATATTTTTATAAAAGATAATTGAAGCACCACTCGATCTTTTTCGCTGAAAAACGAATTTTCTGATAAATAAAACTAATGGTGATACAGACAATATTTCTAAATTTTTCAACGATCGAATTAATTTTAAAACATTCGAATTATAAGTAGGTAAGTCTAGTAAAGAATTATGTCAAATTTTCTCTTTTTTCTAATACAATCTGATTAACAAGTATGTATTTTAAGTTTTTACAACTGTGAATGTATTTTCTTTTTCTTACAGATCAGTAAAAAGATATATCTTGTATCAGACCATGAACTGAACATTCGTTCTCAAATAAATGACCTGAAAACAGAACAGAATGGTGTCAGTATGGCAGATGAGTTTGCTCGCCATGCAAAGCTACAGAGAAAAATTGACAAACTACTTACAGAAGTTAAAGAACAAAGTAATTTATCTTCATAAAGTCTAGCATTTTGTACACATGTTCATTGTGAAATTTAGCCATATTTCAAGAGCATAATTGACAGATATACATTGTTCATTTTAACATAATGATATTAATGATTTTAATGTAGGAAAGTGTATGCACAATTTTGATGTGAATTTTTTTTTATTCTTGTTTTTTTTGAAAGACTAAAAGACCACTGTACTGTATTAAACTTCATTTATCAACTTGAAATATATATTTTTTACAATATGGAAAAACTACCATATTGAACATGTTTAACTTTTTAACATGAGAAGTATAAAACGTTTTCTGTTTTTTTTTCAGCGTCTGAAAGAAATAAGAAGTGTACTGTTGTAGGAATGGTTGTAAAAGTTGGGATTTATGTTTTACAAGTAAGTGTAAAGCTGTTTTATACATCTTTTATACACATGATACATCAAAATTATTGTCTGGAGATTCTTGGTATTTGTTTCCACTTAGACAATTTATGTTTAGGGCTGTTCCAGCAAAACATACATGGGACCCAGGGAAGGCAAAATAAAAAAAATCTATACTTGGTTGTAAGTCAGTAGAAAATGCATCTATAGTTGATTGTTGGGTTTGGAAATTTGCTTCTATAGGTGGGTGGTTTGAAAATTGGATGTGGGAATGATGTTTTGTACAAAAATGTTCTTCTGCAAAGAGATGGTATGAGTTCCAAGAACAAACTTTCAAATTGGCAGCAATTGATATATTTTAACAATAATTAACTCAATTATCGCATACCACATTAGTGACAGAAAGTAGAGAAATAAAATCAGTGTTCCAGCTAGTAATTTTCATCGGTCCAGTGCCAACCCTATTTCTTAAGACCCCTGATGCTCTTTTTGTGAATGTCTTTTCTACCACATAAATATGTAATAGAAAAGGAAATTAGAATTTGGAATATATAATTAATATTTAATTTTTCTACAATTTGCTTCTATTGGTGCCTGTAAAGTTGCAATCTTTGTTTCTATGGGTGGGTATAATCGAAAGAAAATTGCTTCTATGAGGGGGTCTACCAATTTTTAAGTGCCTTCCCCCCGTCCAATGTATGTTTTGCTGGAACAGCCCTTAGATAGGTTTTTGCATTTTCAGATAAATTCTATTTTATTCATACATGTCTTATATCTAAAATGTTCAAATGTATAACATAGAAAATTTTATTTTGAATTGAACATACATTATTACGTACCTAGGAATTTCTTTCCTTTGAAATACATCATTGTCTTTTCATATCAAGGCCTTTGGTAATGACTTTTCCAGCAAAGACTTTTTCATTTTTCTAAGAGTTTATTTTTGATAACTCAAGATCTGATGTCAGCTGGTCAGCAACAGTAACATTTCATCTACATGATCTAAAACCTTTTTATTACCAATGATATTTTTTTAACTTATCAGGCTGTAGTGATGATAGCTGCTGATATCCTATAGAGTTTCATCCAGTCACTATATTACATTTTCTCTTCTATTTTAGGCTATAGTGATGATCAGTTTAATGATATCAAATAGAGGAGAACCTTTGATACAGTTTCATCCCGAGTGGTTTTATCCTTTCCAAAAAATAGTAGCTTTTCCCACTGGAGTCTCAGGTAATCTTTTACCTTATATCATCTCTTTAATACTACCATCTAGATATCTGTTTGTAGATTTATCCACATGACTTATACAGTCAGAGATCCCACTTGTACATGTACAAGTAAACAGATTTTTACTTCTATAAGTAAATATTTAGGAGTTAAAATTGTCTCCCTTTTTGTGACTTTCACTAATTTACTTGTACAAGGAAACGGGTAAAAATCATTCTTTATCTAGCCATGAAATTTGATTTTGTTCATGATTATTTATATTGGTAATTGTAGAGGGTGGTATGAAATTAAAGGAAAACTGTCTTATTTAGTGCTAAAAAGTGCAGAATTTTTTTGCTTATTTCAGAAAATAGTGACCCTACCTGAAATGTAACTATTTTATTTGTTCAATGTTGCAAATAAATCGTAAGTACAGAATTGTCCCTTGCTCACTGTTGAGCATTTGTTGATTCAACCCTGATTTCTTGATGTGACGTAATTTTTAACGACCTAATTTTCTTTCCAATGCTTGTCAAAACAATTTCCAGACTTAATATGAATCTTGTGTATTTATCATTCCCCTTGTTTCAGGAGGACTAGGTATAGGATGCTGGGTTTTAGTCTGTAATTCTGTAGTGTACAGGATGAAGAGGATGATGGAGTGACCAGCCTGGACAAGACAAAGTAGATGATGACCAAGACAATTACTATAGTGTTTTGTGCCATAATGTGTTCATCATATTAATAGGTGTAGGACCAAACTTATTTTAAAGGATTGTGCAATAGCATAAAATTTGTGTTTCTTAATATGTATCACACTCTATCTTTTTATGCCCAACCTACAAAAGTGGGAGAGGGGCATATAGTTTTTAGGGCTTTTTCTTCTTTTATCCATCCATCAGTTCTGTTACTTAACCATGAAGGAAGTATGATCATCATAAAACTTTATACACATATACATCAGTGTGTAAATAAACAAAAACCATCATTTGATTTATCATTTTACTACACTTAATGGTTCAGGGACTGTTGATAATTAGACAGTTAGAGGTGAGGCATAAGGTCTTTTATAATGTTATGATGGGTTCATCAACTGTTAACTTTAGTATTTCCACAATAACTTAAGTTCTTGTTATCTAATTGCTATGAAAATACAATACCAAAATGGGTATAAAAACGGTTAATTTGGTTATGCTGTATATCGATATTTCAAGGAGTAACCTCTCATCAGCAGCATTTTAATCAAAACATTGGAAGGTCAAAAACCAAAAGTATTGAATGAAAAGTACTCAAAAATTAAGGTTCGAACAGGGAAGTCAGCACAGAGGATATTGACCATGTTCAGTACAAGGAAACAAACCTGGTGTTTTAAACGATTTTGGAATTTAGCGATCAGGAATTTCAAAAACAAGAATATATTAAAAATTAAATGATTAAAAGGGGAACCCCTAATATGATGTTATTAACCATAAAAGGATGGATGGGATTGATTAAGGGGGTCCCCACTTTTTGGTTTAGAAATGAGGGGCCAAAAATGTTTTTTTCAATTCCCAAAATAACTTTTGTTTTGGCTGACTAAATGCTATGTAATTTATCAATAATGTTTTATACAATAAAATGATGAATGGATTGATTTAAGGGGGTTCCCCTTTTAATCATTTAGAAATGAGGAGCCCAAAAGGGAAAAAAATCAAGTAATTTATTGGTTCACACAATAACTTTCATTCAAGTTGATCAATTGCTATGAAATTTAACAATGATGTTTTACAGTCAAACAATAGATGGGTTTGATTTTGTGGTCTGCCTTTTTTATCCCCTACCCCAACAGAGTTGGAGAGGGGATATAGGGTTTGGTTCATTTGAACATACCTATATAATGGTTTTTGTAGTCAATAACTTTAGGAAGTAAACATCATATAGGAATGATATACGGTCAGTGGGTACATCTTTGATGGTACATGTAGTAAGCAATAAAGCATCAGTACCAAAATTAGGTCAGCTTGACCTACATTTTTTGCATGAGTGACTCTTATTAAATTTTTGGTTTAGATCCATATCTCAGCAATGCAAGTGGTAGGGTAGTAATTAGCATCCATAACAAAATAAGGTCACTTTGACTAACAATTTTTGAATGAATGACTTACCAGTATGTTAAAGTTTTGGTTTAGGTCCTTATCTTAGCAACTGAAAGTGATAGAAAGATGATATTGGGTCAGTGGGTACTTCTTGGATAAAAACCAACATCTGTACCAAAATTAAGTCACCTTTATCTACATTTTCTGCATCAGTGACTCCAGTTAAAGTTTTGGTTAAGGTTCATATCTCAGCAATTGCAATTGGTAGAGGAATGATGTACATCTTGGATAGTTATCAGCATTTGTACCAAAATAACGTCACTGTGACTTACATTTTCAAGATGAATGAAGTTTACCAAGAATGCATGTGTCCAAAAACTTTGTCAGTCCACCATGTGCTGCATATGTCCAGAGCAATTGACTATCCATATTTGGGCTTCAAATGTACAGGGTTCAACAAGTTCATGAAGATGTGTTCATATCATGCTTTGCTCAGCTCAGTTTTTAAATTTGATATTAAATCACAGTAATGATATTAAGTATTGAAAGTATTTCATACAAGAATTGATTTGTTATATCTCAGACTGTGGTTTTGGTATGCAGTAGCACAAAGTTTATATGAGTTATAGGCCTATGCAATGCTGTCAAATCTTTATAAATTTTATGTACCAAAGCTACACTGTTAAAAATACTGAATTTTGTCAGTTTTATTGATAGGATAATAAAGTTGTAATGTTTCAATACATGGAGTTCAAGTTTATATTATTTTTTGTTATTTAGATTTAGTTTAAATTAGCTGTTGACATTCTAATTGAATAAAAAAAGAATTAAAATGTATTTTTTCATGCTAACTAGCCAAAGGTCTCATTCCCTTTTATGGGGCCTGGGTGGCTGAGTGGTCTAAGGCCCTGGTTTAAATACCGTACCACACTATTGATCACTAGCCGATCACCTCTCAGCTGGTGTTCAAGTCCTGTTTGTATTTAACAAAAAAGGGACTTCCCAACTGTATGTGATTAGGTTTGTCAGTTACCTGCCCAAGGTCAGTGGTTTCCTCGGGGTACTCCGGTTTCCTCCACCATTAAAAACTGACCGCCCTACAGGTGAGTCAATAAAGGGTGTTAAACACCAACATACACTCTCACACACACACACACACACAAACATTCCCTTTTATTCTGTAATAATTCTTTTCACCAAGCACCAACCATGCGACCAGCCAATTTGGCCAGTGTAGGTGGATGAGGCCAATAAGAATCCTGACAGTTGGAAATTATAGGTGTGTGAAATATTTTAAAATCCAGCTGGTGCAATTATGTCTCCCCCCACTTTTGTTGGGAGACATATTGTTTTTGTCGTGTCCGTCCGTCTGTCCGTCACAAAGTTTGTCAGCACAACTCCTCTTAAACTACTGAACCAAATTCAACGAAACTTGGTATATAGGAAGGACACCATATGTTGTTGTGCATGTTACCAGGAAATTTTGATCCTCAAATTTTTGTGGGAGTTATGGCCCTTTGAACTTTGCTGAAAATCCTCATTTATCATCTTGTCAGCGCAACTCCTCTGAAACTACTGAACCGAATTCAACGAAACTTGGTATATAGGAAGGACACCACATATTGTTGTGCATGTTACCAGGAAATTTGGATCCTCAAATTTTTGTGGGAGTTATGGCCCTTTTAACTTGGAAATTTGCTGAAAATCCTCATTTTTCATTTTGTCAGCGCAACTCCTCTGATACTACTGAACCGAATTCAATGAAACTTGGTATATAGAAAGGACACCATATGTAGTTGTGCATATGACAAACTTTGTTACGGACAGACGGATGGACGGACACGACAAAAACAATATGTCTCCCCACAAAAGTGGGGGGAGACATAATTTTTTTTATTTGTAGTTAATTTTGGTAAAAATTTGGTTGAAATGAATGCAAAAAAAATAAATGGGGTCTGTAGCCTTCAAGCCACTGTGATTTGTAGTAGCTGAGAAAACTGTAAGGAAAGTTATGTTGCGGACGGACGGACCGACCAGAGGTAACCCAGTTTACCTCCAGCTTCAAAGAAGCGGGAATATAATAATGATATGGAATAAATGTACATGACACAATATCCAAGAAATCAGTACATGTAATTCTGTTTTTAAAATACCTTAAATAGTACAAACATGTACTTCCCAAATTACTTGATTCTAATGTTGCTGTTCAGAGGTAACTCCTAAAAATATTCATAACACCTGCTTCAGTACTTTGTATATAAATTTGAAGCCATCTAGACTCTCATACTGATTATTGTTGATCCATTCACTTTTGATAGAGTTACTGCTCTTGAGGTTTGAATTTTCAGCATAACAACAGGTATCTTGACTGTGTTTTGTCTAGACATTGAGGATTTTGTTGCATACTGCAATATGTTATGCATGTTTTACTCTTCTGTTTCACTAGTATCAAAGTTGGGTTGTTGTCTCAGTAACATTCATTCAACATCTAATTATTTCAATATTTGGCAAAACAAATAAACATCCAATAGATAACAATATTTAATGTTTGTTAAAATGATGTCATGATTCTGAAGTTACAAATGTATGAGAATTTGGTCCATTGTATTACATACACAGATGTAAGGTAAAAACATATAAAAAATACAAAGATTCTGTCTCATTTATAGAAAGGCTGATTGTAACTGGTAATGATTCAAATGGAAAAAAAGTTCAAATAAAAAAAGAAAAGAAAAGTAGATGAGAAGAAAATATTTTCATTGTCTTTCCAAAAAAATGGAAAGGAAAAAAAAGAAAAATCCTGCATTTGCAAACAATAAGAGTCTATATAGTCATATAAAAATAACAAGCATGTGCCACATTATCCAGCAAGACTATAATTATGTTCAGAACCAAAAGAATTTTTTTTTTATATTTGATAACCAAAAGGGTAAATTAATGTGTACCTTAAAAGAAAATCTATCTACTATGTATTACACATATCTGCAAATGGTGTGCACCCTTCAAATCCCATGTGTAGTAAATGCAGTCAATGTGGATATAAACTATGTACACATCATCACATGTCTTGACAAATTCATTTCAAAACTTATAAAACCTAGACTAGTTATTCTGTTTTTAAAATTTATAGTATAAACTGAAATTTTGAAAAAAAACATACATATTTATTTCCTTGCCATTTATAAAAAGTATTTATTTTTTAATTACAAAATTACAAACTTCTGTCACATCCTTAGCTGCATCATGTAACACATGTTTTAAAAGTTTGACTTGATAGAAGAATATATGGCAGGAGGGCATGTACACAGATGGACGGACACAGAAAATATCACAGATACCAATAAATAAATATATAAATACAATACAAAACAAATTATGTAAAACTATAGGAGAGTCATAAAAGACAGTATCTATCTACAACCTTTTTACTATAAAACTCACTTTTTAACATATTCAATTGATATTTTATTTTAATAAAAGAATTCAAAAGAATCGTACTAAAAAATATAGTTTGGACAGAATTTCACTTTGATTTTTAAAATATAGCTATCTTAATGTAAAATTGACCATTGAAGGTCAGTTTATTTAAATTGGGGGGTTTGAGTGTCAACTTCATGTAAAATTAAAGATCTTATCATACAAAAATAATGGATTATCTCCCCTTCTCTAGATTGTTTAAATACTTTTTAGAATTGTTTAATGTGCCTCAATGTTACGATGGAAAGATGATTGAAAAAGTAAGAATCGAAAAAATATACAATGCTGCAATGATCCAATAGCACTTATTATATAAATTCAACATTTTCATACATGTAAAACAAATACATGTATAGTAAAACATACATGTAGAAACAAATACATGTAACACAATACATGTACTGCTAAATGACACATACATGTAAAACATATTCCTAGTAGCACCATTGCAATCCATAGCTGTATAAACAAATTATTCAAGTTTAGATTCAGATTCATTTTTGTGATGGAAAATGACCAAATTTTACATCATTTTTACAAATAAGCCGAAAACTTTGTTACCAATGTTCACAATACAAGAATTTAAAAAGAATTTTTAAAAAGGGACCAAAAAAGCAAGCCATCATACTCAAAGTTTAGAACATTTTGATATGCAAAGACTGGTAAAAAACTGTCCTCAGTAGAAATTTAAAACAAAGCACAATTCAATTTGAGAAACATGATTTGGTAAAAAGATATTATTTCTTTAAAAGGAACACTTAAAATTAATACATATCTGTTATTTAAAATGAGGTTGACTAAAATGTTGTATGGCGGTTATATTGCAGAGCGTAATATCTGAGTTTACTATGTCACAAAAAATCTCACAACATTAGTATTTACATGTATGGACGGCTGATCAAAGATTTAGGATATATACAAATTGTAGTGATAGAAACTCTCCCTGTTAAAGCTTATTTTTAATATTGAGCATGAATTCAAATCAGATCTACTCTAACTACATTTTGCATACTACCAATAATTCCTACAATTTTTTCTCAAGCTTAGGCCCTTTTAAAAATATATTGAAAGTATATTGCTGACAAATACATGCAAGTCAGCATATCATATGATATTACTTATGATGACTAGAACCCCCAAAATATTAATCAACTATGACTTTTTTTTAATATATAAGATTAAACAAAAAATCTTTAAAACAGAAGTTTATGTCATCAAAGATGCTTTATTGGGAGTTGATTTAATTCAGATGTAACTTTAAACAATGAATCTATTACATATCCATTTACTATGATAGATTAGAACTACAGAAAATTGGCACATCAGAAATAAACTGTACACTTATAAATTATTTTTACTAACTTAATAAAATGAATAGTTTGTTTACAACTAATTTATATAAAAAATACCTGGTCCCTAAGGCAGGATCTTAATATATTTTAACAGCTTGACAACTGTACATGTGCCCTTTGAAATGAAATAAAATTAATATTTATTTTAAATTTCTAAAATTTCATCTTATCCATTTTGATCATGCTATAAACTTCTTTGGCATGCAGTTATTTTAGTTGACCAAAGGTTAAATTTCTGACTTGATGTACTCCCTAAATCTAAATTCTGCATTGAATGTGTGTAAAAACAAAATAAACTGAATTCGAAACCAAAAAGTCAATACACTAAACATTCACAGAATAAAAAAGATGGAAAATCAACAAATAGTTAAACTTGTGTCATTTCAGACAAAAATTACATTAAGGCTTTTAAAACAGATCTTCTTTAAATTAGATTAACAACCTAGCTAAATAAAATATAACTACAAATGAAATTGAAAAGCATTTAAAAAGCTTTGACTTTAGGCTGGTTGCATAAAATTCTTGCACTTTGATTTGGCTTAACATTAAAAACTTCTGAAATTCATATTGCATACATTTTTGTTTGTTTTCATTTCTTATTCTTTTATCTGTCTGTCTGTACCATACACTCACTCGACCAGCCCCATCTCATATGATTCCCTGATTTGTTAATTAACGATAAGAATTATTCTACAAAATGACTTCTTCAATGTCATCATCAAAATGAGAATGATCAACAGCCGACACGACAGGCTTAGATTGAAACGTTGTGCTTGTTTGTTTGCCTCTCTTTGGTAAAAGTTTACTAGAATCGAACACAGATGAATCGTTGTCGTCTAGAATCCCGCTACCGCCTCCACCAAACAAAGATGATGCTCGCTCATTGCGATTATTTGTTGTTGTTGTAGTTGATTTCTTGTTACCGTCATCCCATGGGAAGGAGGTTGATGTCTTAGTTGCTGTTGTTTTTGTATTCCTAACGGGAGGTTTGAAAATTTCATCATTATCGAGTTCTGTTGTTCGTGTTGGTTTTGTATCACCAAACAAATCAGCCATCAGATTTGTTTTCTTGTTTGTATTTGTTGTTGTTGTTGTCTTTTTCTTGTCCTCGTAATCATCGAATATGACTTGCCCTGACGAGGCTTTCTTTGTTTTTTTTGAACCAGTGATACCACTGCTGAGACCAAATGATGGTTGATAACCACTGACTGGTGACTCAGCTTGCTGTTTCTTCTGCTTCTCAATGTACGAAACAGTGACATCCTCTTGTGCAGGTTTCCCATGATGCATGTTTTCTATGGGCTTTGAAAATGAATAACTTTTCTTGCTTGAAGAGGCTGACCCCTCACTATCCCTTCTCTGTTTGGAGGACGTGTTAAAAAATAAGTCACCTCCAGAGGTTTTCTTTTCAGGTTTACTAGAAGTTGCAAAAAAAAGTTCACCATTGGGTTTCTTTTCTGGTTCCTTATTTTGACCTTCATCAATAAGCCGTAACTTTTTCAAGAGTTCATCCTTTTTCATCCTCTCCTCTGCTAAGCTGGCATCCATTTCCATACGATCTTTTTCCTCTCTTGATCGCCTCTCTTGCTCTTGTCGTTCTCTATCCCTCCTGTCTCTTTCCTCCCGTTCTTTCCTCTTCTGTTCCTCTCTGACCCTCTGCTCCTCCGCCTCTCTTTGGCGTTTCTCATCCTCCATTTTCCTCAGATATTCCTCTGCCTCTTGATCTCGTCTCTTTTTATCCTCCCGTTCCCTCACCTCACGTTGACGTCGAGTAACTTCTAGCTGTTCTAACTCTCTCATCTCTTGTTCCTCCCGCTCCCTCTGTCGTCTACGCTCATCCTCCTCTGCTCGCTGTCTCAGTTGGTCCTCCCTTTCTCGTTTGCTTCTTTCTTGTTGCTGAAAAAGAAAGTAATAGAAATAAATTCTTATTCATGTACATCCAACTTTAAACAATTGTTAAAAAAAATACCTGTTACCATATTAGGTTTGTTTTTGTATTTTGTTTTATTCTAGCATCTATCCCACAGCAAACATCAATGCTAATACATCATGTACATAATATATAAATAGTTTAAATGTTACTGATGGAAAGAGAGAGAAAATGGTGCCATAATCGTAGAATGTAAAAAAACCAACTTTTAAATCTTCTCCTACTGTTTGGCATTATGCTATTAGAGGATTTCTAGCTAAATCTTTTAATGTTCATGTTGTGTTCTATAATTTTTTTGAAAGCCTAAAAAACAATGTTACTGAAATCCTATTTCAGCATATATCAGATATATTTTATTGAATGCAACTTTACATCAGAACTTTTCAATTTCACAATATTTTATAGTGTTTCAATAATAATTAGTAAAATATATACAAAGTTCATAAGTATCATGTTAATTTATGGCATAAGAATAACAAAATTCCTTTAAGTTAAGGGTCTGAAACATTGAATATAACATAAGGTACATATATTCCTTGTGATTACAAAATGTTTTTTTTTGATAACTGTGAAAAAAGTATTTAAAATATTTCTGAAGATCAACTACTTGATTGCTCTTTTAAAACAAAAAGATCAATCCTTTAATAGATTTATGCACCAATATGCAAAAGATGTTTTTGAAATGACATTATAATATCATTTTTCCACTTGCTCACAAATTTTAAAATTCGTATAACTTCAAACAAAACATAACTCATGAAAACTGAAATATAAACTAAATGTCATGGTAAATCTGTTAATAGAAGAATAACTACAACATTAGGAGTGTAAGAAGCAAGCTAAGATAGGAGGGCTACTGAACTTGTCTTCAATACCTTAGGGTGTCTATCTGATTCAGAGTAATCATGGCTTTCAGTGAGGAAGGTGGAATTTGCAGTGATTTTGTCCTTTTTGTGACTGGTGCGTATCTTTTTCTGACAAAAGAACAACATATATTCCTAAGTTCAAACATTTGAGCAAATAAAAAGATTCAAATTAAACTTTTAACTGTGCCTACATTGAAAGTCTAATGGCATTCTACAACAAATGAAAATTGCAGTTAAGGAGAAAAGAACTAAAAGTCTTAGTGGCTCAGGATATTTTGCTTTTTATAGAGAAATATCTTTATGGACTATAAAGATCCATAACATATTAAATGGATGCAGAGGGCTAGTAAAGTAACATTGGATGGCATTTAAATGACTATCTTTTTTTGATATTGTGAAATTTCTGCAAATTACTTTTCAACCAAAATTCTTAAAACTTTTCCCACTGTACACTTCATTTAAGATATTCTTCTGTGTCAAGATAGATAAAATTCAAGTTAGAAATATCATTCTTTGTAAAAGGACAACTTTCTAGTGACTACAGTCTGAGATATGATGACCTTCTTTAAGTTCTTATATTCTAAACTAAACCTCTTTGGTGAAGCAGCTAAAGTTCTAAAATGTTTTGCAATACATTTAGAATTAAACAAAGAATTTTCACTAACATTTCTCAATTCCCAACTCTATCAGTATAAATAAACTTCCCAACTCTAAGTTATATCCAGGACCATAAGGGGCAAAACTCAAATAATTGTAAAACATGAAAAGTACGTTATTAATTTTAACTATCATAAATTGCTATTCCTCACTCAAGTTTAAAAGTTTATTGACATGTCTCTCTTAAAGGATTTATGTTGACAAAAAGCTCCAAAAAAGTCACAAAACTTTCTATGAAACAATTCACACATAACTCTACATGTCATCCTGGTGTAATTGTGCATTAAAATCATATGTTGACAAGTGAGTTTAGATCTATCTTTGTTACAGTGTCTGGCCAAATGGTAGACATGTGAGTTAGATCTAGGGTGGAAGTACCTGATTAGAGTTATCTCCCCTCCTAAACAGAGGTGGTTTGGAAAACACAGATGATGAGACCTAAAATTGCATATATCTATCATATATATTAACATTTATTTTTGTTAGTTTTTCTTTATTGTGTAGCTTTTGTCCAACTTAAGATTGACTGCTGGTAAACTACTTCTTTAAGCCACTATTTGGAACAAAAATTAATTATTATTTTTTGTTTTCAGAATTATTTACAGCTACTGAAAATTATAATGTAATCTCTAGGAATTAGAGATTAGAACTAAATTTAACACAAAAAAAAACAGCTATGAAATGATCAAATCATGAACTTATCAAAAATGCTTAGTTATAGTACGAAACCTTGAAAGCATAACCAATTTTAGCCAAAAGGGTAAATGAACTATACATGTATATAAAATAAAAACTTGCAGTGCAGGAAACAGACATACATCAACAAGTGAAGTCAGCTAATAATAAAACACGTTAATTTTGTTAGAAACAGCTACTAGTAAAATCATTTAATGTACTTTAATAACTAATGAATTAAATCTTTAACTGAATTTCTCAGCATCCAAAATAAATATGCAAATCATAATTTGATCCAGCATGAAAACAGCTATTTAATATGACAGCATTCTATGCATCTAAGAAAACAACACACAGCATAATCTAGCACAGCATATCAATTTCTTTCAGAGATAAATGAAGATATCAGCATTGATTTGCTTAGCAAAACTCATGAAAGGGGGGGAGAAAAGACAAACAAAATGGCTACCTGATCATTTGTTTTCTGTTTGTTAAACATTGTTGGCTTTGAGAAAACATCTTGTTCATAATTTGTGGACTATAAAATACATTAAGAGTAAATTTGGCCAATCTATTAAAAGTTGTAAAAAGAAAAAAAATAAGAGAAAAACATAGGTCTTTCTAGTATAAAGTATAGAGGAATACAAACATGACAATGTCTTAAATAAACCTGCAGAGAGACTTTTGAAACTAGTGAACTAAGTCACAAATTGGAGCACTGTTTAATTAATTAATGAATTAATTCAAATTAACTTGGCAAAAAGATTAATAAATAAATAAAACACTTAAAAAGCAAACGTCTACATCTATAGTATTCACTACAAATGTTTTGGCTGTATGATCAAAATAAAAATCTAGTAAAAACTTCAATATAACCTTTGTTTTCTTTGTAAAACAGTAAAAAACAAGAAAGAGAAAGGACAAACAAAGAGAGATAACTCTGACAAACACACTACCTGCTCATACGACCTGTCATCTCGTTTACTTCCAAACATCTTTGGTTTAGAGAACACACCTTGTTCTGAGCTCTTGCGAGTCTGACAAAAACATTGGGATTATATTTGTATAGGTTTTAGAAAAGTTGGAGCATGTGATCGATTACAGAAAAAAAGTGTAATATTAAAATAAAGGAAAAGAATGTCTGTGTAGCCCAAAAGAGTAAATTTAAAAGCAACTTAATTAAAAAAAATTCTGCACTGAACAAAAAGTTCGATAATAAAATGTATGTATACAAGATTTCAAAATGAACAAAATATCAACAAACTAAGAAATAAATAGAGCGTTTTCACAAAATCTCAAATAAAAACAAACTGTGCAAAACATAAACTGAAATAGGAAAGTGAAAGTAAAATGGGCAACACAACAAAGACTGTACCTCCTGATCGTAACCATATGGGTCGATCATTTTAGCACTCTCACGAGATCCATATCTATCCCTATCGTAACTACTTCTCTCTCGTGATCTTGGTGCATCAAAATCATTTTTGTAGTTTTTGTGTCTAGCATTGCTTTTTTCATCAGCCCTATAAGTCGTATTTTTGGAGCCTGTTTTAGATTTGTATATGTTTCTGTTGCTGCTCCCTGTTGTCTGGAAAGCCATTTTAGGTCCATCCCCACTCTATTGGCAGAAAAATGTAAAGCTTCAAATGTCAACAACACTACCTAAAGATATTATATTCTAGCATTGGCTTCAGTATCATAGTAGCCTTAATCTTGACATAAATTGGTTTGAAACAAAAATTCAAATTAGTATGCCAAACTGTATAAAACCTCAAAAGTACTCCTAAACATACATTTAGAGCCTGTAACCTACACCCAACACTGCAATTTGTAAATACAAGGTGCATATTGGTAACACTGTTCATAGGTATCCCAAATAGCTTGAGTGTCAGTAATTATACAATTACTACATGATAAATTCATGCAACATTCAAACGTGAAACGAACAGACAATATGCAAGTGCCCTCAAAATGTATCCTAAACCATTTATCTTATACCAATGCCTGTTCACTTTTATATTGAAATTTTTTGTCAGTGGAATCTAGACATTTTCATGTTGTTTCAATACTTTGCAATTAAAAATTGAAACATTAAAATAACAAAACAGTGTCATTTTAATTCAATTCCAATACTAGATATTTTGAACAGGTTCAATTTTGTTTGCTTTAATAAATGACCCCATAAATATATTCAAAATGTAAAAATGATCTTTATTTAGTTTCCCAATATACTCAATTACATGTTCATTTTACA
Source organism: Arcuatula senhousia (assembly GCA_963971305.1). Lineage (NCBI taxonomy): Eukaryota > Metazoa > Mollusca > Bivalvia > Mytilida > Mytilidae > Arcuatula > Arcuatula senhousia. The sequence goes on from OZ020309.1 coordinate 52,821,763, forward strand.
GAGAAATCATGAGAAAATGTTTAGATGTACCCTGTATGTGGTTCCAATGTACCGACTACATCTTATTCAAGTATAAGTGCACTTTACAGTACCTCTTTAATTTTCCAATACATCTATTAATCATAAATATTTAATGTAGGATTTTTATAGACAGCATGAAAGATTTCAAGATTCATAAGTAAGAATCAACTGAATGCCAGTCTAAATTAACAGAACTTCATCTACTTAAGACACTAAGTTAAAAAATCGTAAGAAATTCTAGCCAGCTAAGCACAACAAAGAAACAGGGTCATAACACTAGGAAAAATCATAAGTTCATTACAGAGGTACCAGATATTTTTATCCTTTTTTATCTTAACTAAGCATCAGAAAGCATAAAAGGTAAAATTTTATAATACAGCAAAATCTTGTTCATAAAATATAGGGAACAAAATTCTATGGGGTAAAGTTCTACTTAAAAACTCATGCATATTTACATGTAAAAGTTTAAAATCTGGATAATATTCTCTACAGGACATCCACTACATATCCAAAGCATTAACAGGGAAAAGGTTTGACTTTTGACCTTTAGTCTTAACCTTTGACCCTTGATCTATTTACCTCTCTGTGTAGTTTTTCGTCATCCCTTCTCTTGTCCTCATACATTTTCATTTTCTCCCTGGGTGTCAGCTCGTGTAGGGATGGGTTACGCTTTCTCTGCATAGGGGGTGGCGTCCTGTTTGGTGTCCCGCTATAAGAGGCTGGCAGTTTCTTGCCTTTCCGTAGGCTATAGATATTGGCCAACTCCACTGCTTTCACTTTTTCCTTCAATTATCAATACAAATTATATAACACATGTAAATATAGACCAAAATAGTTAAATAAAAGTCATTAATATGATTTTGACATTAGCATTAGACAAAAGTCCAAAGAGAAAATATTTTAAAGTAAAACATGCAAAGTTAAAATATTTAAAAACATGTTTTAAATCCAACTTAACTTAGAAAGACCCCATACAGCATGTGTACAGATCCATACCTAAACATCAGGATAAATTGGATAATTATTTTGTTTGAATATTCAATAAGGGCTGTGGTCAATACCTACGGTTACAGCCTAAAGATGTGATTGTCTGGTCAAATCAAAAGGCTGTATAATGCCTGATTAATTTTTGATGAAAACAAGTCTACATGTAAGTATCTAAAATCAGACAATGACTTTGTGGTATTGAACATGTTGAAGGTGATTTGTTTGTGTGTTAACTGTAGTTATAGTGAATAGTTAGTTATTCTATGTGTCTTAAGGTTCCAAAACCCTACAATTCTGGTAAATTTCTTTCGTTTGAAAAACCTCACAAAATTAGTTTCTGATTTTGAACGTGGAATTTGCATTCTTGCAATAGAAATAGCTATAGTGACCATTTAAGTACTTGTTTTATTATCTCTGCTATAATATTTACTTGTAAACGCTTTATACACATGATTGGAAAGGAATCAGACAAGATGTAGAATAAAAGGACAGAAGAAGGCTAATCGCCGAAAAGTCGAGACATTTAGCCAATTGTTAATAAATATATAATATTTAACCTTTAACTGAGTTTGAAGATCATCGTTATCTTTCCGTAAACTTTCGATCTGTCGCTGGAGATCTCGATGACGAGCAATCTCTATACCCAACTCATGTCGATGATTTTTATTCAAATGATTGATGTGCTTTTCTAGGTCCTGCAATGGAAACAAATTATAAACATTTAGTGTAAAATGATGATACATACATTGTATCTATGTTCAATCTTATATTCTAACAGGAAAATTTAATGGTCATTCTGGTCGAAAAAGACAAAACTACATTGAAACCAGTCATCATTACAAAATAGGTTTACATAGAAATTAATGCTTTTACATTACAATATTGCTTATTACATACATAAAACATAAACTGTTGTTGCAATTGTAACAAAAAAATGAATTTAACGAATGAGAAGGGTTTTTTTTCCACATGCACACATTATGTGCATAGATTTGTTTTTTTTTAATACTTTAATGCCCTGTACATATAGCATGTATAGATCAAATGTCACAAGTTCTTTTTTTTATACCAAATTTAATGTTTAAAACATATGCATTTTGATCACAATATTTTAATCAAATTGGTAAAAAGCAAACAACCCACTTTCATTTTGTCAGAAAGAATTAAAAGCAAAGAATTTCAAATCTTTAAATGTACACAATTTAATTCATTCAGATCTATCATGTAAGAAATATAAGGATGGTATTTAAATGTCCGTAACACACGTCTTTACTGTTAAATTACAACTTATCAACATAGTATTGTTGACTTTTATTGATATGAAAAGATCATTGAATAACCAATAATGGCCTAACTTGTTTAACATGAACCAAGGGTTAATTCAATGTTAATTGAATGCTACAATGTATGTAAACTGAATACAGTTTAAGAAAGTTAATAATTTATCCTTTGAAGAAAACAGAAATTTCAAAAACTGAACTTCAAATATTATACAGACATGACAGAGAAAAAATATTCTGAATTAACATTTTAATGGACATATAAATTGTTAAACATCTAGGTCCAGAATTCAATCCTATTTTACACTTTTAAGACAATTGTTTATCAAGTTTGGTACTAATTGTACTTGTACATTTGTACATGAAAAACCAATAAATCATGAAAACTTTCATGAATTAGTACAATAAACCTGGATCCAAATTAATGTACATTGATGGCACATTTCTTGGCTTTTCAACATGATAATTGTATTCCAAATTAATTCCTCTGACCAGCTTAAGAACTACAGTCAGCAACTTGTAATACCAGAATGGCCATAATCAAGCTTAAAACATCTCAAATAAAAAGAAAGTCAATATATTCCCTTTGGTGTAAGAAATCATAGTTAATCTATAATTCATTGATCCAAACCTATCATACAGATAAGACATGGAAAAAGATTTAGTTCATAGTAATAGCATTCAATGCAAAGTATGTAATGAGACTGTATAACGTTAAAGTCAATCTTTCATTTAAGTTTACATTTACACTTCATGCACTTATTTGTACCTTTACACACAAATTGATAGGTTTCACTCAGCAATGTTTGCAAATTATGCCAACGTTTTAAAAATGAAATTGATGGGAAAATCTTAAAAGATTGGAAGTCCTTGTACATACATATATATCTAATCTCCAAAAACCCTTATTTTAAAACAAACTTAATTTATATACAGTACACTCAGAGAGGATTGATTCTCATACTCTGATTTCGGAGGGAATTTTTTTAATGACTCCAGGAAACTCCAAGAAAAGCCATAAAAACATAGGAGGGTTTTAGGAGTACTCCCTCCAAAGGGTCATAAATTACTCCGAGCCTTGAAAACCTTTTGAAGTAGCACCTATTTCCTGTCTTTCTTGTCAGGTGAAAATGATTATAATTCACAAGGTAATAAACAACTCCAAAATATTCCGAAAAAGGTAATAAATTGGAGAAATTCCTTGGAGAACTCTGTGAAACACTGGACACTGAAATCAGAGCATGAGAATTAATCCTCTCTGAGTGTACTGTACATGTACATGGACATGAATATCTTTACTTGGTGTCATTGCTTGTGCAAATTTGAGCATGATAAATTGGCCTTGTGTTCATTCAAAAAGGTTGTATAAGTAGAATTCTTGTAATTTTTTTCTCCAATAAATTTCCTATTCACTGACTTTGGTTTATAGTTACTACACTCTATCCTAATACACACATTTATCTAGTCCTCAGGGCATATCATGCCCCTGATCAGTTACCTACCCTGACTTTGACATCTCGTTCTTCAAGGTCAATTTCTGCCTGTTGATATTTCTTCTGTAACTCCTGTCTTTCTAGCAAATCCTTATCTTCCACTAGATTTTTGTATTTTTTTAGTTTATTTTTAGTTTTATCGAGTTCATCTTCCGCGTCTCTTAGATACCTATCAGTCCTTTGGTATTTCTCCTGAGTTTTCTTTAACTGATCACGCAGAGTACGAACCTCATTGTTATGTCTCTGTAACAACTGAGGCAAATCACTTTCCTCATTTTCAAATTTATTAAGAGCTTTTTCCTGTCTTTTCTGAGTTTTCTTCAAAAGTTTATTTTCCTCCACCATTTCCTGTAGGTGTATTTTTAAGTCTTCCATTTGATTTTTTAACTCATTAATCCGTAAGTTTTTAGAGGATAACATTCGCTGGACGGCATTGTCAACTTTGGGTTCCTGTGACTGGGTTGTGTTACGACTAGACATCCGCCCCTTGTATCCCCTGTTTGTGGGAGGTTTCCTCCTCCCTGTAACTGAAATAAAACAAAACTTGTATCCATCATTGTGACAAAAAACTTACCCTTGAATAAACATGGGACTATCAGTCCCTAATGTGCTTCAGACATCACCTTATTACATGAAGATCAAATATTACAATTCCATTCAAATTTAACTCTTTCATGTTAAAAAACACAATCATTGAGACTTTTCAAAATAAAAGAACTCAGCTTCTGAAATCCTAGTCAACAAATAACAAGCAATAATACCAACACATTGTGTCTGGTACTGACATTCACTCAGATAAAATTTTGTGTATTCAATAAAAGGCATAAATTATTCAAGACTATATCTTTTATGCAAGAGAAGTAATCACACTTAAAGGAAATACAAATCAGTCACACAAACTGTAATGTGTCATGACTGCATGTGTAAGTAAAACAAATTATCAAAGTCCAAAGATATTCCAATATGTAAATAGACATTTGTGAATATTTGGTGAAAAAGAAAAAACGAATTGACATGGATCAGTTAGTACAAACGTTATGTAGTGATCATATACCAGTATATTAAATGCTAAAAGCTCCTACATCATACATGTCCTAGGAACCCCAAAATATAAAAGTATCTAAAAAATTGTATTGGAAATGGCACAGAGCTAAGTTCAGCTAACATAAATTTAGATACAAAGCCAATTAAGGTGTACACAATCCAATATATACATGTACATTTGTACATGTAAGCAAAGTTAATAAAACTTGATATACTGGTAGCCTTGATATGTCATTATGTCATGTCAGACCCACTTTCCATAAATCTATTTATGTCCTGATTGAATATTCCCTATTTTCGTAAACAGTGAGTTATCTCCCATTTACAAGAGTTGTCCTCCATTACGGTAGGTATATTACATTACAATGAATGGGAATAAAAAGCTTCGCCGAGCGCAGCATGATACGACTGCAACATGTTGAACTCTGTACGTTTTAGGCCTAATATGGATAGTCTATTGTTCTGGACACATGCAGCCCATGGTGGACTGACAAAGGTTTTTGACACATGCTTCTCTGATGGACTTTCGACCCAGGAGGTAAAAATATAAATTTTGAATGTTGTATTCTACTCTTTAAAAGAATAATGTTTGGGGAAAAAATTATTTTCTTAAAATCATGATTACAGCCCCAAAAATTTATTCTTAAATTTAGAATTGCTACCTGACAAGAATAAATTTGCAAAAAAAAATTTCAAAATCGGACCACAAATAAAAAAGCCCTATTTGGCCCCTAATTAGGTAATAGGGGGAAAAGGGGGGGGGGGTCATAAAAATTAATTCTTAATTTTGTATTCGCTATTTGACAAGAACAAACATGCAAAAAAAATTTTTCAAAATCGGACCAGAAATAAAAAAGTTACAATTTTGGCCCCTTTTGGTCCCTAATAACGTAACAGTAAAAAAAGGGGACACAAAAATATATCTGCTACTTGACAAGAATTAACTTGCAAAAAAATTTATCAAAATTGGACAAGAATTAAAAAAGTTTCACTTTCGGCCCCTTTTAGCCTCTGATTACGTAACAGGTGAAAAGGGGGTGGGGGTCGCAAAAATAAATTCTCAAATTTGGATTCGCTACTTGACAAAAATAAACGAGCAAAAAAAATTTCAAAATCGGACCACAAATAAAAACGTTTCAATTTTGGCCCCATTTGGCCCCTAATTATGTAATAGGGGAGAAAAGGGGGGTCGCAAAAATTAATTCTTAATTTTGTATCCGCTATTTGACAAGAACAAACATGCAAAAAAAATTTTCAAAATGGGACCAGAAATAAAAAAGTTACAATTTTGGCCCCTTTTGGTCCCTAATAACATAACAGTAAAAAAAGGGGACACAAAAATATATCTGCTACTTGACAAGATTAAACTTGCAAAAAAAATTATCAAAATCGGACAAGAATTAAAAAAGTTTCGCTTTCGGCCCCTTTTAGCCCCTGATTACGTAACAGGTGAAAAAGGGGTGGGGGTCGCAAAAATAAATTCTCAAATTTGGATTCGCTACTTGACAAAAATAAACTAGCCAAAAAAATTTCAAAATCGGAGCACAAATAAAAGTTTCGATTTTGGCCCCATTTGGCCCCTAATTATGTAATAGGGGAAAAAAGGGGGGGTCGCAAAAATTAATTCTTAATTTTGTATCCGCTATTTGACAAGAACAAACATGCAAAAAAATTTTTCAAAATCGGACCACCAATAAAAAAGTTTTTATTTTGGCCCCTTTTGGCCCCTAAATACACAACGGAGAAAAACGGGGCGCAAAAATTCATCAGGTTCATTCTTTTATTGTAAGAAACATTCTTGACAAATTTCACAGCAATAGGCCAACTAGGACCAAAGTTATGGTGGAAACAAGTAAAATATTTGAATTTTTTGCCCCTTTTGGGCCCCTAATTTCGAAACAAAAAAAGGGGGGACCCCCAAAATCAATCCCATTCATCCTTGTATGGTAAGGAACATCACTGTCAAATTTCATAGCAATTGGATAACTAGAACTAAAGTTATTGTGGAAACAAACAAAAAAGAAGTATTTTTGGCCCTTTTTTGGCCCCTTATTTCTAAACGAAAAATGGGGGGACCCCCAAAATCAATCCCATTCATCCTTATGATGGTAATGAACATCATTGTAAAGTTTCATAGCAATCGGATAACTGGAACTAAAGTTATTGTGGAAACACTAAAAAGTTAACAGACACCGACAACGACGACGACGATGACAGCATCATACCATAATACGTCCGCAATTTTTTTGCGGTCGTATAAAAATGAGGTTTTAATTTTTTCTAAATTATTCAAAGGGCTTAGCTTACCCAGTTAGGCCTGGAAAACATGTTAAATACCTTTTTGGAAATAATTATTTTTAACTTTTAGAAATTTTTTGACAAAATAAAAAATAAATGCAGAAAAACTTTTATTTCCCCACATAAACTAGTGTAAAAAATACCTTCTGGAAAGAAAGATAACTCTGCAAATGGGAGATAACATGCAATATATAAAAAGAGGGAATTGGGCACCAAAATTTGGCCAGTCCGATGCAACAGGTCAGGTAAAAAAAAATTTGCTTATAAAAATAAATGCTTACATACAGTAACCATTTTAGTTGCATATAAAAAAGTCTAATGCTTTAAAAGCTTTGTGGGTAAAACTACAAACATACATACTCTGTGCAGTACATACCTTGAGCAACCTTACGTGTGGTAGATGTATTTTTCTTGACACTTTCATCATCATCATCATCACTGACGAACGAATCACTGTAATCGTAATCATCATCATGTCCACCTTTTCCTGCCATGGTTGATGTTTGTCTTGTGTCACACACTCAAATATCTTATGATGGACTTGTTTTTACTTCATTCTGTCTGGCTAATCTAAAAAAACATGTCCAGGTCTATATATCATGATATATACTACATTTATGGAAAGTTTGAAAGCCAAAAGGGTTAACTTATGTGCTCAATAAGAGTTTTCTAAATAACATAAATTTGTATTTGTATTTTCATTTAAAAATAAAGAGTGAATGTGTCAATGGGACAAAAATACCCCTACATGTTAATAAGACCCAAAAGGTCCAACAGGACAAAAAATGGAAAAAAAATCAGGAGATTAATAGACTCCTTGCAGTAAAATCACATTAGTAATGTATATTGTGAAAATTCATATGAGAGACAAAATTCATGCAAACAGTGAACAGTCGTGTCTTTATACATACATGTATATAGCCTTAAATGTGCAACCTGCACTCATATCCCCATTGAGGTTGGTCAAAAATTCATTTATTTGCTACATTACTGAGGAAAACAATGTTAATCCTTGTGGTATTTGCAGGGTTGCCATTATTTTGTTGTTGCAAAATTCAAGGGTTTTTCCAGGACTTTTCAAGGGTATCTAAATCATTTTAAAGGATGAAAACAGTCGACAAAATTTCAGTCCCCCATGAAATTTTCTGTGAAACAGTTGAATGATGAACCTTTGATTGTGGAACTATCAAATTCCAGGGTTTTTCAAGGATATTTTCTTTTTTTTCAAAATTCAAGGTCTTTTCAAGGACCTGACCTTGAACTGACAAATGAAATTCAAGGGTTTTTCCAGGTTTCAAGGATGTGTGGCAACCCTGTATTTGGCAGGAAATTTATGATGATTTAATATAAAGCAAGGAGGGAGGGATTGCACTAAGTCGTGTTAAGCATACCCCCACACAACCATTCAGAAACTGACCTGGAAAGGGGAGGCACAAAACAACTAATCATGCTAAAGCTGTGAACCAAGTTTGAAATCAATCCCTTTTGTAGAAGCTGAGAAATCTGTTACAAAAAATTTCCCATTGCTGACCCTAAAAAAAGTCTAAGTGGCTCGAAAAACAGGAAGTAGATGACCGACTGACCTGGAAAGGGAAGGCACGGTACAACTTATCATGCTTAAGCTTTGTACCAAATTTTATATCAATCCCTTTAACATGTTTAATAGAAACTGAGAAATCTGTTACGAAACATTTCCCATTGTTGATCCTTAAAAAAGTCTAAGTCTGACCTGGAAATAGCAGGAATGTTACATCTCATCATGCTGAAGATCATATAAACCCAAATTTGAAATCAATCCCTTCAGTAGGAGCTGAGAAATTTTACAGACAGACGGACAAGGTAATTGCAATATAGACCCTTCTCTTACATGTGGGGGTATAGTTAGTATTCATATTTTGACAGGGATTTGGAAGGAATTTTTAGCAAATGGCCATTTCATGCATTTATCACTTTTTTCATGAAAATTCAAAATTTCAAGGGTCCATTTCTTAACATTCTATATTTATAACTTTTTGAGATGAAAGGTGGCCATTTTCATTATTGATTGAAATATTGACTTATCTTCCATTTTAAAGGACATTTGTTTTAAATCTAGAGATTCTTTTAATATGCTGATTTTAACTGAAATATCTTTATTTGATGCTCATCCAAACAAAGGCGTACCAGGCGTAGGCTCCCCATTTGACTACGGAGGAGGATGAAAATAAATTTTAACCATGCAGGCCAACATGATAAAACAGCTAATTGCGAGAACCCTGCCCACTGAAACAGACATTAACAAAAATTATGTGTTTTTTTTTTTTATAAATCCATGTAAAAATCACAAAAAAAATATTTGTGCCTTGCTTCGTTCATCAAACAATTTTACGCCTAATTTAATCTAAAATCCTAGATCCATTGAATATCTTATTTGCAATCTTGTGTGTAATTTCAGAAAGTTTCATAGCAATTTCACGTTCTCCTAATATTGTGGTACATATAGCTTCTTAGAAACAGTTATGTCACACCTGAGATAATTAAACTAAAGAGATTTGTCTCTCCCGATAAGTTCAAAATAACAGTGTCTCCGCGCTAATTTGAAAAAGGCACTTGCATTACAAGCGAGTAAACTTTTTCATAATGAATCGTACATATGAAATATATACATCGTTGGAAAGAGTATATTTTGCTGCTTTGTTTAGACTATTTTTCTTTTCATTTTTATCACACATTTTTCCAAAGGAACAGTTTAAAGTCAATCGTACATTTTTTTCCAAATTCAAACTTAGAAATGGACCTCTTGTAAATCTAATTTCTTTCATATCAAATCTTACCTTATAGTTTCTTATTTAGTACTGTTAAATAGCAAAATGATTCGAGAATAATCAGGTGAAATTTGAAGGTAATTTGATAAATTCAAGTCAACTAATTAACAGCTTGAAGTTGGTCGATTTCCTTTTTTAACAGGACGCCCGCTGGCCGATAACTCTCGATGAGGAAATTTGTTTATTGTGACAAATATCAGTCTGTTCGCGTGGTTTTTGAATTTTTATTTTTTACCATCCTTCAGATTTTATTAAATTACAAACAAAATAATAAATAAAACACTTCGAAAATGATATCAAACAATGTACGAGAAATTCAGCTATCTAAAGATACTTTTATATTTGAATATACTGTAGAAACACCAAAGTTTAATCGAGAGGATCCTAGATCTTCACAAGAACGACACTGTTATTTTCAGCAATTTCGTATGTTAAATAGGATGATTCGATTCTCTTCGATATAATTTTCTCAGGTCACACGGTTGAATATTAGGTTAAAATTAAAGTAATGGATCTGACTAAATGAGAAGGGAGTAAACAAACAAAATATTTGAAATAGCTAAATGGGCCAAAAAATTTTAAGAACAGTTACAGGTACAGGTTATGTATTTTTGGCATATCCCCACATGTCCAGTGCCTTAAATCCACCCAACCACCTAACTCTTTGACATGGGGTCATGCTGATGTTTCATGTTTTTTATTGTGTTGTCTGCTAGTGTTTTCAGACAGAATGTGTTTCTTTTCTGAATTTTGCGAGAGTGGATTTAAACATTATGCGAGAGACGTGAAAGCCTACCATAACGTGTTACTGTAATCTTTAACAAATGTCCCATTTACTAAATTGCACTTCACCAACCCTGACACTTACAAAGTGAAACTATTTAACACCGGTGTGCATTTGTTTACCTGCCCAGCAACAAGCCACAACAGATGTGTGAAGAATTTGTGACGTAAACGCAATTGAAAACCGGAACTCAAAATTTCGTGACGTTAAACGCAACAATTAGGCACCCGGAATCAGCAGAAATCTGATACATCCCTTTTCATTTTGCTGCCTGCAAGCAAGTTTTTGAGTACACCTACTTTTATACCCAGCATTATTTGATTTATTTATCAAAATGGTGATTAAAGTATTCGTCACCTCAGTGACAAGCAACTCAAAGGTGAGGTTTAACAATTGTTTACAGGGATTGGGAAGCTTTTTTTACAAAGGGGCCATTTACCACTTTTTTCATTATAATTCAAAATTTGAAGGGGCCATTCTTTAACAATCTATATAAAATTTTAAATTTGGAAGGGGCCATTTTTCTCATTAAGGGGCATATGGCCCATGGCCCCCTACCTTCCCAACCCCTGTGTTTACATTTTTGACAGACAACGGCTACACTGGCCCAACAGTGCAATGACCCACTGCCACACCCCACAGTCTTTATGCACATTCCCTAACCCAGATAACATAGGGTGAATACTTCAACTATTGATTTGCGCCTTTCGCATAATACAGATCCTTAAACTATAGAGCTTAATTCTTCAGAAAAATGCCTTTTAATGGTTCTACAGCAAGTCTGAACTCTTTCTTGCTTTTCAAGTCATTACACTGTACACAGGGGATTCTTACGAACCTTTTTTTGGTATATGTATATAAATACAAAACAATTTCTCCCTGTTTGATGCATAGCTCTAGCATGTCTAGAGGCTAACTGTTCCTTCGCACATTAATGTTTTAAGATATTGATCTCAAAGCTTTAACCTGTGAGTGTGATGCTCCTGTTGTCCTAAACTTAAAACATATCTATAGATATTTTACAAACGAAAATAATATTTTTTTAATATATTATTGCGATATATAACAAAATATATCCTATAATAAAAACAAATAGCTTTTCTTGTGGGTCACATATGCGCTTAATGACGTTTGAAATTTGTAGAGAAGGTTTGGGAAAACAAGTGTGCCAAACCAAATGTTGAAGAAAAATTCAGTTCATAGTACAGCAAGTGTGGCCTGTCTATTTTCATATGAGATCAATGGACATGTAAGGTGCTGCACTTTTCAGCCAGGATGGAAATCCATTCCCCATTTTTGTTCCCAGTTAGCAAGCTTGTTCAAGTTGTCTTGGAGAAATGTATGGTCCTGCTTATTTCTGTATAATTTGCAATCATCTGCAAATAGTCTGGTTTGTGACTGCACACAGTTTGGTAGATCATGACTATGGTCTAAATGAGACACCATTCAACATGTTCAAATTAAAAAAAATGATTAATTTCTATCAAAATTATACAAGATATTTTAAGAAATTACAATTTTGATCAATCATGATCTGTATGAAGTATGCATTTTTGTTGTTGAATTTTTTTCCCCAGAAAACTATCTTTTATTTTTCACTGAAAACTACCATGTTATTCAATGCTATATATATACCTAACTTGATTTAACTTGCTACAAATTAATACAATGATATTAATTTTCAAACACATCTCTTTACAAAAATGTATATCATGTAGCGGCTGGTGTCTTGTTTGTGGGTCCCGAACTGCTGCTGTGTATAGGACTATTGGATAAACAAGTGAACAATATAGTTAACACTGCAGATTTAACTTCCTTAGGACTGGCATGCATATATGTATGTTCCTCCAGAGAAATTGGATGGTAAATGTATTGGTATGATTGGGTCTACATCTTCTACCCATGCTACATTTTTTTTGTAGAGCTACGTTCTTGCAGAATTATTGTGCCTTATTTGCATATTTATTTACTAATGTTTTTATCCCGCTTTTTCTTTTAGATAAGGAAGCAACAGAGCCATATTCATTCAACATTAGAAAGTTTGAAAATAGATTTTGAAGAAATTGACATTTCAAGTCCCACCAATGAAGAACAGAAAAAGTTCATGAGAGCAGAGAGTAAAACCAGAGAGGGATCCACAGTTCCTTTACCTCCTCAAATGTTCAGTGATGAAGATTATTTAGGGGTTTGTAAATGCTTGGTTAACATCCTTGGTTTAAGGAATCTTCCAGTTGATAAAAAATTGGCAAATTACTACAAAAGATCTATGTTTAATAAGTGTTGATTTATACATGATTAAATTAGATGAAGTAAAGGTAAAGGTATGATCAGTGAATACACATTAAGGATGCATACACAGTCAAACAGTTAACATAAGCTCTAAAGGGCTTTTGACCAACAACAAGATTAATGGCCCTTGCATGGTTGCCATGCTTGTGTGGGAGGAAAGCCAGTGCCTAACACCATACTGCTTCCTTAAAAAAGGAAAAGTAAAATGCAATTTTGAAATACCAGGAAAAAATAGCATACAAAATAGTCTATGTTAAATCATATGATAGGCGAATTCTAACGTCATCAAAATGTGGTTCATTGATAAAAATAGAGTAATGCGTCTTTTAAAGCTTTAGATTATATATTATATAATTATATACAATATATTACACATTGGCTGAAGAGATGAGTTAGTATTTTACCTGGCATGCTTGGAAATTGTTTTTTTTTAGGACTATGAAGATTTTGAATACAACTTAGAAGAAAATACCTTGTATGAATTTTTGAAATTAGCACCACCAAAGAAAACATCAGAAGCAACAGTCACAATCACAGGAGTAAGTTTTATAATACCAATGTAAAAGCTTTCCTTTTGGAATATGTCTGAAAACCTGCAAAAATATTTACAAAATATCATGGCCATGGATACTGATTTTAAGAAATTGAAGAAAACATGACTTATTTATCTAATTTTTTACCAAACAAAAAAATATGAACCAGTGACTGAGATCTAATTTATTTAAAGCAACAAATGGCATTTTGGGTGTTTATAGTTGTGACTATTCCCTCTTTTCGTATATAGTGAGTTATCTCCCATTTGCAGATTTATCTTCTCTTTCCAGAAGGTATTTTATACTAGTTACTGTGGGAATATTTAAGTTTATCTACATTTATTATTTAGTGGTCAAAAAAATTCTAAAAGTTAATTATAGTTAATTTCAAGAATGTATTTTACATGTTTTCCTAACCTAACTAGGTCCAATAAGTCAATTAGATAATTTATAAAAAATGAAAATCATTTTTTCCCATTCATTGCAATGTAATATACAATTACTCTACCAAATGGGAGATAACTCACTAATTACGAAAATAGAGAATAGTGAAATGCCCATCTGCAGTGACTATTTGAGACTGGCTATGTGCCATTGGTCATTCAGCCCATGGCACACCATCACCAGGGTTAGCTGATCCAGAGTACCCAGTACTTAACCTGTTGTTGTCTGGAACAGTGCCCATCTTGCATCACAAGGTAGTACTGGTCGGAATTCTGCAAAACAAACTAATCATGCTAATGGCTACAATTTAATCGATTAAACATGTTAAATACCAGCCAAAGCTAAGATTTTATTTGTTAGACATTAACCAATCGGTGAGATTTGATCGATTTAATACCAAACAATGGGTATGATTTTATTCATTTATCAGGAGGACGAGGAGGAGGAGAAGAAAGACGAGGTATCCACGGTAACCAAGCATGAGCATGTGATGTTGTTACCTCCCTTTGAATTAAAGATGAAAATCAGAAATTGTTTTAAGAATATTTTTACTATGATAAGTTTTGTGCATTTTTTTTAAACAGTCACATTTTATGTGATCATCTATTGCTTTAATTAAATCTTAAAAAAAGAATCATCTTTGACATTGACCCTTGTTTTGTTTCACACAATTTAACCAACCTGTCCTCACATGTCCTTTAGCATTATCAACTTCAAGATCTATACAGGTGTTTATAAAAATGTGTTAGATTACAAGACAACTGAGTAAAACAGATGGATAAAAGTGTTTAAAATGTTTATTTTTCAATACTGTGGTTTCATCATTATTCGTTGGGTATCAATTTTCGAGGTTTTTGTGGGTGAACTTTACCCATGAAAATTGATACCCCACGAAAAGAAAATTTAACATTTATTTGTATACTACAGCCTTCAAAACCACGAATGTTATAATCCACGTCGTGACGAGCTGATATTTTTTTTATCAAACCACGAAAATTGGTACCCACGAAAATAAATAAATCCACAGTAGTAGCTTAGTCTTTGAAAATGATCTGTCTGAATGTTGTTAAATTGTAAATGTTATATACATATATCTGTATTTGTTTAAAGAATGTTTGCTGCTCAATTTGTAAATAACAAGGTCTTTAGATTTGTATCTTTAATGAAAGAGATGGATGTTTGTTAAGGTACACAAAAAGTTAAAGCTGATGTTAGGTAACCAACCATGTTTTTAAGGTAATTAAAGTTTTAGAAAAGTTCAAAATTGGTTGGAACAAGGCTGAATTTGACTTTTACATTGGTTTAGAATACATGTTATTTGAGTCTCCAAACCAATGAGAAACCAATATGAAGTTCGTAATACTTTGTAAATAAGTTCTCATAGATCAACTAAACCTATTAATGAAAAGAAAATTGGGGGTTAGAAGGAAAGAAGTTCTTTTTTTTTGTGTGGTAAAATTCAGAAGATACTGAAATCTGACCCCAAAAAATCATAACTGACCAGCAAACATCCTAAAATGTGTTGTATGTGCTCAGTATTTGCATTGTTTAATAACACGTCTGTTTACAATATAGTTTGTCATTGTTTTAACAGATTATAGAATAGCAACTAATTACATGTAGCTTTCTGTGTTTTATTTTTTTTTCTTCAAAAGATGATATGATTGTCATTATTTTAATGTTATGTTATGTAAGAGCAATTAACTTAAGTTCTGTATGTCATATAGATTTGCTTGTTGTAGTAGAACTTTCAAGATACTCATTGTAAGCATTTAACAAGTCAAATTGTGATCTATTCTAGATTAATAATTCTTGATTCGTTTACTAAATAAGCCTTATCTGGGTATCTTGAATGTTGTTATGGAACTGCTTTTATGTGGTGTGTGTTTTTGAATGCAGTCATTTTTTTTTTCTTCAATAAGTACTTGCAGTAGTTTTGGGGTTTTTTTGGAAGAAGAGAAAATTGGAATAAAGATGTGGAAATTAAAAAAAAAAGAATTATGAAAAGGAAAAGAATCAAGTATTTCATTGCATGTACAAAAATGTACTTTCATTTCCACATGTTCCAGTTTTAAAAAGGATTGAAAACAAATAATGAAATTGTTTTGTAACTATTTGTACTGTTTTTTAAAAAAAGGATATTCTTTCTCATCATATAGAAAATAAGCTAAGAACTCTTGAATTTGTTGGTTTAATCATTGTCATTTAACAGGAGATGTATTAGCATATGAAAACTATTTCTATATATGTATATTATTTTAACAATACAAGGATTCAAAGTCAAAACAAAGATTTAAAACTTTGATTATTGGTAGAAAACTAAAATTTTCTTTTTACAATAGACTATTGTGTTGAAATATATTCCAGAACTAAATATTTCTTTGAAATGTCACAAAAATTTTGATAAAATAGGAAAAGTCTGAACTAATAGAAGATGTCGCTGATAAGGACAAAGAAAAAGAAAAAGTTGATGAGGAAAATGATAAAAACAAGGCAGAAGGTGTGGAATCTGAAGGAAAGAAAGACGAAACTGATGGAAAAGATGAAAAATCAGAGGAGAAGAAAGATGAAGATGAGACAGGTGATGTCAAAGATGCAGAAAAGAAAGAAGGTGAAGAGGATAAAGAAAATTCTGACAAAAATGAAGACAAAGAAGATGATGGAAAAGACAAAGAAAAATCAGATGATAAGGAAGAAGAGGAAAAAGAAGCAACAAAGGTGGAAGATCAAATTGAATCAGAAAATAAATCTGAAGATAAAAAAGAAGATGACAAGGATGTTAAATCAGAGGAAACAAAGACAGATGAAAAAGAGGAATCTAAAGATGAAGAAAAGAAGGTTTTTTGTTTGGTGTGGAGAATTAGCATGGTTTTATCCTTTTCTTTCACCAAGGGTGTTCCCCTGCCATCAAACCAATATATGGTCCAGTTTGTAGTGAATTTTCCATTTATGAATTGCTTGACCCTTCATTAAAGAAAACTATTTGTTACTTTTTTTAACTTTGAGAATTGCAGTGGATTAGAATTGGACATAGATTTGATCTACATGTACCAGTGATTTGTAAATTGACACCTTAAATAAATGTGATATTGTAGAATAATATTGAAGTTGAAACTGAAGTGATCTGAGCATGTTACTGTTATGTTAGAATAAATAACATTTAGTCTAGCTTGTTAGTAAAATAATTGTAGAATTTTTTATTTGAATGAAAGAAATTTACTTTGTGTGATTTTTTACCTGCGTCGCCGAAGGCGGAAGCAGGTCTAGTAGTCGGGTCCCGTCCGTCTGTCCGTCCGTCCCGCTATGGGGTGCCTGTCTTGTG
This sequence comes from Arcuatula senhousia, assembly GCA_963971305.1. Taxonomy (NCBI): domain Eukaryota; kingdom Metazoa; phylum Mollusca; class Bivalvia; order Mytilida; family Mytilidae; genus Arcuatula; species Arcuatula senhousia. Next base: position 52,839,062 of record OZ020309.1, read on the forward strand.
TAATCTGAATCTCAAAAACCAAACACTAGATCTTTCTGAAATTTTACACAGTGATTACAGATATATTGAAGATGTGCACCTCCCCTTTTGGGGTCATTTTACAATTTCGTTTAGAAATTAGGGGCCCAAAAGGGGCCAAAAAAGTGACTTTTTAATTTTTTTCCACAATAACTTTTGTTCTGGTTGACCAAATGCTATGAAACTTTACAGTAATGTTACTTACCATAAAATGAAGGGTTGGGCTGATTTTGGGTGTCCCCTCTTTTTTCTTTTAGAAATTAGGGGCCCTAAAGGGACCAAAAAAGTGAATTTTTTATATGTTTCCACAATAACTTTTGTTCTGGTTGACCAAATGCTAAGAAATTTTACAGTAATGTTATTTACCATAAAAGGAAGGGTTGGGCTGATTTTGGGTGTCCTCTCTTTTTTCGTTTATAAATTAGAGGCCCAAAGGGGGCCAAAAAAGCAACTTTAAATTTTTCCACAATAACTTTTGTTCAGGTTGACCAAATGCTATGAAACTTTACAGTAATGTTACTTACCATAAAAGGTTAGGTTGGGCTGATTTTGGGTGTCCCCTCTTTTTAGCTCACCTGGACCAAAGGTCCATGTGAGCTATTGCAATCACTTGGCGTCCGTCGTCGTCTGTCGTCTGGCGTCTGTCGTCTGTCGTCTGTCCTCTGTTAACAATTTTTCAAAAATCTTCTCCTCTGAAACTACTGAACAGAATTTAATAAAACTTAGTATGATTGATCCTTAGGATGTCCTGTACAAAAGTTGTGTTTCGATTTTTGATCCGTCAAAAAACATGGCCGCTGTGGCTAAAAATAGACCAGGGGGGTCAGACTACTGTTTTTGGCTTGTAAATCAAAAAGTATAAGAGATAGATGAAATCTGATGCCACCCTACTGCTTCAGCATCAAAAGTTCTACTAAAGTCTCCATTGGGTCGAAGTTGTCAGATGATCCCTTATAGGGGTTACAGCCCCTTAAAGGTGAAAAATAGTGTTTATTCATGTTTTTGGCTAATAAAATGAAAAGTATTGCAGATAGAGAAAAGCTTTTGCTTGCTTAAATGTTCAGCTCATTTAGCTCTACAAAAGTCTCCATAGGATTGAAGTTGTCAGATGACCCCTTATAGGGGTTACAGCCCCTTTAAGGCAAAAAATAGTGTTTTTGGCCTATAGAATGAAAACTATTGCAGATAAAGAAAAGCTGTTGCTTGCCTTAATGTTCAGCTCATTTAGCTCTACAAAAGTTGTCATAGGGTCGAAGTTGTCAGATGACCCCTTATAGGGGTTACAGCCCCTTAAAGGCAAAAAATAGTGTTTTTGGCCTATAGAATGAAAAATATTGCAGATAGAGAAAAGCTGTTGCTTCCTTAAATGTTCAGCTTATTTAGCTCTACAAAGTCTCCATAGGATCGAAGTTGTCAGATGACCCCTTATAGGGGTTACAGCCCCTTAAAGGCAAAAAATAGTGTTTTTGGCCTATAGAATGAAAACTATTGCAGATAGGGAAAAGCTGTTGCTTGCTTTAATGTTCAGCTCATTTAGCTCTACAAAAGTTGTCAAAGGGTCGAAGTTGTCACATGACCCTTACAGGGGTTACAGCCCCTTATAGGCGGAAAATACATGTAGTGTTTTTGGCCTATAGAATGAAAACTATTGCAGATAGAGAAAAGCTGTTGCTTGCTTAAATGTTCAGCTCATTTAGCTCTACAAAAGTCTTCATAGGGTTGAAGTTGTCAGATGACCCCTTATAGGGGTTACAGCCCCTTAAAGGCAAAAAATAGTGCTTTTGGCCTATAGAATGAAAACTAGAGAAAAACTGTTGCTTGCTCAAATGTTCAGCTCATTTAGCTCTACAAAAGTTGTCATAGGGTCGAAGTTGTCAGATGACACTTATAGGGGTTACAGCCCCTTAAAGGCGAAAAATAGTATTTTTGACATATAGCGGATAGAAAAAAGCTGTTGCTTGCTTAAATGTTCAGCCATTTAGCTCTACAAAAGTCTCCATAGCGTTGAAGTTGTCAGATGACCCCTTATAGGGATTACAGCCCCTAAATTAACATGTTCATGATTTTTGCTTATATAATGGAAACTATAGCAGACAAGGAAAAGTTGTTGCTTGCTTAAATGTTCAGTTTATTTAGCTATACAAAGTTCTTTATAGGGTTGACATCAAGACCAGGTGAGCGATTCAGGCTCCTGGGAGCCTCTTGTTTCGTTTAGAAACTAAGGGCCCTTAAGGGGCCAAAAAAGCAACTTTTTTATTTGTTTCCACAATAACTTGTTTTGGTTGACCAATGATATGAAACTTTACAGTAGTGTTACTCACCATAAATTAAAGGGTGGGTGTCCCCTCTCTTTTTGTTTAGGAATGAGGGGCCCAAAAGGGGCTAAAATGTGACATTTTTTATTTATGGTCCTATTTAGAAATTTTTGTTTACAAGTTATTTTTTGTCATATATTGGATACAAAATGGAGGATACAATTTTTTCTTGACCCACCTTTTCTGTTTACTTAGCAATAAGGGGACCAAAAGGGGAAAAAATAAAAACTATTTTTTTGTGTCTATTTTTACAATATTGGGTGGCATGTGACAAATATGCTTTGTAAGTCCACCATAGGATGCAAGTGTCAAAATATTTTGACTGTCCATATTGGGCCTAGAACGTACAGGGTTCAACGTTTTGCCGTGCGAAGCAGGGCCAGACATCGATTGGTCTTGTTACTGTACATGTGTAAAAATGTATTTGCCATATAATTGTATTTCATATTTAGTATTTTAAAGAAACATGTTTTTACTGGGCCATCCTTAAAAAATTATTTGTTTGCTGTTTACCTACTCACATTTTTCAATGTGAGTAGGTAGGTAGGTGAATTATTTTTTTTTTTTGAAAAAAAGCAAAAAGTGCCTTATTTTTAAAGAAAGTATGCTAAAAATAGAATAAAAAAAAAATTTTCCCAGAGAGGGTGATAAAATTTTTAGTCGGTAGGTTTCACAGTGAGTCGGTCGAAAAACAGCAAACCAACAATTTTTTAAGGACGGCCCTGTATAATTATGTGATGGGTTTTTACAGGAATATGCCATAAGAAATATGTCATGTATGTCCACACTATTTTTTTTAGGTTCTGTTTAATAATTGTGAATTTAAGGTAAATTATGTTAACATCTGGCCCAGGTACCATAAAACTTGAAAATGATGAAAATACCTAAGTCTGAGAATATGTTTACTATGGGAGTTGAGAATATTCTTAGTCTTACACACTTTTTCCATTTTGTGGTGCCAGGGCCTGTCTCGGCTTTGCTTTCAGTTTAATAAGAAATACATTTTGGCCAATATTTGAGAATCAAATCACTTCTTGATAACATATTTGAATTGAAAATGTATTAATTCTTTGTCTATGTAACTGTAGGAAAAACCAGTGGAAGAAGAAAATGAGGAAAAGGTACAGAAATAATTCTGAGACTCAAATAATTGTCATTCATCAAATCAATAAATTCTATTTTTTTTTACATACACAGCATAGGACTTGTGCTATAAAATGTTTTAATAACTGACAAAGGAAATACAACAGTTTATGTCTACTTCAAATTAAAAAAAGTAATCTTTGTTTGTTTTTCCAAGCATCATTACTAAAACATCTTATTTATCACAGCAACCATTAACTATGAAATCTTTCATTAATTTCTGATCACATATAATTAAAAATCACAAAGGCGTCTTTTTGAAAGTTTGAAGAAAAAATACATTTGATTATACAGTGTCATATCAATTTCCAATTTTAGGAGGAATCTAAATCTGATGAAGTAAGTCTGGCCTGAATGCATCCTTCTCTACTAACTAAACCATCATCAAATTTCTCTTGTCTTTATAACAGGGTGGGTCATATTGGTTTGTATTCTTCAAACTCTGTTAATACTAATGTTCATGCTCTTTAGACTTCATTAATATCAAATAGCTCATTACTAGAGTTAAAAATGTGAAGCTGCATGCAAACAGTCTGTAGTGGGTTCATGTTAAAATTTCAGATGTAAAGAAGATATCTTTATCCTCATCACCATCCAAATCTCAGCATCTTTGTTTGGACATATTACTTCATACGTATTAAACTTCATTCATTGTCATTTCTAGTAAACTACACAGTTGAAAGTAAAAACAAACAACACTTGTAGTTCTGCATGCAAATAAACTGTAGTGTGTTCATGCTTAGGTTAAAAACTTTTCATTATTAAAACATAAATAACTCTATCTACTGTTTTCTCTCTTTAGACCCTTTCTTATTAACAAAATCGTTTAATATGTATGGCACAAAATATACTTTTGCACCTTTGTACTATCTCAAAAATACTTAAATATTTAAGTTTGTAATCTTTTTTCCAAATTATTGGCAAAGTGCTATACAACATATTTTTACTAATTCTAAATCACAATTAAAATAAGCTTAGCATTTGTTTATCCGTTAGGCTATTTCTTTATTTTTGTTGTTGAACAATTAATGTATGTAACACCAATTAACAGCAATAAAAGTCAATTTTAAAACGTTTTCAACATTTTTTCACATTTTCATTTTTCTCTTATTTCCATTGTACAATTTAATTTTAAAGAAAGAGGAAACAGATGAAAGTAAAAAAGAGGATGCTGATGAATCTGCAACTTTTACAATTTCATCTGACGTTACAATAGATGATAGTAAAACAGAGGATGAAGGCGAGAAAACAACAGAGAAAGAGGTTACAGTGTCAGTTGATAAGTCAGAAGATAAGGAAGAAACCAAAGAGGAAGAAAAGGTAGAAGAGGAAGATAAACCCAAAGAAACAAAAGAAGAAATAAAAGAAGATAAGGTTGAGGAACCTGTCAAGGAAGAAGAAAAAGTAGAAGAACCAGAAAAGGTAGAGGAAAAGGCTGAGGAACCTCCTAAAGAGGAGAAAAAAGAAGAGGAAGTTGTAGAGGAACCACCAAAAGAAGAAGAAAAAGTTGAGGAACCACCCAAAGAGGAAGAAAAGATTGAGGAACCACCCAAAGAAGAGGAAAAGGTTGAAGAACCTGTAAAGGAAGAGGAACCAGTTAAGGAAGAAGAAAAAGTGGAGGAAGCACCAAAAGTAGAGGAAAAAGTTGAACCACCAAAGGTTGAAGAACCACCACAGGTAGAGGAGGAGGAAGAAGAGGATAATTCATTAGAGGCCAGGCGCAGGAGAAGGAGGTTAGAAAGGGAGAAGAAAGAACGAGAGGAGGCTGAAGCAGCTGAGGCTGCCTCGTCTAGGAGGAAACCAGCAGAGACTGAGGAAGACTCATCTGTGTCAGAGTCATTAGAGGAAAGAAGAAGGAGGAGGCGTGAGGAGAGGGCACAAAGAGAGGCTGGAGGTGAAGAGGAGTCAGCAGCAGAGAGGAGGAGGCGCAGGAGGAGGGAGATGGAAGACTAGGTAATCTGCATGAGGCTTGATGTCCAGGAATGGTGTGTCAGACCAGGCATAGAGTGTGAATAGAACTAGACAAAGCTTAATATGGCATGGTTTTAGACCAGACATGAAATGGTACTACATAATCTTAATGCCACTTTGATTGGATGCAGCATTTTGACTGAAAATACTAAATTACAGTAACATAGAGTGACTTATAACAGATTGAGCATGGTGTGTTATGGACAAGAAAGGCAAAGAGTTCATTTTCAGAGTATTTCAAGTCCAAACTAACATATTAAAGACTAGAAAAGGCATAAAGTTTGTCTAATACACATTTGATGATGACAAGCATGAGAGCACCACGTTGTTTAATAGGCATGGTTTATGTATAACAAGATATTGCCAGTATTGCTTAAATAAGGCCCACAGGTATAGAACATACCTGGTGATAACATTGTGTTGAGTTTTCTTCAGGTAAGGATGGCATGAAGTCAAACCTCTGTCAGTGGTTTAATGAAAAGGAAAACAAATGGCTAGAGCTCCTAGTCCTGGTACAGTGGGATTCGATAAAAGTTCATTCAGATGTCATGTTGACTTTCAGATGAGGTTTGGTATACAGTTGCATGCAGTGTGTGATACAACTTTAACAATCCTGGTCCAAACATAGCACTTGACACCATAGATTTTATTCTAGCATAATTCAGCTCTGTACATGAAGAAGTAGACTTCTTGTTAAAGTACTTATTTTATTATGTTGGGTCATTAGTTTTTTTGTGGATTCATAAAAAAAGAACCAGCTAATTTTATTGTTCTGTGTCAAAGGAGACACTCATAATTTTATTTTGTCTTGAATAAATAGATCAGTCCAACCACAAAAACCATGAAAATTTTCGCAGTAATACATAACATACAAACATTAGCAGTTTTTTTTCAGTGTCAGGTTTGAAAGCATGGTGATTTATTTATTTTGATGTTGTAAATTGTATTTTACTTGAAAAAGCATGTTTTGTGATAATACATATATGTACCTTAAATTGTAATTTTACTATAGATTGTAGTAATGAAAAGAAAAAATGATGTATGTTTATTTTAAAGTGATATATTTGAAAAACAGAACAATCCTTTCATTAAATGTTGATATCTCTCCTACTATTACAATCAGATACTGTAGATCATTGTATTGATGTGAAATTTTCTGATGACATATCTTATTTAATCATCTTTGTTTAACCAACATTTTTCTCTTCCAGCATTTCAGATGATGTTAGCACCAAGATGTTTCTTATAATAAATCATTTTATCAGTAAAAAGAAGAAAAAACTCTATCTTAAAGAATCAAAACTATGAGTTGGTGAAAAAAAGTAGTACACAACACTTAGTCTTAAAATATCTTTATTTGACGTGTACATTTTTAAGCATATTTGTATCTTTTGTTCTGTCATTGTCTTCTGTACATTTATGTCTTATACTTACATATTCCTATTAACAATGTTTTATTCTCCTTAACAGGGTGAGCAGCAATCAACAGAATAAATGTGAGAGTGATCTGAATTTTAAGTTAAGGTAAATGGTGTAATGTAAAGTTGATTTTATACTCTTCAAAAAGCGTAGTGTAATGTAGAAAATATTTACAATACACAAATGAATAGTTATTATAAAGGCTAAGATAGAACCAGAGCAGTACTAAGAGGGACATATATTAGAAAAAATAAGCTAATGTGTGTAGCACATTAAAACCTTTTTAGTACTCTTTTCAAGAGTAGTAATTCTACATGTCAGAATTTTAAATGGTTGATAGTAAGCAAGAATGCTTGTTGTCGCACTCATCATGAATGTTCATGTATGCAACTAAATGTGATGACATTTTTTATGACTCGTTCCTCCATTTTAGAGGCCATTAAGTAGTTTGCTATGTGGCATCATTGTTTATGACTCTTTCCTCTATTTCAGGTGCTGATTGAGTGGTTCCCTGCCTGACGACATTGTTTGCTCATTTCCACAGCTCATCATGACGGAACACATTAATTTATGTTGCTGTGTGCTTACCTCCCTTTACAGGCAGTGACTGATGGATCGTTGCAATAGAAAGCATTAAATTGTTGGTGTCGGGTAGTGGACCTGCTTTGTTACATTTGCCATAGTTATGTTAACCTGTTTATTATCACCTTCAAAATGGCTTTTGTTTTATTTTCCTACATTTTAATTTTGAATTCATTTAATACAAATTTAAGAATTGGTTTTGTATTTGACATTTCTTAAAGTCCTGGTATATTCCTTTGAATACCACTATCAGAATAAGTTTCCTTTGACATGTTTGATTTTCAACATTTTAATTAAGCTCTTTTAAATGTATTTAAATTACCATAAGAAATTATTTTCATTCTTTGAAATATAACCCTTTTAACTTAATGTGTTTCCCTGCATTTTAAAAAGAATGTTCATGAACTCTAATGCAATGTTTTACTGCTGTATGTCTTAGTATCAGTGTAGCTTACATACTATTATATGTAGCTTTTATAATGCTTTTTGTATAAGTGCTTATCAGTATACATGAATTTATAAATTGTATTTCGATGTTAAAATGTTTAAGTTTCATTGTCAAATCTTGTAAAAAAAGGTTGACTTGTATCAAGTTTTTTGGTTGGAGTTAACTGCCTTATAACTGTCTCTCACTTTCATTTTTTTTAAATAAAATTTTCTAGTTTGGTAAAAAAATATTGCAAAACATTTTTATTAAGCAAGTATTTTGTCTCAAAACTGATAATCTTAACCATATGAATAACTTGATACAGTGAAATGCATAATAGACACCTTTACATGGTGCAATGAATTTTAGAAACAAATTTGTTTCTTTTGTTGTTTATGTCTGTCATTATCACATAATTACATTTTATCATTTGAAATTAGTCTTCTAACATTGTTATAATTCAACACTTTATTATAGATTTTAAAAAGAAATTAAAATACTACCCACACAAACTTACATATGTTTCATTTTAATTTGTATATTTGTGTGCAAGATCAAAAGTGTATTGGAATGTTATGTTTTAGTTGAGATTATAAAGGTCAGGTACTCTAAGGTCACTTAGTTGTCATGGAAACCTATGGATTTGTTTTGATATTCATTTAGATTTAGATTTATTTTATTCATTAAATTTGAAAATATTGGTACATATCTAAAAGTAAGCATTCTGAAAAGAAAACCATCTTTAATTTCAATATGTAATATTTCTTACATTTTCTAATACATTTGACTACTTTCAAAATTGGCATTCTTTTACTCCCTGTATAATGCCAAAAGATAAAAGTAATATAGAGCTCTCCCGTCTTGAGTATCAAACCAAATCCATAGGGTTTCCCATTTAAAATCATTCCATTTTCATGTTGCAATAATAACCTAATTACAGCAATGTATTAGATGATATTTTAGTTCCCTATATATTTATATTTATTATTTTGTTATTTATGTTTAGAAAAGTTACTAATATATTTGCATTTGTCAGAAATTTTAAAGGGTGTGGAATTGAAAAATAAATTTGGTTGTAGTAATGTTTAGATAAACTGAATAGATTTCATCCAAGTTATTCACAAGAAAAAAATGGGAAAAATAGACTTGGTTTGATTGGATTTTAAACCCCCACTCATAATATTTTTGTTATATTTAGTTTGTTAATGTTTTTTTTTAGTTTGTTATTTACATTGATACATAGTTTAATGAAAGTTACGTCATTTAAATGTGTTCTTGTATGATATAATTTCCACACAAGACAAAAATCCAACTATGGAAATATTTTCATGTATTTCACAAAATTTTTCCAATACAAGCAAAAAAATTCCTTCAAGGTTCCAAAATCTAGAAATTTATTATACTAAAATTTACTTTCAAAAATTTTGAAATGATATGTTTTTTTCTAGCATTATAGAATGTATATCAATAGTTAAGTTACAATTCATGTAGCTTTGCTATTGAGAAACAATAAAACTCTCTCTAGCTATATTTAAGTAACAATGATTAAAATAAAATATTACTAATTTACTTTCCTTTATTGTATAAAATATATAATTTTCCTTTGTTATTATCTACATGCAATTTTAATTTTATTTATACAACAAACCTTATGTCTTGTATATTTTAATGCCATTTCTTTCCATTAAAGGAAATGAAAAAAAAATGTTTTCATTCTTGCTTATTCTATATTTACTCCTTTTGCATGTGCCTCTCCTAGCCCAGGAATCTTTATCAAAGTCTTTGTTTGTACTTATCGTCTTTATGTTTGTTCTTTGTCAAGAAGAGGGTTTTTCTAAGACATTTTTAGAATTGGTTTTTGTCTTGCCTGCGATGAATAGTTCCAAAAGGCGACCCCAAGACATAGGTATTACATGTACTTTCTGTCGATTGCAGCACTTTTTATGGCCCGACCACGTATGTGGATCAGACATATAGTTTTACCCTTGTCCGTCCGTCCGTACATCCGTACGTCTGTCCGTAACACTTTGGTTAAGTTCTTGGTTAAGGTCCATTACTCGGATACTAGATGTTGGGGGTCAACGATATTTCACCACCAGATGGGTCTTGGGTAGGGCTACACCACCCACTTGAAATTAGGTCACTGTGACCTATATTTTATGCATGAACGACTTCGGTTAAGTTCTTGGTTAAGGTCCATAACTTGGATACTAGATGTTGGGGGTCAATGGTATTTCACTACTAGATGTGTCTTAGGTAAGGTGACACCACCCACTAGAAATTAGGTCACTGTGACCTATATTTTACGCATGAATGACTTCGGTTAAGTTCTTGGTTAAGGTCCATAACTTGGATACTAGATGTTGGGGGTCAATGATATTTCACTACTAGATGTGTCTTAGGTAAGGTGACACCACCCACTAGAAATTAGGTCACTGTGACCTATATTTTACGCATGAATGAACTTGGTTAAGTTCTTGGTTAAGGTCCATATCTCAGATACTACATGTTGATGGTGTCGTCGGGAACATATTGTTTTTACTCCGTTTCTTATTTTTCTTATTATTATTATGTCTCCCAAACAAAGTTTTGGGAGACATATTGCTTTTGTACGGTTTCTTATTATGTCACTCCACATAGTGGATGTGACATGTTGTTATTCTACGTTTCTTCTTATTATGTCACTCCACATCGTGGATGTGACATGTTGCTATTCTATGTTTTTTCTTATTATTATTATTATTATTATTATTATTATTATTCTCCTTCCAATGAATTTTGTCCAGGGGATTTTGAGGAAACCGCTTGATAAAATGTTTTGAAATTTGAAATGTAATTAGACTATTATTTGAAGTTATACCAAATTTATTTTTTTAGTCAATCAAAGCAGCCATTTTAAAATTATATCGATTTTAAAATTTAAAAATTCCCATAGGTTTAACATTGGCTGGCAGAAAGCCAAGTTGGTATTGATTTTCTCAGTTAACATGCGTCGTCTGCTACAGGTAAATAATGAGTTTTGTCCAAAGCTTTTAAAGAAAACCACTTGATTAAATGTTTTGAAATTTGAAGTATGCTTAGACTATAATTCAAAGTTTTATCAAATTTGTTTTTAAGTTGATCGAAGCTGGCATTTTCAAATTATCGCCAATCAAAGATTTTCTGTTTTCCCCATAGGATTAACATTGACTGGCAAAATGCCAAGTTAGTATTGATTTTCTGTCAAGATAGCATCATATCTATTTATAAACATATCATTATGATGACTCATGGAAAATTTTGTTAAGACAAAGGTTAAGGTCATGATGACATATTGTATGCTAGGTTTGTATTGATTTTCTGTCAACATGTGTCATCTGATACAATTATGTCTATTAATAAACCTATCATTGAGTAATACAAAGGTAAAGGTCATGATGACATATTCTAATTGACATAGCTTATAACATGCACTTAATAAACTTTCCACACAAAATGGAGTGACATATGCTATTTCTAGAAATGGCATTTATATCTAGTTATTATTATTATTCTTTTTCCAATGAATTTTGTCCAGACTAATGTGAGAAAACTACTGGACCAAAAGACTTGAAATTTGAAATGAACATAGACTTTAATTTGAAATTATACCAAATTTTTTTTTTTGGTGATCAAAGCTGCCATTTTTAAATTATTACGATTTTAAAGTTTAAAAATTCCCATAGGTTTAACATTGGCTGGCAGAAAGCCAAGTTGGTATTGATTTTCTCTGTTAACATGTGTCGTCTGCTACAGGTAAATAATGTGTTTTGTCCAAAGCTTTCTGAGAAAACCACTTGATTAAATGTTTCAAAATTTATAGTATGATTAGACTATAATACAAAGTTTTATCAAATTTTTTTTTTAGTTGATCGAAGCAGGCATTTTCAAATTATCGCCAATTAAAGATTTTCTGTTTTCCCCATAGGTTTAACATTAACTGGCAACATGCCAAGTTAGTATTGATTTTCTGTCAAGATATAGTCATTTCTATTTATAAACATATCATTATGATGACTCATGGAAAATCTTGTTAGGACAAAGATAAAGGTCATGATGACATATTGTAATTCATTGAAAGGTTTAAGATTGACTGAATTTGTATTGATTTTCTGTCAACAGTAATTTCTATTTTAAACCTATCATTGAGTAATTTCTATTTTTAAACCTATCATTAGGATGTCTCATGGAAAAATTTGCTTGAAAAAAGCAAGCATGTATTGCATGTATTGATTTTCTGTCAACATGCATCATCTGCTAGAGTAACCTATCATTGAGTAATTTCTATTTATAAACCTATCACAAGGATGACTCATGGAAAATTTTGCTTAAACCAAGGTAAAGGTCATGCTGACATAGAGCTTATAACATGTACTTAATGAACTTTAAAGCTTTTTCTCAAACATATTGACAACAACACTATCAGGCAACTGCAATGTTTATTTATATCATGGTCGACATGTTTCGCCCAAAGAAGGGCGTCATCAGGACAAAATTAAATCTCACTGAAGTACAAAAAGTGGTACTTTATAAAGTCACATGATTTAGCAATTATGACGTTACTGTAAACAAGAACATTAAACTTATCATGACTTTGAGGTTATTTAAAAGCTTTTTGAGTAAACTACTTTTCAAATGTTTCAAAATTTTAAATATACCTAGACTATAATTTAAAGTTTTATCATTTTTTTTCTAGTTGATCAAAGCAGCCATTTTGAAATGATCAACAGTTTAAGATTCTAAGATTTCCCCATGGGTTTAACATTGACTGCAGGCAATATATCAAGTTTGTATTGATTTTCTGTCAAAGACTAGAGAACAAAAGTAAAGGTTATGATGACATATAGGTACAGGTCATAATGACATTTTGTAACTGAAAGAGCTTATAACATGTACTTAATAAACTTTACGCACAAAACCAAGTGACATATGCTATTTTTTCAAAACTAATGTCAAAAAATGACTTGATCAACAGTCTTGAAATTTTAAATTCTATTATATTTTCGTTTTAAGTTTTGCCATTTTTTTTAGTTGATAGCATCAGTCATTTTTTAATTATCATGATTTAAAAGTTTAAAAAATTCCCATAGGTTTAATATTGACTGGCATATTGATTTTCTTTCTTAATATGCTTTGTCTGCTATGAACAAACAATGCATTTTGTCTGAAGCTTTTTGAGAAAACCATTTGATGAAATGTTTCAAAATTTTAAAATGCCTAGACTATAATTTAAAGTTTTGTTTTTTTCTAGTTGATCGAGGCAGCCTTTTTGAAATTATAGCAACTTTAAGATTTTGATATTTCTGCATAGGTTAATAACATGACTGGCAATATGCCAAGTTTGTATTGATTTTCTGTCAACATATTGTCTATTAGAAGCATTTCTATTTATAACATATCATTGGGATGACTCATGAAAAAATTTGCTTGAACAAAGGAAAAGGTCATGATGACATATAAGTAAAGGTCATGATGACATATTGTGTAATTTAATGAGCTTATAACATGTACTTGATAAACTTAGCTGATGAATAGCTAATGGAAAATTTTGTTTAAATAAAGGTAAAGGTCATGTCACATTAACATTCAAGGTATTTCTTTTGATCAAAGCAGCCTTTTTGAAATTATAGCCAGTTTAAGATTTTAATATTTCTCCATAGGTTAATAACATGACTGGCAATATGCCAAGTTTGTATTGATTTTCTGTCAACATATTGTCTATTAGAAGCATTTCTATTTATAACATATCATTAGGATGACTCATGAAAAAAATTTGCTTGAACAAAGGAAGTAAAAGTCATGATGACATATTGTGTAATATAAAGAGCTTATAACATGTACTTGATAAACTTAGCTGATGAATAGCTAATGGGAAATTTTGTTTAAGTAAAGGTAAAGGTCATGTCACATTAACATTCAAGGTATTTCTTTTTATCAAAGCAGCCTTTTTGAAATTATAGCCAGTTTAAGATTTTAATATTTCTCCATAGGTTAATAACATGACTGGCAATATGCCAAGTTTGTATTGATTTTCTGTCAACATATGCATTGTCTATTAGAAGCATTTCTTTTTATAACTTATCATTAGGATGACTCATGGAAAAATTTGCTTGAAATAAGGAAAAGGTCATGATGACATATAAGTAAAGGTCATGATGACATATTGTGTAATTCAAAGAGTTTATAACATGTACTACTTAGCTGACCAATATCTGATGGAAAATTTTGTTTAAATAAAGGTAAAGGTCGTGTCACATTAACTTTCAAGGTATTTCAAAAGAAACCTGCTACAGTAATTTTCCTTCCATATAACATGTAAGCTGGATAGCTGATGGAAAATTTCAATATGATAAAGGTTAAGGCCGTGTCATATTTCAGTATTTTACAGTTGAACTTACAATGAGTGCAGAAAAATATAGAGAAGTAAGGTATGTTCTTATTTCACTTACTTTTCAATACATGAACATGTGTTTTAGATTTGCTTAAATATTATTGTCGAATTACAGAAATAATGATTGATTAATTTAATATATTTTTTTTTACAAAAATGAAATCCTGGACAATAATATCCAAAGAAAGTTTATGCTTTAATTGCACATTTAACCACAACATCCATCTTTTGTGGTCCACGGGAACTTTAAACTCATTGAATGCTAGATGTGCAGCATAGCTTGGAAGGCTTGTGACATATATATATATTTTTTAAAAATTTGTATGTACTTTATTTTTGGTATCAGTCATCATGTTTGAGTGCACTGGTATCTTGCAAAAGAAAGTTCAATTTCTATTTGATTTAATGTGATGAAAATTTTGTGACAGTATCTAAAACTAATGCTGAGAATATTTTTGTAGTATATATGCTTTATTTATTATTAAGTTCAAATGCAAGGGCGTTTTTTTTTCAGGAATATGTCCACTGAACATTCATTTACAAATTTGAACTAACTTTGATTAGAATATGGATCTATTAAATTATGGTGAGTATGGTTAGATAATAATCCTTAGAAAACATTAATTTCTAAAATTTGGGACTTAAATCCCAAACAAAGTGAGTTAAAATTTCAGTGCAAAAATAGTTGCTTTTGGGATGAAATACAATTTATATATATAATAATTAATTTTCTTTCACTTACTATTTATATTTTATCCACTTAAAAATAATTGAAAATACATTGAATTTTATTAGTTAGATTGAGAAATCAGTTTTAAAAGCAAGATGTTGTTACAAAAGATTTATGAACTCTATTTTGCCTTATAGATGTGAATATTGTATATTTTTTTTTGCAAGAAGCAAATAGGCACCAAAGTTGCATTTCAGGATCAAAAGTCCAAAAGGGCAACGAAATGACAAAACAAGTAGACACGAACGAGAACAGCATGAAGAAACATTAATCATAAAAAAACACAAAAACAACCAAACAATTATCAACAACGTGAACTCAAGGCATGCAAGAGTGAACCCGGGTGCTCCGAAAGATTTAGCAATTCCTATTAAACACATATTTTGAATGATCGCTTAATATATGAAAAGGTCATGAAGTACGTATGTAACATTTATTACAGAGCCATTTTTTGTATTTTTCAGGAAGAGACAAGAGAACTATATTTTACATCTGTCTTACTTGATTTAGATTGTGTTATACAGAGCTAGCAGGGATTGTTTTCCTTAGAATGAAAACTACAATACTTTACACAGTATTTTTGACCGTTTTGACAAAATATCTGGTGAGTCAAATAAATATTTATTTGAACCAAAAAATAACTTAAGGTAATTGATTGTTTGAAAAAATCGAAACCAGGTAGGTGTTAAAAGAAGTACCTAAACTTTTTGTAATTTTGTACAAAAAATCTCCACATGTTATATAATTTCAGGATACATAAAAGTGTTTATAAAATCAATATGTTTTTAAAAAAAATACCGAATAGTGACAGAAGGTGACAAATATGTATTATCTTTCCTGTGATGGTGGCATTAACTTTTTGTAAGACTTTTTGGGGAAATGAAATACTTCAATTTATTTTATTTATTGCTCGAACTCAATTTATACAATAATTGGTTTAGGCACAATGGATAATAGAAGTATATATATAATAAAGTATAATAAACACAATGATGATGAAATTTAGACAATTTACAATGTAAATATATATTGGTTTTATATTAATTTGTGGTTTCTTATTTCTAAACAGTTTGATATAAAGTTGGAAGACATCTTCAGTACAAATGAAAACTTGTTATTGAGTAGAAGTTTTACTTTTTCATTGTTGCTCATAAAATTGTATTGTTTGTATATGGAACTTATTTTCTTACTAAAATCATCTCTCTGTGTCTTATAAAAATTGCAATAAAAAAGAAAATGAAATTCATCTTCAACAGAGATATTACATATTGGACATATTCTTTGTTCTAAAGGTATTTGAAGATGTCTCCCTTTTTCAATCATTAACTGATGAGAGCTTGTCCTAAGTCTACAAATCATGGCCCTATCCAATACATTGGTCAGTTTATCAACATAAGCTGGTCTCTCCCCACTTTCGTAGACTCCCAAAAAGAAATTTAGTTTGGCATTATTCTTTAAATTTGAATTTTGTGTTTGTTGGCACGTATCTTTAATTCTTTGCTTGACTTGATTTAAATTTGCTTTGAGCATAAAATTATTACTGTTCAAATAACTAAAACCCAATGAGTTTAAAATATTGTGGACTTTCTTGATCCATGGGTTTGTATTTTTTGTGAGGTTATAAATGTCGTATGCTAGACTGTTTATATTATTAATTAAATGATTATAAAATCCTAAAATTGCAGAGCTTATTTTACTTGTGATGGGTAATCTAGCTAATTCTGCTCGACACGCATCATTAGAAGTTTTACAATGAACTCCAAGAATTTCTTTAATGAATTTGATATGGAACTTTTCAATAAAATTTGATGTATCATTTTTAAGAGAAAAATCTATGCCCCAAATTTCACAACAATAAAGTAAAATAGGAGAAACAAGAGAGTCAAATAGTTTTTCTAGGAGTCTACAGGGATTATTGAGACCAACACATTTTTTAATCTTAAAATATGCTTTCCTTGCTTTATCGATTAAAATATCGATTGCAGCATTAAAATTACCATTATATTTCATAGATATTCCCAAATAAGTATATTCAGTTACAGTCTCAATTACAGAATTATTAAAATTGAATGCATTTTTGAATGTTTTACCATTTGAGTTAAATACTAATACTTTTGATTTTTCTGTATTTACTTCAAGTTTCCATGATTTGCAGTAGGACTCTAAATTATTCAGACAATTTTGTAAACCTAAATCACTTTCTGACAATAAAACAATGTCATCAGCATATAGGAGTATATTAAAAGAGGAGTTACCAATGACCACTGGATCAGTATTGGGCTGATTTAAATGATTAACCAAATCATTTATAAAGAAATTAAACAGAATAGGGCTCAGCACATCTCCTTGCTTAACCCCACGTTCAGATATACAGCTTTGACTTAAACCGTTTCCAAATTTTATTCGATATAATGTATCAGTATACATTGAAATAAGAATCCTAGAAATTTTAGGAGGAAAATTTTTCTGAAGAATCTTATAAAAAAGACCTGTCCTCCAAACAGTGTCAAATGCTTTCCGCAAATCAATGAAAGCAGCAAAAACTTTTTTATGCTTAAGTTTTTTTGTATCGATAATTGATTTTAATGTAAAAATATGATCAGATGTTCGGTGGTTCTCTTTGAACCCAATTTGATGGTTGCTAATAAGTTGATTATCATCAATAAATTTTAAAACCCTGCCTAATATTATTTTGTTAAACAGTTTGCCTAAATTTGAAGTAATGGAGATACCTCTATAGTTTCCGGGGTCAAACTTGTCCCCCTTTTTATGGATAAGTACTAAGTGGCTTTCATTCCATATTTTTGGAAATGTGCCACTTTTTAAGACAATATTAAAAAGTTTATGAAGTGGTTTTAATAGGACTGGAACACCATTCTTTAGCATTTCATTTGAAATCATATCAGAGGATGAGGACTTCCCATTGCGAAGAGAGGTAATAGCCTCCCTTATCTCATCCAGTGATATTTCCTCATCATATTTTGTTGAACTTGTTTCAGACTTCAAGTTTTGAAATAAACTTTTGAAATTATTAATAATGTTTTTTTGGAATTGGTTATTGTTATCATCCTTTTTATTGAGTCTTTTATAGAAATTAACAAAAGACTCACATGGAAGTTTTATATTTTCTGATTTGGATTTTCTATCCAGTTTATTTAAGAGATTCCAAAAAGATTTTGGGTTCTTATCATCTGTGTCCGCTAACTCTGTACATATTTTCTTTTTGTACAGTTTCTCTTCATATTTATTTAGACGCCTTAATTTTGACCTTAATGAATAAAATTTCTTCCTGTATTCAGCATTTTCAGGATATTTTCCAACAAGTTTTTGATAGTTTTTAACAGAATTATATAGATCTTTACAGTTTTCAGATGTCCAGGGTTTGGCCTTAGGTTTTATAGTTTTACTGCTTAGTGGTTTTGTTATCAATTTAGCAGACTGTTTTGCACAGTCTAATAAAATAGAACTCAAGTTATTTACAGCAGTATCAGTGTCGATAAATGATGCACCTATGAAATCTTGCATCTGTTTACAATTTATTTCACTATTAATGTTTTGTTTATATTTTTCAATAGCCTCTGGGGTCCACAAAAATTTTCCTGGGAGGGGATCCAGTGGACATTGATATTCCTTGCTTCTAGTACCAAAAGAAGCAAATATTGTACAACTTATGGCACAATGGTTTGAAAGAGCAGTAAAATCATGTACCTCAAAGTAACCAATACTATTAAACAAATCTTGTGACACTAAAATATAATCTACTACACTACACCCATTGTATGTAATACAAGTGAAATTACCTAGACAGTCACCTATTTTGCGACCATTTAAAATCCGTAGACTTGACTCTTTACATAAATTTAGTAAAAGTTTTCCACTATTATTTAAAGATTTAGAGTCTTTATTATTTCTTGGCATGAAATGATCTTCTAAATATTGATTGAAAAGAAAGAATTATAGCTAGGCATATGATATTTGGCATACAGACAGTTAAGGTTTATGTTCTACGCACATGGGTCTATGCAACACTCACCATGCCATGTGACCCTGACCACACTTGTTTCAAATAAAGGTATATCATAAATGTAAAAATGTCTACACTATTCACAGTTGTCATTAACATTATGTCTCCCCCCACTTTTGTGGGGAGACATATTGTTTTTGTCGTGTCCGTCCGTCCGTCTGTCCGTTACAAAGTTTGTCAGCGCAACTCCTCTGAAACTACTGAACCGAATTCAATGAAACTTGGTATATAGGAAGGACACCATATGTTGTTGTGCAAATTAGCAGGAAATTTTGATCCTCAAATTTTTGTGGGAGTTATGGCCCTTTGAACTTAGAAATTTGCTGAAAATCCTCATTGTCATCTTGTCAGCGCAACTTCTCTGAAACTACTGAACTGAATTAAATGAAACTTGGTATATAGGAAGGACACTATGTGTAGTTGTTTATATTAGCAGGAAATTGTGATCCTCAAATTTTTGGAGGAGTTATGGCCTTTTGAACTTAGAACTTTTTGGGGGAAACGGGGGGGGGGAGACATCGATTTTGTAGGCAAAAACAAACTTTAATTTTTATTTTACAACATATTTATTTGATAAGAAATTTCTAAATATATAAATTTCTTTTGAATTATGTACCAGGTTCAGTTATTTATGAAAGTATGATATAATATATATTTCAGATGATGTCTAAAAGAAGAAGACTGTTGTCTCCTTTTGACATGGTTGAAACGGATCTCCATGGGATAGTCAAGCGTTTCAAGGATGAAATAACTTCATGCTGTACAAATGTTCAGGATTTTAATTTGCCAGATGATTATTTCTTCCAATATCAAAATGAACAAGTGAAAGATGTTCCTTGCAAAAGACGTAGAAGGGGAACAAAACACAAAAATTCAGCTGCAAAGAGACAAAAGGACAAGGAACGGAAACGTAAAGAAAGACAGTTAAAAAGAGAAGCACTGCTTACTCCTGTTGATAATACATGTAGTTGTAATGACAATCTGTTTGAATCACCATGGAAAAAAATGTATACAGGAAACGCAACATATAGAGACAATAAAAAGAGAGATAGTAAATTACGATACAGTGTGTGCTTATCTTATAAAAGAGCATCAAAGAAAAGAAGTAAAACACAATATGCAAAAGATCCATTGTACAGGCAAATGAAACAAACAGCAAGTTCAACTAAGTATAAGTCGAATTTGAATTTTCAAAAAACTGTCAAGCAAGCTAGTATAGCCAAGTATAAATCAAATTTGAAGTTTCAAAAAGCTGTGAAGCAAGCTAGTAAAGCCAAGTATAAGTCGAATTTGAAGTTTCAAAATGCAGTCAAGCAGGCTAGTGCTGAGAAATATAAATCAAATGTGAAATTTAAAGAACAAATGAAACAAAAGTATAAAGATGATCCTGAATATTCAAAGAGATTAAAAGAATTGATGCTTCTTAAGTACAGACATGATGTGCTTATAAGAGAGAGAAAAAAACAGGCACTTAGACAGCATTATATTCAAAACCAAGTGTTCAGAGAGAGGAAAATAAAACTGATTCAACAAAAACGTTCTAAACACATAATGAAGATAACTGAACTAAATCGATTATCAACATGGTTTAATGAACAAGTGCGAGAAGGGCCTACATACATATGCTCTGTTTGCAACAAATTTAAATTCAGAAAACAAGTTATTGAATGTAAGAAGGAACTTTACACAGAAAGAGGAGCAAAGTGCATAGCCATGGCAGATCTCTGTATAAGTCAGACGTTTTGTTCTCCATGTTCTAACCAGTGTGAAAAAATATGTAAGGTTGCAAATCACAAACTTTGGATATGTTTCACATGTCATCGTCATATTATTCAATGCAAGATGACAGTTGATGCTCATGCAAATGGATTGCAGTTACCAGTGATACCAGAAGAACTAAAAAGATTGAACAAGTTAGAACGGCAGCTTGTGTCTTTACGTATACCATTTATGAAGCTTGTTCAGCTTCCAAAGGGAAAACAGAGGGGTGTAATTGGACCTTGTGTATCGGTACCAACAGATGTAGAGAAAACAACAAAAGTTCTACCTCATAGTGATGATGAAGCCCAGCTTATAAGGTGTAAACTGAAACGAAAACTCACATATAAAGGTCATAGTCAGTATGAATTTGTTAGTTCAAAGAAAATTGCAACTGCTTTGGATGTTTTGAAGACCACAAATCCACACTATCGTGAAATGACATTTAATAAATCATGGAATGAAACAGTTCCCCCGGATCTCCAAGACATTTCAACAAAAGAAAATGACTCTCAAGAGACTACAGATGAACAATCAGATAATAATGAACAGGAAGATGAGGAACTGTCTATTTGCACCCATGGCATGCCATCTGATACATGCTTGCAACCCGTTGATATAGGTCAGGAAATGTTAGACCAACACTTTGATGATATATTTTGTGTGGCTCCAGGAGAAGGGAAAACTCCAGTTGCAATGATGCAAGAAGAAGGAAATGAGGCAATGTCTTTTCCTGTTCAGTTTTCTGATGGAAATACGGGGTCGTATGATTCAAAGAGAAAATCTCGTATAACAAGAACAAGGTATTTTCATACAAGACTCCTTAATGCTGATAGCCGATTTGCGAGTGATCCTTCTTATATATTCTATGCTCAATATCTCTCGGAGCTGGAACAAGTTATTTCAAAAGTTTCAATTGCACTGAGAAAAGGTAGTTGCAAAGATAGGGCTGGAAGTGCAATTACTGCAAATATGCTTACAGACAGAAACCAACTGAAAAACTTATTAACATCGGATCAAGGTTATAAATTTTTAACACCTATCCGTGGAACACCTCCTTATTGGCAAGCAGCATTAAGAGATTTGATGGCTACCATTCGTCAGCTTGGAATTCCAACCTGGTTTGCAACATTTTCAGCTGCTGACATGAGATGGACTGAAATTCTAAAAGTAATGATGGACCAGCAGCAGTGTACACAATTATTAGAAGATCTTGACTGGACTGGTAAGGCAGAGATTTTAAGAAACAATCCTGTTATGAATGCTATCATGTTTGACCACAGGTTTAACACATTTTTAAAGGAGATCATTATAAAATGTGGAATTATTGGTGAGGTCAAGGACCATTTCCATCGCATCGAATTCCAACAGCGTGGATCACCTCATGCACATTGCTTGTTTTGGATAAAGGATGCACCACAGTTGGATAAGGAAGACGATCAAACAGTTTGTGATTTCATTGATAAATATGTTACTTGTGAGTTACCTAACAAAAACACTGATCCAGAATTGTATGAAAAAGTCACTAGTGTGCAACAGCATAGCAAGAATCACAGCAAGGCATGTAAAACAAAATCAACAACTTGCCGTTTTGACTTTCCTCGGCCACCATCAAGAAAAACATTTATATCTCGACCAAAAAATCTTACTGACCAATCTGAAGACGTGAAAACAAATGCACAGAATATCTTAAAGAAACTTTGGACTGTTATTCAAGATGGAAATGTAGAAAACATTACAACTGACAATTTATTTAATGCTGCCGGGATTACTCAAGAAGACTTTGAAACTGCTTCAAGCATTCTCACTAAAAGAATAAGCATAACTTTGAAGCGCAGTGCTTCTGATGTTTGGATAAACCAATACAATCCCCAGTTACTCAGATGTTGGAATGCAAATCTAGATTTACAATATATTACAGACCCATATTCCTGCGTAATGTACATTATTTCCTACATTTCTAAAGCAGAACGAGAAATGGGAGCTGTTTTAGAAAATGCTAGAAAAGAAGCTTCAGAAGGAAATTTAGATGCACATCAAGCAATGAAGAAAATAAGTGGAGCTTACTTTCGTCAACGCGAAGTCAGTGCACAGGAAGCATCATACAGAGTTTGTGGTCTCCATTTGAAGCAGTCTTCTAGGAAGGTTCAGTTTGCTCCAACTGGTGATAATCAGGTGAAAATGAGTCTGCCCTTAAATGTAATAAAGATGAAAGTAGATCATTTGGAAGAAGACAGTATTTGGATGCCTTCTTTATATGATAGATACAAAAACAGACCAGACACAGACGAGTTTCACAATCTGTCTTATGCTTCATTCTGCTCTGAATATCGTATTTTATCAGCATCACAAGTGCCAAAGGATCTGTCAAAGTCAAATGCATTTAAACTGCAGAACAATTTAGGATATATCATGAAACGTTCACGAACTGACCCAGCTATTGTTCGGTTTGCAAGATTTTCACCAGAGAAACAGCCTGAATTGTACTATCAGTCAAGTCTTCAACTCTTTCTGCCACACAGAACAGACAGTCAGTTAAAACCTCAGTTTGATAGTTATGAAGAAATGTACAAGAGCGGAGCAGTGGTTATACCGCCTATGGAAAATCCTAAAAGTGTTAAATCTATTGTGGACATGAATAGACAAAAATTTGAAATAAATGCAGACGCATTAGATGAGGCACAAAATATTATCGACATGCATGGCCCATTAGATGATGCATGGGCATTAATAGCTCCTGAAGCTGAAGCTGACCGTTTGGAAACAAAAGATAAACAACACATTACAGATGAAGACAGTTTAGAAATTCCTGATTTAGACACTCTAAGGAGACCAAAAAGTACAACTGGCAATGACATAGAAATTAGACAGACTAAGTTCCCTAGGAAGGAAATGCAAACTCTTAAAAAACAACTCAATAAGGAGCAAATGTCTGTGTTTTATCAAATAAGACAATGGTGTCTTGACAAGATTAATGGTAAAAATCCTGATCCGTTTTGTTTGTTTATTAATGGTGGAGCAGGTACCGGTAAGAGCCAATTAATCAAGTGCTTGTACCACGAGGCAACTGAAATCTTATCTCCACATACACAGAATCCAGATAACATTGTTGTTTTACTTACAGCACCAACTGCAACCGCCGCATTTCATATAGGTGGAATCACTCTTCATCAAGCTTTTTCATTAAAGAGATATCTACCATTGCCATATGTTTACATGAGAGATGATGAACTCAATAAACTGCGCTCAAAATATCAAAGTCTGAACATTTTAATCATAGACGAAATATCAATGGTTGGACAAAGAGTTTTGGTATATGTCAATGAGAGGCTGCGTCAAATAAAACAAAGTGGGAGTGCAGTCTTTGGAAACACGTGTGTGGTTGCAGTAGGTTATTTTTACCAATTGCCTCCGGTAAGACAAAAATGTTTATTTGACTTAAGAGCAGAAAATTTCTTTCCGCTTTGGAGTTCAAATTTTTCAATCGTAGAACTTAAACAAATTATGAGGCAGAAAGATGACTTAGTTTTTGCTCAGTTGCTAAATAGATTGAGAATAAAGAAAAAGACAGAGTCCCTTCAGGCAGAAGACCGGACTAACTTGGAACAGTGTATTCAGCGTGTTTTACCTGCTGATACCCTACATATTTTTGGAAAAAATGATGAAGTCGATTGTCATAATTCCAATATGATATCAAAAATTTGTGAGCATACAGAAATTATACCAGCTCAAGATTATGATAAAGATCCAAAAACGGGAAGACTTACACCAAGAGAATCCCCATATGACACTAAACATGATTTCTTACCAGCACATCTAGAGCTTGGAAAAAACGCTAGAGTCATGCTTACTCGAAATATTGATGTGACAGGTGGTTTAGTCAATGGTGCAATGGGCACTATCACAGAGCTATTGCCAAAGAAGCCAGGGTCGTCCATATTGCATGCAGTGAAAGTATTATTTGACAATGAAAAAATCACATTGAAGAATGATCAATCTCAGCCAATGTCTCATCAGTCAATTCAGATTAAATCAATTGAAGAGGATCTACAGAATAATGCTGTTAGAAGACAATTGCCTTTACAATTAGCGTGGGCATGTACAGCACATAAGGTCCAGGGAATGACAACAAATAAAGCAGTTGTATCAATGAAGAATGTGTTTGCTGCTGGTATGGCATACGTTGCACTCAGTCGAGTCACTTCAATGAACGGATTATCAATTCAAGATTTCGATGAAAATAAAATTTATTGTAATGAAGAGGTTTTGAGATCAACAGAAATAATGCCTAAATTTCTAATTCCAGACAACATTCAAACTGTTAATGAAAACCACATTTCTATTTTGCTTCACAATATTCAAGGATTGAAAGCACATATTGATGACTTAAGAGCAAATCCTAGTATAACAAACGTGAATGTTATCTGCTTAACAGAAACATGGTTGGAAAATGACTCATTGGCTCCTGAACTTGACAATATGTTGTTTAAACATAAACCAAGATGTTTATCTTATCCATTTGATAGAATGGAGTATGAAGTATCATTGAGAGAATCAGCTAAGACAATGTTTAAAGATCTGGAATCGGCCAAACATGGTGGTGTAGGCATTTATGTTGACAAAGAGACATCACACTGTTATAATTCTATGAACTCAATCATGATGGAATGTGTTGTTATGAATGTCAAAGACATAAAAACTAATCTGGTACTTATATACAAGCCCAAGACATACACTACATCACTATTCTTGGAGGAGCTAAACAAAATACTTATGATGATCAAAGATGATGACATGTCTACTATATTGTTAGGAGATTTCAATGAAAACATTCTGAAATCATATACTCCCGTCAAAGACTTCATGGAAAATCATGGATTTTCTCAGCTGGTGATAGGCCCAACTACAGATGGAGACACTTGTATTGATCACGTTTATCTGAGTGGCAATTTGAAAATTTCATTGCAAACTTTGCAAACATATTACAGTTACCATAACATGATTCTTCTAAAAGTTGCAATTAAATAACAGTGTTGATTATGTTAAGTTGTGTTCAAGAACATTGCTACAAATATCAAACAAAATTTTAAATTAACATAAATTAAGTAATTAATATATTGATGAAATAAGTATAATCTATTGATTCAGGAGAAGGATATTGTGTGGTGTATATTGAAAACTTATTAATGCTCATAAATATCTATAGTCATCGACATATATGGTATCTCTGTAAATCGTCTGTTTTCTTACTATCTTCAGTATGACAAATAACCATTAATTCGTTATCTAGTAACTCATCAAGTTCTTCAAATAAAGGCCCGAAACTCGACATAATTACATTTTGTAGCTTGAGTACTGTTTTGGTCACACTAATTCACCATTTCAGTTGAAAAATCTAGTTTCACAGCCAACATTTGGAAGACTCTTTTATCATATCATTCTCATTTAGTGTTAAGATTGACCTCATCATGTGAATATATGCATTTTGTATTATAAATGTACATTTCATTTTTTCACCAACATAATAAATATTATTTGTACTTATAATCTCATATTGTCATTTGATATTTTAAGATACAGATGCAGTTTTGAAAATAGTTAATTCGGTTTGTGCATATTTCAAGGATTAACTTCTCATCAGCTTTATTTAATCAAAACATTTGTTATTTTATTATTCAAAAGTCAAATCTCAATGTGTTGAAAGAAAAGTCCAAAACCTTCTAACTGAAAGTCAATTTCAAGCACTTCCCAGCACCTTTTGAATGAAATTTTGTATCTACATTATATTCAGTTGTGCATTTGACCACGAAAATTTGATCCTTATAACATTTTTATGGAAATTTTCATTTATCAACTTATCAGCGCAACTCCTACAAAACAACTGTATGAAATTTAATGAAAAATTTATAAATTAAGTACACCATGTGGATTTGTGTATACTACCAGGGATTGATAGTTGTCAAATGTTGTGAGAGTTATTGCCTTTGAACCTAGAAATTCACAGAACATCCTCACTTATCATTGTGTAAGTCAGTACAACTCCTCTTAAACTTCTGTACAGAATTATGTGAAACTTTGTATGAAGCTTGTACATGATATGCAGTTATGCATATTATCAGAAAATTGTATCAGAGTAATATACCTTTGAATTTAGAATTTTTGGGGAAAACATATGTTTTTGCAGACAATAACAAACTAATTCTGTTATACAAATCAAAATCACTAGTGATCAAAGGTACACAAAAATGAAATGCATAAAAATCATATTCAATTTGACCAAAACAAAAAAAAGTCTAGAAAAACAAATCATAGAAATAAGTGCACAAACAGCAAATGGAGTACATCAAGGTGGGTCTCCTGGAAAATAAAGGTAATAAGAATTTTTAAAAAAGAAATAGAATGATCAATATCAATGTCCAAGAACAAATAAAAAAAAAACATGGAAGACATACCTGAAAATTTTGTTATAACACAGAATTAGGTCATGACATATTGAAATTGAGAGAGCTTTGAACATGAACTTTTTAACTTTACACACAAAATGGAGTGACATATGCTATTTCTAGAAATGGCATTTATATCTAGTTATTATTATTATTCTTTTTCCAATGAATTTTGTCCAGACTAATGTGAGAAAACTACTGGACCAAAAGACTTGAAATTTGAAATGAACATAGACTTTAATTTGAAATTATACCAAATTTTTTTTTTGGTGATCAAAGCTGCCATTTTTAAATTATTACGATTTTAAAGTTTAAAAATTCCCATAGGTTTAACATTGGCTGGCAGAAAGCCAAGTTGGTATTGATTTTCTCTGTTAACATGTGTCGTCTGCTACAGGTAAATAATGTGTTTTGTCCAAAGCTTTCTGAGAAAACCACTTGATTAAATGTTTCAAAATTTATAGTATGATTAGACTATAATACAAAGTTTTATCAAATTTTTTTTTTAGTTGATCGAAGCAGGCATTTTCAAATTATCGCCAATTAAAGATTTTCTGTTTTCCCCATAGGTTTAACATTAACTGGCAACATGCCAAGTTAGTATTGATTTTCTGTCAAGATATAGTCATTTCTATTTATAAACATATCATTATGATGACTCATGGAAAATCTTGTTAGGACAAAGATAAAGGTCATGATGACATATTGTAATTCATTGAAAGGTTTAAGATTGACTGAATTTGTATTGATTTTCTGTCAACAGTAATTTCTATTTTAAACCTATCATTGAGTAATTTCTATTTTTAAACCTATCATTAGGATGTCTCATGGAAAAATTTGCTTGAAAAAAGCAAGCATGTATTGCATGTATTGATTTTCTGTCAACATGCATCATCTGCTAGAGTAACCTATCATTGAGTAATTTCTATTTATAAACCTATCACAAGGATGACTCATGGAAAATTTTGCTTAAACCAAGGTAAAGGTCATGCTGACATAGAGCTTATAACATGTACTTAATGAACTTTAAAGCTTTTTCTCAAACATATTGACAACAACACTATCAGGCAACTGCAATGTTTATTTATATCATGGTCGACATGTTTCGCCCAAAGAAGGGCGTCATCAGGACAAAATTAAATCTCACTGAAGTACAAAAAGTGGTACTTTATAAAGTCACATGATTTAGCAATTATGACGTTACTGTAAACAAGAACATTAAACTTATCATGACTTTGAGGTTATTTAAAAGCTTTTTGAGTAAACTACTTTTCAAATGTTTCAAAATTTTAAATATACCTAGACTATAATTTAAAGTTTTATCATTTTTTTTCTAGTTGATCAAAGCAGCCATTTTGAAATGATCAACAGTTTAAGATTCTAAGATTTCCCCATGGGTTTAACATTGACTGCAGGCAATATATCAAGTTTGTATTGATTTTCTGTCAAAGACTAGAGAACAAAAGTAAAGGTTATGATGACATATAGGTACAGGTCATAATGACATTTTGTAACTGAAAGAGCTTATAACATGTACTTAATAAACTTTACGCACAAAACCAAGTGACATATGCTATTTTTTCAAAACTAATGTCAAAAAATGACTTGATCAACAGTCTTGAAATTTTAAATTCTATTATATTTTCGTTTTAAGTTTTGCCATTTTTTTTAGTTGATAGCATCAGTCATTTTTTAATTATCATGATTTAAAAGTTTAAAAAATTCCCATAGGTTTAATATTGACTGGCATATTGATTTTCTTTCTTAATATGCTTTGTCTGCTATGAACAAACAATGCATTTTGTCTGAAGCTTTTTGAGAAAACCATTTGATGAAATGTTTCAAAATTTTAAAATGCCTAGACTATAATTTAAAGTTTTGTTTTTTTCTAGTTGATCGAGGCAGCCTTTTTGAAATTA
The DNA here is from genome assembly GCA_963971305.1 of Arcuatula senhousia. Lineage (NCBI taxonomy): Eukaryota > Metazoa > Mollusca > Bivalvia > Mytilida > Mytilidae > Arcuatula > Arcuatula senhousia. The sequence continues at coordinate 52,868,220 of OZ020309.1, forward strand.
TAGCAACTTTAAGATTTTGATATTTCTGCATAGGTTAATAACATGACTGGCAATATGCCAAGTTTGTATTGATTTTCTGTCAACATATTGTCTATTAGAAGCATTTCTATTTATAACATATCATTGGGATGACTCATGAAAAAATTTGCTTGAACAAAGGAAAAGGTCATGATGACATATAAGTAAAGGTCATGATGACATATTGTGTAATTTAATGAGCTTATAACATGTACTTGATAAACTTAGCTGATGAATAGCTAATGGAAAATTTTGTTTAAATAAAGGTAAAGGTCATGTCACATTAACATTCAAGGTATTTCTTTTGATCAAAGCAGCCTTTTTGAAATTATAGCCAGTTTAAGATTTTAATATTTCTCCATAGGTTAATAACATGACTGGCAATATGCCAAGTTTGTATTGATTTTCTGTCAACATATTGTCTATTAGAAGCATTTCTATTTATAACATATCATTAGGATGACTCATGAAAAAAATTTGCTTGAACAAAGGAAGTAAAAGTCATGATGACATATTGTGTAATATAAAGAGCTTATAACATGTACTTGATAAACTTAGCTGATGAATAGCTAATGGGAAATTTTGTTTAAATAAAGGTAAAGGTCATGTCACATTAACATTCAAGGTATTTCTTTTTATCAAAGCAGCCTTTTTGAAATTATAGCCAGTTTAAGATTTTAATATTTCTCCATAGGTTAATAACATGACTGGCAATATGCCAAGTTTGTATTGATTTTCTGTCAACAAATGCATTGTCTATTAGAAGCATTTCTTTTTATAACTTATCATTAGGATGACTCATGGAAAAATTTGCTTGAAATAAGGAAAAGGTCATGATGACATATAAGTAAAGGTCATGATGACATATTGTGTAATTCAAAGAGTTTATAACATGTACTACTTAGCTGACCAATATCTGATGGAAAATTTTGTTTAAATAAAGGTAAAGGTCGTGTCACATTAACTTTCAAGGTATTTCAAAAGAAACCTGCTACAGTAATTTTCCTTCCATATAACATGTAAGCTGGATAGCTGATGGAAAATTTCAATATGATAAAGGTTAAGGCCGTGTCATATTTCAGTATTTTACAGTTGAACTTACAATGAGTGCAGAAAAATATAGAGAAGTAAGGTATGTTCTTATTTCACTTACTTTTCAATACATGAACATGTGTTTTAGATTTGCTTAAATATTATTGTCGAATTACAGAAATAATGATTGATTAATTTAATATATTTTTTTTTACAAAAATGAAATCCTGGACAATAATATCCAAAGAAAGTTTATGCTTTAATTGCACATTTAACCACAACATCCATCTTTTGTGGTCCACGGGAACTTTAAACTCATTGAATGCTAGATGTGCAGCATAGCTTGGAAGGCTTGTGACATATATATATATTTTTTAAAAATTTGTATGTACTTTATTTTTGGTATCAGTCATCATGTTTGAGTGCACTGGTATCTTGCAAAAGAAAGTTCAATTTCTATTTGATTTAATGTGATGAAAATTTTGTGACAGTATCTAAAACTAATGCTGAGAATATTTTTGTAGTATATATGCTTTATTTATTATTAAGTTCAAATGCAAGGGCGTTTTTTTTTCAGGAATATGTCCACTGAACATTCATTTACAAATTTGAACTAACTTTGATTAGAATATGGATCTATTAAATTATGGTGAGTATGGTTAGATAATAATCCTTAGAAAACATTAATTTCTAAAATTTGGGACTTAAATCCCAAACAAAGTGAGTTAAAATTTCAGTGCAAAAATAGTTGCTTTTGGGATGAAATACAATTTATATATATAATAATTAATTTTCTTTCACTTACTATTTATATTTTATCCACTTAAAAATAATTGAAAATACATTGAATTTTATTAGTTAGATTGAGAAATCAGTTTTAAAAGCAAGATGTTGTTACAAAAGATTTATGAACTCTATTTTGCCTTATAGATGTGAATATTGTATATTTTTTTTTGCAAGAAGCAAATAGGCACCAAAGTTGCATTTCAGGATCAAAAGTCCAAAAGGGCAACGAAATGACAAAACAAGTAGACACGAACGAGAACAGCATGAAGAAACATTAATCATAAAAAAACACAAAAACAACCAAACAATTATCAACAACGTGAACTCAAGGCATGCAAGAGTGAACCCGGGTGCTCCGAAAGATTTAGCAATTCCTATTAAACACATATTTTGAATGATCGCTTAATATATGAAAAGGTCATGAAGTACGTATGTAACATTTATTACAGAGCCATTTTTTGTATTTTTCAGGAAGAGACAAGAGAACTATATTTTACATCTGTCTTACTTGATTTAGATTGTGTTATACAGAGCTAGCAGGGATTGTTTTCCTTAGAATGAAAACTACAATACTTTACACAGTATTTTTGACCGTTTTGACAAAATATCTGGTGAGTCAAATAAATATTTATTTGAACCAAAAAATAACTTAAGGTAATTGATTGTTTGAAAAAATCGAAACCAGGTAGGTGTTAAAAGAAGTACCTAAACTTTTTGTAATTTTGTACAAAAAATCTCCACATGTTATATAATTTCAGGATACATAAAAGTGTTTATAAAATCAATATGTTTTTAAAAAAAATACCGAATAGTGACAGAAGGTGACAAATATGTATTATCTTTCCTGTGATGGTGGCATTAACTTTTTGTAAGACTTTTTGGGGAAATGAAATACTTCAATTTATTTTATTTATTGCTCGAACTCAATTTATACAATAATTGGTTTAGGCACAATGGATAATAGAAGTATATATATAATAAAGTATAATAAACACAATGATGATGAAATTTAGACAATTTACAATGTAAATATATATTGGTTTTATATTAATTTGTGGTTTCTTATTTCTAAACAGTTTGATATAAAGTTGGAAGACATCTTCAGTACAAATGAAAACTTGTTATTGAGTAGAAGTTTTACTTTTTCATTGTTGCTCATAAAATTGTATTGTTTGTATATGGAACTTATTTTCTTACTAAAATCATCTCTCTGTGTCTTATAAAAATTGCAATAAAAAAGAAAATGAAATTCATCTTCAACAGAGATATTACATATTGGACATATTCTTTGTTCTAAAGGTATTTGAAGATGTCTCCCTTTTTCAATCATTAACTGATGAGAGCTTGTCCTAAGTCTACAAATCATGGCCCTATCCAATACATTGGTCAGTTTATCAACATAAGCTGGTCTCTCCCCACTTTCGTAGACTCCCAAAAAGAAATTTAGTTTGGCATTATTCTTTAAATTTGAATTTTGTGTTTGTTGGCACGTATCTTTAATTCTTTGCTTGACTTGATTTAAATTTGCTTTGAGCATAAAATTATTACTGTTCAAATAACTAAAACCCAATGAGTTTAAAATATTGTGGACTTTCTTGATCCATGGGTTTGTATTTTTTGTGAGGTTATAAATGTCGTATGCTAGACTGTTTATATTATTAATTAAATGATTATAAAATCCTAAAATTGCAGAGCTTATTTTACTTGTGATGGGTAATCTAGCTAATTCTGCTCGACACGCATCATTAGAAGTTTTACAATGAACTCCAAGAATTTCTTTAATGAATTTGATATGGAACTTTTCAATAAAATTTGATGTATCATTTTTAAGAGAAAAATCTATGCCCCAAATTTCACAACAATAAAGTAAAATAGGAGAAACAAGAGAGTCAAATAGTTTTTCTAGGAGTCTACAGGGATTATTGAGACCAACACATTTTTTAATCTTAAAATATGCTTTCCTTGCTTTATCGATTAAAATATCGATTGCAGCATTAAAATTACCATTATATTTCATAGATATTCCCAAATAAGTATATTCAGTTACAGTCTCAATTACAGAATTATTAAAATTGAATGCATTTTTGAATGTTTTACCATTTGAGTTAAATACTAATACTTTTGATTTTTCTGTATTTACTTCAAGTTTCCATGATTTGCAGTAGGACTCTAAATTATTCAGACAATTTTGTAAACCTAAATCACTTTCTGACAATAAAACAATGTCATCAGCATATAGGAGTATATTAAAAGAGGAGTTACCAATGACCACTGGATCAGTATTGGGCTGATTTAAATGATTAACCAAATCATTTATAAAGAAATTAAACAGAATAGGGCTCAGCACATCTCCTTGCTTAACCCCACGTTCAGATATACAGCTTTGACTTAAACCGTTTCCAAATTTTATTCGATATAATGTATCAGTATACATTGAAATAAGAATCCTAGAAATTTTAGGAGGAAAATTTTTCTGAAGAATCTTATAAAAAAGACCTGTCCTCCAAACAGTGTCAAATGCTTTCCGCAAATCAATGAAAGCAGCAAAAACTTTTTTATGCTTAAGTTTTTTTGTATCGATAATTGATTTTAATGTAAAAATATGATCAGATGTTCGGTGGTTCTCTTTGAACCCAATTTGATGGTTGCTAATAAGTTGATTATCATCAATAAATTTTAAAACCCTGCCTAATATTATTTTGTTAAACAGTTTGCCTAAATTTGAAGTAATGGAGATACCTCTATAGTTTCCGGGGTCAAACTTGTCCCCCTTTTTATGGATAAGTACTAAGTGGCTTTCATTCCATATTTTTGGAAATGTGCCACTTTTTAAGACAATATTAAAAAGTTTATGAAGTGGTTTTAATAGGACTGGAACACCATTCTTTAGCATTTCATTTGAAATCATATCAGAGGATGAGGACTTCCCATTGCGAAGAGAGGTAATAGCCTCCCTTATCTCATCCAGTGATATTTCCTCATCATATTTTGTTGAACTTGTTTCAGACTTCAAGTTTTGAAATAAACTTTTGAAATTATTAATAATGTTTTTTTGGAATTGGTTATTGTTATCATCCTTTTTATTGAGTCTTTTATAGAAATTAACAAAAGACTCACATGGAAGTTTTATATTTTCTGATTTGGATTTTCTATCCAGTTTATTTAAGAGATTCCAAAAAGATTTTGGGTTCTTATCATCTGTGTCCGCTAACTCTTTACATATTTTCTTTTTGTACAGTTTCTCTTCATATTTATTTAGACGCCTTAATTTTGACCTTAATGAATAAAATTTCTTCCTGTATTCAGCATTTTCAGGATATTTTCCAACAAGTTTTTGATAGTTTTTAACAGAATTATATAGATCTTTACAGTTTTCAGATGTCCAGGGTTTGGCCTTAGGTTTTATAGTTTTACTGCTTAGTGGTTTTGTTATCAATTTAGCAGACTGTTTTGCACAGTCTAATAAAATAGAACTCAAGTTATTTACAGCAGTATCAGTGTCGATAAATGATGCACCTATGAAATCTTGCATCTGTTTACAATTTATTTCACTATTAATGTTTTGTTTATATTTTTCAATAGCCTCTGGGGTCCACAAAAATTTTCCTGGGAGGGGATCCAGTGGACATTGATATTCCTTGCTTCTAGTACCAAAAGAAGCAAATATTGTACAACTTATGGCACAATGGTTTGAAAGAGCAGTAAAATCATGTACCTCAAAGTAACCAATACTATTAAACAAATCTTGTGACACTAAAATATAATCTACTACACTACACCCATTGTATGTAATACAAGTGAAATTACCTAGACAGTCACCTATTTTGCGACCATTTAAAATCCGTAGACTTGACTCTTTACATAAATTTAGTAAAAGTTTTCCACTATTATTTAAAGATTTAGAGTCTTTATTATTTCTTGGCATGAAATGATCTTCTAAATATTGATTGAAAAGAAAGAATTATAGCTAGGCATATGATATTTGGCATACAGACAGTTAAGGTTTATGTTCTACGCACATGGGTCTATGCAACACTCACCATGCCATGTGACCCTGACCACACTTGTTTCAAATAAAGGTATATCATAAATGTAAAAATGTCTACACTATTCACAGTTGTCATTAACATTATGTCTCCCCCCACTTTTGTGGGGAGACATATTGTTTTTGTCGTGTCCGTCCGTCCGTCTGTCCGTTACAAAGTTTGTCAGCGCAACTCCTCTGAAACTACTGAACCGAATTCAATGAAACTTGGTATATAGGAAGGACACCATATGTTGTTGTGCAAATTAGCAGGAAATTTTGATCCTCAAATTTTTGTGGGAGTTATGGCCCTTTGAACTTAGAAATTTGCTGAAAATCCTCATTGTCATCTTGTCAGCGCAACTTCTCTGAAACTACTGAACTGAATTAAATGAAACTTGGTATATAGGAAGGACACTATGTGTAGTTGTTTATATTAGCAGGAAATTGTGATCCTCAAATTTTTGGAGGAGTTATGGCCTTTTGAACTTAGAACTTTTTGGGGGAAACGGGGGGGGGAGACATCGATTTTGTAGGCAAAAACAAACTTTAATTTTTATTTTACAACATATTTATTTGATAAGAAATTTCTAAATATATAAATTTCTTTTGAATTATGTACCAGGTTCAGTTATTTATGAAAGTATGATATAATATATATTTCAGATGATGTCTAAAAGAAGAAGACTGTTGTCTCCTTTTGACATGGTTGAAACGGATCTCCATGGGATAGTCAAGCGTTTCAAGGATGAAATAACTTCATGCTGTACAAATGTTCAGGATTTTAATTTGCCAGATGATTATTTCTTCCAATATCAAAATGAACAAGTGAAAGATGTTCCTTGCAAAAGACGTAGAAGGGGAACAAAACACAAAAATTCAGCTGCAAAGAGACAAAAGGACAAGGAACGGAAACGTAAAGAAAGACAGTTAAAAAGAGAAGCACTGCTTACTCCTGTTGATAATACATGTAGTTGTAATGACAATCTGTTTGAATCACCATGGAAAAAAATGTATACAGGAAACGCAACATATAGAGACAATAAAAAGAGAGATAGTAAATTACGATACAGTGTGTGCTTATCTTATAAAAGAGCATCAAAGAAAAGAAGTAAAACACAATATGCAAAAGATCCATTGTACAGGCAAATGAAACAAACAGCAAGTTCAACTAAGTATAAGTCGAATTTGAATTTTCAAAAAACTGTCAAGCAAGCTAGTATAGCCAAGTATAAATCAAATTTGAAGTTTCAAAAAGCTGTGAAGCAAGCTAGTAAAGCCAAGTATAAGTCGAATTTGAAGTTTCAAAATGCAGTCAAGCAGGCTAGTGCTGAGAAATATAAATCAAATGTGAAATTTAAAGAACAAATGAAACAAAAGTATAAAGATGATCCTGAATATTCAAAGAGATTAAAAGAATTGATGCTTCTTAAGTACAGACATGATGTGCTTATAAGAGAGAGAAAAAAACAGGCACTTAGACAGCATTATATTCAAAACCAAGTGTTCAGAGAGAGGAAAATAAAACTGATTCAACAAAAACGTTCTAAACACATAATGAAGATAACTGAACTAAATCGATTATCAACATGGTTTAATGAACAAGTGCGAGAAGGGCCTACATACATATGCTCTGTTTGCAACAAATTTAAATTCAGAAAACAAGTTATTGAATGTAAGAAGGAACTTTACACAGAAAGAGGAGCAAAGTGCATAGCCATGGCAGATCTCTGTATAAGTCAGACGTTTTGTTCTCCATGTTCTAACCAGTGTGAAAAAATATGTAAGGTTGCAAATCACAAACTTTGGATATGTTTCACATGTCATCGTCATATTATTCAATGCAAGATGCCAGTTGATGCTCATGCAAATGGATTGCAGTTACCAGTGATACCAGAAGAACTAAAAAGATTGAACAAGTTAGAACGGCAGCTTGTGTCTTTACGTATACCATTTATGAAGCTTGTTCAGCTTCCAAAGGGAAAACAGAGGGGTGTAATTGGACCTTGTGTATCGGTACCAACAGATGTAGAGAAAACAACAAAAGTTCTACCTCATAGTGATGATGAAGCCCAGCTTATAAGGTGTAAACTGAAACGAAAACTCACATATAAAGGTCATAGTCAGTATGAATTTGTTAGTTCAAAGAAAATTGCAACTGCTTTGGATGTTTTGAAGACCACAAATCCACACTATCGTGAAATGACATTTAATAAATCATGGAATGAAACAGTTCCCCCGGATCTCCAAGACATTTCAACAAAAGAAAATGACTCTCAAGAGACTACAGATGAACAATCAGATAATAATGAACAGGAAGATGAGGAACTGTCTATTTGCACCCATGGCATGCCATCTGATACATGCTTGCAACCCGTTGATATAGGTCAGGAAATGTTAGACCAACACTTTGATGATATATTTTGTGTGGCTCCAGGAGAAGGGAAAACTCCAGTTGCAATGATGCAAGAAGAAGGAAATGAGGCAATGTCTTTTCCTGTTCAGTTTTCTGATGGAAATACGGGGTCGTATGATTCAAAGAGAAAATCTCGTATAACAAGAACAAGGTATTTTCATACAAGACTCCTTAATGCTGATAGCCGATTTGCGAGTGATCCTTCTTATATATTCTATGCTCAATATCTCTCGGAGCTGGAACAAGTTATTTCAAAAGTTTCAATTGCACTGAGAAAAGGTAGTTGCAAAGATAGGGCTGGAAGTGCAATTACTGCAAATATGCTTACAGACAGAAACCAACTGAAAAACTTATTAACATCGGATCAAGGTTATAAATTTTTAACACCTATCCGTGGAACACCTCCTTATTGGCAAGCAGCATTAAGAGATTTGATGGCTACCATTCGTCAGCTTGGAATTCCAACCTGGTTTGCAACATTTTCAGCTGCTGACATGAGATGGACTGAAATTCTAAAAGTAATGATGGACCAGCAGCAGTGTACACAATTATTAGAAGATCTTGACTGGACTGGTAAGGCAGAGATTTTAAGAAACAATCCTGTTATGAATGCTATCATGTTTGACCACAGGTTTAACACATTTTTAAAGGAGATCATTATAAAATGTGGAATTATTGGTGAGGTCAAGGACCATTTCCATCGCATCGAATTCCAACAGCGTGGATCACCTCATGCACATTGCTTGTTTTGGATAAAGGATGCACCACAGTTGGATAAGGAAGACGATCAAACAGTTTGTGATTTCATTGATAAATATGTTACTTGTGAGTTACCTAACAAAAACACTGATCCAGAATTGTATGAAAAAGTCACTAGTGTGCAACAGCATAGCAAGAATCACAGCAAGGCATGTAAAACAAAATCAACAACTTGCCGTTTTGACTTTCCTCGGCCACCATCAAGAAAAACATTTATATCTCGACCAAAAAATCTTACTGACCAATCTGAAGACGTGAAAACAAATGCACAGAATATCTTAAAGAAACTTTGGACTGTTATTCAAGATGGAAATGTAGAAAACATTACAACTGACAATTTATTTAATGCTGCCGGGATTACTCAAGAAGACTTTGAAACTGCTTCAAGCATTCTCACTAAAAGAATAAGCATAACTTTGAAGCGCAGTGCTTCTGATGTTTGTTTAAACCAATACAATCCCCAGTTACTCAGATGTTGGAATGCAAATCTAGATTTACAATATATTACAGACCCATATTCCTGCGTAATGTACATTATTTCCTACATTTCTAAAGCAGAACGAGAAATGGGAGCTGTTTTAGAAAATGCTAGAAAAGAAGCTTCAGAAGGAAATTTAGATGCACATCAAGCAATGAAGAAAATAAGTGGAGCTTACTTTCGTCAACGCGAAGTCAGTGCACAGGAAGCATCATACAGAGTTTGTGGTCTCCATTTGAAGCAGTCTTCTAGGAAGGTTCAGTTTGCTCCAACTGGTGATAATCAGGTGAAAATGAGTCTGCCCTTAAATGTAATAAAGATGAAAGTAGATCATTTGGAAGAAGACAGTATTTGGATGCCTTCTTTATATGATAGATACAAAAACAGACCAGACACAGACGAGTTTCACAATCTGTCTTATGCTTCATTCTGCTCTGAATATCGTATTTTATCAGCATCACAAGTGCCAAAGGATCTGTCAAAGTCAAATGCATTTAAACTGCAGAACAATTTAGGATATATCATGAAACGTTCACGAACTGACCCAGCTATTGTTCGGTTTGCAAGATTTTCACCAGAGAAACAGCCTGAATTGTACTATCAGTCAAGTCTTCAACTCTTTCTGCCACACAGAACAGACAGTCAGTTAAAACCTCAGTTTGATAGTTATGAAGAAATGTACAAGAGCGGAGCAGTGGTTATACCGCCTATGGAAAATCCTAAAAGTGTTAAATCTATTGTGGACATGAATAGACAAAAATTTGAAATAAATGCAGACGCATTAGATGAGGCACAAAATATTATCGACATGCATGGCCCATTAGATGATGCATGGGCATTAATAGCTCCTGAAGCTGAAGCTGACCGTTTGGAAACAAAAGATAAACAACACATTACAGATGAAGACAGTTTAGAAATTCCTGATTTAGACACTCTAAGGAGACCAAAAAGTACAACTGGCAATGACATAGAAATTAGACAGACTAAGTTCCCTAGGAAGGAAATGCAAACTCTTAAAAAACAACTCAATAAGGAGCAAATGTCTGTGTTTTATCAAATAAGACAATGGTGTCTTGACAAGATTAATGGTAAAAATCCTGATCCGTTTTGTTTGTTTATTAATGGTGGAGCAGGTACCGGTAAGAGCCAATTAATCAAGTGCTTGTACCACGAGGCAACTGAAATCTTATCTCCACATACACAGAATCCAGATAACATTGTTGTTTTACTTACAGCACCAACTGCAACCGCCGCATTTCATATAGGTGGAATCACTCTTCATCAAGCTTTTTCATTAAAGAGATATCTACCATTGCCATATGTTTACATGAGAGATGATGAACTCAATAAACTGCGCTCAAAATATCAAAGTCTGAACATTTTAATCATAGACGAAATATCAATGGTTGGACAAAGAGTTTTGGTATATGTCAATGAGAGGCTGCGTCAAATAAAACAAAGTGGGAGTGCAGTCTTTGGAAACACGTGTGTGGTTGCAGTAGGGGATTTTTACCAATTGCCTCCGGTAAGACAAAAATGTTTATTTGACTTAAGAGCAGAAAATTTCTTTCCGCTTTGGAGTTCAAATTTTTCAATCGTAGAACTTAAACAAATTATGAGGCAGAAAGATGACTTAGTTTTTGCTCAGTTGCTAAATAGATTGAGAATAAAGAAAAAGACAGAGTCCCTTCAGGCAGAAGACCGGACTAACTTGGAACAGTGTATTCAGCGTGTTTTACCTGCTGATACCCTACATATTTTTGGAAAAAATGATGAAGTCGATTGTCATAATTCCAATATGATATCAAAAATTTGTGAGCATACAGAAATTATACCAGCTCAAGATTATGATAAAGATCCAAAAACGGGAAGACTTACACCAAGAGAATCCCCATATGACACTAAACATGATTTCTTACCAGCACATCTAGAGCTTGGAAAAAACGCTAGAGTCATGCTTACTCGAAATATTGATGTGACAGGTGGTTTAGTCAATGGTGCAATGGGCACTATCACAGAGCTATTGCCAAAGAAGCCAGGGTCGTCCATATTGCATGCAGTGAAAGTATTATTTGACAATGAAAAAATCACATTGAAGAATGATCAATCTCAGCCAATGTCTCATCAGTCAATTCAGATTAAATCAATTGAAGAGGATCTACAGAATAATGCTGTTAGAAGACAATTGCCTTTACAATTAGCGTGGGCATGTACAGCACATAAGGTCCAGGGAATGACAACAAATAAAGCAGTTGTATCAATGAAGAATGTGTTTGCTGCTGGTATGGCATACGTTGCACTCAGTCGAGTCACTTCAATGAACGGATTATCAATTCAAGATTTCGATGAAAATAAAATTTATTGTAATGAAGAGGTTTTGAGATCAACAGAAATAATGCCTAAATTTCTAATTCCAGACAACATTCAAACTGTTAATGAAAACCACATTTCTATTTTGCTTCACAATATTCAAGGATTGAAAGCACATATTGATGACTTAAGAGCAAATCCTAGTATAACAAACGTGAATGTTATCTGCTTAACAGAAACATGGTTGGAAAATGACTCATTGGCTCCTGAACTTGACAATATGTTGTTTAAACATAAACCAAGATGTTTATCTTATCCATTTGATAGAATGGAGTATGAAGTATCATTGAGAGAATCAGCTAAGACAATGTTTAAAGATCTGGAATCGGCCAAACATGGTGGTGTAGGCATTTATGTTGACAAAGAGACATCACACTGTTATAATTCTATGAACTCAATCATGATGGAATGTGTTGTTATGAATGTCAAAGACATAAAAACTAATCTGGTACTTATATACAAGCCCAAGACATACACTACATCACTATTCTTGGAGGAGCTAAACAAAATACTTATGATGATCAAAGATGATGACATGTCTACTATATTGTTAGGAGATTTCAATGAAAACATTCTGAAATCATATACTCCCGTCAAAGACTTCATGGAAAATCATGGATTTTCTCAGCTGGTGATAGGCCCAACTACAGATGGAGACACTTGTATTGATCACGTTTATCTGAGTGGCAATTTGAAAATTTCATTGCAAACTTTGCAAACATATTACAGTTACCATAACATGATTCTTCTAAAAGTTGCAATTAAATAACAGTGTTGATTATGTTAAGTTGTGTTCAAGAACATTGCTACAAATATCAAACAAAATTTTAAATTAACATAAATTAAGTAATTAATATATTGATGAAATAAGTATAATCTATTGATTCAGGAGAAGGATATTGTGTGGTGTATATTGAAAACTTATTAATGCTCATAAATATCTATAGTCATCGACATATATGGTATCTCTGTAAATCGTCTGTTTTCTTACTATCTTCAGTATGACAAATAACCATTAATTCGTTATCTAGTAACTCATCAAGTTCTTCAAATAAAGGCCCGAAACTCGACATAATTACATTTTGTAGCTTGAGTACTGTTTTGGTCACACTAATTCACCATTTCAGTTGAAAAATCTAGTTTCACAGCCAACATTTGGAAGACTCTTTTATCATATCATTCTCATTTAGTGTTAAGATTGACCTCATCATGTGAATATATGCATTTTGTATTATAAATGTACATTTCATTTTTTCACCAACATAATAAATATTATTTGTACTTATAATCTCATATTGTCATTTGATATTTTAAGATACAGATGCAGTTTTGAAAATAGTTAATTCGGTTTGTGCATATTTCAAGGATTAACTTCTCATCAGCTTTATTTAATCAAAACATTTGTTATTTTATTATTCAAAAGTCAAATCTCAATGTGTTGAAAGAAAAGTCCAAAACCTTCTAACTGAAAGTCAATTTCAAGCACTTCCCAGCACCTTTTGAATGAAATTTTGTATCTACATTATATTCAGTTGTGCATTTGACCACGAAAATTTGATCCTTATAACATTTTTATGGAAATTTTCATTTATCAACTTATCAGCGCAACTCCTACAAAACAACTGTATGAAATTTAATGAAAAATTTATAAATTAAGTACACCATGTGGATTTGTGTATACTACCAGGGATTGATAGTTGTCAAATGTTGTGAGAGTTATTGCCTTTGAACCTAGAAATTCACAGAACATCCTCAATTATCATTGTGTAAGTCAGTACAATTCCTCTTAAACTTCTGTACAGAATTATGTGAAACTTTGTATGAAGCTTGTACATGATATGCAGTTATGCATATTATCAGAAAATTGTATCAGAGTAATATACCTTTGAATTTAGAATTTTTGGGGAAAACATATGTTTTTGCAGACAATAACAAACTAATTCTGTTATACAAATCAAAATCACTAGTGATCAAAGGTACACAAAAATGAAATGCATAAAAATCATATTCAATTTGACCAAAACAAAAAAAAGTCTAGAAAAACAAATCATAGAAATAAGTGCACAAACAGCAAATGGAGTACATCAAGGTGGGTCTCCTGGAAAATAAAGGTAATAAGAATTTTTAAAAAAGAAATAGAATGATCAATATCAATGTCCAAGAACAAATAAAAAAAAAACATGGAAGACATACCTGAAAATTTTGTTATAACACAGAATTAGGTCATGACATATTGAAATTGAGAGAGCTTTGAACATGAACTTTTTAACTTTACACACAAAATGGAGTGACATATGCTATTTCTAGAAATGGCATTTATATCTAGTTATTATTCTTCTTCTTTCTTTCTTTCTTTTTTCTTTCCGTGCTAGTTTGTCTGCGCGTTTTCTCAGAGATGCAATGCCGGAACATTCTTAAACTTTGGGAACATGTAAAGGGTCACCTGAAGTTTTGCAAACGACTTTTAAAATTTTCAAAATGGCCACCGTTTCCATGGAAACACGAAAAGTTCATAATATAGGACATTGCAATATCTAGGTAACCTAGGTGCGCAGGGTTCTGAAATTTTGTAGGGTGATAGAGAAAAACATTCTCTTTAATAATACGAAAAAAAATTTTGAAGCGATCTTTACGGTTTTCGAGATATAAATGAAAATGTGATTTAAAGGGAGATAATCGGGTCAAAATTTTAATAAAAATTTCAAAGTTGTCTGATTATGATGAAAATTGGTATACTGATAGATTATGATGTTGCAAGTAATATTCTATAACTAAAATTAAAATTTGACAATGGCAGCCATTTTGAATCCAAGATGGCCGCCAAAATTTCAAAGTGGCCTGATTATGATGAAAATTGGTATACTGATAGATTATGATGTTGCGAGTAATATTCTATAACTTAAATTAAAATTTGACAATGGCAGCCATTTTGAATCCAAGATGGCCGCCAAAATTTCAAAGTGGTCTGATTATGATGAAAATTGGTATACGGATAGATTATGATGTTGCGAGTAATATTCTATAACTTAAATTAAAATTCAATGATGGCAGCCATTTTGAATCCAAGATGGCCGCCAAAATTTCAAAGTTGTCTGATTATGACAAAAATTGGTATACTAATAGATTATGATGTTGCGAGTAATATGCTTTATGCAAAATTAAAATTTGACGATGGCGGCCATTTTGAATCCAAGATGACTGCCAAAATTTCAAAGTGGTCTTATTATGATGAAAATTGGTATACTGATAGATAATGATGTTGCAAGTAATATTCTATAACTAAAATTAAAATTTGACCATGGCGGCCATTTTAAATCCAAGATGGCCACCAAAATTTCAAAGTGCTCAGATTTACAATAAATTAGATATTTAAAGGTTTTTTGACATTCTGAAGAGAATAGTGGCAATGGGAGTTTGTTTGGGAGACATTCGTGTTTGCATCCAAACACAATCATACCTAGTTATATCTCCCAAACACTATGTTTGGGAGATATATTGTTTTTACTCTGTTTCTTATTATTATTAAGTCCCCCAAACAACGTTTGGGGACTTATTGTTTTTGCACCGTTTCTTATTATTTTTATTCTTCTTCTTCTTATTCTTCCACTTAGTCGTGAACTTGTCCGGAGATCCCAGAGAAAACGACTCCACATATCATTATGAAACTTGGCAGGATAATAGATTGTAAAGAAAGGAAGCTTCGTTGACAATCGGAATTTTCAAAATGGCCGTCGTTTCCATGGAAACGGGAAAATGGACTAAATATTGGACATTGCAATATCTCGGTAACCTAGGTGCGCAGGGTTCTGAAATTTTGTAGGTTGATAGAGCAAAACATTCTCTTCAATAATATGAAAAAAAATTTTGAAGCGATATTTACGGTTTTCGAGATATAAATAAAAAAGTGTATTTTCAAGGGAGATAATCGGGTCAAAATTTTCAAAGTGCTCCAATTTACATGAAAATTTATATTTAGGGGTTTTTTGACATGCTGAAGAGAATAGTGGCAAATACGGGTCGTTTGGGGGACTTTGTGACTTGCTTGCAATCACAGTTAATACTTGTTCTTCTTCTTTTTTTTTCTTCTTCCGGACATGAACGTGTCCGAGTTGTTTCTCAAAAACTACTCAATGATTCTTTATGAAATTTTGTAAGGTGATAGAGTGGATATAGAAGATTTCAAAATGGCCGCCGTTTCCATGGAAACAGGTAAAGGTCATAATATAGGACATTGCGATATCTCGGTTACCTAGGTGTGCAGGGTTCTGAAATTTTGTAGGTGAGTAGAGCAAAAGGAGCTCTTTAATAATACGAAAAAAAATTTCGGAGCGATATTTACGGTTTTCGAGTTATTCACGAAAATGCGATTTTTCGGGCCCAAAAATGGGAAAATTGTCAAAATGCTACGATTTCGACAAAATTTGGTATCTAGGGGTTTGAAATGATGGCGACATTGCAATATCTAGGTAACCTAGGTGCGCAGGGTTCTGAAATTTTGTAGGGTGATAGAGAAAAACATTCTCTTTAATAATACGAAAAAAAATTTTGAAGCGATCTTTACGGTTTTCGAGATATAAATGAAAATGTGATTTAAAGGGAGATAATCGGGTCAAAATTTTAATAAAAATTTCAAAGTTGTCTGATTATGATGAAAATTGGTATACTGATAGATTATGATGTTGCAAGTAATATTCTATAACTAAAATTAAAATTTGACAATGGCAGCCATTTTGAATCCAAGATGGCCGCCAAAATTTCAAAGTGGCCTGATTATGATGAAAATTGGTATACTGATAGATTATGATGTTGCGAGTAATATTCTATAACTTAAATTAAAATTTGACAATGGCAGCCATTTTGAATCCAAGATGGCCGCCAAAATTTCAAAGTGGTCTGATTATGATGAAAATTGGTATACGGATAGATTATGATGTTGCGAGTAATATTCTATAACTTAAATTAAAATTCAATGATGGCAGCCATTTTGAATCCAAGATGGCCGCCAAAATTTCAAAGTTGTCTGATTATGACAAAAATTGGTATACTAATAGATTATGATGTTGCGAGTAATATGCTTTATGCAAAATTAAAATTTGACGATGGCGGCCATTTTGAATCCAAGATGACTGCCAAAATTTCAAAGTGGTCTTATTATGATGAAAATTGGTATACTGATAGATAATGATGTTGCAAGTAATATTCTATAACTAAAATTAAAATTTGACCATGGCGGCCATTTTAAATCCAAGATGGCCACCAAAATTTCAAAGTGCTCAGATTTACAATAAATTAGATATTTAAAGGTTTTTTGACATTCTGAAGAGAATAGTGGCAATGGGAGTTTGTTTGGGAGACATTCGTGTTTGCATCCAAACACAATCATACCTAGTTATATCTCCCAAACACTATGTTTGGGAGATATATTGTTTTTACTCTGTTTCTTATTATTATTCTTCTTCTTTTTTTTTCTTCTTCCGGACATGAACGTGTCCGAGTTGTTTCTCAAAAACTACTCAATGATTCTTTATGAAATTTTGTAAGGTGATAGAGTGGATATAGAAGATTTCAAAATGGCCGCCGTTTCCATGGAAACAGGTAAAGGTCATAATATAGGACATTGCGATATCTCGGTTACCTAGGTGTGCAGGGTTCTGAAATTTTGTAGGTGAGTAGAGCAAAAGGAGCTCTTTAATAATACGAAAAAAAATTTCGGAGCGATATTTACGGTTTTCGAGTTATTCACGAAAATGCGATTTTTCGGGCCCAAAAATGGGAAAATTGTCAAAATGCTACGATTTCGACAAAATTTGGTATCTAGGGGTTTGAAATGATGGCGAGTTAGGATGCGATGTCAAAATTTATGCAAGAGTGACAATATGCGAACGTTTGGGAGATATTTTTGTGTTGGGCATCCCCAACACAGTCAGCACTAGTTATTAAGTCGCCCAAAACAAAGTTTTGGCGACTTATTGTTTTTACCCCGTTTCTTATTATTATTATTTTTCTTCTTATTATTATTATTTCTCTTATCCATGAACTTTTCCGAAAGGATTGCTCGGAAGTGCTTTGTAGGAGTTCTATGATACTTGATAGGGTCATAGAACACCAAAAGGAGTTATGCAACGTAATGTTTAAAAATTCAAAATGGCCGCCGTTTCAAAATGGCGGCTGTTCTAAAAATAGCAACAACGACTAATACTAATCGGAACATTTTGAAAATGGATTGTATGGGTAAATGGGGTATCTTGAGTTCAAATATGAAATCAGATTTCAGATTGGACTTACCGTTTTTAAATGGCGGCCATTTTTATACCCCCGCCCCCTATGAAAAACTGCTAATTTTGTCCTACTATCTAGTCCGAGATGCTTTGAAGAGAGGTAATGAAACTTTGCACAGTGATTAACCTTCATTTGAAGTTTTGCAAGAAGTTTTCAGAATGTTCAAAATGGCCGCCGTTTCAAAATGGCAGCCCGTTACTAAAAATAGACGAAAAAATTTAAGTTTGTCTGATTGTCTTGAAAATGAGTTATCTGGGTAAATTTGGTATGCTGAGTTCAATGGTGCAATCAGAATTTTGATTGGACTTCCGGTTTCAAAATGGCGGCCATTTTTACTACATTCCCGTTACGTTAAATTTGAAACTTTGTCTGATTTGTCTGAAATTTGATTTCCAGGCATATTTTATTATACTTATTTGAAAGAAATACTATCCATGGCGATTTTGGGCGACTTCTGTGTTGGCATCCCAACACAATTATACCTAGTTATTATTATTATACTTTTTTCTTTTTCTTCCGTCAACCTGATGCACGAACTTGTCCGACTATCTCCTCGGACAAAAGTGGACCGATCGATTTGAAACTTGGAGGGGTGATAGGTCCCAAGGTCCTACAGTGTTTTTTGCAATTTATAATTTCAAAATGGCCGCCATTTCCAAGATGGCCGCCAAAAACCGAAAAACTATTACCTTATTTTTCTTGGAAACCACATGATGAAATTCAATGAAACTTGGAATACATGTTCAGAAACATAATTGGAAACTTTTTGGGCAAAAAAAAATTTCGCGAGTGGCGGCCATTTTGAAAAATGGCCGAAAAAGAGCAAAAAATGTAAACATTGTCCGATTTTAACGAAACTTGGTATACAGGGTATATGGGTGTTGGCGATTCACGGCGCATTGTCGGAATTGCCGTATTGGTCGCCATTTTCAAGATGGCCGCCGAAAATGGCGAAAAAATGTAAACATTGTCCGATTTCAATGAAACTTGGTATACAGGGTATATGGGTGATGGCGACTGATGGCACATCGTTGGAATTTCTGTAATGGCCGCCATTTTGAAGATGGCGGCCGAAAATCGCGAAAAATGTGAACACTGTCCGATTTCAACGAAACTTGGTATACAGGATATATGGGTGATGGCGACTCACAGCGCATTGTCGGAATTTCTGTAATGGCTGCCATTTTCAAGATGGCCGCTGAAAATCACGTAAAATGTAAACATTGTCCAATTTTAACGAAACTCAATGGTATTTCACCACTAGATGTGTCTTGGGTAACATGACACCACCCAATAAAAATTAGGTCACTGTGATCTATATTTTATGCATGAACGACTTCGGTTAAGTTCTTGGTTAAGGTCCATAACTTGGATACTAGAGGTTGGGGGTCAATGATATTTCCCCACTAGATGTGTCTTGGGTAAAGTGACACCATCCACTAGAAATGAGGTCACTGTGACCTATATTTTACGCATGAATGACTTTTGTTAAGTTCTTTGTTAAGGTCCATATCTTGAATACTACATGTTCGGGGTCAATAATATTTCACTTCTCGATGAGTCTTGGTACATGGCACCACCCATCAAAATAAGGTCACAGCGACCTATATTTTACACATGAACACTTTTGATCAATTTCTTGGTAAAGGTCCATATCCCAGGTAATTCACATTGAGGGTCAATGATATTTCAAGAACGGGAGGGCTATCCTGTGGCTCATAGACACATTATCTAGTTTTATTAAGACTTTTGTGGACAATGAATTGCTTGAAAAGTATAATAGCTAGGCATCTGATATTGGGTATCCAGACTGTTTAGGTTATGGTCTATGCAACGGTCACAATGACCTTATTTTTAAAGCTTCAGTGACCTTGTGAACTTAGGTATTTTTTAGGCTGTAAAATTCTTTGTAAGACTTTTGTGGAAAATGAATTTCTTTAAAAGTATAATAGCTAGGCATTTGAAATTTAGGATATCGATGAATTAAATTAGGGTTTTTGCAAGGAAGAATTTTTCTTAATAGTTTTATCAGAAACTACTAATCACAGTCACTTGATATTCTATATACAGCATCGGGGTAGGGTCCCACCATGAGGGATTCAATTTCAGGTCTGTCACTCACCTACTTCCTGTTTAATTAAATGCACATGTTTTTACTATAACAGATTTTCTTCATCCGTTGAAGTGCTTTGAAATGCTTATCCTGAGTAGAAAACAGAAGACTTAAGGACTGTTCCAGACATAATAGAAGGGGGTCAGAAGGTACCTTTCTCTGTACCTACCATTCACAATGAAACAGACACTAGAACAAAATAAACACCTGAATGTAACTGGACTCAGCACAGAAGATTTGCACTTGAAAAAAACATTTAATTGATGAATACCAAAATAGATACCCAGAAATATAATGTACACCACCTTTGTCGGTGGTCCAAAGGTCCTGAAGGATAATCACAAGCCCCTCATCAGACTTGTCGGACACAAATTTTACCAAATACTGTCTATGTGTTTGAAATTTTCATACTGTTTCACCAGGTTTCCTTTCTTGAAATGCAGATGATCAATGTCCTCTGTGCTAGTTTGGCTTAATTTTTAAAAATTTATGGGTAAAGTACATCTCTTTCAACCTTTTTGATTTTCAGCCATCCAAATATGTTGATTCAAATGCTGCTAACTCTTTGATATACGCATAAACAGCACATCTTAATTAAGTTTTATTGACAGCTAACTTGGTACGTTGCCGTTATCAAAACAGGAATGATCAATCTCGAGTTTTCAAGAAAAGCAGACACAAAAAACTGTTTTAACGGAAGAAATTAAAAACAGCAATGTTTTCTGACTTGGAACAGGGATTAAAAAGAAAGTTAGTTATTCTAGGCTTGAACTTTTTGTTAAATGAAAAGATTAATAACATGTGTAAGCAAACATCAAACTAATAATTCATGCCATCAAAACCATAAGCAAAAATTCATATCAAACCAAACCATCAAACTATAATTATCAGTTTGAAAATTTTCACCTCATGGCTTTTTAAAACAGCTAAAATTCCAGAAATGGTAACATTTATTCATAATTTACATAGCACATGTTCACAGAACATTTAAACAACATCAAGTACTTCAAATAGAAACTGTAGGTTTTCAGAATAACTCATTAGCACCATTTACAATAAAACTAGAATGACTGTCTTCCATGGTCGCCTGCGTCTAAAAATATCCAGATAAATTACGGGCATAAAATCGCTTTACACCATATAGTACTATATAAGGAAGCTGTTTTACATGTGTAATACTATTGATGGATGACTAACAGTTCTTTCATAAAATTAGGTAAGAAACATGTTCAAGTCATAATAAAGGCTAAAATAAAAATATAAAGGGTTCGAATATTTACACGACAAAAATGACATACATGTATATTGTTGTGAAGGAAGAGAATATTGTGAAAACTATAAGTTATAAATGGATTATGTTTAATACCAACACAGAACAGAAAAAAAAGAGAGACTTTAATTTTATACTAGCACTATTCATAAATAAAAAACTTTTTCGACATATACATTTTTCTTTATGCTCAAACTCTATAATTTACATATGATTTGATCCAGTGATGTTATCTTATTATTTACATGTACTGTGATATGTAAGATAAAAAAATGCATCAGTTACTCATAAATACATGTATACAACACAAACCTTATAAAACTCTTTTCATCAAGCAATTAACCATGCAATAAAATTGAATCTTTTTAATAAATCTATTGATATGACACTTCTTTGTACAGAATTTTTTCAATATTATTAGAGCAACTTTTACATATTTTGTTGAATTTTAAAATTTGTATCAGCATGATTTGGAAAATATAAACAAAAATCATCAAACAATAGAAAAAATATCATTTAAAAAGAAAATGATGTTAAGTTATACAAACCTTGTTTAATGTGAATTTCATGGAATCTATCAAAAATAAATCTTTCAAGTCAAATTAAAGAAGAATATCAAATACATGTACTTGATTAAAGTTTATGTGTTTTAAATGCCTTTGCAAAGCCCTTTTAAATCAACATACAACATTGTAAGAATTTAAAGTACATGTATATGCAAGCTGGAGGAAATTCCTTAATGTTGGAAATAAGAAACATGTACGAGATACATGTATATCTTTTAACATAAAGTCCTACAAACATAACAATAATAAAATAGAATGGAAGGGCTGAGTTATTTAAAAAATTATGTTTTCAAAAATATTAATTTACATGTACAATACAGTTTTGGAGTTTGAAGGTTCTTAAAAATTTGTGGAGGGCGGACAAATAGACAGTCCAAGATGTGGACCCTAATAAATGCAATAAGTTTTATTTAATCATACATGTAAATCTGTACATTACATAGACAAACAAAATCTAAAACTAACATGATTCATGACAATAAACTGTAATCAATGATATCCACAGATTGTCACAGTTGGTCTTTATAGAGAGAGATTCTAAAGACACCTAGATGGAGCTGTCATCAAACATCTGCCAACGCCTGTCTTAGTAATGATGCCACGTCTTTACTGTTCTCTTTCTCAGATCCTAAAATAAATAATCAATGTTTGTTAGGAAGTCATTCAAGACTGTGGTATTTATAATTAGGGAATAACCCTATAATACTCCAAGGTATGACTGTGAAAATCATAGACTTAACAACCTGAAATTAAGCAATGCTGAGCCAAGGTTGTATAAGATAGTTATTCCCATTCTAGTTTAATCAGTCAAAAATATCTTTAAAATCTTAGAAAATTGTGATTTTTTTTAAGTCTGTGATAAAATATGATTTAGTTTTGTTGATTTTCAAACAGTAATATTGCATTTCTTTAGTTCCGACAGGTAAACTTTAGTTCCGACAGGTAAATTGTGGATTTCAGGTAGGTCAACATCCAATAAAAGAGTATTACAAAATTATTGCATTACAATATGACAGAGACAGACAAACACATTGCCCCTTACCTTCCTCTGTTGTTATATCTTTCTCTAATTTCAGTTTTTCCTGAGCACATCTCAACATCGCTTCTTCTACTGTATCTTTACTTATAAGTCGTATAACTTTCACCTCTCTGGCAAAAAAGCAAATGAATAAAAATTTTAAAACTTTATACATTGTATTTTATATAACTGGCAGAATTTAAGGTAAGTTGCAATAATCAAGGACTGCTAGCTCTTACAAAACACCTTATTTCTGTTTTATTGTTTCATGTGTCTATGTTATTAGGTTGATCAAAAGTTTTATTTGATCACCTGATTTTAGCTGACCTTACTATCAAGTATATTTATTATTGCATGAATATTTATTGTTTTACATTTAAATTATAAGCCATTTTATTTTTCTTTATTGTGTCATCAAATTACTAATTCAGAGGTTTTTTTAAAGATATATTCTCCAATGACCCACCTTGTCTGTCACATGAATATCTATGTTTAGTATACAGATTTTACAAATATGAGTGATGACATAAGGATATTTATCACATTGAGTTAGATAACAATTGGTAAAATTAGGAATTCAGTATCTGCGGGTTTCCATTTGACAAATATCTAATAGGTGTGATACTAATTTGTTTCTCATTACCCATAATTGGGAATCTGTATGTTTAATATAAATATTCACGCAATGACATAAATAGCTATATGTCATGTGCTACAGTTTATCATTTATTACTGGCTGTAGTCATGAACATTGATTACACTACTTATAACTTATCATTACCAACCTTGTCTGTCCCACTCTGTGACACCTGTCCTCTGCCTGTTTGTCGTTGTAGGGGTTATAATCTATGTCGTGTAGTATAACTGTACTGGCTGCTGTTAGATTGATTCCCATTCCTCCAGCTTTGGTCGATAACATAAAGATAAACAAACTGTCGTCATTGGTGAACTTGTCTATCAAATCCTGCCTGAAAACAGTTTAATAGTCAAAACACATGTCAGATGCAGTTTTCAAAATATTTGCCTGGAACTTTGTCATGTTTGTTATTATTTGTTTTCAGAATGAACAAAAACTTATTAACTTTTACCCCCTTCACATATACAACATTTTCTTACGAGTTTTATACAATTTTCAAATTCATAGTTTTACAATTTCTTGCGAGATTTTCTTTCCACCTTTTACAATCTATTTCCGAGCTTTCACAATTTCCTCAGATAAGAAAATTTTACATAATCCCGTCCAATGACAATACAAATTTTAATTTTGAAGCGTCTACAAGCTTGTAACGGTGATGTTTGTACAAGTGAAATGTGATATTGGAAACAATATCATAACTAATTCGCAAACAACTCGTAGAAGAATTCCTTTGCGACTCTTCCCTAGTTAGTTATGAGAAAAGGCATGTCAAAAATCCTTGTAAAACTTTTACGAATTCTGACAATTTCACAGCAGCTAGAAAGACTTGTTTACAAGTAACAAAGAGTTCATTACGAGTCTTTGTGATCTCATATGAGTTGTAAACTCATAGAACTCATGAGAAAATCTTGTATACTGTGAATTCATTTATTTTCGTGGGTATCAATGTTTTGGGTTGATGAAAATTGACATTTATGTGGAATCTTAAATTCGTTGTTCTTTAGTCAACAGCATACAGATCAATGTTAAATTTCCTTTACATGGGGTATCATATTTCGTGGGTCAAGGCCACCCACGAAAACAACGAAAATTGGTACCCCACGAATAATAATGAAACCACAGTATGTGAAGGGGATATTTTCAAAACAGAGATATACATTAAATTTATACATTTTTTGTTTAACAAGCTATCTTTTAGAGACAACCAGGAAAACAGATAGAGCTTATACCACCCCTATTGCTGCATTGCAACAAATTGCAGGCCACAATAACCCAACACAAGCAAACCTTTCAGTAACAGGTGTCTGTCCATCCATTCTCAGATATTTATAGTTCAACTGTTTCAGAAATTTCTCCATGATGTCCATAAGCATGGTAAACTGACTGAATATTAGTACTCTTTCTCCCTAAATAAATAAAGGTAAATATCCAATTCATCAAATACAAAACATTTTTAATGATATTGATCCCTGTGGTAAGGTGACTATACATCATAACTAAATATTCCAGTTTTAACATAGTAAACAAAATTGTACAAATGATTGCCAAACTGATTTGGTGGTCTACATACTTTGTCATTTTTTGTTAAGCTATCTATTGTCCTGAAGTTTAGGTTAATTTCTTCAAAACTTATCTAAAGCAAAAAAATCATAATAGTTGGTAAGTTTGACAGACCAACCTATCATTCAAATGTAGATGTAATGCTTCTCTCTTACATGTTTATTTGGCTGATAAAGGATCTCAACCTAAAAAAACTACGAACCCTATATCACTTTTGTAACATTAAATATTTTTACATTTAACTTTATGTCTGTTTAACCTTTCACCTGTGTCTGTATTGTGTTATTACTGGAGGACGATTGAGATTTGATGCCAGAAAACCTGGTATTCACCCCAATTCATTTAATACCAGTTCCAAGTCAGGACCATTCCAAGTTCGGAAGTTTTGTTAATACACACATTATAACATGTATATCAAGTATATTATTCACCTTTTTCTTCTGTTCCTCTAACAATTCTTTTAACCTGTGGAACTTTCCTGACTCTCCTATGGCGGATTGATCTAACTGAAACTGGCCTATGTAGGACTGAAACAAAACATTCAACATCAACAACGTAAAAACCAGAGCACACATTTAAATCAAACTGGCCTATGTAGGACTGAAAACAAAAGCATTCAACATTAACAATATAAAAACAAAACTGGCCCATGACAATACACATTAAAAATTGTATTTGAACTAGAGATAAATGTACCATTGAAGTAAAAGAATCTTTTTTTTAAATCTATAATGCATTTTTAAAATTATACCCACATCTTTTTACTTGTCACATTTTTAAAAACTAGTGTTGACTGTGTTGGGGATGCCCAACACAAAAATATCTCCCAAACGTTCCCATACTGTCACTTTTGCATAAATTTCGACATCGCAACCTAACTCGCCATCATTTGAAACCTCTATATACCAAATTTTGTCGAAATCGTAGCATTTTGACAATTTTCCCATTTTTGGGACTGAAAAATCACATTTTCGTGAATAACTCGAAAACCGTAAATATCGCTTCAAAATTTTTTTCCGTATTATTAAAGAGCTCCTTTTGCTCTATTAACCTGCAAAATTTCAGAACCCTGCGCACCTAGGTAACCGAGATATCACAATGTCCTATATAATGACCTTATATTATTTCCATGGAAACGGCAGCCATTTTGAAAATTCTGATTTTTGCATTCCCACCTTTGAGACCCCCTCTACCAACATACAAAGTTTCATGAAGATTCATTGAGTAGTTTTTGAGAACCGGTCCGGACACGTTCATGTCCGGAAGAAAAAAAAAGAATAATAATAATAAGAAACAGAGTAAAAACAATATATCTCCCAAACATAGTGTTTGGGAGATATAATAAACACATATTTTGTGACTATGATGAGTCCTTTATTAATGAAATACACCTCAGTTGCATGGCAAATATAAATGCTTGGTACTTTGCTGCTTCCTTTGTCTTAGTTGCCTAGTTCACAATACAATTAATAGTTAAGAAAGTATGATGACGAAGATGTTAAAGAATCTTAGATACAAATCTAAATGCAATGATAAGAAAAGATATCTGTCCAAAAGTTGAAATACCTTATAATGATCTATCAAATTCATGATTTCAAAATCATGCATGACCTGCATATCTTCAAAGATTAAATCTGGCAAGGCTCCACGATCGACGTGGGATGGCTCCTGAAAAATAACAAAAGATATCAGATCATGTAGTGCACCAAGATCAATATTGGATGGCTTTTGAAACTTTAAAGATACAATAATGGAGGGATAAAGAAATTATTAAATTCTATAATCCTAATATAATATGCATCATTCATTGATAAATTTGATATAATTTTAAAATTATTTGCTTTAATTAAAAGACTGAGGTCAACTGCAAGACAACAAACAGTTTAAAGGATGTTATGCCAGGTACAGATTTATGCAGTAGGGGGGGGGGCATAAAGTAATGGAGTCCGATTTGTCCTCTCAAATGTTGCCAGATGGGGCTTATGTCTTTTGGGCTATCTCTAAATATTGCCTATCGAAATGGATTAACAGTTTTCACATGACTTCTGTTGTAGCAAAATATTTAATCGCAACATAAAAGTGGATTCACAAAATATTCTTCACTGATATGGCAACAATCAATCAAATATATATACAGTTACTAGTACTATTACAAAAAAAACAAATTTGTAGACAACTTCTTTGGAGTGAATTCAAGGGTTCCGCTTTGAATAGGCATATATAATTTACATGCTTATTTTTTATGCGGATTACTTTTTGCTTAAGGAGGCTCGAGGGTCTAAATTTGTGCATATTTTTTGCGCAGCGGTATTGTATCGGTTAATCCACCCAATGTCTGTAGCATCGTAACTGATTTCATTAAACAACACAGCTTCTGTCCAAATTTGAAGAAATTCTATTGTTCAGTTCTTTCTGTATGCCACGTTTTACATTGAAATCCTCATTTCTTTATATTTTGTGTGAAAAATGCCAAAATTTCGACAGTTTTTCTGTTGTTTAGATTTTTTTTTCTATTTCATTTTTAAGCTTTAAATTATCATTTTCCCTATATAATCTATATAAAATAGATGGGTAATAGCCTATTTTTTAAGCAGGCTTAAATAAACAGTGACCCCCATTTTTTATTGCATATTTTTTATCCATACACAAAAGACTACAAATGTGCCAAATTACAGTAAAATCTATAATTACAAATTTAGACCCTCGAGCCCCCTTAATTATCAATAATGATCTGAAAAATATCCTCCACGCGAAATGAATATTCTTTTATTATGGAATATAATAAATTTCAAAAATGTAAAATATCCCTACCCAAAAAGTTAACTTAACAGAAACACAAAAATATTCATCAAGGGAAAATTTCCACATTTACCATACACAAGTAAAATGTGAGTGAGTGAGTGAGTTGGTGTTTTACGCCCGTGCAACGCTATATAGGTTATCTACAGGCGATGAACATGAAAAGGATGATAAAATGAACATGAAATGATGATGATAAATGAAATATGGAGATGGGGTGGGAAACAAAGGACCGGTAAATTTTGAAGAACCACAGGAAAAAGGGGAGAGGTGGGTAGGGGCGGAAAATTTAGCCTATGTGGTGCACTACTGGGCGGTCCACAAAGGGGTCTTTTACGTGCATGAAGCGTGGCACTCTCCACACACGTTGGCCCACTATGGTCGGCGGTCAGGGTTTCCGTATTATAGACCTGACAACCCCCGCGGACGAGGGCTACCCTATTCAGCCACCTAGGGTACACACTTGGTCGCTCTGTGGGCTGAGCACTGACCCGACGTCAGAATCCCAAGACCCTTAGTCGCCTCTTACGACAAGCTAGGCTCTGCTGCGGGCCTATTCGCCACCCGGGCCCCGCACGGGACTACACAAGTAAAACCAACCTTGGCAATACGTTTGGCCATTTTTCTGAGAATGCCATCAGTGAAGTGGATTCTCATTAGTAATGGATGGTTTGATATCTTTCTGAGCTGCATCAACATTGATGCCCCACCGCTCTTTAACATGTCATTGCCCTCTTCCTTTAACCGTTGGGCAAACGTTTTCAGTGTATTGTCATAGATGCTTTTCTGTTCAGGTGTCATCTCACAGTGTATTAATTCTTCTAACTTCTTGGGGAGTTGTTTCTGGACCTGTTAATGTCAATAGTTTAATAAGAAGTTTACTTATAGATATTATGAACAAGAATGGGAGTAAAAGAAATGTTCTTTTTATGAAAAACGCATATATATAGAACACCAATTTAAAGTAAAAATTACTTTAAACTGGGTTTACTTCATATTATTGTGCTTAAGTAAATGTTTAATTCTAAAGTTTTGTCCATTTTAATATCCATTTACTGTCTCCCCTGACACACTGGAACTAAACTATCAAATGTACAAAGTATGCAATGATATTTTCAAATGCATTACATTTATCTTCTTATTTTAACATCATTGAGATATTCATCAGAAAGGTTATAAAAAGCAGGTTTTCTTCTTGTTTCTAACTTAAAGACTATAAAGAAACCCAATCTTCGTTACAAATTATCTGTTTTAATTTCAAAATTCTGTAACCCCTAAAGGTTTTTCTACCTAAGACATAGGTTGATCTTGTCTTATTTTGATTTCCATTTTGGCATTTTTGGTTAATTGTTATGCGCTTCATATTCATAAAGTATTTGGCAATTTCAGTCTTTGGGTAGAGTGCCTCTGACTGGTCTTGAAACAATGAAAAATATGTCAGGCATAGCTATATTTGTAATCTGGAACTTTGTTGTAATTTGATTTATACCTCTGATTTAAGACGCCTCAATACAAACGGTTTCATGATGCGTTTTGCCTGAGCAATCCTTTCTGCACTGTATTTGCTCTTGTCATCACCAGTTCTCTAAAAATATTGTAGACAGAGTTTAAATGAATTGGAATTCATATAATTGAGTAACTAAAAATAACTTTTAATATTCTAAATATGTTAAACAGTTTATTTTTTTTCCTTAGGTTGAGTTCTCTTTTTCATGTTTTTAAGAAACTGTCAAATTATCTCCTTGTACTACACGAGGTTGAAAACCTTAGATATTAGAATTGGCGAAGAAGATATGATATCATATCTTCTGTATTATAACATCTTTCTTAATATAGTTGTTTTCTGTCTTTAAATTGGTACCTTGCACATCCATCAAAACTAAATTTACTCTTTTAAAATGTATAATTTTGGGTTTGATGCCCTTTTTTCATATTCATTTTTGTTTACAAATGAAATAACTTATCATTTTTTGTTATTAAAGAACATTATAAATAAATTCATCAATTAATATTCCACAATAATTTTTCACACTGCACAACGTCATGACATCACAATGAACTGTGAAAGAAATCTTAACCGATGAAAAAGTAAGTTATTTTCTTAGCCAGTTAGTGTATATTAACTTATTGGATAAGAAAGGGTCTTGTTCGCTCACGCTTGCTCCACTCCTCTTATTTATTAAGTTTATAACTTATACATAGAGAACAATGTTTTGAGATGTTCCCTGATTAACTTACTGAGATCATTGAAAACATGGTTTTGAGATGTTCTGTTTTTCCTGAGAAAATCTCTGGCATGACAAAACACAACAGTGACATTAGTTCTAACAAGTTGTTCTGTAATGGTGTTCCTGTTAGTAAAAGACGCCTTTCAGCCTACAATAAAACCAAAAATGAAAGCCCTTATCATCTTCAAAATAAACTAGAAAAACTGTGAGCCGCAGCTCACAAACAAATACCCCCCACCCCCCCAAAAAATTAATCAGATAAAATTTAGAATAGGAGATGCACATCTACATTTTGTCATAAAAATTGTGTGTAGGTTTCATGAAAATCCATCGAGGGGTTTAGGAGGAGTTGCAGATAAGAGATGGGCACCCTCATGTAGTCGAATGGCTGAGTCCATGTATTGCTATGGGAAACCCCAATATCATTCTGATCAAACTTTCAAATAGTAGGTGCACATCTATATTATGTTACAAAGATTATGTAAAAGTTTCATGACAATCCATCAAGGGGTTTAGGATGAGTTGTGGATAAGGGATGGGTACCCCCATGTAGTCGAATGGCTAAGTCCATGTTTTGCTATGGGAAACCCCAAAAATCATTCTGATCAAATTTTAAAATAGTAGGTGCACATTTACATTATGTCACAAAGATTGTGTGTAAGTTTCATGAAAATCCACCAAGGGGTTTAGGAGGAGTTGTGGATAAGAGATGGGTACCCCCATGTAGTCTAATGGCTAAGTCCATGTTTTGCTATGGGAAACCCCAAAAATCATTCGGATCAAATTTTAAAATAGTAGGTGCACATCTACATTATGTCACAAAGATTGTGTGTAAGTTTCATGAAAATCCACCAAGGGGTTTAGGAGGAGTTGCGGATAAGAGATGGGTACCCCCATGTAGTCGAATGGCTAAGTCCATGTTTTGCTATGGGAAACCCCAAAAATCATTCTGATCAAATTTTAAAATAGTAGGTGCACATCTACATTATGTCACAAAGATTGTGTGTTAGTTTCATTAAAATCCACCAAGGGGTTTAGGAGGAGTTGCGGATAAGAGATTGGTACCCCCATGTAGTCGAATGGCTAAGTCCATGTTTTGCTATGGGAAACCCCAAAAATCATTCTGATCAAATTTTAAAATAGTAGGTGCACATCTACATTATGTCACAAAGATTGTGTGTAAGTTTCATGAAAATCCACCAAGGGGTTTAGGAGGAGTTGCGGATAAGAGATGGGTACCCCCATGTAGTCGAATGGCTAAGTCCATGTTTTGCTATGGGAAACCCCAAAAATCATTCTGATCAAATTTTAAAATAGTAGGTGTAGATCTACATTATGTCACAAAGATTGTGTGTAAGTTTCATGAAAATCCACCAAGGGGTTTAGGAGGAGTTGCGGATAAGAGATGGGTACCCTGAAGTGTAACGGAAGGACGGACGGAAGGACGGAAGGACGGACGGAAGGACGGAAGGACGGACACCCCTATCACTATATACCCCCCACTTTTGAAAGTGGGGGGTATAAAAACATTGTGATTTCTGTTTACGAAAACCCCCTTCCTTTTCAAAGAACAGAAAGATTGTTTGCCTCTACATAAATAGTTGTTCTTTTTTCCATGTATCTGAAATATCACTTTTAACAACAGTTAAAATTTTTGTATACATATGCTCTTAGTCTCTTGTACAACTTTCCTTGCTCCTACTGGATTTCTGATTTGGAAATGTTATAGTTAAATACTTGTATATGACTGGACAGTTTAACTTAATCGCAAATTGTTTCAAATGTTATTTTTAAAATGAAACTTATCATGATTACAACTTGGAATGTTCTACTTACACTTATTTTCATCAGATTTTGGTATCTCATGGAGGACATATTTTTAAGCATGTGACCCTCGTCAAAGATGGCATAGTGGAAATCTAGTTTTTTAAATAACGCTCTATCTTCTACATTCCCAGTAGCCATGTTGTACCTAAAATAAAAGACCAAGAAGAATTAAGTCAAAACAGAAAATATCATTAAATCAGAATTGGACAAACAAACAACAGTCAGACACTGCAATGCATTGCTTGGAAGATATTTGTTAATTCATTGCAAATAACGATTTAATTATCAGGAGATACACAATCAAAACAAAAAGTAGATAAAATCCCAAACTTGCAGGAAGTATTTTCCCTGTAAAATTATTTTTTATTGAAAACATAGTGAAATAAGACATGCAAGCTAAGAAACTGAGCAGTCCAACAAAACAGCTAATCCCCTCTCTCATTGACATTAAAATGTAAGTCAAGGTGAACAAATTCTGGCATGGATGCTAGTTACTGTTCAAGATGTTACTACTGAATAAATATCATACCTCTATAATATGCCATTGATAAGTTATTGAAACAAACTAAATCATACATAAGATAATAACTCTGACAATTTTAAATTGTGCATACTTGAAAATTTATAGAACATATACCCCTGAGTCCTGACTGTACTTACGTAGTGACTATGACATTGTAATTATCATATCCATCATACAACAGGGCCTGACGGACAGATCTACGATCATCCATAGATCCATAATACACCAGGGGCTTCAAATCAGGACACCAAGTGTGTAATTCTCTTAACCAGTTATCTACAAGAAAAAAAAATCATATTTCTTATAACCTTAATTAAGCAGAATACATCCATATTTGTATTGCTTTTGTATTTTTATGCCATATGATCCATGATAGGTAAGTTCTACAGACTTTAGAAAGTGCTATCTTATGAACTTTTGGAGTTAGAGTTGAGATGTGTGTTCTAGAGATGTCTTTGAATCATATGCATTATTTATCTTTGATTTAGGGCCCATTGAAAAACAGCAGAGACCACTGATAACACAAAAGATTAATGGTTGTTTTTTGCCGTGCATTTTCAAACTACTACTAATTTATGTAAATGTAGGTGTGTTACATACACCAATTGAACATCTCATTATCTTATTTATAATAAATACAGTTAAGGGTATACATGTACATGCTTATTTCAACATGGTTTAAATAAAAGTTTTTTGTGTTAAGATGTGGTCTTTTCTTTATAAAGTTTATCCTATTCTATATTCATTCAACAGTGAAATCAATTTAAACATGATTTCACATTATTGATGGTGTAAAATTATCTAAAACAAACACATGCATAAATTTCCTTTTTCCAGTAATTAATCACTGATATCTTTCATAATTTTTTTCTATATGTGTATAAAGGGCGTTTGGATTGCTAAGAAAATTGTTTATACCTATAGTTGATGATGGTACAATGATGACATGGGGACCAGCCTCTCCCTCCTCCAGGAGATGAGCTAGGAATGCTATGGTCTGGATGGTCTTACCAAGTCCCTGAAATGTAAAAATAGTATCTAATAAATCTGACAACGTTATATATATAGATAGTATATGTACTTTTTTGTGTGAAACTGGTGTCTATTTGGTATGAGATGGATAGATGAACAAATCAATGGTCCTGGACACTACATGCCCTTATAATTTATAAGGCAGGGCATGAAAAATACCAGCACCAGTAACTTCCTAAAGACACTTTATACAACATGTCATGACATATTTGGTAATTGGTTTATCTTATATGGTTTCAGCCAATTTTGTCTAGATTTTTTAATCTCATTCCTTTATAACTTGTTTCTTTTGTTGTGAGAAGATCTATACATATAAATACCTACCATTTCATCAGCTAATATTCCATTTAAATGTTGTGTATGCATGATCCTTAACCAGTTCAATCCTACCATCTGAAATGGTTTCAACTGCAAACTGAAAAGAGAAGAAAAAAATGGGTTGAAGACAAAAATGGCCATATTTTGTTCAAAAGGAAATATGTGGACTCCATGCAATCTTTCTAACAAAATATCAGTTGAGTAGTTACCAAGAAAGCTGTTATGAATTTTTGTGCCATTTGTGGCCACAAAACATTTTTACCATTTTCTAACTCAGATTTTCACATATTAAAATCTAGCAAAACATCATCCCTATTAACTTATTTTTTCATAGAATTTAATTTGGTTTTGAAAGAAATCTGAATTTTTTCTAATAATGAGGTGCTTTAAAAAAATAATTGCAAGTAATCTAAATCATAATGTTAAATTAATGCACAAATTTTATCCACCTGGGGTTGAGATTGCCAGGTTGTTTTTTAATCTTGATATCATCACTGACTGAATCCTCTAATTCTTCTCTACTAGTCAGATACGATACAACGCTTTCCATCTCCTTTGAGATCTTCTCACATTTCTCCATCAATTTGAGGACAACGTTACGAACTCTGATCATTTCTCGACAGCCATGGATGACATCATATGTCAATCCTTTGGTGGTTGTAAAGTCTTTAACCTGAAATTTAAAAATAGTATTTTTTATCTTTTCACATTCTGAGATAACATATTTATTCTCTTTAAAGGGTCACTAAGAAGCATATAAATTAAAGTAGCCCACACTTGATATGATGCAGAATGGATAAAGTCCATTTTGAAAATGTCATATAAACTACAAAGGTGCAGTTGTCAAATTACATGAAATCATTGATAATAAAGAATTTCTTATCAAGAATGAATATAAGCAATCATGAAATCCCTTTCTGCAATATTAAAACTAGAAACAGCAACACTTTTATCTAAATCAGTTATTAGAACTGAAAGTCAAAATCTACTGTAAACAGAGTTGCCCCTATTTTGTTGTTGCAAAATTCAAGGGTTTTTCCAGGACTTCTCAAGTGTATTTAAGTCATTTTCAAGGATGAAAATAGTTGAAAAATTTCAGTCATCTGATGAAATTTTCTGTGAAACAGTTCAATCATGAACCTTTGATTGTGGAACTAACAAATGAAATTCAAGGGTTTTTTCCAGGTTTCAATGAGGTGTGGCAACCCTGTGTAAACAAACCTTTTTTCGCAAGTGATTGAAACCTGAAATATTGAAGTCACGAAAATAAATTGGTTAACAGTAGTTAAGCATAACTTAAGAGTTGTCTCACCAGTTTATCCCATGATGTGAAGGGTTTCAATGTCATAATCAACTCTGCCTTCTTCTTAGAGACACCAGGCATACAACTCAGCTCCTCAAATGAAGCCTCCTCAAAGAAAGACAAGATAATCGCTCTGATACCTGTGTCTTCTTCCTATAATAAATATCCAGGTAAAATGTCTAATTAACCAATACATAATAATTTGGATAATGTTAAAATAAAAGTACTTTAAAAGGCAAGCTATTAATTTATAGCTGATAAATATTGCATAGAGAAATATTGTATTGTTGATGTATTTATTTCTGTGGATATAAATTTTCTTGGTTATCCGCTTTATGGTAGATTTTTTTTTAATTCTCCCTTTTGTTGTGATATGCTGAATTAAACAGAGTATAGGTGACACCATAGATGTAAATTTCTCATGAAATATTAATAACTTATTAAGTGTTAAAATGTAATGATCAGCAGAAACATTTTTTTAGATTTTCAGTTCCTGTTAAACACACAGTTGCA
The DNA here is from genome assembly GCA_963971305.1 of Arcuatula senhousia. Lineage (NCBI taxonomy): Eukaryota > Metazoa > Mollusca > Bivalvia > Mytilida > Mytilidae > Arcuatula > Arcuatula senhousia. Next base: position 52,904,089 of record OZ020309.1, read on the forward strand.
TTGTATCTTCCATTTATAAAGTCTTCAATATAGCTGGATATTAAAGGGAATGTGTGTTTGTTTGCTTTTATTGAGACTGAGATTTGTATTTCACTTTGGAAATTTTATTTCCTTAAAGAAAATGCATGAGTGTTAGAAGTATCCCAAATTGTATCCCAAATTATCATTTATTAAATCTCTTACTTCCATGCTGTCATCACTGTCAAATTCATCGCTGCCATAATCATCTCCCTCATCATCGTATGCATCTACAATATAAAGTTCAGGATTATCTTGTATGCATCTATAATATAAAGTTCAGGATTATCTTGTATGCATCACTAATATAAAGTTCAGGATTATCTTGTATGCATCTATAATATAAAGTTCAGGATTATCTTGTATGCATCTATAATATAAAGTTCAGGATTATCTTCATTCTTGTATGCATCTATAATATAAAGTTCAGGATTATCTTGTATGAATATATAATATAAAGTTCAGGATTATCTTGTATGCATCTATAATATAAAGTTCAGGATTATCTTGTATGAAAATATAATATATAGTTCATAATTATCTTGTGGTTGAATGATAAGATTTCAACTATTTCAACAATAAATGATAAAGAACTGATTCAACATTGACATATTTACTGTACAAAGCTTTACAAATATTAAATAATAACAAATTTATGTTTCATTATTATTCCTAAGGTAACAATTTTCGTGGTTTTTGTGGGTGACTTTACCCACAAAAAAGAAATTCAACTTTGATTTGTATGCTGCAGTCTTTAATGCCTTGATTTTAAGAATCCAAGAACTGATCCTTTTTCATCAAACCATGAAAATTGGTACCAATGAAAATAAATGAATCTACAGTATACATGAACATGTAAGTGTAAATTTCTATGATTTTGATTGGACAAAATTTGCATTTAAGAAAAACCCTACAATTTTATAACATTTTTTGTGAATTAAGGTGCACGATTCTAACAGAGAAAAAAAATCCTAGAATGTATTCAGCAATATATTCCTTTTGAAATGAATTCTATCAATATGGAATGAATCCCTTAAATGTTTACCATCTACATGTTCAACTTCAGAACTACATTTATTAAAAGCAGCATCGATAAAAGAATCATCTTTGTTTCATTGTGGATCCTTCAGTTACTGGTTGCTGGTTTATGTTCTGAATTGTATTTTTTATTCTATGTCTCTGCATTTTCTTCACTTCCAACCACATGTTTACATTTTTCAATGTCTGTTTGTATATTTTTTCTAGGTAAACTTACTATTATAATCATCATCATCATCCCTATCTTGCCATGACATTTTCTTTGACTTTTTATCCAACTTCTTAGTACAAGCTTCTACTGACCAGTTGTTCTTTGATAAAAGTTTCTTTATTGACTGAAATACACAAGTAGTGAACAATATTTTTTTTTAATAAACTTGAGAATATATATAGAAATAATAAATCTTAAGATAGATTGGCTGAAACAATAATTCTTTTGTCTTTGAGTCCATACATAAAATTTTGCTATGTTACCTTGGTGTCAGATAATTTTTTTCTTCTAAATTTCTTACAAAATGTTATTTTTGACTTATGCTATAACTATGACTATGATCTATTCAAAATAACATCAATGCCATGTCCAAACATGTGATTCTTCGGCCGGGAGACAAAATCCCCCGACCTTTTTATCCATCTTCCGTTCTCCCAACTTTTTGTGAAATCTCCTGCTTTTTCAAGACATGACAAAATTTTATAGTTTTATAGACATTTTAATTGTTCAATCATAAATCATTTCCAGTGTTTTAAGGGTTTGTCAATTAGGTAGACGTTAATTAAACAGTTAAAGGTGTTAATTAAAGGTTTATTGCCATAATTGACCTGATGATTGTATAAACTGCATGTTTGAGATTAATCAGTGAAGCCATGTATATTTGGCACACACTAATGCCCTCAATTGACATTGAAATGCAATTTAAATGAGCGTTGAAAATCTCCCGCTTTTTTGTCCAATCTCCAGCCAAAAAAATAAAAATATCCAGCTTTGTTATTACGGATCCATCACATGTATGCATTCCATGGAGTACATTTTAAAATAACCAATTAGACTAGTTATTTAAAAATGTACATTATTGAAGTTATTTCTTCATAGAATGAACAAAACAAAAAATAACTGTCATTCCTTAGATGAAATTGTACTGCATTGTTCACTAAGATTCTGTGTCGATCTAACATCTTAGATGCTATGTTAAATGCCCTCATTTATTTGTTAGATCAATTTTATATACTGTTTAGCCTATCACTACTTTTACATGTACATTTAAGCTGACTATAAAAACCAAGTCTCTTTCACATGTACATGGTCTAAAGCACAATGTACCTTTATAGACTTATCAGGGTAAACAGGAATTTTATCTTTGACTTTGTTCCTGAGGATCTATGAACCACTCACTACTATTTTTAGATTTTTCACCAAGAACTAAATCCTGGATTCACGTTCCTCCCCAAACTACAATTTACCTTCTTAGATTGTTTAGGATAAGCATCTGCCAGAAATTTAATCCTAGATTTTTGTTCCTGTGGCCCTATAGAGCCCTGGCTACTGTGACTGTATGCTACAGTGGCCTGACTGTCTCCTGTCTGTGAGTTTAATACTGTCTCTTGACTCTCAGCTGTTTGTGAGTAGGACACTGTGGCCTGACTATCCATTTCTTCACTGTCACTCGACATCATACGCCGTACACGTTTCTTTGGAGGTGCAGACTCTGCCTGCTCTGAGTCACTACTGTCAAATCTCATTACTCGTTTCTTCTTCTGGACTTTTGGAACTGAAAAAATCAAAGTCGTTAAATACATGTAACAATTAGAGACCTACACTGTTCATAAAATGCTACTTATTGTTATTAAAACAAATAATTTTGTCAAAACTATTATTTCTTCAAGACTTATAGAATCTTTGGAATAAATCAACTGACAAAAGTAAAATTTTAAAACCATTAAACTTAAAAGGTGGAATTTAAAATATCAAATACTAATACAAATACAAATGTCACTCTCTGTTTGTTTTTATGAAACTTTTCTGCTTAAAATAATTTCCCCAAATGGCTGGAATTTCATGGTGTTCACAATTATGAATATATTAAGTGCACATAAAACTATTTACATAATGTTTATCTTATTTTATCCATGATAGACAAACCATTTAAATTTCCCGTCATAAATATATCTATGGCAGACTCAATATTCCAATTTTTCCACTGGAGAACTTTGACAGCATCTTGTGTGGTTGCCGTTGGAAACATGTCTTTGATTTGTCTGACCTTGTCAGTCTGCGGGCCGTCTAATGAATCATCATCGTCTGTATCATCAGAAAATTCATCTCTTATATCCAGTTTCTGTTTCCTTTTAGTGCTGGAGCTGAAAACAACAACAAAAAATAATAATGGCTCTGTTAACGTAGTTTGATTTAAATCAACTGTTTTTTTCTGAATTGCTGCTTGGTTGTGGGCTGTGTCACATACACTTATTCCACATCCCATTATTTTCTATTTTTCCATATATAATAATGTCTCTTGTAGTTTTATGTTTTACTGTATACCAGGAAATTTTCGCCCTGTCTTTATTTCACAGAAGGATGACTGAATTTTAGTTTGTGCAGTTTTAAATTCGCACTATAATGTTATTGTCCATAGACTTCTATGGTAGTACTATTGTCCATAGACTACATTGTGGCTGTTTTCTATTGTGGATGTTTTAAATTTACATTTATATTTTAGGTTGTGTCGCGTACACTTATTCCACATCTCATTATCTTCTATGAAAGACAAATATATTTGTGCTGTTAAATTTTTGCGCTAGCAATGTGAACTGGGAATTTCATGGTTTACAGTATTTATTCCTTGATTTATTTTGAGATCAAAGAAGTTTAATTAACAATAATCTGTTTACATGTATATCTATGTTGCCTGAAAAAAAACAATTGTGAGGTAATGATGATAACTAGGTCACATTGTTAGAAATTAGCTATAAATAGCCATCTTGGTTTAGTCCAGTTTTTAACAGGATACTAGAACTGAGAAGAATCAACAACCAAGCTATAATCATGATAATAATGCAATAACTTTATTTTTGTAGCACATGATTTAATGTAACAATTAAATCCACTAAAAAAAAATAAAATAAAATATCATATTAAACTAACAACATAAGGGTTACATATGGCTGTCAGTTCTAAATAAATGAAGTTATGCAGCAAGCCTGTATAAATCAAACATATGTTGTTCCTATGGTCATGATGCTTAATATATGGTTTAAGGTACATAACTCTTTAACATGCTGGTTTATAAATGTATTTTTGAATATTTCATGTATATTACTATGTAATAACAATTGATATCTTAATATCCCACCTTTCACAACCATTAGTAACCATGCCCTTATTTTTAGACAGCCATTCTGCTGACGATGGAACTTCTTCATCAGATTCGATCACATTCTTCTTGATAAATTTACTTTTATTTTGGAACACAGGGGAGGAAGGACTACTAGGGGTCTCTGGTACTGTTGTTGACTGGGAATCACCTGAAAAATAGCAAGCATGTTGAAGAGTAATTAAAACAGGTCAGCAGATTTAGAATTCTCAAGGGTGGATTCAGGATTTCATTTTAAGGAAGGTGGAAAGATTGTTTTACGCCAAGCAAAGCAAGGTGCAAATATTTTTTTAGCATTTTCTACCTGGATTTTAGCAAAAAACATAATTTTTATTAGTTTTAGGGGAGGTGTATGCCCAGTACGCCTTTCCTTTGATCCGCACCGGATTCTTATAAATGATAAGCTGGTCAAACCATGAAAAAGTAAGTTTGACTGTTGTCAACAAAAAGATAAATTGTAATTTTATATGTTTGAAGAAAACAAATGTTGTAAAAAATACATTACTTCACATTTACATGTACATGTATGTAAAAAAACACAGTGGTTTGATTTTTGCCAAAATGAATTTGTTTGCATGTGATTTGCATTAAAGAAATAATCTGGTGTGATTTGCTTTTGTGATTTCCATGGACTCGCTAAATAAGTGAAAATGAAACCACGGCAAAAATATCCGGCTATACAGCATATACAGTATTACAACAGGTGCTTCATTGCTCACTGTGGAGGATATACTGTGGAGAAAGGATAAAACGATGCGTTCACAACATTCACCAACTTCACTGATCTCTTTCTTCTCTTAAGACACATAATTGGCAAACCTGTTGGTGTCATTCAAATTCAATTTGAGTATAACATTGATCTGTATGCAGCAGACCTCAGAACTGTGAATCTAAGTATCCACGAACTTATCAATTTTATCAAACCATGAATTTGGTACCCATAAAAATAAATGAATCCACAGTATTACTTGACTGAAAACACAAAATACAAGTTTGATGCTGATTTACCGTTAACTGTTGGTGTTGATTCCACTTCAGTATGATCACCATTTATAGTTGACTGGCTGTCATCTGTTTCTTCAATGGTTGTTTTTTGACTATCATCCGTCTCCTCATTGGCTGAATTCTCAGACTGTAGTTTAGGGACAGACTTCTTTTTAAATCTGTACTGTAGTAAGGTGTTTAACTTTGACTTGTCACTCATTTTAAACTAGATCATTAAGGAATGAAAATCTGAAAAAAAAATGGTCAATTCTTACATAGTTCAAAGCTAAAGGTTTCATATTACCATTGCTACTAGCCAGGTATTTCAAGTCCCACTCCCATGAAAGAAAGGCCTACTGTACTTTGGCTATGTTTTTTTAACAAATTTTCATTAAAGCTCAACAGCTCAAAAGATTTCAGCTCATCACTCATTGTTGACTCTGTACAAGCTTCAAATTCAACTATATCATAGTTGTAATTAACTTAGCTAGCTCAACCCTCATTGGTACACTGGGATTCACTGATTTCCCTTCCAAAATCCTCCAAAACCTTTACACACTCCTTGTGTAGTTTATTGCCCAACAGGGTCATAAAAGCAATTAACAGGAGGAGGTATCCTCAATTAATCCAGGTAAACATTTGATTGCATGAGTTGATTGGTGTCAATAATTTTGTTCATAATTGGCCAACCTGTAAAAACGGCCATGTACTTTGATTAAAAATCGTAATTAAAAATATTGGCTAACTTGTAAAAAAGGTGAAGCCAATGAGAGTTTCTTCAACATGTTAAAAAAAATTAATTTTTCATATTTCTTTAATTGTGAAAAATCTCAGTACGAACACATTTTTAATGTATCCAACAACGGGTTTGCAACAAGTCAATTCTCGAAAGGACTGACAAAATCAGTGAAATGATCTAGAATATTAAGAATCAATTTTTCAAAGATTCTGATGCAAGATATCAAGAAACACCTGTTTAAAACAACTTCGTTTTATTTCAATGTTACCAGAACATGCAGGGAGAAATAAATAGATTATACTTTAAATCAGTTATAAATCCTTTCTTAATTCATATTTTTCATAATACAGGTTGTAAATTCATATTATTTTATTCAAACATGTTTTATAATTTTTGATCGCCATGACCAGCACTTTTTCAACCTCATTTACATAAATGGGTCTTGTTTTATTTTGACATCTGGAATGACACTGCCGAAATAACTGAATCCTAATACTCATCAGCATGTTTTGAAAAGTATTCCAGTGTTCAGGGTACTCATTATTTTCAATATAAATTGATGATGAAAGTTAAACAAATATAAGTTCAATTTCATTAAAATTATTTAAAAAAATGACTTTGCAGGCGTGTACATGTATAGGATATTACAATAAAAAGCATGCCCCTTTTGTTCATGCGGCTTTGATTGAAAATAGATTGTCAACAAATTACAAATGAACAAATTTTTAAATAACGAAATGGAAATGGAACAATTTAAAGACCCCAAAACTGATAGATCTGATGGATAATTAATTAGATGTTGTGACACTTCTCATCACCTGGTACATGTATGTTTATTGGCTGATCAAAGGAATTTAGATAATTAACAACACTAAGTTGGGAGTAGATTTGCTTACACCTGTGTCTCTGAGTTTCTTCGCTGTGTTACACCCAAGCTACACCGTAAATGGAGGTGTTTCACCGAAATTAACAGTGAAATTTCACCCAAAATATCGATAGAGAACTAGTCATGTGCCAAAAGTATTTGCTGATTTTTATTTTTCCCATTACTTTCTATGTGAAATCATGAATTTTCAACAAAAAAATATTGAAGCTGTTTCTGGGTGGATTTTTCGTACTAATTTTTTGCTGAATAATGAGAAATATTTGAATTTTATATTGGTAATTGAACATAATTTTTACATGTGTTGTTTCAAAATGACATTGATTTTAATACAAATAAAATTAATAACGACATAATTTTGTTATATGGCCAACTAAAATTTTGACATCTAATTATTTCAAATTTATTTGAAATTTTGTGATTTAACAATAACATAGAAAGTAATGGGGAAAATACAAAAGATCTCTTCCCACACCCATTCTTCGGTACAATTAATTAATCTGCTGCTGGGAAGGCTAAATCATTTATTTGATTTCTTCTTGATTGCAGGAAGGTCTTCCAACAAAAATCATATGAAAGCCTAAGATGATGACTAACAACCCCCCCCCCCCCAAAAAAAAAAATGGGAGACCCAGACTGGGAGCACTAGGACTTGATAAATAAATCTGTGGACGACATTGACTTGTAAGTTACCAATATTTATATAATGATATATGTGTGTAAGGTAAGTTTATTAAATTTTTGAAAAGATCATAGATGGTCAAAATAAAACGAAAAAATGGCGGGTTCTTATTTAATATGGGCCAAAATATGGCCTGTAAATTTTGTATTTTTCTTAATTTACAGTGAGTGTAAATCAACATTATTTCCTTATACTCCGTTGATGGGAAAACTTACCAACTTCTTCAGCGATTGAAAGGAAATTGATGTTTCTTTGTGCCTGTGAAATTTATGAAAAAAAGTTTGATCAGCAGAATATTTCTTTTTATCTTCACATTGAAGAGTTAAATTAAAAGTTCCTCCCAAATTGCGCCCGGAGACGCACTATTGAACAAAACCTGCGACCCCCGAGTCTGTCCGTTATGACCTACCATGAATAAAACAGTAAAGAGTCTCTAACTGACCAAAAAATAATGCAACAAAGAAAGTGTTTCATTACACCTTAATGGACTGTATCATCAATCTAACTTGGGGGTTCTTTTGCTTATTTGCAACTGCTTATATTTCATTAGTCCGCTCTATATTGGATTATTCATGTGCGGTTTGGGATCCGTATCTACTAAAAGATATAAATCAGCTTGAAAGCGTGCAACGTCGGGCCATCCGATTCGTAAAGAACGATTACAGTCGTTACAGCAGCGTCACAGAAATGATGAACAGTTTAGGGTGGAAACCACTAGCGGACCGCAGAAAAGAACAACGTCTTGTGTTTCTTTATAAGATCGTAAATGACCTGGTGGCGCTACCCACTGAAACCCTGGATCTGACCTATAACACTCGTACTCAACGAAATTCCAATAGCAAATCTCTAAAACTGTTATCCTGCAATACTGATATATTTAAGAATTCATTTGTACCTAAAACCATAACTGACTGGAACTCTCTACCGGATTATTGTGTCAACTCAAAAACAATATCAGAATTTAAAAGTGCTCTAACACGAAACTTCAAAGCTGCTCAGCGCGACTAGTACCATCGGCGCACTCTCTAACCCTGGAAGAACCGTACTCATTAGTGAGGCACTTTCCAGTACCTAAACAGAAACAGAAACAGAAACAATGTTTGGTCATGTTTAATAATTTAGATGATTTAAGTTTTCAAAGTGGCTACGATTACCTGGTTTTACCTGGAAAAGTAACAATAAGAAAAAAATTATTGTTACCTGGCGCCGGAAGTCAAATTAAAATAATAACCGGTCCACGGATGCGGGCCTGTTTTTATGAAAGTAACAAAAAGAATTTTTCTTATTGTTACCGCTCGTTATTTTTACATGAAAATATGTTAACTGACAACGAATTCTTTTAGCCTATTATAATACATATGATACAGTGACATGAAAACAATAATAAATTACAAATACCAAAACGCGGGTATATAAACGGTAAATTTGGATATGCTATATATATCGATATTTCAAGGAGTAACCTCTCATCAGTAGCATTTAAATCAAAACATTGGAAGGTCAAATCCAAACTGTTGAAATAAAATTCGATAAGTGAATTATTTTTTTTCTCCAATTGAAAAATTCACCACCGGCAATTTGATACGTTTCGAGCTTAATTTTACATATATATGACCGATGACAAAACAGACCAAATGTGTTAACTTGGGGTGGTATTATAGAAAAGATGGTGTTTCATTATATGTATACTCTTCAAAAAAAGTTACGCATAGATAGAAAATTCACCGTACGTTTAATGCAAATCACAACAATTTCAAAACATTATTGCCGAGCTGTTCTACAACCGATTTTCACGAAATAAAATCCAGAAAAAAGAAAACAAAATAAAGACTGTTTGATTAATTTTGACAAAAATCCTTACTTCTATGGTTTTTAAGAGATGGTGAGTAGAACACGACTAATGTTTTTCACGAAACATTTTGCATTGATTTAAACGGGAAATTGAATCGTAAAATGTACACTTGAGTTCTACTTGCAATATTATTAAACAGTCATCATAACTGAAGGCAGAGGTCTCATAACTTGCTATATGATTATTTGTCGTATTTGATATTATACAATTATCACCCTAGTTGGTGTGTGAGCCGGTGGTTTCTTTCCCCGAGAAAGTAAGGTCACCCGAGGGCTTGCCTAGAGGGTGACCTTACTTTTCGAGTGAAAAAAATGCCGGGTCATTATGACATACATCATCTAGGGTGATAACTGTTATATTATATCGAATATGTTGAATTGAAACAATTTAATAATAAATTTCAAACATATTTCGGACATTTTAACCCTTTTTCCATTGAAAAACTACAGTCAATACAATGTTGAAGAAAAATCATGGGCTCACGTGCAAATTCTCACGAGAGGGTGACCTTACCATGCGACCCAACGATTACCGGTTGGCCCAGCGAAATATCACATACCACGTGACAACATCTAAGCGAATCACAATAACGATTTTTATATGAGTATAATATATATAATATATAATATTTTTCATGTTTACATTTGAATATGATATGTATATGTTCTGTCACAAACTGTTTTTTGTACGTTTATATGGCAATAAATACAAATGACAACAAAGTTCCAGACAATAAATTTTGCTACGCCTGACGCGCGTTTCGTCTATTCAACATACATGTGACGGATCTGTGATGACAAAACTAGAGATTTTAATTTTTTTGGCTGGAGATTGGACAAAAAAGCGGGTGATTTTCAACGCTCATTAAGATTGCACTTCAATGTCAAATCAGGGCACTAGCGTGTGCCAAATATACCTGGCTTCACTGATTAATCTCTAACTGTTTAAACAATTATCAATACACCTTTACCTGTTAAATTAACGTCTGCCCATTTAACAAAACCCCAAATGTTTTATGACTGAACAAAAAAATGTCCAATAAAAATTAAATTTTGACATGTCTTGAAAAAGCGGGAGATTACACAAAAAGTCAGGAGAACGGGAGATGGGTAAAAAAGTCGGGAGATTTTGTCTCCCGGCGGGAGAATCACATGTATGATTCAAGACTCAGTCATCAGAGGCGCTCTACCAAAAAATATTGAAAATGCCAAACACTATATGATTATGAAGAGCATAGAACATTAAACAAAACAAAAAAACAAAAAAACTAGGGAACCAAATTATGACTAAGAAGATCAACCTATGTCTGGGGTAGGAAGAGCCTTAGGGTTTAGGCAATTTTGAAATTTAAACGAGTAATTTAAAGCTTTGATGTGTTCTCCAACACAAAAGTGTTGGTGCCGGAGCGGGCTAACCTCGGGGAATTAAAACTCCACCAGCAGTGCTAACCTTCACGTGTGTTCGAAATACAAATGACAACAAAGTTCCAGACAATAAATTTTGCTACGGCTGACGCGCGTTTCGTCTATTCAAGACTCATCAGAGGCGCTCTACCAAAAATATTGAAAATGCCAAACACTATATGATTATGAAGAGCATAAAACATTAAACAACAAAAAAAACAAACTAGGGAACCAAATTATGACTAAGAAGATCAACCTATGTCTGGGGTAGGAAGAGCCTTAGGGTTTAGACAATTTTGAAATTTAAACGGGTAATTTAAAGCTTTGATGTGTTCTCCAACACAAAAGTGTTGGTGCCGGATCAGACTAACCTCGGGAAATTAAAACTCCACCAGCAGTGCTAACCTTCACGTGTGTTCGAAATACAAATGACAACAAAGTTCCAGACAATAAATTATATTAATATCTGAAGGATAAAAACTTCTTACTTCGATAACAGTTGCTCAAATCTATAATTGCATCACAATAAAAATTATTATTATGAACTTTGTTGTGACAGTTGTACTATATTGTATTAAATACTATATTTTGGCTACTTTTGACTACATGTGAAGTTTTTAACAGGTACATTTTTTATCAGTAACTGACCACTGATGATCATTAGTATGAGGCGGACCAGAGAGATCAGCTTCCATTGTTACACAATTCAATAGGAAGGCTAAGTGCAAGTCGGGATACAAGTACTCCAAAGTTAACTGATGATTTGGTGTTCGGTCATTTAGGCGGGGTAAAGTAACACTTTATTCGCTGTAACTTTATTATCTTTCATCTAGTCCTATCACTGAGTTTTAGTCTCGGCGTGTGTTCTTTTTACAAATTTGTTCCATTTTCTCAGTTTTTGAAATAATTAAAATAACAAAAATACCGAATAAGGCCAATCTTAGGAATCAACCGTTTGATATTTCAGTGGGATTGGCCTTTTCATTTTCGGGAAATTCGGAGCCTTGATTTTTCTTTTTCAAACAACCGCTCAGATTTTTGTTTGCTTGATTAAGTTTACTATGATTTTCTTTCTGATAAAAACACCATCATGCCTTTTCATTTTCTGATTTTTGACATACTGCCTAATTATTGGTATTCCTATGGGTACTAATTGTGCGCCACTTATAGCCGACCTTTTCCTATACTGTTATGAATCACAATTTATGGCTAAATTACAAAAAGACCCCAACAAACAGAACCTAATCGAAACTTTCAATTATACTTTTAGATATTTAGATGACATTCTTGCACTCAACAATCCTTCATTTTCTAATTTTATTACAGATATTTATCCTTCTGAATTAACCTTGCATGCTTGAACAAATCTAACGTCACCGGTGATAGATGTCTTTTTTAGATTTAGATTTAAGTATTATTGACGGAAAATTACAAACCAAAATATATGATAAACGTGACGACTTTACCTTCCCTATTATAAATTTCCCTTTTCTTGAAGGAGATGTTCAACTAGCGCCGTCATACGGGGTTTACATTTCACACTCCCACAAGTATCGATCTCTTATTGAAAAATTTAATTGTACACGTCGTTTTCTTATAGTGAAAGGAATATCACATCCTGAATTTTATGGTAATGTTTTTTTTTTTTTTTTATAAAACTCACAAATTTAAAAGCAATCCATTAGAAATGAAAAATTGGCTTCAAAATTTATTACGGAAAGGATATGAATTGAATATTATGGTTAAATCTTTAAATTTAGTGGGTTTTTTTTTGCAGAAATATTGATAACTTGATACTTGCTTTAAAACTTCCATAAACGTTTTTACTATTGTCATTTTTGAGCATTATAGCGATCAAGCATGTCGGTTTTGTGTGATGACACTTCACTAAATCATTATTGTTTGAAGTGTTGTGTCGGATTTAAAATCGATACGTTTGATTTTTTTTACATCAGTCGATTGATGATTCTCAGCTAGCTGTCAGTAACAGCGAGTGTTCTTTAGAGAGTTCCTTTACCGTCCTTTTGTTTGTTCTTGTTTTTGTCTTAGGTTCTCTCTAGTGGAATTGGACTTTGATCGATTAGATTTTTATTGTGTGTTTAGTTTTTGTGCTTTGTCTAAGAATATTGATAGGGGGGAGGTTGGGCCCAAAAAACTAGTTTAACTCCGCCACATATTACATGTGCCTGTCCCAAGCAAGGAATCTTTGACAAAGCTTTCGTTTGTACTTGTCTATTGATGTTTTCTGTTCCTTGTTTTAAATGGGGGTCTATCCGTGACTATTTCAGGGCTGAATTTGAATTATATGCATTTTATTTAGACCATGGGCCAATTGCAGAACCGCGAGCAGTGCCAAATGGCCTCGCTGAAGGCTGCTGGCGGTTTCCATTGTGGTTTTTTCTAAATTGCCGTTTAATTGTGGGCTGTGTCGCGTACACTTATTCCACATCTCATTATTTTCTATTATATTTCACCATAGCCCCCTGTTGCTCCCTTAATGTCCAAAGAAGAAAAGAGAAATGAAGGAGATGACATACCGGAGCATTGAAGAACACAATGGTCCTGACTTATACAGCCAGACATTTCAAATAAAATAATGGCATAAACTTTCTTTTATGGCATCAAACCTCCCTTTTTCTTTGTAATATAAAGATTCGGCGCGAGTGTTACTAAATGCAGCGGCCTAAGTCTAACTTGTAAAGTTCCTTAAGGAATGACTTTTGGTCCAAACTCCTGTACAAATACAAAATTACCTTTAAGTTACATATACTTTTTTTTGTAATCTTGTAAATATCCTTTGGTTTGTTTCTTCAATGTTTAGGTTCATTTGTTAAGGGTTTTCACTATTTTATAGATACTGCTTTTTTTCTTATACTGATCTATTATTTCTCATTATTTTATGAGGCTTAAATTGACATTTAAGCCTCTTGGAACCTTTTTTTCCTCGACAGTACTAAGACCATGTTAACTGTGATCTGGCATTCGGCTTCAATAGTCACCACCTTATATGCTAAGGGTCATTGCAACAAACAATGTAGGTCATTCTTGAAAGCACTACCGGGAGAAACACACTCGAAACAAGCAAAATATGAAACCAGCAACACAAACTTGTACAGACGGACAGTGAACACAGATGCATAGAAAAGTGGAAAAATAATTGATGGATTTAAAAGATTTTAGACTATCAAACGGGTCACTGATTGAATCTTCATCTTGGTCGCTCACTTTCAATACACCAATACAATTGAAATCTGGCACTCTGATATACGGTTAAATTGCATATCATGATCCTATATAGAGTACAGTCTTAGTTAAACATGAAATATTGGCAGTAAAAAGGAGCACACGGAAAAAGGTCATTGGCAAATACATAAAATAAAGAAAAAAATATGAACCAGCATTTTAAAAAAACAAGGGAAAGGAAACGAAACAATTAACAAACTGATGTTCACACAACCAGAGAAAGCCGGGGGTAATGGTATTTCTTATATTATTATGCGCAAATTACTTATGATATTAAGTATGTCTACCCGTTTATTGTACAAAGGTTTTAAACAAGATCAAATGACCCGTCCTTTTAATGAGGAATCATTTAACTTTGTTGTTTAAAGTTAACCGCGCGAAACGAACTGTTTAGGAATTTAGACCTTGATATTAAATCTTACTTTAATATGTTATTGTTCAATCATATCTATTCATTTAATTTGATTTTATATCTCAACACTCTGGAGATATATATTTTAAACTATACGCGGGCTAATTTGCTAGCAAACGAGAACCATAGAACATGACTATTTGGAATATTGTGCTCAAACGTATACCAGCAATGTCATATAAACAGCGGATATTTACTTTCATTATATTTTGGAAGTTGTTTATTCCCTATAGTGTTAACGCGGAACCCATTAACAGGTTCGGTAATCATACATCTAACTGCACAGAGGTATTATACGAAGAATATTGGACAGTTGACAATTTTCCAAACCCAGAGACTGATATTGACTTAGACTATTGTGGAAGAAGTTGTAAACCATCGGCAGTTTGTGACCCTTATCGAATAATAAACCAAGAACAAGGTAATGCCAGTTTTCAGAGTGCCTGAAAAACATAACAATGGGTTTCAGTTTCTACATGTATGACAAATATGTAGTCTTACTTTGGCAAAGCTTGCAAATTTAATTGATTTCGCCGACCTACTATACATATGAGACAAGAATATACTGTACCAGCAGAGAAATTGAACTATATATTGCAGGTATTATAGTCGTGCCGATACTTATAACTTAGCCCTAACACTGAGACCACGAAATGACAACACAACGGCTGTATTGCAATAAAGAGAAACTGTTTAACTCTGGGGGAGCACCTGTCTAATCTTAATTAAGGTGCTGTTATTTTACCTTTTCCTTATTTTTGCATATGTCAAGGTACACCTGATTGTCTGTTTGTAAATATTTTTGGGAAGGGGGAGGGTCCTTTGACATTCTGACAAATCGTGATTCTGATGTTGTTTTCTCCATAGCAAATTTGTTACTTTTAATTTGACATTTTTATTCTTCAGCTGACTTCATAGATGATTTGATGGAGGAGATATCTAGAGAGGTTTGTCTCTGCTCCAGTTGCCCCAAGAAACGCCAATCTTATATTGCTGTTGGATTAGTACAGACGTTAAACGGAACTCAGAAGTGAGTATTGATTCTTCTAAACAGCCAACTCTCTAACAAGGTATATAGAATATGTAAAAAGAGTGTATAGATTTTAACAAGGTTTAAAGAATATGTTAAAAGAGTGCATAGATTTTAACAAGGAATATAGAATATGTTAAAAGAATGTATAGATTTTAACAACGTATATAGAATATGTTAAAAGAGTGCACAGGGACTAGCTTTCGGCATTTGGGGTAGAGAGTCAAAATGCCACCAGGTAGAAAAATATGTTTTTCTAGCTGGTGGCATTTTGACTCTCTACCCCAAATGCCGGGAACAAACCCCTGTGAAGAGTGTATAGATTTTAACAAGGTATATTAAATATGTGAAAAGAGTGTATAGATTTTTAGTTATAATTTTCTTGATCACATATGTTCAAAGAAACCGCAAACAGCAGAAAATAAACGTATAACAGGCACTCATTAAGAGAAACGAGAAAAAGACACAGAAAAATGTATAGTTTACAAATTGAAATTCTGATTCTATTTGTAAGAAATGTCCTATTTACTACATTTCAGTGTTTTCCTTAGTTTTTATGAACCATCAGTCTTTTTAAAAAACAGGTATAATTTTCTTATTCTACATCAGCTATTCCACAGAGGGATCTACATTCCCAGACGATCTTCTACAGAAATGGGGACTAGGAACTTGTGGTGATGGAATTCTTATATTTACATCTATTTATGAGAAAAAGGTAGGTAAATGAGAATCAAAATCATGAGAACCTGTGGTGCACAAAGTGGTAGATAACTCGAGCTACTAACTCATTCAACACATAGGTTACTGGTTAAAGGGTTCAACAAATCAACTCTTTGTTAAACAACATTTGCTAGAATGGTTTAAAAGAACAATCTAGTCAGAAGGGACAAACAAGATTGTACCGTTAATAAATGAGCATAGCTCCATACATGATTCAAGACACATTTGCAGATGTAGAGTTCGATAAGAGTAAGCCAAATCGAGGCCGATATATATAGAGGCCTTATTCGCACACTTAAAAGAGAGGGATTTGCAAAAGCTTAATGACTTTCCCAACCCTGTAGAAATATATATTGAGTAGGAGAATACATCAGAAGATAAGGACACCGGCTTTGCTTGATACGACGTGAGTTCGGATTGCTTGTTGTAGTTTGGGTCTGTTTCTTCATATTATTTTTTTTTGTGTCGCTCGATTTTGCTTTTTCGGACTATCGACATTCGAATGACCCATGACAGGTGTTTCTTTGATGCTCCAGAAAGTAAGTTGTCTCAGCATGTCAAACCTTACCCACCGACTTGCCAGTGATTCAAGGAGAAAAATCTTTTACTAACATGTAGACTACAGCACGTCGTAAAATGTTTGAACCACCTGGAAGTGATGCCACCTTAAAATCTAGTAGATGCAAGTCATACAGAGTGATTGTGTCGATACTATCCATTGCAAAAAATTACATTGAGGAATCACCATTGCATTGAAATAATATGACAAGACCATTTACATTGCAGATATGGATATCAAGTGGTCCCAAAATAAAAAGCCTATTGACAGAGGACTGTGTTACGAGACTACAGACAGAGTGGGAACCTCTTTATAGGCAGGCCAAATACGGTGAAGCTATTATATTGGTCACCGAGAGACTGAGGTAACATATGTATAATTATATATTTTAAGCTTAAGTTATAAAGCAAGACAAAAGTAATAAGCTAACTAGATTTTTATCAAAGCTGACTTTTTTGTTGAAAACTGCGTATTATCATCATTTAAATTACTTTTACAATAATGAACTTTATGTTACTTAATGTATTTTCAGATTAATATTAAAAGAAAAGACTTGTTTTCCGTCACTTCCGCTTGAAAAACAGGAACAAGAGATGCCTTCTGAGGCCATAATAGGTGGCGTGGGTGTGTTTGTCATTCTGGTTATATACGGGGGTTATATGTTACGTGTAGATCATCTTCGTAAGATGAGGAAAGAGGAACCGTTTAAAAAGAAACGAAAGAAGAAGAATTTTACACTCATCATAAGACGAAACAGTTCAAGGTCATCACGGTCAAGGTTATCTTCACAATTAGAGAAAAAGCCATCTCTGGCGCCGGGCTTAAAGTCGACAGAACACAATAGCACATTGGACGACGCCAAGGAAGAACGAATTGAAAATGACGTCTTTGTAGACGAAAAAGAGCCATTAAATAAAGACCAATGTGACCATGGCATTAGAATATATCTGAATGACGATATGGATGTAACTGATAAAGACAAACGTGAAACAAAAGAAACGTTAAATGATGTTCCATTAATAAGACAAAATGTACAAGTTCACGTGCATGAATAAACAACAATCATTTCACATCTGGAATATCATCACATGATCGCGTTAAGCCTACTTCGAAAATAACAAAAGGAAACGTTGACCTTTATATTAAATTCGTTAAAGCTTTTCTAGTTCAACTATTCTCCAGAAAGCGCAATGATATTTCGTCGTAGGTTCAACAGAAGTGATTCAAGTTGTAATGGTGCATGAAGAAATGTAAGTTTATTTTAATATCATATCAGCAGTTCTTTCAGCTATCATGATGACTGCTGCGCTTGGATGGTCCGTGATTTCTGGAAAAACTGAAGCATCAACAACTCGTAGACTGAAAACATCTTTGACCCTGAAATGAAAAAGGATATTGTTACACAGATACAAAGGAGCATACAGCGCAATTTTACAGATAATACGTTTAATTAATTTAATTCATTTTTTTTTTCTAAATATATTTATGCGTTTACTTTTATTTTATATTGTTTAATTTGAGAACATATATACCTATTTTGAAACAAATTCTTTACTTGATATAATGTACATGTACCTTAACTTATGATCCACTACAGTGCGGACGTCGTTGAAGGCACCCATTTTACAGGTTGACACAGGATGATGGCCAGGATCAGAGAAGGTTTGTATGAAACATTTCCAATATTCTTCAGTATCGTTACCATAATTGTTACATCCGTCAAAAGGTGGGTCTAACGTGGCCCCAATAGACTGCATAACAGGGGTATTCACCAACGATTGCACAATATTTATTCCTATAAAGAGTACGCAAGATGAAAAAAAATAGCATCAATGAAAACTAAATTTGGTTATATTGGTTTCATTGTTCTATTCTCTTCAAGTTCATGTAGTGTTTGGCATATTTAATCTTTTGGCTAGAACACATCTAATTAGTCGAACGCGCGTCAGACATAGGTAACAAAATTTGCCCCGGGCTTTCTTGTAGTTTTGATTGTTGAAAAGTGTTTCTCCATTGCATGCACAATTTAGCTTTGTCGGAAAAGATCAACTTTTGTAATCAAAGTAAAACGTCGATTTCTATTCTAATCGCTTAAAAACGGGTTGTAATTCTTAAGACCCTCGATATCTTTTAAATCAATGCTAGGTCCAATGAATTCCAAACGATTGCAGGTCTCCCGTTCATTGAGTTCGAAAAATTGAAGTCTACTCGTTAAACAGGCAGAGGATGAGTGACAGGCCTGAAACGCATCCCACTATATGGGACTGCATATCAAAGATCGAAATCTGAGAAATCTGTTACAAAAAAGCCAAAAGGTGTGACGGTGTAACTTACGGACACCGGCATTGCTATATTCCCGCTCAACGTTTCGGCGAGGGATAAAAACAAGGTAAAGCTGGGTGTTCTCAAGTAAAAGCTTATTTTACAAACCTTCGATAAGTTTTGTAATATCGTCAGGATCCGACAGATAATTAGGATTAATAACCACTTCTCCCGCCGGATCTTTGGACTCTAGCGTCACTGATCCCCTGCTCTTAGGATGCAGTAGTTTTACCGTGATAGTTATACCGTCTTGTCCTTTCTTCTGTGTATACCATGATCTTATAAGCTATAATTGAAAGACAAATCAAGAAGAAACTAAAACGAAAATACATGTACATACGAAATGAATTAACTCTTACAAAAATAAGAAACCACAGTAAAACAATACAAGACCTACCAGGCCTGGACTTTGTTAGGAAAAGTTATTCTCGCTGTCCCAACTCTTTGCGTTTTCGTTGTTAAGTTAAGGACATGGCATGTTTATCTCATAAAAAAACTGTTTACTAGACAAATCTTTATATGTAAGCATAAACAGAAACCGTGTACTATATATACTACAACCATGCACAGGATTTATTTTAAAGAAAACATAAGCAGCAGTTAGCCACTATATGTTTAAAGTGTCTTCACCTGTTCATTCTTGTTCATAACTCTCAGTAGTTGATGGTCATGATCAGGCAGTGTACTCCTGAATATGAACTGTATATCTGGATAAAGTGATCTAGATTGGTTGGTGTTTACGAATAAAAACGCCTCACTACCACCAATAGATGCCATTAAACCTGAAAAAGCCAAATTATTATGATTGGACTATGTGTAATGTCTAATATCAAACATACAGCTCATAGCAGTTTAGAAGCAAAGGGATAAAAAACGTAAACAGCTATGAGTTCTGTGGACATGGCTCCGTCTTGAGTAATCAAATGTCTAGAAATAAAATACAAATACCAAAACGGTTAATTTGCTGGTTATGCTGTATATCAATATTTCAAGGAGTAACCTCTTATCAGCAGCATTTGAATCAAAACATCGGAATAGGTATGGCAACAGTACCTTTACGTCGATAGAAATATTGTTCCATCATCAGTCTTTCTAGCCTCTTGTTCGGCTTAATAGTAGAAGCATTTACTGAGACCCGGATGTCAACAGACACGTGATCTTGTAAGTTCTCTCCGACTGCCAGGTCTGCAATTATAGGTATCTACAACACAAAGTATCAAAATGTGTATACCAAAAAGGGTGTCACTTAAGTTTGTATTATGTTGAAATAATTATCTCTTAAATTTAAACAGCATTTGAATGAAACAATTAAAAGGTATCAAAACAATTATATAAAGGCAGAAAACGGAAATTATAGAATAAGTTTTAGAAGCACTTCATAAGGGTATTTCTAGTTAAGTGCGAGTTTGCAAAAGAAGGAAGGCCAGTTTAACGCAGGAAAATCTTTTAAATGAGAAAAAATAAATATTCTTCGTACATGTTCTTTAATCCATAAGTAAAGTGTCTTAAAGTTATATACATATTAAATATATACCTACTTCTCTTCATCGAGATACCTTTAATTGTTGAAGATGTTTTCGAGGACCGATTCCTGAAAGCAGGAGAATTTTAGGAGTTCCATAAGAACCTGCAGAGAGAATGACTTCTTTTGAAGCCAAAACTTGAAACGTTGAATTAGAAAAGATAAACTCTACTCCAACTGCCTTTCGATTTGCTATTAAGACCTGCAATGAAAATGTAACAACAGTTAGTTTCTTCTAAAAGATATACAATGACAACTGACATTTGACATGCAAGCATTATAATGATACGGATAGTGTTACCCTCATTGCAGCCTTCCGTCTTTTGGGTTTACGTTGAAATGTCTTATTCTTTTTCTAATCTCCTCTTCATTTCATTAAATAAATGATTTAAATAAATTGATTTTGAATCAAAATGAAGGTTTTGTCATCAAACAACATAATTTAATTTAAATTCAACTCACTCTTGTAACAAAGGTCTTCGTGACGATGTTGAGATTTGGTCTGCCCCGAGCCTCATCCAGGAAAGCTTTGGCTGTCGTCAGTCGTTCCCCCGATCTTATATTTGTCTGTATCCGACATACACCTAAAATAAAACTTAAATTGGAACAAAGGAAGATGTGTGTTTTGGGACAAAGCTTGAAATTTTTATGGTTTAATACTTGACTTAGTTTAACAACACTATATGTAAAGGTTTCATTTAAAAAAAAAATACAATGAGGAATATTTGGAGCTGGAGATTGTGTTGGAGCTTTTTCTTATGTTTGCTTTTAAACAAATAGATATTATATCAGTCTTCACTAAGAATTAAGTAGGTGGTCTGGTGCATATTCTACGTCTTTTATATTAAGCTCCTTGCAAACCAAAAGAAAGATGCTTTATTACAAAATTTTATCTATATCATTCACATTATAACAATTTTTACTGTCATTCTATGCAACCTTTTACTTAGATTAGAATACAGTATCCAATTCTCAATGAAATATGCGTGTTCTTTATTTGCAATGGTTTTGTTACCTATATCATTGACATCATTACAGATGATACTGTCATACCCCAGACTGTTGGAGGCGTTGTAATACACGTTCAGTAAGGGCGTGGGCTGTAGTGTAGTAATGGTCAATGGTCCACATGTCTTGTGTAAGTCTAAAGAGAGCAAAGTTCTTAGCTAGTTGTGCATGTTTGTGTTGTAATTCACATTGGTGAGGGTAAAGCTTTATTTTGTTATTTGTCAGTAGTCCACAAGCTATATGTTAACATTAAAACCTGTCTATTGATAGAAATACAATATAAGGTTAAATTTGCCTTTGATATTTGTTATTGTACACATTAAGTTTTTTTTTAATAGAAGAAAATGAGATGTGGAATAAGTGTACGCGACACAACCTACATTATAAACGTATATTTTAAATATCCACAATGGAAAACAGCCAGCAGCCTTCAATGTGACCAGCGGTCGCTGCTCGCTGTTTTTCAATTGGCCCCTGGATTGAAAATAAAATACATATGATTCAAGCCCAATCCCAAAGTGCATTGAAAGACCCTCTTCTTGACAAAAAACAATTAACAAAAATTCGACTAAATACACTTAAACATAAGCTTTGATAAAGATTCCTGGCTTCGGACAGGCACATTAAAATGTGGCGGGGTTAAACCAGGTTTTATGGCGCCAAACCTCCCTCTTCCATTGCGATCTTCAAGTCCTTAATATATATAGTAATATAGAATAGTGTGACACCGTAAAATTTGCTAAACCCATAATATATAGTTACGTAAAATAGTGTAACATTGTAAATTTTTCTTGGAATTAGGTTTTATAAGTCGAACATAATAGGACATGTAGGATATGAAACTTATCAAGAACAAAATACAGTGACAAAAAACAATTAACAAAAATTCGACTAAATACAAACATTTAAGTCAACTGGTGTTAACAAGGTATTTTGATTCTTTTTTATACTTTTTATATTCTACATGACCTGATTTAGATAACTCCATAACTTTAGTATCCACAGATTTGATAAAGTAAGGAGCTACACGTTTGAACTCCCACCCTTTCGCCCCAAGTCTTTCCCACTCATTATAGATTTCATGGCTTCCTCTTTGGTAAATCATGTCATTCAAAGCTGATGTTCCACCCACAACTTTCCCCCTTGGTAGGGCAGCTTGCTGAAAAAAGTGATACCAACACTCTTACTAATACTTTCCTTTCTGCGTAAGGCTGCTTGCTTAAAACATGACAAAAACTTTAAAAAAGTGTTATCTAAATTTTTCTCACGACAATACAGCATGCTTAAAACAAACTATGGGAAAATATAAAAACCATTACGAGAGTCTAATATCCTTTTTGCAACAAAACTCCCTAAATTTATCTAGTAACAATAAACTTTAGAAATTCTGATTTTCGAAAAAGGCTCTCGTTTGATTCAAAGAACTGTTTTAAATCTTTTACCTTTAGTGGTACATGTATATACCATAAAGGATACGGGAGTCATGTTACACAAAAATTTAGAATTCGTACGTATTATAGCAACTTTAATGCCACTTTGCTAAAACATAATGACCTTAAATGGATCATATTCGCTCCGACCACTCCTCATCATAAGATCGTAACCCTTGAATGGCTAGCGAAGATGGAACTTGATCAACTATGCTATAGACCATACCTTATTTCTATATCCAAACAGAGCATGTTTCTGAGGTGTTGTTATAAACTTCCAGTCTATAGAGCTATTTCTGAGCTGTTTGGCCAGCCCAGGGGTGTTGATAAAGGGTTTTTCCCTTCTGTCCGTAGCTTTTTCCCCAGCCTCTAGAAGGAGTACATTGACGGAGGGGTTTTCCGACAACCTGGCGGCGAGAACAGACCCCGCAGTACCCGCACCAACTACAATAAGGAGATCTTTATTTTTATGGCTGTGTTGCAACAAGAAGAGGTTGCTTACCCTTCTTAAGTTCAGATTGCAGTTTATTTGTTTCATGTATGTGATTTGTTGAAATGTGAGTATTTTGTGTGGCTGTTTTTAACGTCTTTAATTCCGATAATCAAATGCCTCATTGGTGTTTTGTTCTTTGCTTTTTTCATCAATGTGATGGTTTGACAAAAATGTTTTATCATTACATTTGATAGAGAAGATCATTTTCATGAACAAGGTATAAATTTCTATGGTTGTGTTTGTATGTTGTTATCGCGAACAATGATTTTTCTAGTCAATATGGATTGATTTTTGATGGCCATAGATATGTTTTCGTTCTGCCTTTTTTTCCCAAAAATTGGAGCATGGATATGTTCAGCGCGTGTGTTTTATTTTTACATCTTGGCTTTTTTTTTAAGTTGAAGCAGTATCCTGTCTTTTTATTTTCCGATTTTTGTCATCCTGCTTTTTCATCTAAAATTTCATCACAGCCCCTCATAAATATCAAACAGTTTTCCTTTTAAAATCGTTGAATTTGTCTTCAAAAATTATCAATCAAATTAAAAAAATATGTTCATTTCTAAATTTGGAAACAAAATATTTTAAACACAAAATATATTTGTCTTATGTTTAGTTTTATTTGATAATTCAAGGTAAAATTGACACATTTTAATTAATTTTGACAAGATTTATTGTGATTTTATTATTTCATGGCGGAACAATATAAATTACAATGAAGCCTTGTTAAAATGTCTAAAACACTTGATCTTAAAAAGTATTGAAAAAAAAAAAAGTTTGAAACATTGATTTCAATTACCCCCCCCCCCCAAAAAAAAAATGATATAGAGTTCAATGAAATAACCAACTTGCCTATAATATAATCATACTGGGTTCTCATATATTCTGGGCAGTTTTGGGCAAGAACACAACAGCAGTCAAGAAGCAGCACCCAAAGCCAAATGAAACGTGTCATTTCTGTATCTAGGCACCTTTAAATAAAGTTTGAATGATCAAAGGTTTTTGTCTAAAATTTGATCCAGACATTTTAAACTTTAAATTTGAATCCGATTTCTATTTACTACCTTTGTCTTTTAAGCTGTGGTCTTCATATGCTCAAGGTAACTCCAGTCTTTTGATAAGGCATCTTTGATGAGACATTAAACATCGAAAGACCCTCTAGTCACATTTGTAATTGTTTTAACCTTATTTTATGTACGATTCTGAATGCCTGCTACACGTAACATTTTCAAATTATAACTGTATTAACCTTTCTTGGTTTCCTTATGTACTGTCCAAGTTCTCATGATTTTTATAACACACTTGTGAACGTGTAGGATTCTGCCAAATTAAGACATTATTTTATACAAAAAAAATAATAAAAGACAGTGTAAATGAATTATGGAATTATAAAAATGGTAATAAATGCCTTTCTAGAATGATAATCATCACAAGTTAAGGAAAATACTGCAGCACAAAGTATCATCGTATACAGATGCAGCTATGTAAATAAGGTAACAGCACCATAGTCATACGTACTTAAAAGGTCAATAAAATCAAGTAAAATGACAAAAAGGTTATAAAATAAGACCTACCACCTTAAAACTGATATAAATCCTTCACTTAAACAATTAGTAAACCTATGTACAACCTGCCATCACATACAAATTACATAAATTAATAAGTATCAAGGTAAATGTAGCTCTTAATTGGTTGTCATTCTTCCTACGACAGGTATCTGCTTTTTTTCTTAAAGCAATAATGGCTCCTTTTAACATATAAAATGTCCGTAATATATTAACACTTATTTATTTTTTGATAAACCGTCTAAATTCTTAATTTCGACGGTAGTGATGCGACAAGCGGGAAATGCTTATCTTCCCGAAGCACCCACGTATTCATTTGTTTTCACATATTGTAGTTTTAGGTTGTTTTTTATGTAATTTTGTAGTATCACAACTTTCAATGTCTAATGGTCGTGTCATTGTTTTTTTTAGATTGAGATTCAAGAGTACCCTTTTGGCATTTCTTTGCTGGTTTCTAAGCAACTATCAAAGTTCTTTAACGATTTAAATTTTATAATCAGTTTTTTTTTCTGTAAAATAAATGATTTGTTGAACCAAAATTATAAACCAACCATTACGCTTTGAACTTGCACTGGCTCGCCCACCCTACATATGAACTACAGTAAACAAATAAGTAAAATATCAGAAGTCCTTTCCTTTGTTTGGTTCATGAATCATTGATTCATGGTTCTTTCTGGAAAATCTGATAAGTAGGAAGCAGAGGTACCAATGGGGC
The DNA here is from genome assembly GCA_963971305.1 of Arcuatula senhousia. Classification (NCBI taxonomy): domain Eukaryota; kingdom Metazoa; phylum Mollusca; class Bivalvia; order Mytilida; family Mytilidae; genus Arcuatula; species Arcuatula senhousia. The sequence goes on from OZ020309.1 coordinate 52,930,072, forward strand.
ATCCGAATGTCAAAAGTCCGAAAGGGCAGAGACAAAACCAGTAAACACCAACAAGAACGGGACAAAAACAGACAACATGTAAAACATGGAAACACAAAATACTGAATATCAATCAACAACGCGAACTCCAGTAGAAACAAGAGTGAACTCAGGTGCTCCGGAAGAGTAAACAGTTCCTGCTTGCTATAGCACACCCGTCGCGCTGCCAATAGTCCATTCAGCGTGTCAAATCCGGTAAAGGAAGGCAAAACAAAACCCTATGACAATCCAACATCTGCACTCATCTGAGAGATCAAAATCCCATATTTGTCTACAAGTGCATGATGTCTTCCGTAAAATTTCTTGAGTGAAGACAGCAACCGAGGATCTGGATATCAGATTCATAATAATTTATGATAATGTTGTAAGAAAAAAAAAGGATTTCCCCCTTTGCTAAGATACCAATCTTGCAGATTTAAAAGGAAATTTGAAAATGAATGATTGTATTGTATTAAACTTAACATTAGGATTTGTTTCTATGAAATATACATTTGATATGATTATTTTGAATAACAAATCTTAAGCTGCATATGTCACCTTTCCTCTCCTTCATTTTATTGAATGAATAATTAAAATAGTATAATCATGATAGATTTATGAGCATTAAAGAGGGGATTATGAAACTAAAGCTACAACGATGAATCAATACACAAACACCAGAGATGTTCAGGTCCGTGGTCATTCTTGTTTCAGGTAAGGTTTGGGGTCTTTTAGGGTGCGACCATTTGATTTTTAAGGGGGGTGCTATGGTGAATTTTGAATTAAAAGACAGGTTGGCCAAAAATCCAAAAATTAAAAGGCAGGACAGTGCTTTGAAATAAAAAAAGCAGGATGGTATATTCGGCTGAAAAAATTATAGTATCTTTGAAAATGAAAAAGCAGGACAAAGAAAATATCCATAGCCCCATAAAAATCAAATGGTTGCTCAATCCGTTATGTTCTTCGATATTTAACCTTTCATCGGCTATGAAGAACTAGAATATTGGCCAATATCAACAATTACAGATATTTTTACTTCATGTGCACATAATGTGTTCCTTTATAAATTCGTTCTTTTCTGCTTTACCTTCAATTTGTATTTAAACTAGAATCATTAATTTATTTACAAAAATGTATTAATTTTAAATGGCATAAATAAGAGCCTAGTCACTTTCTTCTTACAATATGATGGGTTTGACCGTCTTGTGTCTGTTATTTGATAACAACTCTTTATGTGGTTTATCACAAAATTTAACCGATTTCTAGTCATGGCTGCCCCGTGCTTGTCATTTTGTCTCCATATTGTTTATGATATATTGAAGCATTCTTCTACAAATTACATACAGATGGTATGTAGTCGCCATTCTAAACAGTATGGTTTTTAGCAATCGAGGATGAGTATGATAAAGCTCTATGACAAACTAAACGTTATGACTTCAACATTCAAATCTTGAAGGAACATTCCATCCGCTCTATCTTATGCAGATAACGAATTACAACTCTTTTGCTTTTCCAGAGCTTGTTGGAAACATGATGATTTCCATGATAGAGTATCACGTCTGATAGGCAAGTTGCTAACACAGGTTATTGATCTTTTATCGATTTCACAAAAATGACACTTGAAGTGTGTTATTTTGTGTGCTTTGTACAAGATTAACAATAGGGGGAAGGCTGAGCCTAAAAAACTAGTTTAACTCCGCCACATTTTATGTGCCTGTCCTAAGCCAGAAAATCTTGTCAAAGCTTTTGTTTGTCCCTGTCAACTATCTGTTTTTTGTTCTATGTCCAGAAATGGGTCTTTCGGTGATAATCTAGGGATTAGTTTGAATCTTATGAATTGTATTTTTAGTCTTGGGCCAATGCAAGACCGGGCAATCAGCAACCTCTGGACATGTTGAAGACTGCTGGCTGTTTTCCATTGTGATTTTTCAAATTGCCGTTTCTTTAATGTTGGTTGTGTCGTGTACACTTATTCCATATCTCTTTATCGTCTTTATGTTGCTTCCCGGTTGTTGTCGCCACTCATGAAATTTTACAGAAAATGTCATGTGCTCCTAAGTATATACGGGATTTCTATCTTTCAGGTGAGCACAGAGGTTGGTGTGGCATGGAGTTAAGTATTGTCACAGTATATTAAATCGATTTGTGGCTTGTGACCAGTGTGCTACAGGAAGCAGGAACTTTTTACTCTACCGGATCACCTAAGTTCACTCTCGTTTCGACTTGATTTCACATACCTGTTTGGTTTTTGGTTGTAATGTATGTTTTGTATGTTGTGCATTTGATTTTTGTGACGGTTCTATGTCTTCAGATTGTGTCTGCCTTTCCGGATTTACGACACTCGGTTGCCCCAGTGATAAACCTTTGCTTCTGATTAAGACTGGCTCATGTGTGTAACTCTGTCAGTATCATGCACCATTCTTTTAGTGATTTATTTAGATGATTATGACATCTAAATACAGCCCACAGTTATTATTGATTATGGCTGTCCTGTGCCTACATGCTGATAATTGATGCTGCGTATTTCTAACGGAATTTCTAATAGTGTTTATGGTTTATTTTAGCATTTTTCTTCGCAACAAAGGCTGACTATGGTTGTCCTGACGACCCTGCTGCCTGCAATACGTACTGTCATGATGTTAAAGGATGTCTATCGGGCTACTGTGCTCTAGAGAGAGACTACGAAGATTGTTGGTGTGGAGGGTGTTCTAATGACCCTGACATTAGGGTAAGTATAACTGATGACTGTCGGGCTACTGTGTTCTAGAGAGAGATTTCGAAGATTGTTGGTGTGGAGGGTGTTCTAATGACCCTGCTATTAGGGTAGGAATAAAGGATGTCTATCGGGCTACTGTGTTCTATAGAGAGACTACGAAGAATGTTGATGTGGAGGGTGTTCTAATGACCCTGCAATTAGGGTAGGTATAAAAGATGTCTGTCGGGCTACTGTGTTCTAGAGAGAGAGTACGAAGATTGTTGGTGTGGAGGGTGTTCTAATGACCCTGGAATTAGGGTAGGTATAAAAGATGTCTGTCGGGCTACTGTGTTCTAGAGAGAGAGTACGAAGATTGTTGGTGTGGAGGGTGTTCTAATGACCCTGGAATTAGGGTAGGTATAAAAGATGTCTGTCGGGCTACTGTGCTCTAGAGAGAGATTTCGAAGATTGTTGGTGTGGAGGGTGTTCTAATGACCCTGACATTAGGGTAGGTATAAAGGATGTCTATCGGGCTATTGTGTTCTAGAGAGAGACTACGAAGATTGTTGGTGTGGAGGGTGTTCTAATGACCCTGCAATTAGGGTAGGTATAACGAATGACTGTCGGGCTACTGTGCTCTAGAGAGAGATTACGAAGATTGTCGGTGTGGAGGGTGTTCTAATGACCCTGCAATTAGGGTAGGTATAACGGATGTCTGTCGGACTACTGTGTTCTAGAGAGAAACTACGAAGATTGTTGGTGTGGAGGGTGTTCTAATGACCCTGCAATTAGGGTAGGTATAAAGGATGTCTGTCGGGCTACTGTGTTCTAGCGAGAGACTACGAAGATTGTTTGTGTTGAGGGTGTTCTAATGACCCTGCGATTAGGGTAGGTATAAAGGATGTCTGTCGGGCTACTGTGCTCTATAGAGAGACTACGAAGATTGTTGGTGTGGAGGGTGTTCTTATGACCCTGAAATTAGGGTAGGTATAAAGGATGTCTGTCGGGCTATTGTGTTCTAGAGAGAGACTACGAAGACTGTTGGTGTTGAGAGTGTTCTAATGACCCTGCAATTAGGGTAGGTATAAAGGATGTCTGTCGGGCTACTGTGCTCTAGCGAGAAACTACGAAGATTGTTGGTGTGGAGGGTGTTCTAATGACCCTGCAATTAGGGTAGGTATAACGGATGTCTGTCGGACTACTGTGTTCTAGAGAGAGACTACGAAGATTGTTTGTGTTGAGGGTGTTCTAATGACCCTGAAATTAGGGTAGGTATAAAGGATGTCTGTCGGGCTACTGTGTTCTATAGAGAGACTACGAAGATTGTTGGTGTGGAGGGTGTTCTAATTATAATGACCCTGAAATTAGGGTATGTCTGTTAAAATCAATGTACTTAAAACGTCAAATAAACTCCGATGAAATAAAAGTCATTGAATGTAGAAACCAGAAATCAGAAAGAAGTGTGTGGGAGGGGGTAGAGGCACAGAATCAGAATTACAAAACAAAGATTAAACAAAGGCGTTTTTTTTTTAATAGTTGGAGTTTTTTTTTCTGTTGATCATGTGCAGTTTCCATTTATAAATACTTTGTACTTTCATTGCAAGTTTTCTATTTTCAGTACAAGAACTATGGATGTAAAGACTACAGTAATGGAACATTTCCTTTTGAGAGAAGCATAATCATCAGGAAAATACAGCCTACTGAGAAATAAATTGGTACAAAATAAAAAATAAATGCTAAAGGAGTCACTATTTGATAAACCATGATGCATCCCCCTTTTCGAAAAAAAAAATCACTTCATTTAAATGGATTTTTGAAAACAGAATGGTATATAGGACTGAACGTATTGTGTAGGACTATTCAATTCTTTTTATAATTTCAGACGATTTGTTCCATCCACAGAAAATTAAAAGCCCATGGAGCGATAGCATTGACGTAATTGTAGCGCTATGTATAAATATATAAATATATTATATAAAATAAAATATATAAAAATTCCTTCCTTTATATCCATCATATCAAAATTTCATAACAATCGGTCAATATTTTCTCAAGTAATCACACGGAAACCAAATGTCTACAGAAGACGACAACGACAACGACGAGGACGACAACGACATCGCCATAACATTATTTTGCGGTCGTATAAAAATGAATGATTAAGGTATTTAATTATTTCATACAGTCTAAATTTACAACCCAGTCACTCCATGATCGATATATTTAGGGGTTTTAAAGTATACTGTCTATATTTACCCACCGAAAAGACCCATTGATATTTCTAGCTGTGAGATATTTGATGACGATAGCGATATTATAGATTTCAAAATCAGAGGAATTTTCATCAACAGATCTTCTTTTCGTCGCTTTTTGACGTTTTGATAAAAGTTATCAAGAGAATAATCTGAAATGTTTAACGCACGACAGTATTACGAAAGTCAGGAAAAGGCTATGGAAGTAAACAGGTTATAAATCACAAACTGGCGCCCGTCGTCCGTCCTTCTCCGTTCAACAAATTAATATTTCTTCTCTGAAACCACTTCACTAATTGTAACCAAACTTGGTTCTTTAGAGTGTTTTTTTTTTATACAATTATCGTTCGGATTCTTGATTTTCCGAAAACATGGTGGTCATTGCTAAATACTGAACATTTTCAACATAGAAGGCTTTATAGATAAATAAATATATATATATAACAGACAGAAGATTTCCAATCGTTCTTACGATTTTTTTTTAGATCAAAAGCTCTACAAAACAAATTGAGATGTGGAATCAGTATACGCGACACAATCTACATATATAAAATTATGGAAAGCCGCTGTGAACCCATCGACGACAATCATAATTTCTATATAAAAAAATACCATAAAAAAATCCACGATATAAAGCAACCAGCAGTCTACAATGTATCCAATGGTCGCTAATCGCAGTCTCCATTGGGTCAAAGTTGTCAAAGTAGCACATTTTAGGTCTAAAAGAGCATTTTTCGTACAGACTTACAGAATGAGAACTATTGGAACAGAATCAGCTAAGCAAACAATTTTGAAATGTGTCGAATGATGAATCGCCGGAGACGTGAATGTCCAAAGGAAACAAATATAAAAATTCTGGAGCGGGGGGCAACCTCTATGTTGGTCGCATTCTTACTATCAACAAAATTATATTGCACGGTACCCTTTCAACTTTTTGAAACAAAGGCATTTTTCAGCTTGTCTCTTGAGACAAGAAAATAATCTGTAACGTCGGAAAACAAGAAAAATAATTTGTAAGTGCGGAAAAAGGGGAAGAATAATTTGTAAGAGCGGAAAATAAGGAACATAATCTGTAAGTGCGGAAAACAAGAAAAATAATCTGTAAGTGCGGAAAAAGAGAAAAATAATCTGTAAGTGCGGAAAAAGAGAATAATAATTTGTAAGTGCGGAAAACAAGAAAAATAATCTGTAAGTGCGGAAAACAAGAAAAATAATCTATAAGTGCAGAAAACAAGAAAAATAATCTATAAGTGCGGAAAACAAGAAGAATAATTTGTAAGTGCGGAAAACAGGCAAAATAATTTGTAACTGCGGGAATTTATTGAATTGCCGAACTTAGAAATTTCCCATTGAAACTAATGGAAAATAATTTGTAAGTGCGGGGGTCCACTCCGGCTTTCCATAGAAAAATAATCTATAAGTGCGGAAAACAAGAAAAATAATCTATAAGTGCGGAAAACAAGAAGAATAATTTGTAAGTGCGGAAAACAGGCAAAATAATTTGTAACTGCGGGAATTTATTGAATTGCCGAACTTAGAAATTTCCCATTGAAACCAATGGAAAATAATTTGTAAGTGCGGGGGTCCACTCCGGCTTTCCATACTCTTGTCCTTCTTATAATTTGTAATAAATTATGCACAAATGTGCTATTTTTTTTTAAATTTTAGAGCGATACATGTCATATTTATGGTACATAATAGAACCCTCAACATGTTTTAAGTGGCCCAATTTTCAAAAGTCCCGTGCGGGGCCAGGGTGGCGACAGGCACACAGCCCAACCCATAGCCCATCGCTTATCGTAACGGCGACTCAGACTCTTGGGGGTTCTGACATCGGGTTAGTGCTCAGCCCACAGAGCGACCAAGGTGTGTACCCTAGGTGGCTTGATAGGTTTGCCATTGTCCGCAGGGGTTGTCAGGTCTATAATACGGAAACGCTGACAACAGTTTCTGACCAGAGTGGGCAAACGTGTGTGGAGAGTACCACGCTTCATGAACGTAAAAGATCTCTTTGAGGACAGCAAATAGTGCGCTATATATAGGCTAAAATTTCCGCCCCTATACACCTCTCCACTTTTCATGTGGTCTTTTTTGTTGTTATTTACTGTTCCTTTGTTTCCCACTCCATCCCAATATTTCTCATTATCATTCAATGTTCATTCTATCATCCTTTTCATGTTCATCGCCTTTTCAAAACCGATATTGTGTTGCAAGGGCGTAAACACCAACTCACCAACTCACTTATTAACTCACAATTTTCAAAATGTTTTGCTGATTCTGCTACGACCTTTACTCAAGTTTAATTACCAAAAAAAAGGCAAAGATCTTTTTGTTGTAAAATCGTTAAAAGTACATCCGGAAACCACTTTGGAGACAGACGGACAGACGGATAACGAACAAAATTGGTGTTTAATCATATAACTTGTAATTTAACGTAGCGGAACATGAAATTAGTTTACAATGACCGACATATGATATATGAACTAACATTGACATAGATATAGAATTAATAACTTCTGGAAGTGAACTGCTTTCTGAGGATGTAAATAAAAAAATCTTCAAACATGTCTTTGAATATATTAAAAAGACAGAAAGATTTCAATTAGTGTAAGAAAGCGAGCAGACATCGTTTGTGTGGCTCAGAACAAAACAAAACATTTTTTTTTATTGTTGATATCCTTTCTTATCTATATACATTGATTTTCTTTATCTTGACTGTTAGCTAAAAAAAGAATTATTATATATGTCGCATGTTTATACAATATATGTTATACTCATTAATTAGGAGAAGACCACGTAAGTTGGTATAACTTGTGTCTCATCCTTTTTGTTAATTATATGTATTCATATGTATTAGCAAATAAAATATGTTTAAACTATGAACTAAGTCGACAATATTGAAAAAAAAAATATTTATTACTGCACACATCAATTGTACATATTTTTTCTTACAACAATAACACTAATATATATTGTATTCATTGTACATCTTTTTCTTATCTCCGCATCGTACCAGCCTAGATTTATTTCGACTGTTTTGATGTAAGGCTGTGGGGTATTATCCACGGTGTGCTCTGCTTCTGTCCACGCTCATTCTTATCATGTCCACGCTGATCCACTAATGGGTATTGTACTATGATTTAATAAAAATTGCTTTTATTTTATGTTATGATAAACAAACCATATAATGGAAGGAATGACATAGAGACTTTGGATATGAGAAATTGCAAACACAATTTGTCCCCGCTCTGCCGTTTCCAAGATATTGTACACGTACCGCTATAATGATCTTGGCAGTCATTGATTGCTTTTGGTGTTTGCATGCAGTTGCGTCTTCACCTTGGACTCCAAATTAGCTGCATAGAGCTATACGCTGACCGCTTACTTATAAATCCTGCACCCTTAGCTAAAGTGAAAATCGTGTCCCCTTTCGTTAGTACATAAGCTCTATTTATAACGGTTAATGGAATAAAATTGCCAATTTTCTGAGAAACTGCCTTCAGAGAAGTATATTTTCCAGCTTTCACTTTGAAAATACATACATTAGTAATACCCAGAGACAGAGTATTAATAGCTACATCTATTCTAATGTCGACCACGCCGTCTTGTAGAACGGTGACCATACCGTTTTCATAGCTGAAAAATGACCGACATTGGGGGAACATTGCCGGGTAAAACGGAACAGTTTTAATATGTTTGTCTTTTTGTGATTCTGGCAATTTGCTTACATTTAGGTTAAAATTTTCTATGCACATGCGCAGTTCGGCAGGTTGTTGATAGGAGAATGTCTCACCCGTCATCAATACAAGAGAATAAAAGGCAAAGACAAGCACAGATTGTTCCATCGTTGAAAACTTCATTAAATGATCTGAAAAAAAGAGGCACGTCTTTTTGCATTGTGGAAATATGTACACGATACTCTACAGTTAAAAATGAGAAAAGAATACGATTTCATTTGTTATTTGTTTCATAAAGGTGCAACGGAGTAGAAAATACTACATGTATACTCGTCGATATGCGGATTACATTAATGTGAATTATGAACAATCAATAAAAGACGCAAACGAAAAGAAAACAAGATTGTTATTGAAAGGCAAAACTACACATTATGAAAGGGTGCATTACATTTGGACTCAAATTCAGAATTACTTGTGGACTAAAATGAATTACATTTGAACTAAAATTCAGAAATACAGATTTTTATTTGGACTAATAGCACTCAATGTGTTGGCTAACTAGATTTTTACCTTAACAGGTAAATGCATGTTGATTACTTCAAAAGTCTATAGTTCAAATACAATTAAGGTGATAAAACTTTTCCAATTAAGAAATTATCTTTTTTTAAACAAAAATATAGTGAAATGTAAAATACTAGCAGATTTCTGTTCACTTTCATCATTGCTTACGGGGAAATTTTTAATCCCTTCATAACTTTCTATAACTCCTTTGTCTTAATGTCAACTTGTTAGCAATGTGTAAAAAGTTACCGAGAGGAACAGAGGAAAGATGGATTTGTTTTCCAAATAAATGTGACTTAAAAACAAGAGGGATTTACCTTGAAGACTCACTTAAAATTCCATTCCCGCCCTTTTGTGGTTCCGAGCAGGAGGCAGATTTTATGTCTAGATAACGGAAAAGGTATACATGTACAATGTTTTATATATATATATAATGATAACATAAAAAATATACAGAACTTCATTCCATTTAGTCTAATTGAGCTATAACTCAAATGTAATCTTTTTTAGCCAAATTGAATTGCCAATAAGCCAAAATGTGGACCCCCTTAAGAAAAACAGAATGAAAAGTACTATTAATAGTATAGGTATATTTTTTTCCACATTGAATATCCATTTTTATAAACTGGTACATTTAAATGCATTGTTTATCACTTTTAAGTTATTAAAGTCTGCATACATGTGATAAAATCTGTTTGTTGTAAAAATGAAAATAAACAAAACAACTTTAAAAATATTACCTTCTTATAGATGTGACACAGAAGAGAAGAATGACTACATGTCGTCGACTGTATGACCTTTTATTGATACAAATTTAAGTTTTATCAGGCGATAAATTTCCAATTACATTGACAGTATTTTTGTATTCGGGTGTCTATGCAAGCGTCACTGTATTTTTGTATTCGGGTATCTATGCAAAGTGTTAATGTGAACAATCTGTTTCAGCTATGGGGATGAAGTACGCGGATGTAAAAATAAGTGCAGCTCATATTAAAGAATTCCTTGTTTAGTATTTTGTAACAGACAGGTCAAAAGATATCACTATGGGTGTTATTTAAAAGTATACGATACATATAAACAAAAATAAAATAGTAGGAATTCCTTTCAGTTTGAAATAGTCACAAATACTCCATATACTTGAAGTCTAACTAAAAAGAAGCATTTCAAGATCTTATGTTTTAAATTTCACCATAGTCATTATTGCTCTTGTTTTATGGATGTTGGGTGCATTTACTCACATTTCGCTATTAACCCCAACAAAAACACCCCCTCCTTAAAAAAAGAAATAAAAACATCCCAAAAAAATGGAGAGAAGATGTTTTTAAATAATACATGTACAATTCATACTGTACGATTTTGCACCACAGAGTACAATGTAGTCAATACTTATTTATCATAACCTTTTATCAACTTTTTCAAATGATATAAAGTACGTTTGTGATAAGATTCATGTACCCGGTCATAACATTATGAATGGATATGTTGTTATACTTTCTTCGTTCGTAATGGTAAGAAGTACAATTTGAATGGCCATATAGGTTTAACTACGCTACCTGTCAAAAAAATTTTACACAAAAGAGGGGGGGAGTTTTTGTTGGAAAGAATAAAAATAGGTCTTTTGAAAACTGATTGTAGTTTATATCTGACTATACGCACTAATTAACATATCTGTAAAGTTATCATTCCAATGGATTTCGACTTCACAAAAATAGGTAAGGTATTACGAAAAACCTTCAAAAGTATTCCTATCCACAACCCAAAAGACTAAAGTTTAATCAATGTTTTGATAGTATAAATATACTTAAAAATTCCTTGGGCTATAAATGGCAACGAAAAATTTTGGTGTCATCTTTAATATTAATCAAATATTTGTTGTGTGTGATTTTTATAGGTCAAGCTATGTGATTTATTTTATAGAAGAAAATGAGATGTGGAATAAGTGTACGCGACACAACCTACATTATAAACGTATATTTTAAATATCCACAATGGAAAGCAGCCAGCAGCCTTCAATGTGACCAGCGGTCGCTGCTCGCTGTTTTTCAATTGGCCCCTGGATTGAAAATAAAATACATATGATTCAAGCCCAATCCCAAAGTGCATTGAAAGACCCTCTTCTTGACAAAAAACAATTAACAAAAATTCGACTGAATACAAACATAAGCTTTGATAAAGATTCCTGGCTTAGGACAGGCACATTAAAATGTGGCGGGGTTAAACTAGTTTTTTGGCGCCAACCTTCCCCCTAATGATAATCAATAACAAAGCACAAACTAACACACAGTAAAAATCAAATCGATAGAAGTTCAATTCAACAAGAGAGTATCTGAGACAAAAGGACAACAGGTAATTAACGGGACGTAAAGATACTCTCTTGATACACTCGAAGTTACTGACAGCTAGCTAAGAAGCATCCATCGACTGATGTAAAAAAATCAAGTATGTCGATTTTAAATCCGACACAACACGTCAAACACTTGATTTGATGATGCATCATCACACAAAACCGACACATTTGACCGCTGTAATGCTCAAAAATGACATAAGTATAAAAAGGCAATTAACATTTTAAAGTTAGTATCAAATTATCAATATTTTTACCAAAGAAGACTAAATTCAAAGATTTTACTAAAATATCCATTTCATAACCTTTATTTAATAAAGTTTTAAGCCAATTTTGCATTCCCAACGGATTGTTTTTGAATTTATTTGCTCTATAAACAACATTACCGTATAAATCTTGATGGGATATTCCCTTTACAATCAAAAGTCGTCGTGTACAGTTAAATTTTCCAATAAGGTATAGATATTTATGATAAAACTTAGTAAACGACTTCACTAATTTGTGGTAACGATATCCTTGTTTTAGTAATTTTTTTGTAATACACTGGTTTTTATCATTAAAATCAGACACACCACTGCAGATCCGAGCATATCTTACCAACTGTGAAATATATACTCCGTAAGACGGAGCAAGTGGTACATCTCCCTCTAGAAAAGGAAAATTCACAATGGGAAATGAAAAGTCATCCCGTTTATCATATATTTTAGTGTGTAATTTTCCATTGATTATACTTAAATCTAGATCTAAAAATGGGCATCTATCACCAGTAAGGTTAGATTTATTCAAAGTTAATTCCTTGGGATAAATTTCCGTAATAAAATTAGAAAATGTCGGATTGTTTAGTGAAAGAATGTCGTCTAAATATCTGTATGTATAATTAAAAGTTTCAATGAGATGTTGTCTGTTGGGGTCTTTTTGAAGTTTTGCCATAAATTGGGATTCATAACAATACAAAAAAGGTCAGCAATAAGTGGGGCACAATTAGTTCCCATAGGGATACCAATGACTTGGCGATAAATTGTTCTCCCAAAACGAATATAAATGTTGTCCAAAAGATAATTTAGAGCAGTTATCATTTCTGCATCAGTCCAATTGACGTAACCTTTATGAGTCTCGTTGCTAAAAAACGATTTATTAAATAATTTAGAAACTTTAGAGCAGATATAGTCACTTTTAGATTTATCGAAACACCATTTAACCAGATATTCAAATTGTTTTTTAATAAGACAGTGAGGAAGGTTAGTGTACAAAGTAGTTGTCTTTTTTGTGTCTTAATGTTTTCGACTTCAACGTGCGAATGTGCAATTGATACTTTGTTAAACTCATTTTAAACATCATTATCTTTTAAATATATATTTATTTGTAGGTTGTTCTTGCATCAGGTAAAATTATATTTGGTTAAGGTGTTGTAAGTAAACAAATCAGAGGCACTATAAGTGCCAATTGGGGTGCCGATAGTTTGCCGAGAAACACGTCCACCAAACTTTACAAATATATTATCTGTTAGAAAGTTGAACATGTCAATTATTTGGTCTTTTTCAGTCTCATTGATGACAAAGTTAGTATTTGAGTAATTGATTACTAGATATTTGTACCTATGTTTTGTAGAGAAATAATATATGCAAATTACATTTAGCGGCAAATTAACAATAAAATGTACCAAATAAAGTAAAAGTGATGTAGGGAAATGTAGATATGAAACAATTGACATGATAAATGCTATCAAACGACATTTCCCGTGAAAGTTAGACAAATGCATCTTGTTTTTTTAATTATGTTATACAACAAATGCATATTTCGAGGATTAAATCAACTATATTTTTAGATCTCCCAGTTGACACTCTTTGCTTTCCCGATAACTCTACAGGAGTTTGTGACATCACTTCCATTTGTACTGACGATGGCGGAGGGATATTCATTTGCAAATGTAAAACAGGATACAAGCAAATACACAATAGATGCATTAAAGGTACCTTCAACTAAACATTGAAAAAAGAGCATAATTAGATTAAAACAAACACAGGCATGCAACAATAAAATAGTTTAAAGACAGGAATAACATCGAAAATCATATTTTTGGTACCTATCTGCTATTTGTATTCATTTTTTTAAAATTAATGCGTGAAGATGCATAAATATCTGAGTCAAATCTTTTCATAGACAATACATTTTCTTTAAGATTTAGCAACAGATATTTCAACTTCAAAAGAAAAGCCAACGCATATCATCTATTCATCAAAGTCGGACGGTTACAGATAGAAATCCCGTATTTGTCTACAGGCAAATGAAGTCTTACGTAAAATTACTTGAGTGATGACAACAACATGGGAGCAATTTACCCCTGTGGTAACAATTTGCTTGTCAGTCGTGTAGCTCTTACAAGGAAGTCGTTTTACTCCCCACATGCTCCGGAATAACGAATCAATTGTGATTCGTAAACTCCATATACTAAAGCGGACGGAATGTTGCTACACAGAAAGGGAAGTTGAAGTCATCACGTTTGTCATAGAGCTTTGTACAAAGTCTTATTATTAGTGTGTCATTTTCGAGAAATAAATCCAAATATGAAGCGGACCTCCTAGAATCTGTAGTGACCTTTTTCTCAAGTTCCTTCGGATATATGAAATGTAAATAGTCACCAAATCAAGGATTGTTTAGTGAAAGGACATCATCAATGTAACGAAATGTGAGATTGATCTGCGGTCCTTTATGTCTAGAAGTGATTGTAAGAAGTCCGCTTCATATGAATAAAGAAACAAATCGGCAAGCAATGGTGCACAATTTATGCCCATTGGATACCTATTGTCTGCTGAAAAACACGTCCTCCAAACTGTACAAATATGTTGTCGATAAGTAAGTTGAGCATTTCTATTATTTGATCTTCTGTAAATTTGTAGTTTTTTACTAAAATATGGTATGGTATGCATTTAATGCATAATTCTAGGATCAAATCTACTATTTTGTTTTAGATCTTCCAGTTGACACTCTTTGCTTTCCCGATAATTCTACAGGAGTTTGTGACATCACTTCCGTTTGTACTGACGATGGCGGAGGGATATTCATTTGCAAATGTAAAACAGGATACAAGCAAATACACAATAGATGCATTAAAGGTACATGTATCTAAATATAAAAAAAGCAATATAGTTAGATTAAATCAAACAGAGCCATTTTAAGGACAGAAAAAACATTGAAGTACATATATTTCGGTACCTCTCTGCTTTCTTTTGTCATGTGTATTCAGTTTTAAAATCAAAATATGAAGATGCATTTAGCTGAATAAATTAAACAGACGCATAAATGCATACATTTTCTTTTAGATTTAGCAACAGATATTTCTACTTCAAAAGAAAAGTCAACAATACAGTTGACATCTGAAAACAGTCACATGTCATCTATAAGTCATAGTCCGGCTGGTCGTATATCTACAAAAGAAAATAGTCGGAAATCCTCTCCTGAAGGTACTTATTTAAAACTCATTTAAAAAAGTTCATATCACTTCATTATTTCTATTATATGTCTAATCACTTCATTATTCTTATTATATGATCATTTCATTATTCCTATTATATTTCACAATCGTGTTTCGTTTGTGTTAATACTGCGCCATTTGATCCAATGGAAGATGAAGGTTTGGCGCCATAAGACCTGGTTCAATCCACTATTTCTTTGTCTACAAGTATACACATGTAAAAAAGTTAAGCACCCCCATGATTTTTTAAAAATCATACATCTTCAAAACACTTTTTAACCATTAATTAACTGATAGTCAATAAAGGTAATAACAAAACTACCGAACTTGAATGATCAATCTCATAGTCCAGAGAAAATGACAAAAACGAATCAGTCATACCGGAGAATTGGTGGATCGCAATGTTCCTGACTTGGTACAGGCATTTCAAAATATAAATTTGTATTGCAAACTAAAATATGCACAGTTTAACATGTTTGTAACAAACAAAAAGACATCTTTTATTTACATAACACGACATGGCAAAAAAAAAAGATGGCATTTGAACATAAACATGGTCTTCGAAGAGAATGGTCCCCTGAAGCTTGAAAATTTGAATTAATTGTCAAATCGCAAGCTTGAAAATGAAATCAAAAGATTGATACTGTATCGTCAAAGAGTCAATTTCCAGTATGTCCACCTTTAGCACGAATGACTGCTGGAATCCTTGTTTTTTAACTACCGGTTTGGTGTCTTATTTCCTAATGAGTCATCTCCCGCTTTACTTTTAACCGAAAGCTAACATCCTTTAAGTCACATCTTGAAGAATTTAAAATGCCCAAAGTCATGATAATACAAAGTTATTGCAAATCATAGAAAAGCACAAATAGTCTAGGGGTGCTTAACTTTTTTCCAGGTGTATACATAAAAATGTGTTGAGTGAAGTCAACAGCCCATTTGCAACATTAACTTGTATTGATTTATATTTTTTTTTTGTCGAATCGGGAGTCTCTTTACAAAGACACGAATAATTTATGGTTAATATACCAAAACTGACGGTATAGTGCATCTGATTCTGCTATCGCTTCAGTGTAAATCATGTTGTTGATTGCAATTGTGATTATGGTAGTTTTTTATTTAAAAGTGTGCTTGTTTATTATATTTTTGACAGTATAATTTTTTCTGGTGTTGTTTTCCTTCTTTCCTAAAACAAACATCGGTATTTCTAAGAAATACAATGTATGTTCAAATAATTTTAATTGTTCATGAACAGGTACATCAAAACAACACTCTATCACCGATAGAAAAGCTGTTACAAATCCTGACAGAACAACAGGACGTAGAATAGCTGATACAACTATTTCCATAGCAAATCTACAGAAGACCTCAACTCAAACAGAACCGTTTCTACCCGACACAACTCGGTTAGCAAGAACGACAAAAGGAAATGGTAAAATTGAGGACACAACGTTAATGATCCAGAGAAATGTTCCAGATGGTAGTCAGTAAAGTATTTTTTTCTTAATTTGCTAAATAAAATTACAACAAAGTCCCAGACAATAATTTTCCTACGCCTGACGTGCGTTTCGTCTATCCAAGACTCAGAGGCGCTTTACCAATAGTTGAAAATGACAAACACAATATGAGCATGAAGAAACCAAAAATGCCGAACTAGAAACCAAATTATGACTTAGACCAACCTCTATCATGAGTAGGAAGATTCTTACGGTTTTATTAAAACGAATATACAGTTTTTAGGTTTTTTTTCAGTGAATACATAATGGTTCAAAGAAGCAAAGAGGCATCAATAAGGCATTCAAGTGTCAAAAGTCCGAAAGGGCAACGACGTACCGGTAAACTCAAACAAAAACAGAACGAAGAAACACAAATCTCAAAATCAACCGAACGGAAATCAACAACGCGAACTCAAGTCGTGACATGAGTGAAATCAGGTGCTCCGGGAGAGTTAGCAGTTGCTGCCTGCTATAGCACACCCGCCGTGTCGCTAATTTCCAATTCAGTGTGTCAAATCCGGAAAAGGAAGACAAAAACAAATTTCTACGACAAACCAAAATCTGCACTCATTTGAGAGATAGAAATCCCATATTTGTCTGCGAGTGCACGGTGTCTTCCGTTAAATTTCTTGAGTGAAGACAGCAACCGTGGAGCAACATAACGCTTTGTCAGCAATTTCTGTGTCAAACGTGACGCTCTGCCAAGGAAATCGATGCAATTCCCGCAAGCTCAGGAGTAACGAATCAACTGTGATACGAAGACTCCATAAGCAGGAGCGGACGGAATGTTGCTACACAAAAAGGGAAAGTTGACGATTGGAAAGTTGTTGTCATCACGTTTGTCATAGAGCTTCGCTGAAAGTCTTCCTTGAGAGTCAATTTTGAGATGTATATCTAAATAAGAAAGTTGAATATAACAGTACCGACTATATACTTATGTTTAGGTTAGGAAATCTTAGCCATACATGGCACCTTGAGATTTTAGCATGTAAAGACACAATAGAATTATAACCATCTGATTTACCTTCCAGATAGTTTATATTGACCTAAACTAATGTGGCTATAACCACAGTTTTTAGGCAGAGCCTTATAGCGTCATAAAGCTATCTGATTTTCGCGTTTTTTTCCGTCTAGACAGGGTAAATCGGTCAGTCAATATTGCTACCAGAGGATCTTTTAAAGAACATTATTCGTGTATTGTATTTTAAATGTTATACGTATTGTCTAAAATAGGAGGTACATATTTATACCCCCAACATAAATGCGATATAAATGTGCACTACATATCGTGTATTAATTCTCGTTGACGTTTACTTAAGCATTTTTGACCTTTGACCTTTGATCAAGTGGGCGGAGCTTAATTACAGATTTCTTAACAAATGTGTAAGTGTGCGGAGGAAACAAACAAAATGATGTGCTATGTTTCAAGTTTATGAAACACAGATCGTTCTTTATTTTTAGTGCTTAGATTTAGCTCTGCCTTTAAACGCTTTAGCGCTTTGATTTTTTATATTTCTGCACTAAGCACCAAAGTGTGTGTAAAATAACGATAAAAATAAGCTTGAACTAATTATTTGTGTCTACAGATTTTTTTTAAGGTACAACAGTAAATATATTTTTTAATAGTGTAATAACTGTCTGCTCTCTTTTCATTGATGAAATATTACAAATAACCACTACATATTGTGTCTATTCAGGCCAAAGAATATCCCAAAGTCTTTCTAAAGGTGAGATAGCAGGAATTAGTCTGGGCTGTGGTACAGTTACAGTTCTCTTGGTGGCTTTGATCCTCTATATCATCCGTTCTAGAATGATAGTTAATCGTCAGGGTAGGTGTAATAAAACACATTATGTGAGATACTAGTACATGTAGCAAGTATTGGTTGTGGTTACAGTGGCAGTTCTGTCGGTGGCTCTCATCCTTTATATCATCCGTTCTAAGATAACAGTTAATCGTCTGGGTAGGTGTATAAAGAAACACATTAAGTAAGATACTAGAACATGTAGCAAGTATTGGTTGTAATTACAATGACAGATTTTCAAATGGCGCCATCCATTCTAACGTGAAAAGAGAGTGTCATCATTAGTCTTAAATTTAAGAACTATGGTATCGATGAAAAGTAGTTAAGTTTTTGAACAAATGGGGCTGAAGAGAATATGTATAGAATATCCACTAGAAACGACAAATAACATGAAGGGATTACATTTTCTAACACAAATGTTTCTTATCATACATCATGAACTTGTAAGAATCATAGGTATAACCATTTACTTTTTGAAACTATATATTTACAGATGAATCAACGCTAGTTAAAAGGTAAGTGAAATGATGAATTGCTTTATGCGAATATTTCTTATCCACGGAACTTAATTTTCCTGGTCAAAAGAGACTATTGACAAGAGTAAGATACAAAAGTGACAAATATGTAAAAAAAAAAAAAAACCGGCCCGGAACATTATATAAGACATATATATGTTACAGTAAAAGTGTATAATTAGGATTTATACATAATTCCTGAAAATTTCAGTAAATATGTATAATTACTGGCGCCATTAGTTATTATACATAATTACTGAAATTTTCAGGAATTATGCATAATTACTAAAATATTGAGCAGTAATTTTGTATAATTCATAAAGACTAATGAAATGGTATTAATTAAACTTGTTCTAATTTGTTTAAAAAAAACGTGTCAAGCAAAGCAAATAAGCACAAAGCATTTTGTGATGCGCAAAAGTGCATCATTTTTATAATTAAATAGAAATGCAATTATTTTAATAATAAACAATGAAATAGAAATATTAAAATTAGGAAAGTTTAAAGTTTTAATGTCATAAAATAAAGTTGTCATTTCGTAAATTAATAATACATGTGAGTTGTTCGAATCAAATAACTAAAAGCCTTACAAAAGCGTCTCTACATGTTTTATTTAATCTTCTTGTCACTGTGTTATTTTAATCAAAGCCATAGCGATTTAGAAAATAGCTTATGTAAACTTGGCAGAACCTTTGTTAGAAGGGTTGATAGATGTAAAAGCCTCTTGGCCTGATATGAATGGTATTTTAGCACTAGAGGGATATATGTGATGCGCAAAAGTGCATCATTTTTATAATTAAATAGAAATGCAATTATTTTAATAATAAACAATGAAATAGAAATATTAAAATTAGGAAAGTTTAAAGTTTTAATGTCATAAAATAAAGTTGTCATTTCGTAAATTAATAATACATGTGAGTTGTTCGAATCAAATAACTAAAAGCCTTACAAAAGCGTCTCTACATGTTTTATTTAATCTTCTTGTCACTGTGTTATTTTAATCAAAGCCATAGCGATTTAGAAAATAGCTTATGTAAACTTTGGCAGATAACTCTTTGTTAAGGGCATTTCTGACCGGATAAGGTCAAGACATATTAATTGCTATATTGCGTAATAAGAAGAACTCGAAATCCATTAGCAATTTTAATTAACCGAAAGTATTAACACTTAAGTGACCAATGGTCAAAGGGGGGAGGTCTTCAATAAGGGACAAAAATAGTTTTGATTGGCTAGTCAGACGTCTTGGGAAATCGCACGTGATTTCATGATAGCATTTCTTGAAATTTAGAAAATCACTTGCGCCTGAGAATTCATAAAGAATAAATCGTTGACTGACAATCTTTGTTTTACTTTGATATAGGTAAGCTAGATATTATAAACTATTTTAGTAATTTAAAGTAAAGAATAAATATGTTCATTATTTTAGTTTTTAAATATGAAAATGTTTTTATTCATTTATATAAGTAATTGATAAAGAAATTAGTATAAATAAGTAGTTCGCCTGGTTCGTAAGTTAATGAATAATTTAGAAGAATAATTTTATAATGAGTTATATGGATAAATAATTCTGTGGCAAAGCCTTTTGTAAATAAACGATTTAGAATAAAAATAATGTATATATGTTATGAAAGAAAATATAGAAAAGTCAGTTGCGTAAAGCGAATATATATCTGGGTTTTTAACTGACAGAGTATGATAATTGTATTTACGGAATCTATGCTTGTTCCGGAATTGTGTTCTTAGTTAGTTTGTTAAAAAGGGAAATAACTATCTTCGATAAACAAGCGATTTGGCATGTCAAAGAAAAGAACATCTTAATTGTATTCAGATTTTAAGTTTGTATTTAATAATAGAGATGAATTGCACCCAGATATATGTAAGCTTAATTATAGATTAATAATAGTTTCAAGTTTTAGCGCATGTTTTGATTAGGAGGTCATCTGTGGTATGTAGTTTTAAGCTCTGAATTAAATAAATCAACAGAAGTAAAATATTAGTTGAGAATTCTTTGAATATTAAGATAAATAACAAAATGCTGAAACACTCTGATCATTTGAATATAAAGACAAAAGAACAACAATAAATTAGTATGCAGTACTTATATATAAAACAGAAAAAACAGATAAATATAATATATATTGAAAGAAGTAAAGAAAATACAAAAGAATAACAAGTATGGTTTACTCTTATACTCTTATATATATGATATGTAGTTTGTGCACCAACACTTTATTAATGTTTCATAATGCATGCTTTATTATTGTGTTATTCTATTATTGTTGTTTTATGATATGTTATAATGACTTGCGCCTGAGAATTCATAAAGAATAAATCGTTGACTGACAATCTTTGTTTTACTTTGATATAGTTATACACAAGAAAAACAAATATAAACACAAAGCCAAAATCCAGACGACACAATCAGCATAACAATTTCACAGAATTTAATCCCTTTAGATTACACATAGAAATATCTCCAGTTCTTATATTGTGCAAGTGTGGCACATTATTATATTTAAAGATATGTTCAGGTGGCAACTTATTGCACATTTAACTACCTTTTCATCACGAACATTTGTTTGTTGCAAACCTATTTTAGCCTACGCATATGAAATTGAATTAGTTATTTAGTTAGAAATTACAGAGTTTGTTTTATTTAATCAAATTAGATCATTTACACGGATCTAATATAGGCATATAAATTTGACTTTAAGGCTAGGGAATCCTGCAATACTACCCAAAAAACACATGAGTCATAAACAGTTGCCCAAGATATGGACTATTCAATGCTTAGAATTAAAGCCTCTCTGAGCCGTATAATTTTTGACGCACGTTCTGATACTGTTATTTAAACGGGAAATAAATAGAGACTTTTAAAAGATTTTTAAGCTGTTTTTTTCCCTCTGACAAAAACTTAGCAAAAAAGTCTTTTTAAAAATGTGTACTAACTTTAAATCTATTTAAAATAACTTCACTAATATGATTTTATTTCACTTTTGAAAAATCAAAATACTTGCATATTGAAAGAGAATTAATGAGTGGTTGAATAAAACAATCATAGTTATTATAAAGTATTAGCTTAATAAAATTTGTCAAGAGATTGATAACTTCAACAGTTATAGTACAAGTGCATTGGAAAGCTTTTGCCCTATTTTACAAATTTACTGAAATCAAATCAGTAAATTTGTATAAAAACATCTTTCAAAATCAGTAATTATGTATAATTACTGGTCAGAATTAGGAATTATATATAATTCCTAACCAATTTAGTAATTATACATATTTACTGAAATTTCAGGAATTATGTATAATTCCTAATTATACACTTTTACTGTAACATATATATCTCAAACAGTTAAATGAATGGTCCCTTATCATAACGTCAAATATAACATGACTGTCATCCGTCAGTTTTGCAAGAACAAAAAAAAACCTATTACATGGTCGATGTATAAAGAACATATATAAAACTAATATTGCATATTTTTCTGTTAGTTTGACATAAATTCAATAGATGTAAGAATTATACATTTTTATTTTTACAAAAATGATAAAAATATATACCTTAATGAATAAATAAAAAAGATTCTTATGATTTATGCGAAATAAAAGACTGGGAAAAATAGTGTATTAAAATAATTTTTTTCTTCAGTGACACTGGATACCCGCTTGAAGAACAAACAAATTATGAAAACAGACATTGAACGAATTTCGCCACTTGCAAATTGAAGATGAGATCCATCAATAATTATCAAAATCAACATTTTTTTTCTGCATTTTTTTTTCGTTGTTTCAATAAAAAATGTAATAATTTCTTTGAAATCAAACCATGAATTAAACAAGGATTTTTGCATTGATTTAAAAGAAATGAAGAAGAACCAATGGGCATTCAAAGGTTTGACGTGCGGAAAAAGCAAAGATAAAGTCATTTGAAACTGAAGACATCAACAATGCAAATAAAACAGATATTAGAAGTAACGACAATCGACAACCAATACTCACATTGAAAATGTGCTCTCGCAGGATAGGCAGTTTCTGCTTGTTGCAACACACCCTCAGACCGTATGCTAAATCTGCTTAACAATGAAATTACAAATACTATATGAGAACCCACATCTTATGCATCTGTAGTCAACTGAACAATTTTTTGATTAAATTTTAAAAAGCGTTCAATATAAGATAAGTGAGGGGTCTACTAGAATGGGGGGGGGGGGGGGGGATAAAACATTTCATTTCGATTTTCGGTATTGTTTAAATATATTTATTTATCATGGATTGGGAAACAAGCTTAATGCTTCTTTACATTCTTTTCCTGCAATTTGTCACTGTGACATTTTTAGCATTCTCTTATCCAACTCTACAAAGGGGTCTTAAACCTACACGAAGTATTGCTCCTAGACACAGGACAACCTTTTTCGTTCCTTCCAAAATACTAATTTCGTTTCTTGAGACCATCCTTGTATATGGTGTAAAGAGTCAGAAAATCGGTCCTTCAAATTTTCAACGCCAACCATGATCGAACCATGAACCTTGATGTTAGTAACCAGACGCGTTAACCAGTACACCATCGGCTCTCAGTAGGTAGTTAATGCCTTTATTTTACAAATGCCAACTGTCCACTACTTTTCTAAGAAGTTAGTTCATGTTACTGGTTACTTGTATAGTATAGTAAATGTATAAAATGTTATTTCTAAGGATAGATAGTTCAAAGTATATAAAATAAACAACAATATGCTCATAAATGCCTGGTCATGGGAGAAATCTTACCATTTTGTTACAATGGTTTCTATTGAAATTATTAACAAGTTTAACAGTTATCTCCCTTTCTTACATTTTTCCAATGCATTCTTATTTTTTTTCTCTCACGACCAGGGCTAGTTTGGAAAAAGAGCATAAAAGATCAAAGCAGGGTGCTTGTAGGAGTAACAAATCAAACATAAATTGGTGTAGGCTTTCCATCCATGAATCGCATGATTCTTATAAAAAGTGAAACTTAACTCCTTGATATTTGTTATTGAAAATGCATAAAACCAAATGAAATCCAAATAATCAGTAACATCAGATATATCTAAGAACAAACTACGATGGAGGGAGTTAAACCTTAGGTTTTAGAATATACATAAATTACGATAATAGTCATTGATAGTATTAAGCAAAGTGTACACATGAGATATAATCTCATGTACAAGTACACCATATCGTAGAATAATAAGAAGCATACATTTAAAACAAGGGGAATTGTAACAATTTTGCCGTCAGAGTGTTAAGTTTACTTCTGTACGATTATTCCATCAATCTTTTCTTAGAAACTGTGCATGATAATTACTTGAAATTTGGCAGCGTAGTTCAGTAGGACAACAGGTATGTCCTAAGAAATTTCAATACCTTTTGGTCACCTTCTCCCTATTTTAGACTGGATCGACATTACAATGTTCTCGGAATGTTGAAAATGGAATCATAATTGGGTTCAATAAATAGAGGTAACAAAATACCGAACTTGGAGGATCAATCTCAATGTCCTAGAGAAAAGATAAAACATGAAAGACACACCGGAATACTTACAAAGGTCCAGACTTGGTAAATATTGAAATTAAAATGACAACAAAGTTCCAGACAATAAATTTTGCTTCGCCTGACGCGCATTTCGTCTATTCAAGATTCATCAGAGGCGCTCTACCAAAAATATTGAAAATGCCAAACACTATATGATTATGAAGAGCACAAAACAGTAAAACCAAAAATACGAAACTGGGAACCAAATTATTACTAAGATGATCAACTTATGTCTGGGGTAGGAAGAATCTTAGGGTTAAGACAATTTTGAAATTTGAACGGATAATCTAAAGCTTTGATGTGTTCTCCAACACAAAAGTGTTGTGCCGGAGCGGGCTAACCTCGGGGAATTAAAACTCCAACAGCAGTGCTAACCTTCACGGGTGTTCAAAATTAAAATGACAACAAAGTTCCAGACAATTAATTTTGCTTCGCCATACGCGCGTTTCGTCTATTCAAGACTCATCAGAGGCGCTCTACCAAAAAATATTTTAAATGCCAAACATTATATGATTATGAAGAAACCAAAAAAACGAAACTGGGAACCAAATTATTACTAAGATGTTCAACTTATGTCTGGGGTAGGAAGAATCTTAGGGTTTAGACAATTTTGAAATTTGAACGGATAATTTAAAGCTTTGATGTGTTCTCCAACACAAAGTGTTGGTGCCGGAGCGGGCTAACCTCGGAGAATTAAAACTCCACCAGCAGTATAACCTTAACGGGTGTTCAAAATTAAAATGACAACAAAGTTCCAGACAATAATTTTGCTTCGCCTGACGCGCGTTTCTCTATTCAAGACTCGTCAGAAGCGCTCTACCAAAAATATTGAAAATGCCAAACACTATATGATTATGAAGAGCATAAAACAGTAAAACCACAAATACGAAACTGGGAAACCAAATTATTACTAAGATGATCAACTAAGAGAAATGTAAAAATAAAGGACAAGGTACAGTTAGGGACATGTTTGCTCCCTACTTTAAGAAAAAAATAAATCGAAGGTAAATAACAAAATTATAATAAAAGTTTCGAGTCAGATGGTTGACCTTTGTTGTGGCTATAGCTAGTATTGTTTATAATATATTCTGGCTTTTATTTTATAGAGGCCTGAAACAGGGCAAAAGTAATCAAATTAGAGAAAAAATGTTATTTTTCATGCTTATTTTGTTATTTATAATTGTAAGTGTCAACGTAGACCATTGATTTCTCAACTGATTTATTTCATTTCAGAGTGAAATCTAAATTTAATAAACAATTATCGTGGTCTAAGTATATCTAGAAATTAAAAATATTACCCATAATTTTGCTATTTTCGACCAATTTGGCCAAAAAAAATTGGCATGTTTGACATGGTATTTGAGTAAATAACATATAACATTCTTGAAAATTTAGTTGTAAATGCTTTTTCATGCATTTGACTTACTGAATAACAATAGAACATTTCTCTATGTCGAAGCTCAAATTTTCAGTCTTACAGGGGGGCAAGTATGGGCCTTGCGTACCTTGTCCTTTAATGTTGAATGTTTAACGTTGAATCTTAAGCCAATCAACACTTTTACATGTATGTTAGATATGGCAGGGTGTATTATGAGGCACCGACCATTTGATTTTCTGGGGGGGGGGGCTAGGATTTTAATCCGAGCCGGGAATTTTGTTTCGACCGCTGCCCGGGCCAGCTTATTTTTCCCCGTACTCTCAATGCTAGAAAATTTTGTTAAAGAGAATCTCTTTTTTTCTAATTTCCCAAAATGAGGGCCAGATTATTTTTTTTCCAGACTATTTTTTTTGGCCAAAAAATCAGAGCCAGAATATTTATTTTAAAATCCCAGGCCCCCACCCCTAGAAAATCAAATGGTCGGTGCCTAAGCAATGGGCTCCTACTAACTTTCTGGTTCTTGGGGCATCACTGTGATGGCACGGACCTATTCCTTCGAGGTCTTCATTTTGCTACAAAAAAGATCATTATGGCAATGTATAGGTAAGGTATTCATAAATATCAACGTTTCCTAACATCGAAAATTATCAAAATCAATTTAATCAACAATTATTGAAATAAAAGATAAAAATGAATAACTGTCAGGTACAGCATATCTGTATCTAAATGATAAAACAGGATGATATTTTGCACAATTATAATTATTTTAACATTTTAATTGTATGATGTAACGGAAATTGAATAATGTTGACCAGAATTCTCGTTATTGTTTGTTGGTTGTGTAAAGTGGTAAGAAATAAAGTCTTAATTTATATTTTCAATTAAAAAATGTCAATGCGTTTTTAAAGCTTTTGACTGTGGATAAGATTTTCAATTGAAAATAAACACATGATTTGTAGCTACAACAGTCTAAGAAATAAACTGTATCTCTCAATACTTTATTCCGTCTGATGTAATTCGCTTGTCATCTAAGATAAGTATCCACAAGAGCAATAATTATTGTTTATTTCCTAATTTTTAATACGCTAGGATAGTCCTAACTAATTAGGATGGTCTGAAGTCAACTCAATTGTTAGCTCAAATTTTGGTCACATTTAAGGACGCATCTCAAATAAGGACCCTTTCGTTGACCCATCCTAAGACTAATCAATATCTAAAGACGGTCCAAAGACATATCTCAATCCTAAGATAGCTTCGTTGACACGGCCCCTGATTGATGGACTACTTTAACATGTTTAAGCAAGATTTTACATTGTAATAGTTTGATAAACTGTAGTTTTCATTTTTATCAAGCACTATTTTAACATTGAAATAGGTAACATTGGTGAACACAAGTAATCAAATTGATCACTCCAGCGACCAAGTAGGTGAGAATATAGTTTCAGCACCACCGCAGTCAAGTAAGTTGATTGGAGCAACTGATAAAAAACAAAAACAGCCCTCCATTATTATATTCTACTATATCTTAGTCTTTTAAAAATTGCTAAAGCGTTTCTGATGAGTTTTTCTTTTAATCATATTTGCGAACGTACAATAGACTCAATTTGAAATTATTGATCTGACTTGTAATTTTGTTCTGAAAATTAATAAGACTAACATTATTATGATATATCATATATTTAAGTATAAATATAGTCTTTTTTAATATGCATTATAGGACAAAGCACATTACCTATATCGCATACCCTATATCGCACCCCCTATATCGCACCTCTTACCCTATATCGCACCCCCTATATCGCACCCCTTACCCTATATCGCATACCCTATATCGCACCCCTACAAAATATCAATAGCTTATTCTATATGATATAATGAACATTACATGGCAAAATTTGCATCACATGCTGTATTAACCCTCGACCTATATCATACCTCGGGCTGTTGGCCCTCAGTATGATATAGGTGTCTCGGGTAAATACAGCATATGATACAGATTTTGCCATGTTTTATTCAGTATATACATGTATAACTCATTAGATATAGAACACATTAACGTAAGCAATATCACACAAAAAATCAATTACCCCTTGCATACTTGAACGTAAATTTTTGACTTATCACAACTTTTTTTTTACTTAAGCCTTCATCACATACTACTACAAGTGTTTCCCTGTTGGTCTCTACTGCAAATATCATTAGCATATTTGTAAATGGATCATTGTGATACGTGCTCACAGTGCACTGGACATGAAATGTAACAAGGAATTCATTTTAAACCAGCAGTTTAACGTAAATTTCACGTGGCTTTGATGTGAAAAAAATGTTCTCAACATTTTTTGATTTTCTATAGCTTATGTGTTATTCTATACATAATTAGAAAAAATACCATTTTTTTCAGAATTTTCATGTGTAATTCGCGTTCAGAAGTTAACGTGATTGTTAAATGTAATATTCACATGAAAGATTTACGTGAAATTCACGAGGATCCTTTTTCACGTAAATTTTATATGAACAAAATTACACTGTGTGTTTTACGAGGGCTGATATAATTTAAATACTATTTTTTGGATTTACTTTACATTTTGTTTAGTCTTTTAGAATAAACAAACATCTACATGATTTTTCATCTTTTAGAAAATAAATCTTATTCAAAACCCGGAGCATTACGTTCACAATTAAGCAATTTCTTTTCTTTATGGCCATAATGAATTCACTATTTTTTAAAACGTTGTGAGTTTTGAACCTTATATTTTGTCAGATATATCTAAATTTATTTTTTGCATGTATCATTTCATTTCTTGAAACATTTGATTCACAAATTGCATGGATGTTTAAGTTCTTGACATCAACACCTCCTTCACTCGGCTAACTGAGAACTCGGTCAGTTGGTTTTATTTAACATGGAGGCTATATGGGAAATGGGTCTGTTGAAGAGTCGGCTATAGGTCTGTTGAGAGTAAAATCCAATGGATGGTCATGAACTTTTGTGAAAAAGATGTTATTTTGGCAAAATGACAATTAATTGTCAAAATACAAAATCTTTCAACCAAAATGATATTCATTTGAGCACATTTTCAACTTGCAACAGAGTCAATTAGTTATACCAGTGTTCGATAAAACGAAAAGGCGAGACAGCGGTATGCTCAAATTTGGCAACTATGAATGATTTTTTTTACAAATAAACAAAATTTTTATACTTTTGAAATATAATTAGCGATTCGGAAAGTAATCTTCAGTTTAAAAATAAAATATTCAAACAACAAAAAGTGATTTAATGTTAAAATGTTATAAAAAATGAGTTTTTCTTAAAAAAGTGCCGGCTAAAGTCTGTTGGTGAGTCGGCAAATTAAATTAAGTCTGTTGAGAGTTAATTAGCCGAGACAGAATGATTGCAAGCGAGGTATATTTTGAATTTTTAAAAACTTTTAGGATTAACATTTTATATTGTATTAAATCAAGACTGAAATTATCTCTAATTTTGCGTGTATGTACAGGAAAAAGAAACCTTAAAGCACGAAATCAGTACACACTATATGGTACTATAGGATAAGGTTGTATACAAGGTATTATACCCCAACTTCTATGTCATGAAGTGTCGAGAAAACTGTGAGGAAAATTTTGCATGTATGTACAATACATCTAAAAATCTAAGTTTTCGGTTAACAAGAGGTAGATGACCTAGGGGCGTAAAATCGAAATACACCATATGACACTTTAAGACAAAGCAAAATACCAGACCTTTACCTTATGTAGTTGCTTGAATAACTGCGACGGAAATTATGTCACGTACGAACGAACGGACGGACATATGGATAAGGGTTAAACAGTATATCCCTCTTCTTAAAAGCGAGGGTATAATTATAAGTATTTAACTAGTCGAAGCAGCCACGCTGCAGACCCCCGCGCTACTCTGGTGTTTGATAGTATAAGGGCAAATAATTAAAAGAAACAAACTATGACTATAATCAGCATTACTAGTACTATCAAATGTGTATGTATTAATATGAGACTTTTCCCTGGTCACGCTGGTAGTGGGAGTGATAGTCATGTAATGAATTATGCATGACGAAGGAATAATGTGCCCTTAGGCAATCTATGCAGCCCAGCCCCTAGGGTATTATCAAAATTCCGAAACCTTTGGCAGAATCTACATCCATACTCCATAGTGCAACTAACAAGCCAAGTTTCAGTTCCATATTCCAAATAACCTAGGAGGAGCTGCGTGACGAAAGAATAATGTGCCCTTAGGCTACCTATGCAGCCCAGTCCCTAGGGGCATTATCAAAATTCCGAAACCTATGACAGAATCTACATCCGTAGTGCAACTACTGAGCCAAGTTTCAGTTCCATAATCTAAATAACTTAGGAGGAGTTGCGTGACAAATGAATAATGTGCACTTAGGCTACCTATGCAGCCCAGCCCCTAGGGGCATTATCAAAATTCCAAAACCTTCGGCACAGACCCCACCTACAATGCAATTAATAACCCAAGTTTCATCTTTCTACTCCCAGTGGTTACAGAGATTATCCTGGACATTAACGCCATACGTACGTACGTACATCGAACAGCAAAACATTTTCCCCGCGCTTTCGCTAGCGCGGGGATAATAATATGGCTTTAAAATTGTTGATTTTAAATTAGTACTTTTTACTTGTACACATTTATCAGGGCTTCAAAATGTATAAATTAGAACCGATCTGATTTATGGATTCAATCACCGATTATCATATGGAAATAATTAGACCGAACGAACATCCCATCCCCCAACCCACCCGGGTAGTAACAGACTTGTTTAAATTCTCGATTTTTTTAATGCACGTATCATGTATGCTTTAAAACGATTGCCATATATATATAATACATTATACTTTGGAGGTTATAATGGTTTTTGGCCATGTTTGCAATACAAAATCAGTTGGCATAGTTTATAATTAGTTGTAATCTTCTTCACTCTCTTTCTAAGACTAGTGTTACAATTTTTTATTAGTATTTTAGGGATAAGCGTCTCTTGTTAAACGTCTTCATCTTTGATTTTTTAATTCTTTATTTTTATTTCTTTCCATGCTTTCTGTTGGAAAAATTCATTCTTTTTCTTTTCATACTGAAATATTAATGGTTAGCTTGATCAAACAGACTGATGTGCTTGTTATAACGCGATTAATATTAATTTTACGTCTAATCTATGACTAAACAATCATCACTACGAATATATACACTTTATGTCACTTTGTAAGATATTTCTATTTGTAAAAATGTGTGTTACGGCACAAATATAGTATGATATCAGTTGAATAATTTACTCTCAACAGACTGACCAACAGACTGAGTTCATTATAGCCGACTCACCAACAGACCCAATTTAAGGCAAAAACACAATAAATGCCACAAAAACGCATGTCTGTCGGTTTTTCTTTCTTATACGTACAGTTATATGTCAAACATACATGATGTACAATTTAAGTTGCGTTTTTCGTAATGCTTTCGACTTAATTTTAGCAAAACGCTGTTATGTTTACATTTTTGAATGACAAAATTGATAGAAATATCTCGATGAGTAACACGCCTTTCCATTTTGTAGCTTACCAATGTAAGCTACAGAGAAAAACAATATATGAATACGTTCAATATTCAATATTGTTTTGCCCAACATAATTTTTTTTTTTATTAAAGTAAGTAAAAATGAAATATTTAGTAAAATATATTGACCTTGCTATGTTTTTCTCGATAGTATTTGACCAACAGACTTTAGCCGACTCTTCAACAGACCCATTTCCCATATAGCCTCCATGTTAAATAAAACCAACTGACCGAGTTCTCAGTTAGCCGAGTGAAGGAGGTGATCAACAATGACATTTCAAGCAAAGTTTATTGGTGGGGACAGTACTATTTAGGAAATATGGATTTATCTAAATGCAAGAAAACAAGCTAATCATTTTTTTCCTGTCTCGATCTGAAATGCAAATGACATCGGAAGATTCTTAGTGAGCTTTTCTCACAATTAAAGGAATCTATGTATATCTGTTGATGTTTAACAGACATAAAAATGTATTTTTAAAACTGAACGTTGCTCCACCTCTTCACAAAGCGTTTTTTTTTGTACGTCAATGAAAATGACGTCAATTCTGTGAAAAAACCTTATTACTACCTATTATAAAGAAAAAGGCAGCGATACTACAATTAGGTCGTTTGTTTCCGTCGTTTCTATATTTACAAAAGCTCTTTGCAATGTACATACTTTCACTTTTCACTCGGGGGCTATATTCGGATTCTCAATCTTCGGATTTCCATCAAGACAATATGGCCGCGACCAGTAGATTATGTGTTCCGCTTCGGATTATATTTTAGTCAGTGTAGCATATCTTGCGTAGCTTTAGCGTAATGGATATTTGATTTTGGATTGCGAAAATTTACTTAATTGAATAAAGTTTAAAGGACAAAAATACTATTCGGACACCAAAAATAAGTTAAATCTTTCAAAAAAGTTGTACACAGCATCTTCGTTTTTCATGCTTTTATGTGGCGGTGTTTTAAAGCAACAATGCGATTCAACTAGATCATGTAGCGTACATGGCGTAGTCACTTTATCAGGTTGTGCACATGTTAAAGCGTACTTTCTTATAAATTTTTGACTGCAAAATGTTAATTCATTGAATAAAGTGTATTATCACAGACAGAAATAATGCTTATGCAAAATAGGTCAATCAGACACACACATTCAAGCATTTTATTGATTTTTAGAAAATGACAAAATAGCCACATTGGGTCATTCGTCTGTCTTGATCTAGGTCATTTTAATAGGGATAAATAATTTTATCTATTTCTCACAAAGCTATTGCGGGATCCGGAAAAATAAACTTATTTGTCACAAGTTATTGGTTGTTCGAAAATGTTATCAATGCTTGATAATTTTGTCGATTCACCACACAGAGACCAATGTCGCCACAACTACAAACATGTCAGAAAATAATTTTAACTGTGCAGAACCACAGGGGCTTGGATTATAGAGTAAGGGGGGGGGCGACTTAAAAGTCAATATAAATGACCAGAATCCAAGCCCCTGTGTGCGGAACATGGATTGCAACGTTCGTGTATAAGTTTGCTTTAGTCTATATCATAAAGGGAGGGACAATCTTTGAATAGATGACAATCAAAAATATTTGAGCAGTGGCGGATCCGGGGGGGGGGGAGGTTCCGAGATTGGAATTTTCCTCCTTTCCGACAAAAATTTCGCAAGTAACGTCTAGAACCACCCCCTTTTCGTCCTTCGTCCACAGCGGAATTTATGTGGACCAACCCCTTTCAAAAATTTCTGGATCTGGCCCTGTTTGAGTTGTAATATAATGTATTGCCAATGGACGTTAAAAATTTAAAGGCATACATGTACATTGCAAATGTTCATATAGAGATCTACAATTGGGTTTAAACTTATTTCATATAATATTACATACTTCAAAATCATAGGCTGATCTGACAAATGATAACCATTAAAGTAGACGATAATTAGATGTGGAATAATTGTACGCCACACAACCAACATAAAGAAACGTGAATTTTAAAAATCACAATGGAAAACAGCCAACAGTCTTCAGCATGACCATAAGTCGCTGCTGACCCAAGACTAAAAATACAAAAGAGGAAGAGTCCAGTTTCCTTTTTGGTCACACTTAGAAAAAAAGTCAAAATAACAATGTACAATTTTTTTTACATCTCCGCATGCTTGGAATGCAACTAAATGTTGAAAATAATAAGATATTATAAAACGAAAATTATAAAAATTTCTAGGCGCAAAATATATGTTTGATTTTCTTCTTCGGTATTCCCAGAATCCCGTTGGTAGCTTTTGTTCTCAGAATAATTTGAAGATTGAAACGTTTTTAAACTTTAACTTTTAGCTGATTTAAAAGTATATATGAACAACAGACTGTGACATCTTTGATCCAATGGAGACTTTTGTACAGCTCGATGAGCTGAAGGTTTAAGCAAGCAACAGCTTTTCTCTATCTGCAATAGCTTCCTATTTCCTCCACTAACATAACCAAACTTTGATGCAGTTATTTTAAACTAAATAGGAGATAGTACAATGCTTATACTGGATCTAAAAACAAATAATGTTTAGGATAAACACTTACATGACTTAGACTCATCGACATGGCTTAATTTTAGATCGATTTTATAGTATGTGTACAGCAAAGGCTACATATAGAATTCAACAATAAACTTTAGCAGGACCTAGAAATAATAAAGTCTTTTTTATGTTACTAAAGCAGACCTTTGCTTTTTGTGTCCATAGCCGCTTGCTAGGCAATATGCATTAGAGTCCACACTTGTTTCTCTATAAAAAAAAAAATTCATTGTGTAATTCTAATTATAAAGTGATTTAGTTTTTCTATGTAAAGATGATAACAATATTTTTTACCATTTTTGAAATTTGAATTTTATGGTTAGTAACGTAACATCAATGCCTCATCTCAATCACTTTTATCAAAGACATCTCAGTTATAACACAATTGGCCAAATTGATATGTTTCTTATCACAAATGAATATAATAATCAAAATATAACAACCCGTTTTTCATAAATAGCCAAAAGACTACATGTGTAAGAAGCAGAGGTACCAATGGGGTATCCGAATGTCAAAAGTCCGAAAGGGCAGAGACAAAACCAGTAAACAGATTTGTAAAGTAATACAGCAACATCAAAGTTTATTCTTTATCAACCAACATGACAAGTTCTGGATTTACTATGGACACATTAAATTTTTGTGTATGTATGTCCTCGCCTTAGATTTCAATTTATCTCATACTTGTTGTTCACGAGAAATAAGATTTCATGTGTATTTCACATGAAAAGATTACGTGAATTTCACGTCAAACGAAAATTTCACATTTAAATTGTGTAAAAATCACACGCATTTCATAATATTTTTTCACAAGAAATTTACCTGATAATACTCATTTCTGGGATTTTTTTCTCTAAAAAAAATCATAAAATTGTACGAAAACTTAACAAACCGAAAATGTAGTGAACAATATTTCATCTGAAATTCACGTAATATTTTCACGTGAACTTAAAATAGTGTTGTCAGGAATCACACATTTTTATCAATATTGACAATGAATTGATTGAATTTCAACATGGTTAAAAAAACAAACCCCACTACCTGAGCCACTTTATTACGATCAAAGGGTCTGTTAGTACGGAAGTAATCAATACAAAACCTTCAAAGCTTTGAAAAAAAGTAAAAATCACGAATCCAAAAATAAACTAGAAAATGTGTCTATGAGCCACAGCTTGTCTTCCAGGTCTTAAAATATTGACGACAAACATGTATTACCTGGGATATGGACCTATACCAAGAAGCCAATAAAAGTTGTTCATGCATAAAATATAGATCACAATAACACAGAGGTGTTGTGCTACCAAAGACACAACTAATGGTGAAAGAACATTGACCTAAAACATGTATCGAAGTGATGGACCTTACAAAAAAATTAACTTAAGTTAATCATGCGTCAAAAATATAGGTCACAATAACCTTATTTCTAGCGGGTGCTGTAGCTCTTCACAAGACATATCTAGAGGTGAAATATCATGGACACCCAACATCTGTATCAAAGTTATGGACCTTAACCAAGAACTTAACCAAACTGTTACAGACGTACGCAGGGACAAAGGTAAAACTACATGTCATATCCCCATACTTGGTGGGGTCATACATTAGACATTAGACATTAGACATTATTTTTATTTAGCCAATCAAGGACCTTTGCAGGCAATGACAATTAACATTTA
This sequence comes from Arcuatula senhousia, assembly GCA_963971305.1. Lineage (NCBI taxonomy): Eukaryota > Metazoa > Mollusca > Bivalvia > Mytilida > Mytilidae > Arcuatula > Arcuatula senhousia. The sequence continues at coordinate 52,965,628 of OZ020309.1, forward strand.
TGATTTAAAACAGTACATAACAGACATTAGCATCTAATTGTTATACAAAATATATAATATATACGTGTGTGTTTGTGTGGAACAAGCATGGTTGACTATATGAAATTAAGAATAAGAATAGATGTACAGTATGTTAATTATATAGATATCCAAGGAGATATTCATCTCTCAGCTATGGACACCAAGGGACGGTGCTTAAGGAAACACTTTTATTTTTTTTAAACAAATAGTGTTCCACCTCGTGTCCAAAGCAGAGAGACAAACTTTTAATTAGATATCAAATTATTTGTCTAAGTGCTATAGACACCAAGGGGCGGTGCTTAAGGAGATACTTTATAAAATATAGAATGATTAAAAATAGTACTCCTCCTCGTGTCTAAAGCAAATAGACAAAACATAAGTGTTGATTGAGAAGACAGGTGAGAGTCAAACAGCATGTGTTAAGATATAAATCTCATTTGCAATTCTTATTAATAAAACTGCAAAGGTTATGTAATATAGCTTTATCTTCACAGGTCATTAACCAAAAGAATTTTTCGTTATTATTTAGGTTTATAAAGTTATGACATGTTTTTGAAATAATATCAAACAGTTTCTGTCTCTCTTCAACAAAATTTGTACAGGTGATAAGAAAGTGTATCTCATCCTCTACTTCTCCAGAGTCACAGTGAAGACAGTGTCTAAGGGGTGGAGGTATACCCTGGTATCTACCAGATTCAATCCGCAAATGATGGGATGAAACTCTAAGCTGTGTTAAGCTTCTCCTCCACTCAAAATTGCTAATAAGACTCAAATAATTTTCAAACCCATGACTAGTTTTAAATTTAACAAAAGTTCTTAATTTGCCCTCTGAATTGTTGGATAATTGGTTCTCCCATAATTTAATGTAAGAATCTTTAACAATATTTCTAATTTTCTCTTTTGACTTGTAATTGTCCTTCAGTTTTGGTATATTTTCTATAATTTTATGGATAGAAGCACTCCATGAAGGTTTATGCTGTTCATGTAAAAGTTTAGATTCTTGGTAAGCATCATTTAAAAGTGGAAAATTTTCATTATTTTCTAATCGAACCCAATAATTGATCATAGCTTTAACAATGTCAAAATGAAGTGAAAATCTTCCCAGTTCTGAAAGAACAGCAAAATTTGTGGTCTTTTTGTGTACCCCAAGTATAAATTTACAGAATTTTATGTGCAATTTTTCACAGGTAATGTTACCATAAATTTTGTCAAGTGAAGGAGAACCATTTCTAAATTTAGCAGTATATGGGTTGAAAAATCCCCATATTTCACAGCCATATAAAAGAATAGGCTTTATTGTATGATCAAATACATTTATACTAGTCTTTACATTTGGGTTATAAGTCAAAAAGTCTTTTTGTAATTTATAGTATGCCTTCAGACTCTTTTTGTATAACTCATTTTGAGCAAAGGAGAATGTACCAGAAGCACTAAAAAACACACCTAGATATTTACAGTGTTGCACACATTCTATATTAAACTCTTTGTAGTTGAACTTGTGCTCTATGTGTCTGCCTGCCTTGTTGAAAATTAATACTTTGGTTTTTTGGGGGTTTACAGTAAGACACCAATCATTGCAGTACCTACTTAGGATATCTAGTTTAGATTGAAGTCCCGTGGCACTGGTGGATAGAAGAATTATATCATCTGCATACATTAAGCAGTTCAAAGGTTTTCCATTTAAAATTACTGGATCAGGAGAGTTTTCAAAAAGATCAGGAAGATCATTTATGAAGATTTTAAACAAGTTAGGACTTAAATTGTCTCCTTGTTTGACCCCAAGTTGGATGGAAAAGAATTCTGTCAACTCATTTTTAATTTTAACACATGAGTTGCTTATTTCATACATTCTTTTGATAATATTATAGAAACGATTGCCAACCCCAATTTTTAACAATTTTAGTTTGATCCCTGCGTGTACCACAGTATCAAATGCTTTTTGAAAATCAACAAAGCAGGCATACACTCTGCCATCTTTAGAGCCGCAATATTTGTCAAACACACATTTAAGTATAAATAAGTGGTCAGTTGTTCTAGCTTTTCTTGTGAACCCAACCTGACACTTGTTAATAATATTATGTTTTTCAAGAAAAAGATCTAATCTTGTATTAATGATACTGTTAAACAGCTTTCCAATTGCATTAGTGACAGATATACCTCTATAGTTATTTGGATCGCTAATATCGTTGGCTTTATGAATTGGAGTAACAAAGCCTGTTGCCCAACTTTCTGGATAATTTCCACTTGAAAGGCAAGCATTAAATAATCTATGTAAACATGGCACAAGAGTACTTTGTGCTGATTTAAGCATGTTATTTGATATATTATCTAATCCTGGTGATTTGCCACATTTTAATTTTGATATTGATTTTGTAATCTCATCAGTAGTGATCAACATATCTAGTTCATTAAAAACTTTTTCTTTTTCCAAAGTGTCAAGTAGGCTCTCAAGATGGTTTAAGCGTTCTCGAAAGTTTTGTTTTATTTGATTTAAACCCTTAAAGTGAGATACCCATGTTGATGGATCAACAGCAGAGCTTTTCTCATCTTGTCCCTTTTGTTGTCTTAGTTCATTAATTAGATTCCAATAAAGCTTTGGGTTGTTGTCATGAAGAGAATCTAGCTGGTCTAGAATAGACTGTTTATATTGTCTATATTTGTACTTTCTTAGTTTGTTATACTCTCTTCTAAGTTTATAGAAGTGGTTTTTTACAGATGCATCTTTTGGATATTTTGAATATATTTTTCCATAGCTAATAAGATTGAATCGCAACTTTTTTAGGTCATTGTCAAACCACTTTTTATTTTTTGACTTATTGGAATTTTTGCATAGTCTGCGCCTCTTAAGGGATATCTTAGCAGCTGAAATAATCACTTCAGCAAGCTCTGCTGCTGCACCATCAACAGATTCTTTGGAGTTATCAATCACTTTAGAGCTGAAATCATCAATTTTAGTTTGGATTTCTGATGAACACATGGCAGCTTGGAATTTATGTTGTGAATCATCTGACCATACAAAGGTAGGGGAGATAGATTTTGTTACCCCTGTATTGATAGGTCTTGATTCTGGAATATATTTAGCAGACATATTCCATTCCAATTTACAATGTGTGTCTGAGAGTGTGGGATCGAATTTTGAAACCGAGAAGGTCAGAACCTGATCTAGGATATCCTCCGACACAATGACATAGTCAACCACACTTGCTCCATTTGGAGTATAACATGTATATTTGCCAAACATATCCCCAAGGACTCGACCATTGAGAATTCTTAATTGGTGGCTTATACATAATTCTAGTAGGTCCCTACCTCTTGTGTCAATAGTTTCATCGCGATTATATCTATTCAGAATTTTTTTATCAACTGGATAGTTATCAAAAATAGGGTTATAGTTCTCATCACTTTCATCATTTATTATAAAATCAGGTTCAGTTGCACTTCTGGCATTAAAATCACCACACAAAAGAATGTCACCTGATCCTTGATACAAATTAATGTCTTGTTCTATACAATCTATTATATCTCTGTCAAGTCCCTGGGTATATGTTGAGCCATTAGGTGGGAAATATACTAAACATATAAATAAATCTTTGCTTAAGCCAAAGAAATCTTTTTCGAGTTTAACCCATTGATATTCTGTATTGGTGTTTTTTAAAATCTTTACATGTTGCTTAATGTTTTGCTTTCGCAAAATTGCCAATCCACCAAAATGACGTTTATTATGTTTAGATGCAGGTCTACATACTGCATGGCAACTAAATGGACCTATGTTGTTTACATTATCCTCATACCCAAGATGTGTCTCTGCCAAAAATACTAGATCATATTTTTCAATTTCTTTCAAAAATAAGGGATCAGATGTTTTGTCATTGTTCTTTGATTTTAAGCCCCCGACATTCCAAAAGCACATCTTTAATAAGGTTTGGAAAGTGCTACATGTAGTTCTGATTGGCATTTTTCCTTTTTTTTTAAAGTCAAACAAACAGTAAATAAGTTTGAATTATAAATTAATTATCTCACAAATTCTAAAAGATTTATCTGGCTCTAGCACAGTTGTACAATAGAAACAATGTATATTTGTACATAAATGTTCTATCCCTTACACATATAAAGTTTTGAAATAAGTTTTATAATGCATACAATTTAGACATTCAACATATTGAGTATATATATAATCATAGTAATGTGCATTTATACAATTATTATTATTATTATTTTTTTTTTGGCATAAGTATAAATATGTATCTATTTAACATTTTCACAATTACATGTGCATGTACAGTTGCAAGATCATATGTTTTGGGTTACCATGTTTTGCCTGTACTCAGTGCATACAAATCAGTTTAAAAATCAAGTGATTTAAATGCAATGAGCACCAGGGGACGGTGCCTTTAAAAAAGCATAGTACCTCATAATAATGTGCATTTTTACAACAACAAAATTTGCATATGCATAAATATTTATCTATTTAACATTTGCACAATTACATGTACAGTTGCAAGATCATATGTTTTGGGTTATTATGTTTTGCCTGTACTCAGTGCACACGAATCAGTTGAAAAATCAAGTGATTTAAATGCAATGAGCACCAGGGGACGGTGCCTTAAAAAAAACTAATAACCTAGTCTTATTAATGTGTTACATGTATTGGTTATCAATTTTTGACTGAATAAATATATATACAAGATATATGTGAAAGGTACATCTACATTTACAATATGATTTGATATCATTAAATGATAATAATAATTGTGACATAACTTGGATTTATAATTAATATTAATTTTGGTTTTCTGGTCTGTCATCTGTACATATGTCCTGTGGATAGGGGCATCATCACTTTAATACGCTTCTTCTAGTTTTATGCCAAGGATTGCTGAGGATCACCATCTACATTATGTACATTTTGTATTTTGTACATGTATTGTTACAGTATTTAATATCTTATGTAAAGTTAGTGATTTGCATAGTTTGTTGATATTTGTCTGTGGTGAAGATGTCTAGCATTGGATCAAATCAGATCACCTTTTAACTTTTGATGAGCACCTCCTCTTTAAATGCACTCATTATCAAAGTATTGGAATGTAATGATGTAGATCAGGCATGTCAGGTACAGATTAATTGTCACCATTTCTTTTTCAAGTTGATATTCTACAATATTGATCAGTATTGTGGACGTCTAGTCGAGTGAACCACAGTCTTTGTTGTGAATATGCAGTTCCATATTTCAGTTTTACCATCGACATCATGAACCATCTTGAACAGTTAAGTCGAAAAAAGGGGGGTCGTCCCTTTATCATTGTTGAATGACATCAAGCTATTAAAGTACTTATATTGGTGTTTAATGCTTGTATATGTTCGTGATTTATTTCAAATCTGTTTTATGTATTAACTGCGATGGTGTAGGCTTCAAAACTGTGCGATTAAACAAAACTGTAAAAATGTCCTTTGTCACATTCATTTCCCGCTATAATGGCGATATACCATGATACTGCATAAAGAGATCCGTGGACAGTTTGCCTCTTACATATTTTACCAAAATATAGTCATTATCTTTTCCAAATCATCTAAATGGCTAGGGAATCGAACATTTATGCCAATTTTTTTACGAGAGAATTTTTTCTGCCGCCATTTTGCCAGGGGGAGATAAGTCAAAAAAAAAAAAAACATACAAATGTAACTTGATATTTAATTGTAAGTTAATGTTGTTATATCTGCTAGTAAAATTTTATTGTAGTGCCAATGAAACCTGTTGATGTCAGTGTGTATAATCACACTGCAACGTCAATGTTTTTGAGGATAACAAAAGGAGATGGAATTGTTCACCATTTTATTGTTGAAATAAATGGTTTGAATGTAACATACAATGCTTCACTTAACTTGCCTTTGACCTATATTGGTGTACATGGACTGACACCAGGTACTCTATATCCAATATGTGTATATGCTGTCTCTAAAGGACTCGTCAGTCTACCATATGGACCAGTATCTTTTGTAACCAGTAAGTTAATTGTATTACTAACACTTAAGATTGTATTTGACATAAAAAGACAGTATAATGTTAATGCCTGCAAAATCAACTTTAATGCACTCAGTAATAAAAAAGTATAAATGTTCTATTCCCAGAAGAAAAAAATATTCATTGGCAGAAAGCATACGCGTGTAAGGAACTTGTACAAAACAAAAATCCATAACAAGTAGAATTTATAAAGGAAATATTACTCAATAAAGAAAAATATGTGTATTTAGAACAGATATTAAAGATTGGTGGAAGTCTCTTATATTCACCTCTTAAACATATCATGCACTCTACATGTTTGCTTTATATTAATTGAAGTCATTTGGAAAAAAAACCAGATGTTTGTCCACTTGTGCTCTATAGCTTCTAAAACTTTGTGAAATGTATAAACTTTATTGTTCATTAATTTCTTTGCGTTTTGGTACATGCATTCAAATGAAATGGCGGTTTGAACCAGGTTTTATAGCGCGCCAAACATCCCTCTTCCATTGCGCTATTAGGGTACGGAAGTAACACAAAACACAAAACGGCTGCTAAGACATAATATAGATATTAAGGTGATCATATCAGTACAACATCCAAACAAACACTAACCATTTGTCTAACATAACTTGGAATTTTTCCACAAGTGAACACTAACAAAGAAAGAAGTTTTTTTTAAATCGTATTTTCTTGGTCTAATAGTCAATCAAGGAGACTGCTGTGTCGAATAACAAATTCTGAAAAAAAAATGTACAAACTCTATCATATCAAAAATGGTAATAACAAAAAACCGAACCTCGAGGATGCATCTAAATATGCAAGAAAAAAGACAAAAAAAATGGAAAACATAAGTTGTAATATAAAGACATCGTATGCAGACGAAGTAGGAATGTTAATTTCCAAGTTAGGGAAATTAAAGTAATTTAGAAATTATCTTTAATCAAAAGATATATGGTCGTCTGGGCTCAGTTGATGTGTTTCTTTCTTGTAATACCCGGAAGGACTTGAAGCCACAAAATTTTGGCATTTTTTATTATTTAATAAATTCTTAACTTTTTGCTGACTGTGATTTTACCTTTATAAAGTGGTTTTACCTTCTAAACAATATTTTGTTGACTCATTTACGAGCCACAGTGCAACATCTATTATTATGTTATCAACTGTTTGCCCTTTCTTATCACCGAAGTCTTTTTGGCTTTACAACGTTTTTTTTGTATTGCCGAAAATTACTGCATTAATTGAAACCAGTTTTTTTACCACCAACTCATAAGAGAGGGTGCTATATTGCAATCACCTTGTCCGTCTGTCCATTCGTCCGTCCATCCGTAACAAACTTTCGTAACAGATTTCTCAGCTTCTACAAAAGGGATTGATTCAGCTTTATCATGATGAGTTGTATCGTACCTCAACTTTCTTTGTCAGTCGTCCACCCACTTCCTGTTTTCTGAGTCGACTTGGATTTTTTAAGGGTCAAAAATAGAAATTTTTCGTAACAGATTTCTCAGCTTCTACAAAAGGGATTGATGTCAAATTTGGTATACAGCTTTAGCATGATGAGTTGTATCGTGCCTTCACTTTCCAGGTCAGACGCACATCTAATTCCTGTTTTCTGGGTGGTCGAGTGGGGGTATCCTTAGCACGACTAAGTGCAACCCCTTGTTACTTCTTTCATATCGATGTCAGGTATAATACATATATTTTTTGTTTATTTCATTTTAGGACCATCGCCCCCACAAGTAATTCTGGTCACTTCTATAGATAAAACCTCAGTAACGGTTCATATAGTGCAAGGAGAAGGCAAAGTGAATATGTTTAAATTTGTAATCGAAGACGAGAACAGAAGACAAACATTTGCTGCATCAGAGTTTAATAATGCAACTATATGTGTTATCACAAGTTTGACACCTGGAAAGTTGTACAACAACATAAAGGTTTACTCTGTGTTTTATGGTAGCATTAGTACGGGAAAATTTATGCAAGCATTTGTTTTAGGCAAGTTTTTTTTTAAAGTTTTATTGCATTTAAATCAGTAATGTATATTCTGATTTGGTCCGTTGGGCTGAATTTTGAGTTACCAATTTTATGTTGTGTTTTGAAAATGTCTTAAAACGTATTTGAATAGTTTTGAAAAAAAAATGTGCATTAAATGTATGCTTGCAAAACGTTAATAACACCACATTTCTGTCACCTTTGCACTTAAATCATTGTAGCTCCGTTGAAACCTGCTGATGTTAATATTTTCTATCAAACAACGAAATCTCTGACGTTGGAAATAACACAAGGGAAGGGAATAGTGGAAAATTTTAATGTTATTGTGGATGGACGCAATATGACATTCTCTGCCACAATAAACTATACTATGACAAAAGCTGTTATAAAATATCTAGTTCCTGGTACATTATATAAAGTCTTTGTATATGCTGTGTCTCATGGACGTCGAAGTGAACCATGCGGACCTGCATCATTTGCAACATGTAAGCTATAAAATAAGAGTAATTCTATAAAGGTAATAACGGAAATACTGAATTTGAATGACCGATCTTAAATGTACAACAAGGAAAGAAAAAATAAAACAAAAAACAAAGACAAACAAAAGATGGTTCTGACTTGTTCGTGCACTTCAAAGGGAGTTGTGGGTTGAACTGAGTTTATTGGCACCGACCTGTCTTGTCATTTATGACTTGTTGGTCGGTTTAAACACATCATGGCTGCGGAGCACATATTGGGAACTTGATGTTATCATTAGATATCAGATATCAGAGAATCAAAAACTAATCAAACCGAATCCAAATCATTTCTATGTTACGACTTGAGTTCGTGTTGTTGATTTCCGTTCGGTTGATTTTGTGTTTTGTGTTTCTTCGTGCTGTTCTTGTTCGTGTTTACCGGTTTCGTCATTGCCCTTTCGGACTTTAGACACTCGAATGCACCAATGGTGCCTCTTTGCCTCTTTGATTGAGATTTTAATAATATGCCTATTCTATATGTTAAAAGAATCATTTTTAAGAGACACTATATATGACTTTTGCTTTCTTATAGCTTTGATCTAATAGCCGGTCATCGAAAACATAGTCTAGATGTTCAAAATGCCTTTTGGATCATTAAAACATTGTTTTTTTTGTAGATTCAATTAATGATAATGCGCACAAGTTAATTTGCATGTTTCGAATAGATTTCGGCACTATTGATGTTATTTCAGATCCTAGCAAGCCAATACTACTAATCCGAAATAGCTCCACAGATATTAATATAATGTTAGAAATCACAAAAGGAGAAGGACATGTTATCAGTTACTGTGTAGAGGCTGTTAGGAAACCTCCAAACGACTGTTGGAGCACTGCAGGGAACACTGATGACACGTTCAATAAATGTTTTCTTCAAGCTAATGTAGACCAGAATGTTATAGCAGTTGATATAAACCATTTAACACCAGGCAATGCGTATTCAATCAGTGTTAAGTCAGAATCTTTTATGAACTTGACGAGTAGTTCAACTTTTGTAGAATATGCAACAGGTATTTATTACTCATAAAAGTTTAAAGATTTCTTTTTTTTTCGTTGGTCATTTATTTTCTAATTTCAAATATTTGATTTTTGTGATATAACCAACTGGCTCTTTAATTTAATGGTAATTTATTTTTAAATTCTACCTTGCATCTATAAGAACACTTAGTTCGTATATCGCAGATGCACATATATGTTACAGGGAATCTGTGTAATCAGCAGCCATTTTAGGGAGTTCACATATTCTCTAAAATATCCAGGAAGTACATAAATTCCCTTAAGATTTTCAATTTTTTTTTCATGTTTTCCATGACTTTTTTAAACTAATACATGTAGTACAATCAAATAATCACGAAAAATAAACCTTTCATTCTAGAATTGAGCTTCAAATTTATACTAAATATTGTCATTTTACACATTGTGGAAAAGATTCATGCATAATGATACATAAAAGGGATTTCCTGAACAGGCTTCGTTGAAATTCTCTACATAAGATAATTGTTTATAATGATAATAATGGTAGTAACAAACAAGCAATACTTTGTGTTGGGATCCAAACACACAATATTTTATAAAAGGTTACCCAAAATCGCCTTGGCTTTCTTTTTAACTTATTGTCATTTTTAAGCATTATAGCAATCAAGATTGTTGGATTGGTGAGATGACACTTCTTTCCTGGTTGTTCATTTAAGAAGCAGGGGTTCAAATGGGGGAAAGAAGATATCGCGGTGTGATATGTTCGCGTTTTTTGTTAACGTATCCTTTTCCGTTGGGGATAATTTCGCGTTTCTTCTGGGTATTTATATTCTTTGCTTACATAATAAACCATTCGTATGTGGGATATTTTCGCGGATATTTTGAGATCGCTAATTCAGCGAAAATAACCATACGCGAAATTTACACGTTTACAGTAGCGGTAACGCGTTATCCCTGAATTTTGACGGGTTATACGGAACCAATCAACACACACTTTCCTTGTAACATATATATGGATGTTTGAAACCAAAATAATAATTAAGATTTATCTTCCTAATTAAATAAAATACCTCACCCGGAGGTGTTTTGTAAAGTATTTATAAATGGAAATATTCTAAATTTTCTAGAACCTAGTCCACCAAAGAAAATTGAAGTAGATAGTTTCGACATTAACTCAATCCGTATCAAAATCCACAAAGGGAGTGGTTGTGTGAGAAAATACAAGATATTGGTCGATGGAAGCTTATATGAAACAGTTAATGCATCGACCATCGGTGATATTACAAATTGCTCTATACAGAACATTGATTCGGGAAAGGAATATACCATCAATGTGTACTCTTTTTCCTACGGTCATAACAGAACTGACGTCAAAAGCAGCAGTATTACTCAATCGACAAGTAAATAGTTATAAAATATTAAATTTCACTATACAAATAGTTGGGTTTTAGAGTTATTTGCCTTGGCAGTTTCGATAACATATTTGTTTAGTTCTGTAAAGGCCTTGCAATATTCCGATCATAATAGAGCAAAAATCTCAAACATCTTGCGGGATGAAAGGAAATGCCAGGATTTTTTTCTTATATCTATATTTATATATTGTTCTGTATAGAATAAAACATAACCAGAGTTTATAAATCTGTATTTACACTAGCGCTTTCATGTTTTACAACAATCTTCAGGTGTACAGATAGGTACTTAAAGTAACGTTATTGTGACGTTACATAATTGAAAGGGAGATAATTCGATTAAGGGGTTAAAAATGCTTAATATATAGCAAGTACAAAAATATAAATAAAAATAAAAAGGGAAACAGTTATTTTCTGTTTAAAGAAGGTTTGAACTTTTTAATAAAGTTTTTTTCTTTAATTTCCCTTAAAATGTCGTCAGGACTGTGCATTTTGTAGAAAGGAAATATTTTAAAAACACCGCCACTACACTCGTCTTGAATAGACGAAACGCGCGTCAGGCGTAGCAAAATGTATTGTCTGGAACTTTGTTGTCATTTGTATTTCGAACATACGTGAAGGTTAGCACTGCTGGTGGAGTTTAAATTCCCCGAGGTTAGCCCGCTCCGGCACCAACACTTTTGAGTTGGAGAATACATCAAAGCTTTAAATTATCCGTCTAAATTTCAAAATTGTCTAAACCCTAAGGTTCTTCCGTTGAATATCTTAGTAATAATTTGGTTCCCCAGTTTGGTATTTTTGGTTATACTGTTATATGCTCTTCATATTCATACAGTGTTTGGGATTTTCAATATTTTTGGTAGAGCGCCTCTGGTGAGTCTTGAATAGACGAAACGCGCGTCAGGCGTAGCAAAATTTATTGTCTGGAACTTTGTTGTCATTTGTATTTCGAACACACGTGAAGGTTAGCACTGCTGGTGGAGTTTAAATTCCCCGAGGTTAGCCCGCTCCGGCACCAACACTTTTGAGTTGGAGAACACATCAAAGCTTTAAATTATCCGTCTAAATTTCAAAATTGTCTAAACCCTAAGGTTCTTCCTACCTCAGACATAGGTTGAATATCTTAGTAATAATTTGGTTCCCCAGTTTGGTATTTTTGGTTATACTGTTATATTCTCTTCATATTCATACATTGTTTGGCATTTTCAATATTTTTGGTAGAGCGCCTCTGATGAGTCTTGAATAGACGAAACGCGCGTCAGGCGTAGCAAAATGTATTGTCTGGAACTTTGTTGTCATTTGTATTTCGAACACACGTGAATGTTAGCACTGCTGGTGGAGTTTAAATTCCCCGAGGTTAGCCCGCTCCGGCACCAACACTTTTGAGTTGGAGAATACACCAAAGCTTTAAATTATCCGTCTAAATTTCAAAATTGTCTAAACCCTAAGGTTCTTCCTACCCCAGACATAGGTTGAATATCTTAGTAATAATTTGGTTCCCCAGTTTGGTATGCTCTTCATATTCATACAGTGTTTGGCATTTTCAATATTTTTGGTAGAGCGCCTCTGATGAGTCTTGAATAGACGAAACGCGCGTCAGGCGTAGCAAAATTTATTGTCTGGAACTTTGTTGTCATTTGTATTTAATTCAGTTCCCCAAAATATACTCGAATCGAAAAAATACACCCAGTCCTATATACTTTAAAGATAAAAAATGTAGACCCATTCAAGCCGCACGTTCGTTTAAACAAATATATCGTGGCTATTAAACAGGGTATTATTTTTGTACAAATTGAAATTTTGTATAAAAATGTTTTATAAGAGAGACTTTTGAAACAAAACCTAAAAACATATTTTATTGAATTTGTACCAATTATGACAAAATGATTTGACCAATATTCATCACTAACAAAATAAAGGTAATAACAAAACTACCGAACTTGAATGATCAATCTCATAGTCCAGAGAAAATGACAAAAACGAATCAGTCATACCGGAGAATTGGTGGATCGCAATGTCCTGACTTGGTACAGGCATTTCAAACGAAATGGTGGATTAAACCAGGTTTTATGGCGCCAAACCTCCCTCTTCCATTGCGATCTTTGGATCCGATAATGACCATAGAACACAACATAGTTGTGAGACACAATAGGGATATTGAGGTGATCATCTCAGTACAGCAGACCAGTCAAACACTAATCAAAACAATTAACCACCATATCTTTTAACTCAATCTTGAACTTTACTACTAGTGGCTGATAACGAAGAAAGAATTTTTTTAGGGATCGTATGAGGCGTATTTTCTCATAGCCCTGCTCCAAAAGTCGGTCATGAAGAAATTGGTGTCTGATAAAAAAATCTGTGAAATGTGTGCAAGCTCTGGTATATCGAATAAGTTGTGAAATATAAACACCGTATGCAGGGGAAGTAGGTATATTGCTCTGTAAATTAGGAAAATTAATAATTTGAAAATTAAAATCGTCTCGTTTATCGTACATTTTTGTACTGAGATGACCACCTGGGTCAAATTCGAGGTGCAAATCCAAGAAAGACGTGAAACAATTTGATAAAAGGGAATTAGCTCATATAACATGAAAAAGATTTTTAAAAAACATTTTGAAAATATTTTGACCAGATTTTTTTCAACAAACTTTTGGAAAGGAACTCTTTGTCAAATGTTTTGAAGAGTCAATTATGGGCATTATTCTTTATGTGCATGCATATCTTTCCCTTTATGTATTCTATTCGAAATATATAAATTAAACTATCTATAGAAAGCTGATAGCGCTCTCAAATTAACGGTTAACCCCTTTTTATTTGCTATTTCTATTTATACATTAAGATTTATAATTGTGCCAAAAAGAGAAAAGGAAAAAAAGCAATGACAAAATTCTTAAACTCCCCACTCACCATAAAGTACTATTGATACAATAAGAAATGCACACGGTGAAATGATGAATTGTCTGATATTGTTTATATTTGTTATTTATCAAAGTTAAAAATATGTTTTAGAGCCCAATAGACCATCTTTGGTGACCATGAAAAGAAATGACGAAAACAAAATTGAAATAAAGATATATACTGGAAATGGACACGTCGAAAAGTACAAAATATATGTCGATGGAAAATTTAATGCAGTCATTAATGCGTCGACAACAAATAACGTCACAATTTACCACATTAGGGTTGTGGATGTACAAACAGAATGTATAGTAGGTGTTTTTTCCATAGCAAATGATTTAACTAGTGATGACATGCAAGTAGCTAGCAGTAAACTTTATAAAGCAACAAGTAAGTATTATTTTGTTTGCTTGCTGTAAATGAATAACGTATGGCCTGAAGGTAATGATGAAGCCTTTATTGTTTAAGAAACAAATGAAAAAAAAACCCAGAAATTTCAAAAGAAATTGTGGGAAATACCAGATTAATGTCGAAAAACCACTTTATTATGACAAACTTAGGATTTTTAGTAATTCAAATCACAACGCCTTTCTGGGACTAGATTGGAAAAAAATAGGGATTATCTTTAATCAACTGACAGCCAAAATAAAAATAATTATGATCCACATTCTCTTCTTAAAGTTCTATTAATTTAAAGTTTAAATTATACTGAAAGTAAATCTTTTGCAGTAAATATTGATTTAAATAATTTAATCCTGAAAATGAAACCCTCTCTGTTTAATCTGAAAATTAGAAGCAAACAAAGCACTGGTTTAATTTGAGAATCACTTAAGAATTTCAAATAAGTCACCACAGACAATTAAGTTTCTCGATTTGTACCTCTTAAGATTGTTGTCAGCTCCTTTGAATAATTGCATAATAATTTTACTTTTTATCTGCAAATTAGCAGAAAACTGATTTTCTTTGTTAATGGTTATTTATTCAAACCTATTTATAATCTCTTTTAGACTTCATAAATCTCTTTTTAGTTGTTTCCAAAATCACTTTAAGGACAAAGAGCTTAAATTAGTTAGAAGTTTATTAAGAATTTGTCTGTGTGTGTTTCTTTTACAGAACCTGCCAATTATGCAGTAATGCTTGGAATAGTATTAGCATCTGTTATTGCTATATCTGTAACGTTAACTGTTATAACATGGAGAAAACAACTACTGTAAGAATATTGTACTTTACAAACATTTAAAAATATGTTACGTGTTTGAATTTTTTCTTCTTCAAAAATCGTATATATGAACAGTTTAGATGGCGTGAAAGTGAGCCATTCATGTCTCTAGCGGCTTATAAGCTCCAATTCAAAATACTTACTCTTCTTTAAAAAAAAATTGTCTGTCAAAAGTTAAGCATCACGAGTTAACGTCTGAAATGTGTTAAATATGCAAACTTTTAATTTGCGGAACAAGCTTAAAAATCTTAAGTCGTATGAAATTTTGTGAAAAATGTAATGAATGTTTAGTTTTCCGTCGAACACCCCACTATTCTATTCTATAATTAAAATTTAAAAAATGAAATAATATGTAGGAGAAATGGTGGGTTAAATCCTGTTTCTTCCGGTGCAATCCCACGGTCTGTTACATGAAGTTTTACAAAACACTACGGTTTTTAGGCACAGATGCCTATTTCAGTATAACAGATTTATAATCAGGAAAAAACATATCTCATCTGAGAGAATGTTTATTTTTCTATCTTATCAAAATATTTGATTGAAATAAATAGCTGAAAACTTACAATAACATTTTTCATGATTTAAAAAAAATATTCCATTAGCTTGTTGTAGAGGACAAGGGAAAAAAACTAAAAACATTTTACAAAGAGTAACCGTTTGCAACTACAATTTGTGGTTCGGTAGATCAGTATGGTTAAAATTCGCTTTAAAATGTTTTTCATTGGGCAAAACAAGTTCTCAATTGATTAAAAATGATACCACAGTTGGTAAGAACAAATTCTTTGTTTCTTAATGTTAGATGTTTTCGAGACAAAAGTCGGTCAGAAGATAAGACAACGTATGATTCTTTGGATCGAAACACATTGGATATGAACAATGTTTACAATGAAATATCAAGGTAATTTATAAACAGAAGACAAAAATAACATTTTAATTCTTAAATATAATTATTTAATATTTAGGTTTAGGCATGTAAATTTTTATATATTAATCAATATAATTGTAAATAAGTAATAATTGGAAGGATGCAGAAATGGTTAATTAACTAGATGATCTTTTTAAAAAAATATTATCAACATGCCTATAAGAACTGAATGTGTGCTACTTATTGCTTATCTTTTATATGGTTTTCAAGCGACGGTCAGAAGACAACATCATTAAAATATAAACAACAACTTTGTACAAAATAAGTATACAAAAAGACAAGGCAAATAAAAGGCGAAACGCAAAACACCATAAAAATACCCAACCGAATTAAAATCAGCAACGCAAAGATAACTCATCACCAGGAGCTCATGCATGGTAAGCAGTACTTTCTAGTAAAAACACACCCATCCCATCGCCGATTATTAATGTAGTGTAAATATTTTGAGTAACGAAAACAACCAAAAAGCAACAATATATTTGTTAACAAATTGGTATGTAATATGTGGCGCTCGATCACGAAAATCACGCTACACTCCATAAGTCCTGAAAAATTTAATCTGTTGTGATTTGTAACTCCGTAACGAGGAATATTGCTACACAAAGAGATGGGAGAGTAAAATGCACTTGCCATAGAGCTTTTTCTAAAGTGTAACTCATTATTGTCAATGTTGAGATTTAAACTCTTAATATAAAGCAGCCTTCCTAGAATCTATAATGTTCTAATTTAAACTAAAATATATTATATACATAATGAATTTTCATTTTCTATTATAATCATAATTATTCATTCGGCGATCGTACAAAAATATTATATTTTGCGTCATAGAATACAATTATATTTTCATTTATCATTTTAGCTGTGCATCTAATCAAGACCAGGTTGATACATCTAGAAAGCATGTTGTTTCACGTCAAATACTTAATTGAGTCAAGGGAATAGATAACGGTGTCGTACATTTTTGTAAAGATGGTTCAAGCTTTTTATATGTTGTTTTTAATAAATATAAAGAAAACATTTTACAAAAATAAGAAAAAAAAAACGTAAAAGCAAAATCAATAAGAGTAAAAAGTAACTTAAAGACCTATTCAGAAATAAAATCGCAAAATTGAGCTGTAACAATACAAAACTGATTTTATTACCACACGAAAAATGGACATCTTTTACGGGATTAAGGATGTTCGCTACTATTATTGAAAATAAATACATTGTAAGTTTCAAATTTGATGCCTTAAATTAAAAGATAATAGTAAAAGGAATAAAATAAGCAAACAATTTTGATAGGTTCGTGTTCTCGTTTTCAAGATAATTGACGTTAAAGTTTTGGCGGGAAAAGGGTTTCTCTGACTTTTTCATAGGTTTAGCATTAGCACTATTTAGCTGTTAAAATACAAATGACAACAAAGTTCCAGACAATAAATTTTGCTACGCCTGACGCGCGTTTCGTCTATTCAAGACTCATCAGAGGCGCTCTACCAAAATATTGAAAATGCCAAACACTGTATGAATATGAAGAGCATAGAACAGTAAAACCAAAAATACCAAACTGGGGAACCAAATTATAACTAAGATATTCAACCTATGTCTGGGGTAGGAAGAACCTTAGCTTTTAGACAATTTTGGAATTTAGACGGATAATTTAAAGCTTTGATGTATTCTCCAACTCAAAAGTGTTGGTGCCGGAGCGGGCTAACCTCGGGGAATTTAAACTCCACCAGCAGTGCTAACCTTCACGTGTGTTCGAAATACAAATGACAACAAAGTTCCAGACAATAAATTTTGCTACGCCTGACGCGCGTTTCGTCTATTCAAGACTCATCAGAGGCGCTCTAAAAAACCCATGGCAGAATACATAGAATTTGATAAAACTTGGTCTATAACCTCTTCATGACATATTAAAGACATAAATAACAAGGGTATTCCTGGGCAAAACATTTTAACCCTATTTTGATGGTAAAATCCAGAGGATTCCGAAATAATGACAAAAATACCAAAACAAGACCAGCGAGCATCCTTAAAAGGGTAGTTGAGTTGTTCATAAATAAAGATAACTACAATTTATCGAACTAGGATAATCAATGTTAAATATCAAACAAAAACAACTGAAAATACAACATCATCATCAACAACAAAGTTTTTTTCAATTTGTAGAATATTTTAAACAAGATTTTATACTCATTATTTGACCTTTACTTTACTAGAAATCAATTGTAATTTGAAAAGCGTTGAGTCCAATCCTTAAATGGTGGTCTTATATTTATACACATGAAGGAATGAAATGCTTTAAAATTCTTGTACTTAAAAAAAGCCCTTTTTGTGCTCGTAGTTATTCTTAAGGTCAGGTGGCCACGCTAACCTTAAAAACAGATGAAATAATTTCCTGTCCCAATTCATGTCAGGCACAATTACATGTAGACATATCACAAATACTATCTTCTATTAAATGTATGTTTGTATTGTTTTCCAACGAAATGTATAGTAAATATGTATTGATTAATGTGGTTGCAATTTGTAATAAAGACTTTTTAACTCATGGTGCATAGATTGATCATAAAAATCATCAAACGAAGCAAATGAGTATCAACATGGCATTCAATTATCAAAAGTCCGAAAGAACAGAACAAAATATCCAAGATAGGTGCTAACGCACAATCCCTTTACATCTTGAGGGTTGCTTGTTAAGCTCCAAATAAACTGCATAGAGCTGCTTATAAATCATGCATCCTTAGCTAAAGTGAAAATCGTATCCCCTTTCTTCAGTTCATATTTTCTATCCATTACGTCGAAATTAACAGAATTTAATTTCCTATTTTCTGAGAAATGACCCTTAGAAAAGTATTTTTAGCCTTCACTTCGAAGATACATACATTAGTTATCCCTAATAGAAAGAGCATAAATGGCCATATCTATCCTTATGTCGACAACGCCGTCTCGTAGAACGTTTTTTATACTGTTGTCATGGCTGAAGAATTGCCAAAAGAAGCAAAGGTGTACCAAAGGGGTAATCAGTATCATAAAACCGTAAAGACAAAGACAAAACCGGCAGACAAAAAATCATCACAACAAAACAAACTACATAACAACATAAAACACACACACATAACAACAAAACCGCATTCAGCAACGCGAACTCAAGTCGAAACGAGAATGAACTCAGGTGCTCCGGAAGAGTAAGCAGTTCCTGCTTGCTATAGCACACCCGTCACGTTGCCAAAGATCGATTAAGTGTTGGTCAAATCCGAAAAGGATGACATTACAAAACTCTATGTCAAACCAACATCTGTGCTCATCTGAGAGATAGAAATCCCGTATTTGTATACAAGCACATGATGTCGTCCGTAAAATTTCTTGAGTGATGACAACAACCTGGGAGCAACGTACCCCTGTGTTAACAATTTGCTTGTCAGCCGTGTAGCTCTATCATGGAAGTCGTTGTACTCCCCACATGCTCTGGAATAACGAATCAATTGTGATACGTAAACTCGACACTGGGTTAGAACGGAACGGTTGTACAATTTCTTTGTCTTTCTGTGAATCAGGCAACAAGGATACATTAAGGCTGAAATTGTCGATGCGTGTGGGCAGCAGAACAGTTTGTTGGTCGGAGAAAGTCTCACCTGTAACTGTTACTATTATAAGAACTGAAAAGGCTAAGACAAGTGTCGAATGAATTACTTAAAACTTTGTCAGATATAACATACCACTTTGAATGGTTGATATATCTACAGTACATTCATTTGTAAAAAAGTGAGTGGAAATATGTCTCCTTTGCTAAAACTAAGGGGAAATGCAATGGAACATAAACTACTACATATCAATAGCAGTCTTTACTTGCTGTTTTATTAATGGAAAAATAAAATTTGGAAGATAACAACAAAACAAGGAATGAAGCTCGCTAGTATTTTCCATATCACAGAAATCCAATTTAATAACCGTTAATACACCACCTTCACTCGGCTAATTGAGAACTCATTTAACATGGAGGCTATATGGGAAATTAGTCTGTTGGAGAGTCGGCTAAAGTCTGTTGGTTAAGTACTATCGAGAAAAACGTAGCAAGGTCAGAATATTTTACTTTTTGATAAAAAAAATAATTCATGTCGAGCAAAACAATATTGAATACTAAAGGTATTCATATATTGTGTTTTTTCTATAGCTTACATTGGTAAGCTACAAAATGAAAAGGTGTGTTACTCATCGAGATGACCAATTTTGTCATTCAAAAATGTAAACATAACAGCGTTTTGCTAAAATTAAGTCAAAAGCATTACGAAAAACGCAACTAAAATTGTACATCATGTATGTTTGACATATAACTGTTTGTCCGACAGGCATACGTTTTTGTGGCATTTATTATGTTTATTATGTTTAAATTGGGTCTGTTGGTGAGTCGGCTATTATAAACTCGGTCTGTTGAGAGTAAAATTAATCAAATGATAACATACTATATTTGTGCCATAACACATTTTTACAAATAGAAATAATCTTACACAGTGACATAAAGCGTATATATTCGTGGTGATGATTGTTTAGTCAAAGAATAGACCTAAAATTGATATAAATCGCTTTATAACAAGCACATCAGTTTGTTTGATCAAGCTTACCATTAGTTTTTCAGTATGAAAAGAAAAAGAATGAACTTTTTCAACAGAAAGCATGTAAGGAAAAAAAAATTAAAGATGAAGACGTTAAACAAGAGACACTTATCCCTAAAATACTGAAAAAATTCAAACACTAGTCTTAGAAGGAGAGTTAAGAACATTACAACTAATTATAAACTATGCTAACTGACTTTGTATTGCAAACATGGTAAAAAACCATTATAACCTCCAAAGTATAATGTATTATATGGCAATCGTTTTAAAGCATACATGATACGTGCATAAAAAATAATTGAGAATTTTAACAGTCTGTTACTACCCGGGTGGGGGATGTTCGTTTGGTCTGTTTATTCCCATATGATAATCTATGATTGAACCCATAAATCAGATCTGTTCTAATGTAGGCATTTTGAAGCCCTTATTTTTCTGGCCAAGGCAAATTACAACTGCCAAAATAAAACCAAGACAACTTGAAATTCTTTTAAAAAAGGCGTTAAACTTAAATACATGTATACATTATACATAATATCAAAATATCAAACCCCGAAATTAGAGATAATTTCACTCTTGAATTAATACAATATAAATTTTCAATCCTTAAAGCTTAAAAAAATTCAAAATATACCACGCTTGTACTCATTCTGTCTCGGCTAATTAACTCTCAACAGACTTTAATTTAATTGGCCGACTCACCAACAGACTTTAGCCGGCAATTATTTAAAGACAAACTATTTTTATAACATTTTAAAATCACTTTTTTTTGCTTGAATATTTTATTTTTAAACTGAAGAAATCCTTTCGAATCGCTATTTATATTTAAAATGTTGAAATAATTTGTTTATTTGTAAAACAAATCCCTCATAGTTGCCAGATTTGAGCCTACCACCGTCTCGCCTTTTCGTTTTATCGAACACTGGTATAACAAATTGACTCTATTGCAAGTTGAAAATGTGCTCAAATGAATATCATTTTGGTTGAAATATTTTTTTTTTTTTGACAATTGAAATTTTGCAAAAAAAAAATCTTTTTCATAAAATTTCATGTTCATCCATTGGATTTTACTCTCAACAGACCTATAGCCGACTCCCCAACAGACCCATTTCCCATAAAGCCTCCATGTTAAATAAAACCAACAGACCGAGTTCTAAGTTAGCCGAGTGAAGGAGGTGTAATAGGAAAAAGTTTATATTGTGGTACATTTAAATGCATATCATTTTAACGTACTTCATATGATATCATTTTGAAACCTTTTTTAAGATATTACTTTCTTATCGTTGTACAATGAAAGAGAAGAATCACGAAACGTAATCGACTGTAAGACCTTCCATTGATACAAATATAGTATTATTAGGCGATACATTTCCAAGGACATTTTTGGGGGTATTTTTGTATTCGTGTATTTATGTGTCACTGTAAAACATTGTGTTTCATGAAGCACATAGGCATAAAAATAACTACAACTCATCAAAATTCCTTATTCGGTATTTTACAGTAGACAGGTCAAAGGATATTACTATGGGTGTTAGCCAAAAGAATACAATAAATATACAAAGAAGCAGAAGGGCACCATTGGGCATTCAAGTGTCAAATACCGAAAGGGCAACGACAAAACTGGTAAACACGAACAAGAACAGCACGAAAAAAAAAACACAAACAAAAACCGAACGGAAGTCGTAGCAAGAGTAAACTCAGATACTCCGGAAGAGTAAGCGGTTCCTGCCTGCTATAGCACACCCGTCATGCTGCTTATCACCAATTCAGTGTCTTAAATCCGGTAAAGGAAGACAAAATAAAACTCTACGACATACCAACATCGGTACTCATTTGAGAGATAGAAATCCCATATTTGTCTACGAGTGCGCGGTGTCTACCGTAAAATTTCTTAAGTGAAGAGAGCAACCGTGGAGCAACATAACCATATGTCAGCAATTTCTGTTTCAAATCATAAAACATTTTTTAAGGAAATCCTCATTTTGAGATGCTTTATGAAACCGGGCTCTGTGCTAATCTAACAGATGTGTTTTTTACCTTTTGTCTTTGAGCATTTGATGTTTTCCATAAAACACTCTTGAGCAAAGACAACAATCGAGGAGTTACATAATCCGTCGGGTATTTTTTGTTAAATGTGAACTGCTATCATGGAAGAAAATAAAGGCAAGTCCGATAAGCGTTTGAATAACGAATCAGTTGTGCCATGTAAACTTCATAGACTGGAACAGACGGAATGTTGATGGTTCAGTGAAAGGACATCATCAGGATAACGAAAAGCCAAGTTACAAGGTAAAGCACGTCTACAATCCTTTTTGTGAAGTATGCTTCATAAAGATAAAGAAAGAAATCAGCAAGCGAAGGGCCACAATAATAATCCATAGAAATGAAGATAGTTGCTGAATAACAAGTCCATCAGAATAGAATAGAATAGAATAAATTTATTATGTCAATTATGACGATCATGTTGAGCTGCTACAACTTAAAATAAAACTGTTCATAGGAAGGTGAGCATGTCGATTACTTGGACCTCTGTAAATTTGTTCTTTTTCTTAGACTTATTGATGCCAAAGAAAGTATTTGTGCAATTAAGTACTAGATATGGTTGCCTGTGTTTTGTACAGGAATGTGCCTGAGACAACAATGTGATAACGTCTCTTACAAATACATTTTACATATATCAGCAAATTTGTTTTTAAGTATGGTACGGTATACAGTAAATGTATATTTCCACGATGAAATCATCTATTCTTTTTTACATATTTTAGGTAAATGCAACTAAACATTTGGAAAAAAATCAACATATTTAGATTTTATATCAGTTTTGGTATTTGTATTTTACAATAATTAGCAGGAACCGCTTACTCTTCCGGAGCACCTGAGTTCATTAATGTTACGACTTGAGTTCGCATTGTTAATTTCCGTTCGGTTGAATTTGTATTTCTTCTGATTATTATGTTTTTAATCTTCCGCCGCCAAAAGTAAGAAAGTGTAGCGACATATATTTTCGATACTTAGTACCATTATTCGGTCTTACACTGACACGCATTAACTGACCCTGGGAAACCGATATATTTTTAGTAACTGAGTATTCTTCCCAAAATTTAAAAAACCTTGTCTTCAGATAAACTCAGAAACCCTAACAGTTATCAAAATTCTGAAGCGGGGAAAATGTTGCAAGACCCCTAGTCATGATTGGTCATGCAAAACAAAAATTCGACCTTCTGGTTACATGAAATGGGGAAAATACTCGTCTCATTTAGACCTTTATATGATATAAAGGGTCGAACACTGTACGACAAACCGTTTTCGAGTTGTGACCCTTTTACGCGTTTCAGCTAAACGGTTTTTGGCTTATAACTTGAAAATGGTATTAGATAACATAGTAGACATATGGGTTATTTGTGACCGTCATCTGCTGCCCTTAAATTTAAGACCGAAGTCGAATGGCTACTAGTTTCCAAAATGGCCTCCATCAAAAAATGTTTTTAGAATTACTTTAAACCGTTAGAGAATATGTTAACAAAAAACCGCAAGGAAAAAACCTACAATTTGAGTCTAAAAAGTGTATGATTCGGTCTAACGGTTTCAAAATGGCGAGCAAAAGATGTTTAAACCGTAACAGATACTATAACAAATATGCATATTTAAAATGTTCCTTTTGTAAAACCTATAATTTGACTATAAGAAGTGTATTATTTGGGTGAACAGTTTCAAAATGGCGACAAAAACAAATTTTCATGAAACATGATTTTGCCAATAACTTGAAACCCATATAAGATAGTATAGTAAACATGTATACTTTAATGAATCAGTATGCAAAGATTTACGATTTGGGTCCAATGTCAAAGGTCATGGGTTAAGGTCATTCCCTAGCAACAAGGTAACGTTTATGCAAAATCCATAGCAACTACAAACATTCTTGACCATGACTACTTTCTTAGTTTAGAGTTATTTTTTTTCAACCGGAAGTGACCCTTAGTCCATAGAAACCGACATAACAACCCTCAGCAACCATACTTTTTCTGACTTTTTCATTGCTCATTGCTCATTACTGTAGAACATTTTTCGCAACTAATAGTTTAATACTATTGTAAAAAAAAGACTCAAATAGCCTAACCGAACTTCACAGTTATCATTAAACTAACAGGAACATGGGAAAAACCTCACATATGTTCTATGAACAAATGACATTTTAATATATTATTGAAATCATACTTCATTTTAAAAATTCGCGAGGTGACTCAAATATCTCTTTACTTATTATAACTTTCTGTTTTAGAAAGAAAAAAAGACACAGAGTAAAACCTGACAAATGAATGTTACGTATGTATGGGTATCTATATATCAACATTTATCAACAATTGGGTTAAACAATGCAACTTCAAAATCTGTTGCACTGAGAGATAAAAGTTGACCAATCGCTTGTAATATTATATATCATATCAAAGATAATTCAATACAAACAGGAAGATATAATGTTTTGTCATGATGATATGTTAATGTGATGTGAGGGAAATCAAACGATGTACACTGCAAGGCAATTATTCTTTGTTGTTATTTGTTGCTGGTTTTGCAAAGAGGTAATAATTGTTTGTATATGTATATAATAATTTATACGTCTATTTTTTTTTTAACTCTGAATACCTTTGACACGAATTCACTTACTCTAAAAAAAAAAAAAAAAAAAAATCGGGCGGCAATGTGTAAGCACTGTGAAAATATTTCACAAATAAAGGACACTATCATCGAAACACATAAAACCCATAACGTTTATTTTGGTTTGGTTTCGTTTTTGACTTTTGGCTTGGATCATATAACATATTGCGTAAATTATATGGCTTTATAACCAGTATGTACAAAATGTATTATGTCCCATCTACAAAGTAGGGAAACATAAAGTGCTCAGATCAGTTCATCCGTCTGTCCGTTCTTCCATCCGTTCCACTAGATTTGCCTTCAGGTTGAATTAACTTTACCATGAAGGACGTATGGTATCATAACAAATTTTAATACAAATATACATCAGGATATGAACAAACAAAAGTCATCATAAAATTGTACCTGCACCATCAACCTCATTTAAAACAGAAAAAGAATGTGTTATACCTAAGTTTACCGGCAGTTTGAAGTTACTTTAATTTATTATGGAGTAAGTGCGGTACCGCCATGAAACCCTATTCACATAAACATCAGGCATTGTCAGGGTATGGTCTAAAATATCATCATAAAGTTGTATCTGCCTTGCCAACTTCATGGTTGATTGATCACACATGTACAAAGAGGGGGTTTATACTTAGATTACACATAAGGTTTAAGTTAATTTACCATGAAGGTAGTATGGTATCATCATGCAACATTATACACATATAAGTCAGGTTATGAATGAACAAAATGCATCATGATATTGTAACTGTATCATTAACTTTGTGTTTGGGTAATTGCTGGAAAAATAAATGTTTCTATATGTGGAATTCTGTCTTGTGGAAATACTAATGTTCCTCATTATTTCATGTTCATTTTATCAAAGTTGTCATGGTCATCTGTAACTTTGTTGTTACGTAATGGATTTCTCGCAACCAGTAAATGGCGATCGGTTTAACTTTGATAAACTTTTACCATGTTCGTATATGACGTGTTTTTCAGATTCTCTTTATCTAAATTAAAACCTATTCTAAGAACTCTACCTGGTTATTCCTCTGTTTTTATATCCCATTCTTTATTAAGGATATGATAGATCGAAAATACACTGATCTTCAATCAAGTATGTCGCTTTCTTCGATCAAAATAAACATTAACAACTTAAAAAATAGTTAGATACCCGAGAAACCAATTTTACCGAAACATTTTTGCGGTTGTTTACAGAGCCAACATGTAGAATTATGCAAATTAAATGTTTTTATCATCACAAATCAAATCATTTCAATTTACTAGAAGAACTAACATCGATTGGAGTTGCAATTTTTGCACACGTGTAAATTTACACATTTAATTATGTAAAATACATATACGTCTGTAAAAGTGCGTATGTGAAGGGGGCTCATGTTATACTTTCAAATTTAGGTTATTTCAGACGTCTCAAACGTATCTAAAGAGAAAAAAGGAACAGCAATAAGTGATGACGCACAACAAAAATCGTCTCAGTATGGTAAGCAAAAGTGTAGAAGTAAAGTTAGAAAAAAACAGAGCAAAATGACCACACAAATATAAAAAAAGGAAAACAAACAAGCATTCAATATTAGAATGATAGTGAAGTCATAAGCAAATTTGCAGTTTTTGCTTGTTGCAAAAAATTGGTCATTATCAATTTCTGTATATGACACAATGACATATCATTCATATACTGAATTAACTAGAGAATCGTATAAAAGATGTCGATTTTCTTTTTGTTTTTATGTAGTTTAAGTAAAGATTAGTCAATTTTACTGCGACCAACCAGTTATTTTATTATTAAATTGATATCAAAAACGTGATTAGCTCAAAATCTGTCCAAAGAAGACTTATATGTCTATTAGTAAGAGAAATATAACTAAATTCAAGACAATACATTTTGCTATGCCTGAATCGCGTTTTGTCTAATAATGACTCATCAGATGCACTTTACCAAAAAGATTAAGATTATGATTCGAGTCAAAATTTTGTGAAGAATCTTTGATGTCAGTTTTCGAAAAATAAAAATCAAATACTTCCGAGGGCACCATCAAAGTTTTACGCAAAATGTAACCATTCTATTTAAAGATGAATAAAAAAAACAGTATTATGTTGTTTGATCAAGATACACAAAAAGCAGAATAAAATAAGTTGTACAATAGAAAAACAACGACGAAAATATATCTCAAAATTGTATGTTCAAAGTTTATTCTAATTATAAATTTGATTCCGGTCGGCCCATGCTCAATTGATAACAATTTTCCTTTGTCTGTATTTTTGTTGATTTTTTATTTCTTATGTAACTTTCAAGTACTCGGTACCAACAGTACTATGATTTCATTGGTCATCTTATGTGTTGCAATCTAAATGTATGTAGAGATTTTCCAACTACACATATTATTTGTACCTTTAAATTGTGCCTAAACAGTGCCTAAAAAAACACCAAAGCGAATTCTACCGATAAAGATTTCTTGTGATCGGCCAACATAGTGTGAAAGCTTTCAAGTTTCCCAACTGGTAAATAAAGCAGGAAATCGATATCCCAGCTCCATATAATAGTTCTGTTAAAATGATTGAAAAAGAAGTCGAAAATTTCAACTCAACGCTCAATATTAATGACGAACATGTTGTTATTGTAATTGATACTTTTCAACTCATGGCTCATGATAAATGACAAACATTCTTTCCAAAGTATTTTGATATTGTTACGCACTCTTACGCATATTGCCTAGCAGTCTGTTATAGAAACAAATCCAAGGTCTGCTTTTGTACAGTCTCTGGTTGTGTTGTGTCATTGAAACGCGTTTAGCCTGAAACTTTAATGGCTATTTTACGGAAGCTTATTAGGGACACGCATAAAACAAATTTTTTCGCCGCGGCAAGTTACTATCTCGCTTCGGCGACTTATTATTTCGCCTCGACGACTTATTATCTCGCCTCGGCGAGTTACTATCTCGCCCAGACGACTTACTTTCTCGCCCCGGCGACTTACTATCTCGCCTCGGCGACTTATTATCTCGCCTCGGCGACTTATTATCTCGCCTCGGCGAGTTACTATCTCGCCCCGGCGACTCACTTTCCCGCCCCGGCGACTTACTATCTCGCCCCGGCAAATTACTATCTTGAACCGGCAAATTACTATCTTGAACCGGCGACTTATGATCTCCCGGTGGCGAGTTAAATATAACATATTTAGTAAGTCGCCGAGGCGAGATAGTAAGTCGCCGGGGCGAGATAGTAAGTCGCCGAGGAGAGATATTAAGTCACTGGGGCGAGATAGTAAGTCGCCGGGGCGAGATAGTAAGTCGCCGGGGCGAGATAGTAAGTCGCCGGGGCGAGATAGTAAGTCGCCGGGGCGAGATAGTAGCTCGCCGCGGCGAGAATTGTTTTTTATGCGTGTCCCTAATAAGCTTCCGTACTATTTAATAGATCAAGTAGAAGATTTGATTTGCTAATAGCATTGTAGGATTATAATATCCTATGCATGTACTATCAGAGCCAAAAATCTTTTAAATAAATATATTTTACTTGTAAAGTCTTGTTTACACGGAACTTATTTTTTTCAGTAGTACTTAGAGTTTAAGTTCAATTTCAGTAGTTTATCTTCAAAGTCGATCTAGTAGTGTCCAGTGTATTAACTCTTGATTTTGCTTGACACGATCTTAATTTCACTTGATTTACTGCAAGAGGAGTTTCCAGTGTATTAACTCTTGATTTTACTTGACACGATCTAAATTTCACTTGATTTACTGCAAGACGAATATACAGAATGTATACTAATTTCTTACAATACTTGACACTTTACGAGTCCAGTAAATTGAGTAGTTGTCAAGAAGTTTGTCCGTTCCAGTAGTAGAATGGTCTTTGCTGTCCAAATTAAATCAAATGGGATTTTAGAAATAGGCAAAACAAAGAAACTGAAAAAAACCATCTCGAGTGGTAAATTTGATTAATCTAAAATGTTCAAAAACAGTAGACAAAGAAGCAAAGAGACACCAATATTTGAGTGTCAAAAGTCCGAAAGGGCAACGACAAAACCGGTTAGCACGAACAAGAACAGCACGAAGAAACACAAAACACAAAATCAACCAAACGGAAATCAACAACGCGAACTCAAGTCGTTACACATCTTCGCTAGCCAAGGGTTACGATCCGCTAACTCTCATCTTCACCCTTGGCAGATCTAGAAGGTTTTTGTTATCTCAGCATTTTAATTATCTCCCTTGAAGCAATATCTATTCCAAGTTAAAAAAAATATTTTCATCCAGATAGTTGCAACAATAGGAGATATTTCATTCCATTAACGACAAACATTTATCTAAAGATAAAATAAAGGTAATTTTGGTAAGATTTGATCAAAACTGCTAATATTGTTTGCAAAAATATTATTTATTTATCACCTTTGTAAACCCAAATGTTTGTTAACAGATTGTTTAAAAATAGAAATGGAGCAATTTGATTGGATGCAGCCAACTTTCACTGCATCCAATCAGATGAGATAATGTATGACCACAAAAATCCTTCTAGATCTGCCAAGGGTGAAGATGAGAGATAGCGGATCGTAACCCTTGGCTAGCGAAGATGGTCGTTACAAGAGTGAACCCAGGTGCATCGGAAGCGTAAGCTGTTCATGCCTGCTATAGCACACCCGTCGTCGTGTTGCTAATTTCCAATTAAGTGTGTCCAATCCGCTAATGGAAGACAAAACAAATAAGATTTTCACTGGATCCAGAGAGGTTTGAAACTCATTCCACGCCTCCTAAGATTTTTTAAGATTTCGTGTAGAATTTAATAAAATTGTCCTTTTAAAATCTTTCAGTCGTGCTGGAATCGAAATTGAAACATAAATCATGGATCCGTTCTGAAGGTTACGATATTTTAGGAGAAATTCAAGGGCGCAAAGATCCTGACATGGTAAACATTTCATATAAATACAAATGTAAATGTAATAACAAAATTATCGAACTTAAAAGATCAATTTCAATGCCCAATAGACAATAGAAGAGATAATACAAGGAAGACATATCGGGAAATTTGAAGAACACAACGGTCCTGACTTGTTACAGGCATTTCAAAAGAAATAGTGGGTTAAACCAGGTTTTATGTCGCGCCAAATCCCTTTCTATCATTGCTCTCTTACGGATATTCAGGTATTCTTACAACACTTAGCCAAACACCAATTAAAACAACCACTAACCATTACGTTTAACACAACGTTGAATTTTTCCACCAGTGATTGATAACGGATCGAGGGAGATTTTTTTAGAGATCGTATAAAACGGATTTTCTTGTAACCCTGGTCTAATAGTCAGTCATGGAGACTAAAAAAAAGAATATGCCAATCCTGAGCCCTTATTTTTGAATCAGCATTATTTTCTGTACGTGATTATTAACGTACCTTATCAACAGTAGCGGATCCAGGGGGTGTCACCCGGTGCGCGTGACACCCCCTGAGGTTCACAAGTATGGTTTCACGGGCACACTTTCTATAATAGAATAAACTTGTACATACGCAAATTTCCACCTACGCTTGAAACCAAAAATGGCTGCGGCCAAGAGTTGTTGTCGGAGTACCTTGTATGTGGCTCAACCGAAAATATGTTATCTTGGGAGCTCATGTCGGTCGGTAACGTTACATCAATGAAATCTCCGGGCCAGAGCGTAGTTGAGGTTGAAGGTGCACGTGCGACGTGAGCACGACGGATAGCATGATTCGGAGCTGAAGTGCTTGGCGAGCCGTAGTAGTATACGTGATCATTTCCGACAGATACCTCACGACGAGCTGGTCGTGTAGCAACATCATTTACCTCCATGAATGGGATATCGGCTAACACATCTGTATCTAAGTGTCCAACAACCAACCCTTCAAAATGAAATTTATGTTTGTCACGTGTAAACGTAATTCTAGTTTCACCGACAATGTTTACAGTAACGGAGAAGAACCGTCAGCTTGGTGAGCAGATTGGGAGCTTGCGGTGACTTTTGCATTCAATTGTGCTGCAGTTGATGCACGAATCATATTGCCGGTGGCGCCACTGTCAACCGTAAGACGAACTGGAACATGGCCACAGTACGTGTCAAGATAAGGAGACTGTCGAACTTGAACACGGTTAGTAGATACTGACACTAGCTGAGGCTCTTCCTGTGAATTGTGTAAGTCAGAATCATCAAGGGTAATATCATCAATACATGTAGCGCGGGCCCTTGCTAAAAACTGTCGGTCTTGTTACAGCAAATAAGTTCATTTACTGAAGAAATGGCGATCAGGACGACCTGCGGCTTTGAAAGCGGACATGACTTGTGATTGGGTTTAGACCAAGATGAACTTGACTGCGGCTTTCGACGTGGAAAACTTCTGACTGTTGTTCGCATGGCTTTGGCATCATCTGCTGAGCGCAACACTTCTAAGAGTGAGTCCAGTACTTGAGAAATTTCAGGCTTTATTGAGGCTAAGGTCCTTGCTCGTAACTCAGTACCATACCTTAGTTTGACAAGTTTAGGTGAGTCAGGGATTATTAGTCTGAGCCATGTTAAGACAACTAGATTTTCGAGCGTTGGGGAGAGCTCCTCATCTTCGGTTTTTGGTTCGTCATGGTGTTTGATGGCCATATCTATCCTGACGTAAAAAGCTATCTTCGACGAATGCAGTGAGTCTTTGAAACAAATCTTCTGGTCTCTCTGTAGGATCATATTGGATAGAATCAAAGTCAATAAAATGGCCACCAGTAATTTGGAAACCATAGTGAAGGCGAATAGTTTGCCAAATATCGTCAACCGAAGTAGAGTTTTTAACAATAGTGTTTCTGGATAATACTGGACAAAAATTAGCTATCTGTCCTAGCATTAACTCAAGAATGTTAACCTTTTGATCACGGGTTTTTCTATCAGCTTCCGCTACTTCCTTGCCGTCGTTCACGAAGCCTCTGTGGGGTGTAGTTTTGGTCTTTTTCTGCCATTTAGTTCCAGCCACGAGAAAGGAAGCAAAGCTTTTGTCTAGCGAAAGGCTGTAGGTTAAGTTTTGTCTCCAGTGAGTTTACAGTTTCATTTTTGGAAAGTCACCATTGTTTTGGTGCGCGGGTAGAATTTGCCATTGTCACTGTTTTTTGTTTAGTACACTTGCGTCCACGGTAATATGCGAGCGTAGCGAAGCTCACTATTGTAGAGAGTCTGCCAAATTGCACGAGACTCAAAATACTATGGAAGAAAAATCGTTCTCACCGGAAACATTCGATTTTCGGAACTTTTCGAAAATGTCTGCGCGTGCTGAAAAATTGCGGGAAATAGTAATACATCGTCCCATATTATCTCGTCCCAGGCATTATTCGAAATTATCAATGGAATAGATTATATTTTTGTATATACGCGAGCTTTTAAGGCAATGTCTTTCTCATATTAAATCTATTACGAGATGACTTACACAGGTCTACATGGAGCGTGGGACGTAATCTCGCTGCCACCACGCCAGTATAATTAACGGTTAATCAATACACAAGAGTAGCTTGACAAATACGTGATTTATTGTTGACAAAAAGGGAGAACAGCGAGAGGGGAGCGAAACATAGCATTAAGTCAAAACAAGACGAAGTTCCGAATGTACATACAGTGTATAATAAAACACAGTCTGGCGCAGTCTCTATTGAAATAGAATTTGGATTGGGATCAGCTACTACCGGTTAATATAGAAACTAAATGGAGAGAAATTAGTCAGGATCTTTCAAATGCACTTAACACGAAATTTAGTAGAAGCTTAGATATCACCAGAAGAGGTCAGTGACTTTAGACGTATTTATCGACATTTCTTTACATGCTTACGGAGCCTGTGCTTATATCAAATCGGAAGGAGAACCGAAATAAGTAATGGCTAAGAACCGAGTTGCCCCTACAAAGGAGATTATTCTACCAACATTAGAACTGATGGGAGCCGTAATTGGAGCTAGACTCGCTAAACACGTACACGATAATCTTGCAGGAATCGACAAAACCGTATTTTGGTGTGATAGCCAAATTGTTCTCAGTTGTCTGCATTCGACAAAATAGAAAAAAAGTTTTTATTCAAAACAGGATTACGGAAATCAAAGAATTGTGCGAAAATAGTGAATGGAAATACTGGCCTACAGTAGATAATCCGGCCGACTTACTCACAAGAGGAATTTCATGCGAGAAGTTCACACGAAGTACACTTTGGATAAATGGTCCGACGTGGTTCGGAAACAAAACACACTGGCCGTAACGGGATAGAAATGTCACAACATCAGCTTACTTAGCAAATATCGAAGACGGATTCGAAAATGAGGCTACAACTATCATGGAATGTAATGTCAAAATAAATCTTGATCCGACGAACAATGTAAGAAACGTCGTAGACATAGAACGTTTTAGCAGTTTTCGAAAATTGAATAGAATCACAGCCTATGTTCTACGCTTAATTCGGAATTGTCGAACACACAAATCACAACGCAAAATTGGAGTACTAAACGCCGATGAACTATACAAAGCAACGCAAATATGGATACGCGATACGCAATCTGTGAGTTTCAGAGATGAGATTGACTGTTTAAAACAAAACCTACAACGTTAATACGACATCTGAAACTCTCTTTAGACGACAACAAACTTGTACGATGTAGCGGACGTCTCAAGTTGAGTATGCAAATGTGTCAGACACCGTCAAACATCCGTTTTTACTTCCAGCTAAAGATCGTTTTACGTATTTAGTCATTTTGGACGCTCATGAACGTACACAGCATTCAGGAATAAATAGTACTGTCACTTACATCCAGCAAACTTTCTAGATCCCGAAACTGAGACATAACGTGAAATTGATATTAAGCAGGTGCGTATTATGCCGCAAAGTAATCGGAAAGTCGTATTCCGCACCAGACACCCCACCTTTACCGAAGGAACGAGTACAAGAATCAACACCATTCAGTATAACTGGAGTAGACTTTACAGGAGCGCTTACCGTACGAGACAAACACAACACAGATTCTAAGGCATACGCTTGCCTCTTCACTTGCGCGGTAACTAGAGCCGTTCATTTGGAGTTAGTTCCGAACCTTACAGATAAAAGCTTCATTCAGTGCTTTCGGCGCTTTGTATGCCAACGATCACTTCCTTCAATTATGTTTTCGGATAATGCTTTGACATTCAAACATAGAAGAAAATGAGATTTGGAATAAGTGTACGCGACACAACCTACATTATAAACGTAAATTTGAAATATCCACAATGGAAAACAGCCAGCAGCCTTCAATGTGACCAGCGGTCAAACGAACTTTCAAGAATTTGCAATTCAAATCAAGTGAAGGAAGGAATTCAACAATACGGAATTCAATGGAGATTTATTCCTAGCCGTGCATCATGGTTTGGAGGATGGTGGGAGAGGTTAATAGGACTAACCAAAACATCAATAAAGAAGGTACTACAACGCTCTCATTGGTAGACGAGGAAACACTCAGGATTATTTTTACAGAAATCGAGGCTACACTAAACGACAGACCCATCACTTACGTATCAACAGACATTCGAGACCCTGAACCGCTCATGTCTTCGCACTTAATTTTCGGGCGGAGAATTACGAGTTTATCCGATATGCATGACTCATCGTGTGATCTAGATACATAAGATGATCATTCACATACAACGTTAAACAAACAAGTGTCAAGACAACAAAAACTACTTCAAAATTTACAACGCAGATGTAAGGACGAATATCTCGTGTCATTAAGAGACTATCAGCAACGAAAAGGTCTTGACATTAGAAGGATCAACATTGGAGATGCAGTGCAAATTCATGATGAAGGAAAACGAGTAGCATGGCGAATCGGAGTCGTAAGTGATGTGATCACTGGGAAGGGTGGATTAACGCGAGTTGCGATGGTTCGTACACCGACTGGAATCGTCAATAGACCAGTGACAAAACTCTACTCACTTGAAGTCAGAAATATAGAGTACACATTGAGACGAAGTGACAGAGTTCAAGAAAGAGTCTTTTAAGTGTTAAAGTAATTTTAATATTTGTTTTTATCATGGACATTAATTGATAAGTGATTGATTGTTATTAATAGTTTTCTTTCATTTTCGTAACGTTACCTTCATTATTTAAGTTCACACATTTTACTTTTTATATCTAGTCATTTATTGGCCCGGAGTATGTCAGAGACTTTACGTACGTAACGGTAACGTTACATTTCGCGTTATAACTAAGACCTATTGTAACGTCAAGATATTGTAACCAAGATTAGTACATAACGTTTAGAGTTGAATATAAGATTGAGTAGAATACACGTCTTTCTCTAGAGTCCGAACCCCACGTACACCACATTCATGACATTACTATTTAACTAATATATTATAGTATTACCAATCAAAAGATAAAATGTACTAAGTGTCATATTCTGGAGAAAAAGTGAAATAAAACGGCAAATCATAGAAAAACGTAATTGACTTTTAATTTAGCATTACAATTAGGTTTATCTCTATAATTGAGATACAGAAGGACAAAATCGAACACTTCGTTCAAAATTTATCTTACACTGTCAATATATAATATTGCATACACTATTAGTAATAGTATAAGATTTAAATACCAACGACCTATTTTTTTTTATCTTTAATACCAACGACCTAACTCACTAAGCTATCGGTGATACTGTAGCAGTGAAAAAAAAAATAAACATTTAAAGTTTTGAATTATTTTAATTTGTGATTTTTTTGTTAAAAAGTAAATTTTTCGTTAGAAGGACATCGACAACCAAAGTCTTTTAGAATGCATATTATTCTAATTTTACCATTATACTCAAAACCCCAAAAGTCATGTTGGTTGTGCGTGTCTTTCATGGTGGATTCCCATATTAAAAAGGCGAATTTTAAGCAAAAATGTGCAAAATGCATTTTCTTAGATTTTCAGG
The DNA here is from genome assembly GCA_963971305.1 of Arcuatula senhousia. Classification (NCBI taxonomy): domain Eukaryota; kingdom Metazoa; phylum Mollusca; class Bivalvia; order Mytilida; family Mytilidae; genus Arcuatula; species Arcuatula senhousia. The sequence goes on from OZ020309.1 coordinate 53,001,732, forward strand.
ACAAAATATCACCGGTTTGATGGTTTTGAATATTGTTGATTTTTATTTACTTCATCGCAATAGCCCCACTCTACACATTTTATAACATGGAGAGTATTCTGTGAAACTTTTGAAATTGGCCCGTCTATGGTCAGAATTACAGGGAAAATGGCCATGGTCCTTTGGACTAAAACAAAGTCTATTTTTGAACTAGAAAGTTAATAGGTCAGCAAATTTTGCATATTTATGGTTTTTCCTCAAAATTTGCAGCTCTCAAATGGGATTTGATCTGTAGGTTTGTCTTTTTCTTCAATGGTGTTGCTTTCATGATATGAGCATTGTAAACAATTTGATTTTACAATTCGCACAAACCAGTGTTTTATTTTTATCATTTTTCTTGGCCAACCCGGTCTGCGAAAAGCCTGTAAATTACAAAATTTCTTGTCGCGACACCAAGCACAAGTAAAAAATTCATTCAGATAACAAAGAATTCTTAAATTTTCATATTTGTAAGTGTTTTATATGCCAGTGTATGTTAAAATTTAGTGAGGAGATTAAATCTAGTGTTTTAGAGTTCTAAGTATGTTTTTTGAATAAACAAGAGGCCCCAGGAGGCAGTTTTGTTTTGAAACATACCCATTTTACATAATAAATTAATAATTTATAAATAATAAAAGCTAATATTTCTTTCATGATACAGCTGGGAATCATAATATGTGCTCTTTTTATGTAGTCATATTCAATTTATGGTGTTTTTCTTTTCATTTAAATTAGCATATTAGCTATTTAAGTTTTTTCTGTCAATTTTGATTTTAATATCTGCTTTTCTTTTACCTCATATATAAACACAAGGAACAGCTATAAATAGGTTTAGATGGCCTCTTGACTTTCATGGATGTTTATTTCTGGGATTTAAATACACTTTGAAACATGTAACTCATTTATGAATATAGACCTCAATAAAAGCATTAAACTGTGATTTTGTGAATATTTTGGCATTCTGTAAACTCTGGAATGGAACATATAAAATATCAGTAATTTTGTCTCTACCTTAAATAACAGACTTTATTGACAGCATGCAGAGTAATAAACTACATAGAAAAGTAAATTAGTTTATCTTTCATCATTTTATTTTGAATGATGAAAAAAGAGAACAAGTTAAGACACTTGACAATAGCAAGAGGGGGGTCAGACAAGGCTTTATATTTTTGAAGTAGGGGTCCTAGAGTTATTTCCCTTTTTATTGGGTACTTAACCTTGTTCCATTTTTGAATCTTATTCAGAAGTATTAAGAAATAATCATTCAACTTGATTATTTGAGTTATTATGATATAATTGTAATAGTTTTTCCTTAAAGGTATGATTTCAGGAATTACCCTTATGTCACATAAGCCCGCCCCTTTGTAGGAGAATAATCTGGTACGAATTGACACTCTGGAGCTCTGGTATTGGTTGAAATGTTAAAAAAGACATGTTTTCAACAAATCTAATGTATAGTTATTCTTTAAAAAGTTAAAAGAAAATTTTAAATAGGATTTTTGAATTTTTAATAATTTCTTGAAGATGAAAGGGGTAGGTACTGAATTTAGTGCGAAATTATAATGTTTGTAAACAAGGTCACGTGAAAGTGCCAAAAATGCAACATGACATGATGGTTTCTTTAAGAAAAGAAAGCAGTTGTATTTCTATTTTTTGAAAAAGGTATGAAAGATTTTTATTTTGAAAGAATGTAAAATATCTAAATTTGGTCAAGTAGTAACGTCTATGGGCAAATAATTACTGAAATCATTCCTATAAACATTTTATTTGAAAATTATTATAAAGAACAATAAGTTGAAGTTCAGTCTCCTGAAAGGTGTTTGATGCCTTTACTTTATCCCAGTCACAATTAAAACATACGTCCTATACTGCAGATAGTTACACTTTGTAACTGTACATTAGTAAGTGTATATTAATCCTTATCAAAAATTCAATTCACGACTTTTTCTAAAGGAAACCCGTTTCTCCAATGGAATTAAAAGAAAATCTCTGTACATGTATGGTAAGATCGAAAAGGAAATACAGTAGATACCTTTGCCATGGTGTATCTTTTCGTGTGTTTTGCTAGTATTGTTGGTAAAACAGACGATTGTAAACTTCCGGACGATGATAATTTGTCTTTTTCATGAGAAAATTATATAAATCAGTAATGTGAAGTTTTGAAAAGTCTCTAATTTTTCCAGTTTACATGTCACTTTTATCTTTTCTTAATCAGATTTGAATCATTAATGAATAATTTTAGCAATATTGTAATGAAATTACACAAAAATATAAATGTAGGAAATTGCAGTATTTTATGATAGATTTAAAAAAAATCAATATTACACATTGGAAAATATTTTAATGTTAGTAATTATCAATCTCAACCAAAAGTATTAATGAAAGTACTCAAAACCAAAAGGTTCGAAGAGGGAAGCGAAATTAAGCAAATACAAAATATTTTAACAATGATGCTATCTCCAACTCTTTTAATGAGACGATATAAATATATTATAAAATACAATGGAATAGAAAATTTATTATCATATCAAAGAATCTTATATCTAATATGAGAAAATACAATATATCTTTAGCTATAATTCATTGTTTTTTATATAATATTATATAGGTATTGCAATGCGATAATATAATATAATATAATATAATATAATATAATATAATATAATATAATATAATATAATATAATATAATATAATATAATATAATATAATACAATGTAATATAATATAATATAATATAATATAATATAATATAATATAATATAATATAATATAATATAATATAATATAATATAATATAATAAATTTTAATATAATATAATAAGTGCAATGTTAGATTATATTATTAATCACATAGAATTTCTTTATTATGATTGGTTGAACAATACCACATGGTCATTTTGTATTTCTTTGGGTACATATATTATTGCTAAAAATATAATTTTCAAGTGATATTTTTTAATACTGCATATCTATACAGCACGTTACTAAAAAATAGATTTTAAAAATTCCAGAAATTCAATCACATGACAAATGTATCCATTAAAATAATGCATTCAATAGTTTTTAGCTCACCTGACCCGAAGGGTCATGTGAGCTATTGTCATCGTTAAGCGTCCGTCGTCCGTCCGTCGTCCGTCGTCCGTCGTCCGTTAACTTTTCTTCAAAGATCTTCTTCTCTGAAACCACTGAAGGGATTGCTTTGATACTTGGTATACATAATCTTTAGGATGTCCTCTACCAAGTTTGTGAATTATATACACGTCGACCAACCAACTTGGGCGCCGTTGCTAAAAATAGAACAGGGGGGTCAGACCATTGTTTTTGGCTTGTAACTCGAAAAGTATAAGAGATAGAGAAAATCCGAAGCAACTTTCCATGTTCAGCATCAAAAGCTCTACAAATCTCTCTATTGAGTCGAAGTTGTGAAACTACTCCTTATAGGAGTTATTGCCCTTTAATCATCAAAATTGACCATTTTTGCAGTTTTTGGACTATATCTGGAAAACCGTAAGAGCTAGAGGAAAAGTTAGCATTGCAGAATTGTTAAGCTCATTGAGATCTACAAAAATGATTTCAGGGTCTAAATTGTCAGATCAGCCGTTTAAGAGTTATTCCCCTTTAACTGTTTTTTTCCATTAATTTACACTGATATTCAAAAATCTTCTTCCCTGTAACCCCTGAAGGGATTGCATTGATACTTGGTATACATAATCTTTAGGATGTCCTCTACCAAGTTTGTGAATTATATGCACGTCGACCAACCAACATGGCCGCCATTGCTAAAAATAGAACAGGGGGGTCAGACCATTGTTTTTGGCTTATAACTCAAAAAGTATAAGAGATAGAGAAAATCCGAAGCAACCTCTCATGTTCAGCATCAAAAGATCTACAAATCTCTCCATTGAGTCGAAGTTGTGAAACAACTCCTTATAGGAGTTATTGCCCTTTAATCGTCAAAATTGACCATTTTTGCAGTTTTTGGACAGTATCTTGAAAACTGTTAGAGCTAGAGGAAAAGTTTGCATTGCAGAATTGTAAAGCTCATTCAGATCTACAAAAATGATTTCAGGGTCAATATTGTCAGATCAGCCATTTAAGAGTTATTCCCCTTTAACTGTTTTTTTTCCATTAATTTTAACTGATTTTCAAAAATCTTCTTCTCTGAAACCACTGAAGGGATTGCATTGATACTTGGTATACTTGATCTTTAGGATGTCCTCTACCAAGTTTGTGAATAATGTACATGTCGATCAACCAACATGGCCGCCATTGCTAAAAATAGAATAGGGGGTTAGACCATTGTTTTTGGCTGATAACTCGAAAAGTAAAAGAGATAGAGAAAATCCGAAACAACTTTTCATGTTCAGCAACGTCCTTACAGGAGTTATTGCCCTGTAACTGTTTTTTTTCTATTAATTTAAACTGATTTCCAAAAATCTTCTCTGAAACCACTGAAAAGATTGTTTTGCAACTTTGTATACTTGAAAATTTGTGAAATTTATTCAAACTTTGGCATAAGAGATCAGGTGAGCGATTCAGGCTCCTGGGAGCCTCTAGTTCTATTCATAATTGGATTTGAAGTCAAAATATAATCATGATAATAAAGAAAATAGTTTTGTTGTATTTTGATAGTAATTTATTTATGTGGAAATTTTTCATACAAAAATCCAGTGAATGAAATATCTGTAATCATAACATCAAAAACTGTAATATGGTATGCATAAAGCATTTGAAATTTTAAATTAACAACAATTTATGATTAATAATATAACAATTATAGCTTTTGGTTCGGTCAATACAAGAATATTGCACTTATGATATTATATTATATTATATGATATTATGATATAATATATAATATAATAGAATATAATGTAACATTATATTGTATTATATTATATTCTTTTATATTATATTTATAGTATAACTAATGAGGGGTGGCGAATATCAATTTTAATGTCACGAGTCTCGAATAACGACAGGATTCAACAAGTGCGCGGAACTTGTTCCGCGCACGAGTTAAATCCCCTAGCGTTATTCGACACAAGTGACCTTAAAATTGATATTCGTCACCCCAAATTAGTTATACTATTTATTATATAGATAATTTAAAAAAACGTGACTAATAGATCATCAAAATAATGAAAACAAAAGAAGTTATTGATTGAAGAATTGTGTATTGCGCACTAATCTATGTTACGTATTTTTCGCGGGAAACTTCACGAGGGTGAGATAAATTCGCACGCGAGTTAGATAAATCCTGTAATTAACTCCGTGAAAATCTAGAAATTTATTTAACTCTGAAATCACGATATCTCACCTATATCTATATAATAATATATCATATTGCATTTAATTCAATATGATAAAATATAAATAAAACACATTACAAAATTATATTATTTGATATTATATAAGTTGACATGTTAAAGTATTGGTACTCGTGAATGGCATTTATTAGTTCCCAGATGGTCAAGATGGTGCAGCCCTCTGTGAGGTATATCTGCATGCGGTCTGCCATATTGGGTCTCTGTGGCCATTTTGTAGCTAGACCTGCCATTTGGTTTTGACGCGACTACCGGTTTTTAAGGGGAGGTTATTTCGTATAGTCGTCGTACGGTAAAAGGACCATATCTTTGTTACTTCTGGACAGATTCCTTTCGGCTATGTTGCATGGTCTTTAAGACATTGTCTCTTGAAGATGTAAGAAGCAAGGTCCTTTAACCTCACTTTCAGATATATTGACGATGTCCTCTCTGTCAAAAATGCTTTCTTTGGTAAATGGATACCTCCAATATATCCTAATTAAAATTTTCAAATATTTAATTTTCCTAACCTACAAAGTAATATACCTATAACACTTGATTACCGTGTTAATATTTCACAACATATATAAAACTCAAACACTTCAATAATGGTAATAACAAAACTACCGAACTTGAATGATCAATCTCATAGTCCAGAGAAAATGACAAAAACGAATCAGTCATACAGGAGAATTGGTGGATTGCAATGGTCCTGACTTGGTACAGGCATTTCAAACGAAATGATGGGTTAAACCAGGTTTTATGGCGCCAAACCCCCCTCTTCCATTGCGATCTTAGAATTTGGTAATGACCATAGAACACAACATAGTTGTGAGACACAATAGGGATATTAAAGTGATCATTTCAGTACAGCAGACCAGTCAAACACTAATTAAAACAATTAACCACCATATCTTTTAACTCAATTTTGAACTTTTCTAATAGTGGCTGATTACGAAGAAAGATTTTTTTAGGGATCGTATGAGACTTATTTTCTTATAGCCCTGCTCCAAAAGTCGGTCACGAAGAAATCGGTGTCTGATAAAAAAATCTGTGAAATGTGTGTATGCTCTGGCATATCGAATAAGTTGTGAAATATAAACACCGTATGCAGGGTAAGTAGGTATATTGCTCTGTAGATTAGGAAAATTAATAATTTGAAAATTAAAATCGTCTCTTTTATCGTAATTTTTTGTACTGAGATTACCACCTGGGTCAAAATCGAGGTGCAAATCCAAGAAAGACGTGAAGCAATTTGATTCGGTGGTCTCTTTAATCTCCAATTCTCGAGGATATATTGAAGGAATCCATCTACCAAATGAAGTGTTATTGACAGAAAGGACATCATCAATATATCTGAATGTAAGATTAAATGACCTTGCCTCTTTCATCTTCTTGTTCTTTACGAGTTCCTGAAGAAATTCTCTCTCGTAAGAGTGTAAAACAAATTGGCGAGGAGAGAAGCACAGTTTATGCCCATTGGAATGCCGATTTGTTGTTGAAAAATTTCTCCTCCGAAGGTGACAAATATGTTGTCAATGAGGAAATCAAGCATATTGCAAACTTGTTCCAGTGTGTAACAAATTTTATCTTTGAAAGATGTTTTGGAATAGAATGTAGAGTTATAACCCAAAACAACAAAATTCCTAGAGTTTGAAAAGGCTTTTTCGAGAAGTTTTTTCAGGCGACATTTTTGTTTTTCGTGTGTAGGTAGTGTATAAAGTTGAAAAATCGAACCTCAGAAAATGATCTAGATTTAACTTCATCTCGCGCCAGTCCAACCATACAACAACTCCATATAAATAAGAAATAAGTAGATGGTAACCTAATGGTCAACTCTCGAATGAATACTGACCATAACAAAATACTTTACCAAAAAGAACCATGCAACAAATCCCAAAAGGAATCCTGATATAAAAGATATGGGCTTTTACCGCACGGCGACTTTTCGAAATTACCTCCCCTTATCGGAGTTGGCGTCAAAAGAAGATGACGTAGCCGGAAGCAATATTACTGACGAGATCCAAAATGGCCGCGCACTCAGACCCAAAAGATAGCGGCCGGAAGCAGATATGACGTCACAGGGGGCTGCATGGTGCACCAGCTGGGAAATAATAAAAGTGAACCACGAATACCACTACTTCTTAGATGTTCAATTTTTTTTATATTTTATTTTGTTATACTGCAATTCGGATATAACAACATGAATGTTATGGTAAGAAAAGTTATACAATATTTTGTTCATGTACGTTCTATTATAAGTGTGTCATAGGTATATACATGTAAGTTTATTTGATTTTGTCATTATTTGTTTTCCATTTTGAGTAGAAAAATGATTCATTCAATAATATATATATATAAAATAAAATAAAAATCGAAAAGAAAAGTGTCATTTTCCAATTAATTCGAAAAGGAAAATGGATGACGAAAAGCAAAATGAATAACGAAAGGGAAAATGATTTGTATATGTATATATCCAAATAGGTTAATTGTATTTAATTATTGAATCATTAGAAAAATGGGCACACATAGGTAAGCAACAAATAAATGGAATAAATGGCCACAGTCGAAAAATTTGAGGAGCCCTGGCAAGATAAACAGATTACCAAATTGATAACGGGCAAATCTGTGCACCACTGGTAACAGAGGATGCAAATGTCCTTCTTGTTAAAAACCAAAACAACCAAGAAAGGACGAGGTCACGCATTCCAATACGACGGGTCACATCCCATCCCCTCTGGTAAATTATAATTCAGAGGAGGCAATTTAAAACTACATACAATGACATTTTTCAATGACATTATTTATATATCATTTTACTGGTAAGCTCAAACTGGTGACAGTTCAGAGCTGGCAACTCATGGTGACATGAGATAGTCTTAACTACATCTTCCAGAGGTATCACGGGAAAGAATATTGATATGATCCGTCGTACATTTCCGGAAGGATCGGGACCCCCTTATCTTGCCAGAACCGGCCGCACATGAGTGGGTCTATATGCACCTTGAATGTTACTAAGATAAATATCGTTTCCAATATCATATTTATAAGTGAGTACGTCGTAGCGAACTAGCTCTTTCTGTTAGGCCCAAGTGTTTGGATGTTTAAAAACTCAATGCCCTGTACTTTTTACGTAACTACAAATAACACTATAAATGCGAGTAGGAATCTTTTCAATAATATTGCATGCCGTTGTTATCAGCGACGTGCCAGTATCGTCTGATCAATGTTGCTCCCTATAATTCTAGTATTAAGAATACCCTAGTTTTGATATGTGGGATCCTTTAGTTCCCCCTCGTCCAAATAATGTAAGATATTATCGTTCGTGATTGATTTTGTCCAGTGTAATGAGGACAAATAAGACTCAAATAATGAACAACTTATTGGAGCCTGCCAAATTAATATTCGTTCTCAAACTTAAAACCGGTTAAATCGAACTCGCTTGGTGACAAGCGAAGAAGTCTAAAAGCGGATTTGATACAACATTTAGATAGAAGCGAGTTTTCCCCAAGATTTTGTTTCATTTTGATAGCATCATCAATACTAGAGTAAGAAACGGACTATTGATCACTGTGTGTATAACTATTAATAACTATTAACTGAATCATTTAATGGAAATGATATAAAAAATTGTGTATCATTCAATATTCTGAACTGGATTTGGGGCATTATATAAATAGGTGATATCCTAATGTAGGGAGGCGGGAAATTAAATGAACCCGCTACCCCTTCAAAACTGATTTCTTTATCAATTTTCTTCCTTCCGATGGAAGATAACTCTCCAACCGGATCTCTTGTATTTAATTCAATTGCGGATCTAGGTCACAAGCATTGTACTAGTAATTTGAAACTTTTCTCTAACCCACTTAAAATTTTGGCAGCTGCCTCTGGATTTGGGTAATTTAGTTGTGACTCTAAAACTCGATTTACATGAATAGGAGAACTTCCCAACGGATACAGCCGTTTAAGACTTTTAAAAATAAACCTGTGTTAAAAACTATCACAAAATATATAAATATATATATATATGGAACATTATGTGTAACGAGCAGTCAATCCAATTATTTTTGGCAATGAAAAACAGGGTTACTACAATTTCAATTTTAACATTTGTGTTGACATTTGTAATTTTTCTTGAAATTACGAACTAACCCTTTGTTGAAAAACTTACAAGTCAGTCTGGTATATAGGGCTATAATTCGTAGATTGTATGTTAGGTGTGCTTATGTATAACATCCAAAGTTCCATATCAATGACTCCCCAAGAAGACGATGGAAATCTGGCTTTTAAAGTTTTTTAAGACGAAACTGCTCATCATAGTAAACCCAACCTCCTGTACAGCCCCTATTTTCGGCAGTTCTTATATTATGCATATATCTAATAAGTTCAGTGGCTTTATCAGGCATTCTTTCAAGTATAACACTTGTGTAGATCATAAAGGCTGATGTCCACTGATGGATGTTTTTGATAGTGCTATGCCTTTTACGAACAACTGCTAAAGCATCCCTTTTTACTTCGAGACTACTTTCCATAGCATAGTCGTCTGAGGAACTTAAATTAGTTTTAAGCAAAATACCCAATTCTATAAACTCCCCATTCCAAATTTTTTCTTTGAGTTTAAGGGGGACAGTATAGGAAATTGGATCAAACACGCTTTTAACAACTTCATGAGGCTGGGTTTCTTGTAAATGAAAGCCGTTATTAGGTGTTGTGTTATCTTGAAATTGAATAAACCTACCCTGCGTGTTATTTAGGGTTGATACGGATGGCGAAGCATTGTGTCCGCTACTGGCTGTGTTTGTCGCTTGGGTAGGTGTCTCTATGGGAACAGTTGGAGAAGGATGAGAATGCACCGATATCTGATCTGGCTCGGCCTCTGCCATAATGTTTATTACTGGGCCATGGGAAACGGAAAAGGTGCAAGATCTGGATGCAGCGCTTGTCGATGGAATATTTTCGAGTGTTACAGTTGTTGCATTTGACGACTTTTTGGATTTTCGAGTCCTGTTGTCCGGTTCTCTAGACTGGGTTGTGTTAGACTTCCCTCCATCCGATGAATTTCGAGATTTTTTTTATGCTCCTGGGCCCTGTTTGAACTTGTTTGGGGACTGCCGATTCCTTTTCTGGGGCTTCATTGCCTTTTTGATCAAGGATGTTTTCGATTTTCACGGATTGAAATATTTTAAAATTTGCCCAAAATGGCATGTACGTGTTGCAGACGAGATTAAAATATGGACTTATGGGTATTATTAGAAAAGACGGTACAAGTACGGACAAATCACGAGCAAATTCCGGTTAAGATAAGTCAATTCCCAATAATTAAATTGGTTTATTGAAGAGGCAATAAACCCTATTATATGAATTAGGAATATCACTTGTCTTAGGTAGGACAATGTAGAACATATATTAATAGAAAGATGTACTTTCATTTCAAAGAAGCAAAGAGGAACTAATGGGGAATTCGAGTGTCAAAAGTACGAAACACGTAAACATGAAAAAGAACAGCACGAAAAAAAGCCCACAAAACTCAAAATAAACCGAAACCAAAAAACAACAACGCGAACTCAAGTCGTAACAAGAGTAAACCCAGGTGCTCCCGAAAAGTAAGCGGTTCCTGTCTGCTATAGCACGCCGTCGTGTCGCCAATTTCAAATTCAGTGGGTGAAATCCGGTAAAGGAAGACAAAACAATCTCCAACATAAATACTCCTATCAAATAATTTTCAGTAAATTCTTAAATCACGTTCCTGGTATAGCATATAAAAGAACTATTATTCATATAGTTAGTTGTTCATTGAACTATAATTCCTGCTTCTTCGAAAATTTCACAGTGGCATTTTACATAAATAGTTAAAGATTCTTTTCTCTCCATTCGATTCAGTTTCCCATGTACTAAAATGTCTCCTTAGTTTTGGTCCCTCTTAAACGCAATTAACGATGGATTGTTGAACATTTCTTTCATTTCTTCTGACTGATGTAAGATTCCCATATGCTTCCTTGCGATTTGGTGGATGTCTGGAAGATTAAGGTGTTTACTGTCCATCAACACCATGGGTACTCGGTCTTTATTTGTTTTCCTGTTCTTATATTTCAATTATTCGTTTCGTTCATAAAGACTTATTGTTCTTGAGATATGAAATTGCTTGCAAATCTTTAACATTCTATATATGTATTGAAAACCGAAAAATCAAGGCAAAGGACAAAAGATGGGGATGCAACTATACTAAGGTACTACTGGTACATATGCAAACTGCATTTCTTCAACATAGGAGTTATAGTTGTAAGAATATGAAGGTACTCGCCAAACTTTAACATTGCTATTATATGTATTGAGAATTGTCGCAGTCATTGAACTGGAAAATCAAGGTATAGGTCAAAGCATGGAATTGCAACTGTGCTAAGTTAAGTTTGAAGCATATCATAACAATTACATCAACTTATAGTTGTTTGTGCTCATAATAATTTGAAAGTGTCCGTCGCCGGTAAGGTAACACCTTAGCTTCGCAGGCGAGACAAAACCATTGCAAATAGACGAGAAGACGATAGAGTTTTAACAAATAACGTATTTTATTGCTATTATAAACATTAAATAAAGTATATAAAGGCATTTTGTCTACGAAAAATAAAATATTTGCACAAAATGAAAAGCCAACAAACTGTTTGATTTGTTTGTCTTTTTTTATTTTAAAATATATACCCATGGATAAAAGAAACGTAACACCCCGATACATTTGACATTTTGGTCATTTACTGATTTTATTCTAAATAAAAGTAACAACAAAATTACTGAACTTGGAGAATCAATCTCAAATGTCCATAAGAAAAGACAAAACAAGGAAGACGTACTGGACAAAATGGAGATTGCAATGGTCCCGACTTGGTACAGGCATTTCAAAAGAAATGGTGGGTTAAACCAGGTTTAAGTGCGCACCAAACCTCCCCTTTCCATTGCAATCTTTGAGTCCGGTAGTTACACAATACGCAACAGATTTGTGAAGACATATTAAGGATGCTAAGGTGATCAACTCAGTACAACAACAAGCCAAACACTAAGCAGGAACTAACCATTTCGTCTTACAAGATTTTGAATTCTTCTAGCAGTGGCTGATAACGAACTTATAATGTTTGTCTAATAGTCGGTTATGGAGAAAGTGGCGGATAAAAAAATCTGAAAAAGCCCTGGCATATCGAATAAGTGTCATATAGACACTGCATGCAGATGACCTTACCTCTTTCATCTTCTTGTTCTTTGCGAGTTCATAAAGAAATTCAGTCGGCGAGGAGAGGAACACAGTTTGTGCCCATTGGAATGCCGATTTGTTGTTGAAAAATCTCTCCACGAAAGGTTACAATAATGTTGTCAATAAGGAAATCTCTAGCGTACTGCAAATTTGATCCAAAGTGTATAAATATTATCTTTATAAGATGTTTTGGAAAAAAAAATGTAGAATTATAACCTAAAACAACAATGTTCCTTAATGTATATTTAAATTTTAATGAATTCGTAATGACCAAATTTACCACTTCCGGTTGCAGACTATTCGCAGTACGCAAAACAGATTTGTTCTCGAAATCATCACTTTGAATGAAAATAAACATTCACAACTTTCTGTTTAACGTTTTTGACAATGGATGTCTTAACTTTTGTGCTTGGCTGTCAATTCAATACACAAGGGGACATTTAAAGACAAAATTTCAAATGTATCCTTACCGAGGTTTGTCATGGAAATGGTTTTGAAATTGGGGAAAAAGGAAGCCACCATTTTGATTTTGTTAAAAACCAATAAACTTTAAAATTTGCATCGAAGATTTAGTTATTTTGCCCAATAGGTTAAGGGACAATTTTGCCCCCAAATTTCGAAATCATTAAAATGAGTAAAAAAAAAGAAATATATATAATTTGATTAAGTTACAATTTACTACATTTGTATATCAGCATGCTTTTGTTTAAAGTTGGTCATTGTGTTAATATAAATACCCAAAAGTGACTTAATGGTAAAGAATTGAAAAAAACCCAACTGATTGGTGTTTGTTTTCGCAAATTTAACTTTGATCAAAACAGAGTACCACTTTAATAATTTGTGTAAAAATCATTTACAACCAACAGTTCTCACAAAAATATTTTTGTGGAAAACTGTGCTGCTTAAATTGACGAAAACCACTAACAATTTGCATTATTATTCTACTTTCTCAGTAAAATGTCATTTTTGCACAATTTAATGACGTAAAAAAAATATTGCAGTTGGAGATTACATGTGTTATGGCAAAAATGTACGGTGTCATATTCATTTACTCCATATACTTTTATAAAATATGAAGAGGATTTGGTGAAAAATTTTTTTTTTACCTTCCGTTGTTTATCTTAGAATTAATCTAGAATACTATTACTTCAATTAAATGAGTTTTAATAATTGCTGACTTTAGGGGCCAAAGTTAGCCTTCATCATATCTTGTCTTTTAATGTCCCCTTGTGTATTGAATTGACAGCAAAACACAAAATTTTAGACATGAATTGTCAAAAACGTTTAAAAGAAAGTTGAGAATGTTAAATTTCATTAATTCATTGCGTACTGTCAGACTGTCTTTAGTATGGAGTAGATTCGTACTAATATTTTATCCGGATATAAAAGTGTTTCCGGTAAGTGTCGATATAAAAGCATCCGACTGCAACCAGAAGTGGTAAGTTTGGTCATTACGAATTCACTAAAATTTCAATGTCCATTACCCTTGCTTTCAGAAAATCGATTTAAACTATATGGTTCCCAAATAGTCTACGAAGTCATTTCACATTTTTACAGTTAAACTGAACTGTGAATTTGTATCTTCACGTCTTCATCGTTGCATGCATGAAGCTTAAAATTAAGGCCAATCCAAATTCATTTTTCGTTGTCGAATAATTTTAAAGCAATTTCCTTTGATAAGTTTCAATTACTTTGTAGTTTTTTATTATTTTTCAGATTTTCGTTTGTATTCAAAATTGTAACTTTGCTTTGTTCACGAGTTAATCACCATTATTACTTAATAATATTTGTAAACTTACGTACTATTTAACTTTTAATCACCTGTTTCAATGGTATAACCTTATATTATAGAAACAAAAAACAATATTTGTAAAGCTTTACCAAAAAAAACCCCCATATTCATAAGGTCTAGTCCCGCCTTAAGCATGGGCACTACATGTATATTTAATTTTGTTTATAAACTTTACGGGTTCATGCATGCGGCCAATAATCTGTATCTCGAAGTTTCAGCTCGTAAGGCGACAAAAATGAAAAAAAAATGAAGATGATTTGGAATGATCGCCGTATTAAAGTAACTAAAATATGTCTGTCGTTACGAAAGTAAACAAATAATCAATCCAAATGGTCGAACAATTTTTAATGAAATAAACCGTGTAAGGCACATTTGGTATTCAACGTGTATTATTAATTTACCTTTTCTACATTTCGGTCTGAATGACACCAAAAATATTTGGAAGGTTTTGGTAGACAATATGACCTAAAATATATTTAAAGGTTAATAAAAAACTACCGTTCTATGAGGATCAATTTGAAATTTTCGACAGGACATAGATGTCGAAAAATCATTTATTTTTATTTGAAGCTTAGCGAAGAGCCTTTTGGCTAAACAGTTTTTTTTTTATAAGTTATCAGTAATAGAAAATAATGAGATGTGGAATAAGTGTACGCGACACAACGCACAATCGAACGGCAATTTAGAAAAACCACAATTGACAACCGCCAGCTTTCTGTATGCTTTCTGAACAACAACATGCTAAATTACATACATGTACACTAAATCACACACTTCATATTCTAAATTGTTAATTTAGGTTTATCTATGTGTAAAACTAGTTTCCAACACATTAAACTACTTCTACATATGTTTATTCAAGACAACTTAAATGTGAACACAGTCGTAGATCACAGCTGACGACGGGCATGTATTATGTTGCCCTTTAAGATGTAAAATGTTTTATGCTTACCCCATAAATGAATTTCTTATTATGATTTTTTTAGTGATGAAAACACCAACAGTAAACATATTTAATGCTACTACAAATGGAATTACTATACAGATGAACTCAGAATCCCAAACTACCTTTCGGGTCAAAGTTAATTCAACCGAAGCAAAAGATTTTAGAACAAATCAAATAAATGTTTATATCGATGGACTTACGCCTGGAACCTGCTACAATGTAAAAGTGTCTACTGTCTATGAGGCTCAAGAAAGCTACCCCTCCGACCGAAGTATTTGTTTGAGTAAGTCAAGTAATTCTATTATTAAGAAATGTAATTGTCTTTTATTTATGCCATATGACACCTTTAACTTTAAGATCGCAATGGAAGAGGGAGGTTTGGCGCGCCATAAAACTTGGTTTAACCCACCATTTCATGCAGTATTCCGTCCATGTATTCATGCATGAAGAGTTTAAAAATGTTCAATAAAAGCCTTTTACTAGATCTTTTTTACTATATTGCACAAGAATCAACAAAATCCTGTGTTATTTTTATCGAAGTAATTTGAGAATGGATATTTCTTTTTACACATATATATGTTCTGGATCATTTGAATATCTGGACGTTACGTGCATGTTCATGGTCATATGGATTTTCTCATATGGTCGGACCATACGTGTATGGTTGGGGCTAATAAGAAATACTGATATTTGATAAATTCATGAAAAACGAAGACAATAATTTTCTGTTATCATATATGACACAACATGAAAGTAGAGGGGCATATTGTTTTCGGGTCCGTTCGTCCGTCCGTCCGTTCGGATGTCCGTCCCAAATCCCATATTTCCAAATTTGCACTTACTGACAAATGCCACATCAATCATATTGGTATGGTAGGTGCATCTAGTGATGATAAGAACATTGCATGTTTCGGATGCTGGATGTGACCTATATATTCTGCATGAATGATTATGTACAGAAAAATGGTTTAAGTCTATTCCCTCTAACTGACAAGTGCTACATCAACCATATTGGTATGGTATGTGCACCTAGTGATGCTTAGCACAATGCATGCTTTGGATGCTGGCAGTGACCTATATTTTCCGCATGAATGACCACTTATAGAAGAATGGTTAAAGTCCATTCCTTCTTACTGACAAATGCCATAGTAACAAAATTGGTGTGGTAGGTGATCTAGTGATGCTTAGCACAATGCATGCTTCGGATGCCAAAAGACCAAAAAAATTCTATCACGAGTGAAAGATCATTGCCGGTTTTCCAAGAACGCGTGTAAGTACCTATTTCTTCCGTAAAAATTAAAATTTTATATTCTAATACCTTAGATGGCTTCATTCTAAAAACCGAAAGTTTTAAATAACATTGCATTTCATTGGTCGACATCATCGATCAATATCAGTACCGGCGGTTATTATTGGTTAATTGACCAGTGTGAAATCGTTGCACGTGCTCGCATCTCAACCTGGTCATCTCACACTGAAAAGAGTCATGTACGGAAGAATGGTTAAACTCCATTCCTTCTTACTGACAAGTGCCATACCGACCAAATAGGTATGGTAGGTGCACCTTGTGATGCTTAGTATAATGCATGCTTCGGATGCTGGATGTGACCTATATTTTCCACATGGATGGCCTCTTAAAGAAGACTGGTTAAAGTCCATTCTCACTTACTGACATGTGCCACATCTACTATATTGTTATGATAGGTGCACCTAGTGATGCTAAGCACAATGCATATTTGGATGCTGGCAGTGACCTATATTTTCCGCATGAATGACCACTTATAGAAGAATGGATAAAGACCATTCCTTTTTTACTGACATGTGCCACATCAACTATATTGGTATGGTAGGTGCACCTTGTGATGCTTAGCAAAATGCATGATTCGGATGCTGGCAGTGACCTATATTTTCCGCATGAACGACCACTTATAGAAGAATGGTTAAGTTAAAGTCCATTCCTTCAAACTGACAAGTGCCTTAATAGCAACCATGTTGATGCTTTAGTGATTGTGGAAAAAAATTAAATGTTGTGAGATGGGGCATTATGTCTTTTGGACATATTCTTGTTTGTCATGAAAATGAAATTTTCATCCATAGTTTCCAAGATGCAAACGCGATAAGAGAAAGGCTGTTAATAATTGGACATATTTTTAACTAAATCAATGACATATTTTACCAGTAATTTCATGAAGCTCAACCCATTTTTAGCCGGGGTATATAAAGGTAAAAACAAAATTACCGAACTTGGAGAATCAATCTCAAATGTCCATAAGACGAGACAAAACAAGGGAGACATACCGGAAAAAATTGAAGATCGCAATGGTCCGGACTTGGTACCAGCTTTACAAGCAAAAGAAATTGTGGGTTAAACCAGGTTTTAAGGCGCGACAAACCTCCCTCTTCCATTGTGATCTTTAGGTCCGATATTTACACAAAAAAACGCAACAGGTTTATGATGATATATGAGGGATGCTTAAGTTGTGGCATAACGATTGTGAAGTTCCAATATTTTATTATTTACATATGTACATGTTAAACGTTCTCTAGCTTACTAATTCCACTAACCGATATACTCCAATATATATATAATTCCAATCTTCCTGATTTCATAATAACAGGTCAAACTTCAGACAAGGATAACCCATGGTCATGATTCATATCCTTGTGCCAAAATGTCCAGTTTATAATTACTGGTCACTTTGGTCCAAGGCACAAAACATACATGTAAAAAAATATCTTTATAAAATTTCAAACATAATGCCACATGCCTTTTCCGCAAAGATACAAACTCTATTTAGAGTTTGTAAAACACAATGTTTAATAAAAAATAAATAATATAAATAAAGAAAAATAAAACAAACAAATAAAACAATTAAGATAAATAAAACAAAATTTAAAGTCCATCACACAATTTACATAACGTTCATCTGCGGGTCATAGTCCAACTCAATCCCTGTGAAACTCATTCCGAATGCCATTGCAACCGGTCAAAAAGCAAATGTCTAAAGAAAGTTAGTGTCCACAATTTCGAATTCATAGTCCACCGTAACGCCAAACCGTCGTCGGGAAATTGACCATCCAAGCCTTCGTTGTAGACATCTGAGCGTCTGATCCGTTATCTCCAAGGCTGTGGTAGTACCACGAGTACGATGGTATGTTCCTCCATAGACGTTGTCCCAGCTCACTCCCTCGAAGATTGCGCGGGTATGTTAATGGAGTTCCGCGATATTTTATACAAAATCGATGTTCAATGAAAGTATACTTTGAAGCGGATATTTTCGTCATAATAATTGTCAGATACAACTTTGAATAAAATATTGAAATGTCCTTTGGTTTCACTTTCGTTTCTGCTATTTTTTATTTTTCGGAAACATCAAGGTGTCACGTGACCGACAAAAGGGGTAACTTAATGTAAATTCGTTAAAGGCTATATTCCAACCTTTTACACTGGACGGATTTTTTTGAAATTTGGCACCGAGTTGGAGGAAACTGCCTAGTATTTGAAAAGTTCTGGCCGGTTGCTAAAATCTGGTCGGAAATATTTTTAATATTAAATAATTTGTTGAGGAGAATGGAAAATGAGGGAGTTAACTCAAGCCAAGGGTATTTTGTCATATAATACAAAATAAAAAAAAACGTCGTACGCTTTACCCCGGCGATTACTTGTCAAGTACTGTTTTGTTTTTAATGTCAAGTTATTAAGCATCAAATATTTAAGCGGGTGAATAAATAAAGTTATGCCAAACCTTCCTCTATAAAACCGAAACCAACGTCGCCGACTTTTTCAAAATTTTGTTGACAGTTTTCTTTCTTCTTTTAATTTTACGATGTCCTTTTATTAAATGTAATTGTATATCTATAAGATTCATTATGTTTTTATCCACATTTTGGCAATATTCGTGTGACTTGCACCTAAAACTATGCAATAATCATGTGTTGTGCAACTAAAATGCAGGGATTAGTCTGATATATGTATTTAAACCAAAAGAAAAATACAAATTCTTGGTATACAGTGGCAGGTATACAGTGGCAGTACATGTATGATCATTCTATGTCTGAATAGTGGTGAATCATTCAAGATTCCAATTAGAAAGAACTTCTATTTCTTTGTAAAAAAAAACTCCCGAAAAAAAACTGCCAAGAAGTTGCCCCAAGTTATTTTTATAAACTGCATTTAGTTTATAATGTTTTTTTTTTAAATAAGATTACTATAGAGTTATAGACAAAGAACAATTTAAGGAAAATAATCTGGTTAATTTATTGGTTAGCATATTATTATGTTTGTTTGATAAAAAATGTAAAATTTAAGTTATGTTGCCCTTACAAGCCCACATTTTTGCTTGAAGATTAAACAAGAACATAAATTGCATCAAATATATATAACCATACAAATTGTATAAGTAAAGTGTATCACAGACCTTTGAATAAATGTGAGTAATTAATAGTCAAAAGTTGACTGGTTGCTTTTTGGCTGCTGAGGAAAAAATTGTATAAGTAAAATGTATCACAGACCTTTGAATAAATGTGAGTAATTAATAGTCAAAAGTTGACTGGTTGCTTTTTGGCTGCTGAGGAAAACAATATGATGTTTTGCAGTCATGAAAATGATGTGCCAATTTAAAATGTGGTAAATGAAAATTGCAAAATGGAATATTTACACTGTAAATGTTACATAAATTTTGAGTGTATAGTTTTAAGATGCTTGTACTATGATGAATTGAAAGGATTTATAAAATACTTTGTTACAGTGAATTGAGTAAATATACATGCCACAAAATCTTATTAAATAAAAAAAAACTTATGGAGCATTTACAGCTTTCAACTTTTATTAGTCTTTTATCATTTTTTAATAGACTTCATTTGGCAAATAAATTGAAACTATGTGATTTTATTCCTTATTGCACTGGGAAAATGTACAACATTATTGTTAACATGTATAATAATATTAAGTCCCGTATTTTCAATGGTTCTGAATACTCTGATTATTTCCCTTGTAACATAGGTGTCAGACAAGGTGAAAATCTTTCTCCTGTCCTTTTTTCATTATATGTGAACGACTTGGAAAATTTTATGCACGAAAATGGTGTTATAGGCCTAAAGAGTATCTCTGATGAACTAGAAAACGAACTTGACAAATTTGTTAAACTCTTCCTTATACTATATGCTGATGATACTGCTTTATTGGCAGAATCAGAAAAAGATTTACAAAAACAACTTGACACACTCAATAGATATTGCACAGTTTGGAAGCTGAAGGTCAATGTAGAAAAAAGTAAAATTGTTGTTTTTTCCAAAGGTAGATTGAGAAATAACATTCGATTTCAATACGATGGTAAAGACGTTGACATTGTTAGCGAATTTACATATTTAGGAGTTAAATTTTCCAGATCTGGAAGTCTCTCTAAAGCTAAAAAATACAATGCAGAGAAGGCCACTCATGCAATGTATGATATTTTACGTAAAGGGAGATCCCATAACTTATCTTTAGAATGTCTTTTAGATTTATTTGATAAGGTCATTCAACCAATCCTACTATACGGTTGTGAAGTTTGGGGTAACGGAAATAATTCTGTGATTGAACGGGTTCATCTTAAATATTGCAAGCTATTGATGAATGCTAAAAAGTCTACACCTGATTTTATGATTTACGGTGAATTGGGAAGATATCCCCTCGATATAAACATAAAACTAAGAGCAGTAAAATACTGGGCTAAACTAGTTAGTGGCAAAGAAAACAAACTTCCTGCTATTTTATTCCGCCTATCTTTAACCCATTATGATAATATTACCTTGGTAAGATTTATCAAATCCATCTTAGATGAGTGTGGCAAGTCTCAAGTGTGGACTGATCAGCGATTCCCTAATATTTCATGGTTGTGTGGCTCAATTAAACAAACCTTAACTGACCAATTTATGCAACAATGGCGATCTTATGTTCAAGATTCTCCTAAAGCTCTTAATTACAGAATATACAAGGACGAACCTAAATTCGAAAACTACTTCAATATTGTGAATGACAGAAACTATATCACACTTTGTAGATTCAGGACTATGAACCACAGATTGCCTATCGAACGCGGAAGATGGCAAAATATTCCTAGGGAAAACAGAAAATGCAATCTATGTCAATCCCAAGAAATTGGAGACGAATATCATTATTTACTTACATGCACATCGCTACGGGAAGAACGTAAATTATACATTAAGCCTAAGTTATACAAAAGGCCAAACACCATGAAGTTTAGGGAATTAATGAACAGCCAACATCCACCAGATCTCTACAATTTGTGCAAATTTATTCGTATCATAAATCAAAGGTTAGATCCTCCAGGGTAACCTAGCACTTTAAAGTAAACACTTATTACAAATTATTGGATAATTATATATTATTATTAGTATCTTTTGTCATCGATCTACATTTAGATGTCCACTATATTTGAACTTTGTACCTTCCACATTTTAAAACAAATGTTGATTGTAAACTTTACACTGTATTTCTGTAATATTTTGTATTTCTGTATTATTACTTTTTTGTCTCTGTACCATAACTGGTTTTGGAGAATAAAGATATATATATAGATCACTTGAGCTGTTCACATGGTATTTTGCATTGGCACTTTGCACTTTGCATGTGTTTTCTTTTTCTTTGTGTGTCTAGTCAACTATTATACTTGTATGTCCAATTTGGGTCCAGACAGGGCTTTCTTCATTAATGTATTGTTCTGTTCTGTATTTGTCTTGATATGATGTTTTGTGGATCCATCAACGATAGAAAATATATAGAGTAACAAACAAAAAAAGTTCTTATACCACATTTATTATTTAATATTTCACTTGATATTAAATTCACCACTGAACTCGTTCCTTTACACAACATATTAATTCATGATTTTTACTCAATCTTTTTCACATCATCCTAGGATGTTTATATATTTTGTAGCTGCTCAAAACAAATTTTCATAATTTCTATAGACTTTGGACTCCTTAGTTGGAAGAATAAAGAAACACTATTTTGATGCTAGATATATCCACTTGCATTCCACATGTTTCAGTATTGTAAGAATTATATATGCACAGTCAGCATCTATTCATATCTTGAAATTGGAAATGCTGATGACTTTTTTATCAACTTTTAGCTTTATATGTCTCTTTGTCTGAAAGAAAAAAAAATTTATACTTTACTTGCTAATACACATATATTAAACATACAATGTAGGACACAATTCACATACAAATCCACATTTAAATTAATATTTTGCAAATAAATAATGTTTTAGAAATAAATATCAGCTTACAATAATGTATTTTTTATCAACAATAATGATCAATATATGTAATAGTCTTGCAATTTCACATGTCCTAAAGTTGCAGCAATTCCACTTTAATATTATCAATTAATCAATCAATCAGTTTATTGGATAAAGCTCATGAATTAACAATGCAATGTAATCAAAAAGACATATGCAAGACATAAGTATAAGATGTAAACAAGATGAAATAAAACATTTTTGTCCCAATATTTCAAGTTATAATATTATATTAATTAATTCATAATTTTTGGCCTAATATCTGTACATGTACATATTTCATATTATTTACATATATTATCAGGTGTATTACTTGGTTATCTTAGCAGTAATGAAAAGGATTTCATACCATAAAATGAGATTTTATTAACTGTACAGGACTGTATGTACATGTCATGCATGAGTACAAAATCAAAATGTATGACCACATCATATCTTAACCTTTTAAATTTTTAAAATGATCAAGTTTGGCACTACCAGCAAAAGACCTAAGACATGAGCTACAATGACCTAAAACATAATGTGTGTGCAAAAGCATTTCAAAAGTCAAGAAATAACACACATGTATAAAATCTGAGAAATTGGCACGAGTTTTCTTCTTTATTGTCAAAGTAATGGTAGGCTAGCAATACAATTTTATTCATCATATTTCTCATGAAAATAAAACAATATTACACAAAACTAATATATAACCTGTTTGTATTTTTCCGATATTCGTAGTGGTCCAAAGTGGCATGGCAAATAATCACGCTGTCAACACTGGGTCGGATTTCAGCAAGGACTAACGATTTTACGGCTACATCGTCCATGTCGTCAATAAAAGAATGTTAAAATTGTTTCCCCATAATAAAATTAATTCAGAGCTCCGCCAACAATCTCATCATCTTTAGAGTAGAGACGTTACAACTGACTTTTATTAAAAAAAACAGGTGCTTGTTGACATTTCAACGTCACTTACACAAAATGGACGACGTCATAACAACGTCCAAGCCCTTTTCCGATAATGATTTTCCAAATATGGTCATTGAAATACGCCCACAGTTTTTTACATATTTTATATTCTGTGAGATATAACAAATGTGTTCACTTGAAATGAAACAAAGGGTTCTTTTAGAATAAATATTAACTTTTGAATCGATGTAAGACCGAATAATGCAGATTGTGATGGAATAACACGGAAGAAAAATATCGCGTCGTCAGGGGCAACCAATACAGCTAATAAATATTCATCAGGATGGAAGAGTTATCTTTTCCTGGAAAAAATTCTCGGAACTACATTAACATACCCGCGTGGTACCACCTAACCATCTGGTTATTCCGATCGTTACGTATTCGCCGACACATCGAGAACAGGATACATCGTTATATTCTGTCGTTGATCAAGTATAGTGGTGTCTTTGGCTGTATCCCAACCGTCATCGGAACGTTTAAAGCATAGTATTATGATCTTTGTGCTCTCGCCCCTTACACAAATGACAAAAACAATCCTAAAACGAGAAATCAAAACAATTTTTTAAAACTAAGTACATAAATTTGATACTTTTTACAATATATGCAACTCTTGAATACCTTACATTTAAGAATAATTGTTTAACATTCTTCTTAGCTTTTTTAAAGTGTATGACAGTGGCTTTGAATTTTCAAAGGTAGCAAAACAATACTTTGTTTTCTTTACATACATGTACATTATCACATTCTTAAAAGCCCTTAAATTGTCAAATTTAATTTTTCATATTTCTTATGTTTTATGAAATGCAAGCAAATAAAAAAAGTTAAATTGCAATTGAATATCAGTTAACAAACTCAAACTACAAGCAGAGGTTTTGTTTCAAGCACTTTACTTATCTATACGAGCATTACACCAATTGTTTTGGAAACTAAACATGTTTCGTCATGATTATATGAACATGTCGTGGACAACATCAACTAAATTACTATAAACCTGGGCATTACACCAACCTTTTATGGACACCAATAATAGTCCCGATTATTTTGCCATATCCTGTAAAAATGCTAATCAAAGTTATAATAATAATAATAATAATAATAATCAATAATAATAATAATAATAATAATAATAATTATTAATAAATATTTTATTATAGTGTCACATATTTGATCTGACAACATAGACATATAATTATACAAAATTCACATGATCAAATACCCAGCCTTATAATAGGCTTACGAGACACATTAAAACTTAATACAGTACACATCTTCCATTATAAACAAAATATAACTACAACATTAAACAGATATTTGATTGAAGAAAAATTGAGACTTTGGCACTTAAGATGATTTATAATCAGAATAAATATTTATACATAAGTTGTGAGATCAACAATTTATCACAGGAAGAATATTTATAGATATGATTTCAAATATAAATAAATAAAATAAAATAAATAAAATAATGTGAATGTTTAAATATAAAATTAAGTTTAAACTAAAAAAAGAGTAAATAGAAATAAATAAATAATTAAATAAATATTCCCCCCAAAAATATACATTTATCTTTAAACGTTTTCTCAAAATATTGATATTCAGAATGAAATAATTAGCAACACACACAATTTACATGATCAGATACCCAGCCTTAGAGTAGGCTTACGAGACACATTAAAACTACATACGATACACATCTTCAATTATAAAAAATATATATACAACATTAAAACAGATATTTGATTGAAGAAAATTGAAACTTTGGCACTTAAGATGATTTATAATCAGAGGAAGTATTTATACATAGGTTGTGAGATCAACAATTTATCATAGAGAGAAATATTTCTAAATATAATTTCAACAATAAATAAATAAAATAATGTGAATGTTTAAATATAAAATTAGGTTTTATCTAAAAAAGATAAAATAGAAATAAATATTCCAAAAAGAATAAACATTTATCTTTAAAAGTTTTATCAAAAATATTAATGTTCAGAATACCGTAAAATAATTATCAACACATAAAATTAAAAAGTAAACCACTGAAACATTTCCTTCTCTGGTAAAAATTAAAAAGCGTATGTGACAGAGAGGATTGGATATGGCTACAATTCATAATGCTCTTAAATTGAGTGTCTAAATCAAGTAAATCGAAATTATTGACAAACAGTCTTGCTTCCAAGAACAAATCGTATCTTAGATTGTCATACAATGTGCAATTCATCAAAAAGTGTTTTTCGTTTTCCACTACATCGTCTGTATAGTAAAAACACGTTCTTCTAAAGTTATTTGCGGCCGTGCGTATCGTCCCGTCTCAAAAGCTAACGGTAGCGAACCACTGAGCTTTAATTCTGCGAACGGGTCGTGGTAATCGTAGTCTAGTGTATACCTCAGTCTCTATTTTAGTCTTATATTCTCTATAAGTACGCAACTTATTGCCGTTTCGATTATGCCTGTCATCATTTAGCTCGAGTATGAATTCATCATTGTCTAACGTTTCTAACCGTTCACGAATCGATCTCATCATTGTCTTAGTTGATACATTAATGTTATTGACCATGTCTGTAGCCTCGATCTTTCGGGCCATTTCTTTCACTTGGTGGAGCCATCCTTTCTTGTGATTTTCTGTCCATGACATAATTATCTTTGTAAGTCTAAAATAATCTATTCTCACAATTCGACACAGTAGGCGTATGCATGCGATTCTTTACTTTGTAAAACACAATGTCCATCCGAGACCTGCTCTCACTGCAACATTTGACGTGAAGTTACCGACGGATAAAACATTTTGGATGCTTTATTCTGTTCCCTAGATACCAGTTCCATACATAAGGACGGGTTTTCATTTGTGGAGTATAGCTTCGTGAACACTGCATAAGTCATTCCACCAGCACTGACGAATTTTCCATAAAGGGCACCTAATGCTCTACTTGCCGATTTCGCCAGTTCCTTGACGCCTTTATTCATAGTAAGATTCTCGTCAAACCACAATCCTATGTATCGATATGACGTTGAGTAATCTAGTATTTCGTCTGAACATTTAAATTCAAAATCAGAACGTTGCACTGACGGATTACGGAAGTGAACATTGTTAATTTTGGTTGGATTGATATGCAGTTTCCACTCTCTACACCATTCTGAAACAATATTTAGCATGTTCTAAAGATTATCCTCGTTCGGTGCTATCAGCGCAATGTCATCGGCGTACAGGGCCATGCTAATCATGTAATCATTCATTTGAACACCACAATTTAAATTGTTTATCCGAGTTGACGCCCGCTTGCTTAAGCTTGAACCACAGTAAGTTTCTCGGTACGGAATCAAACGCATATCAATGAAGCTTACGAACCGTTGATTGCTTTGATATTTTTCTATTTGAAATTATCGAATATAAATTGTAAATATGTTCTTCACAGCTCCGTGGTCTGAATCCGTTTTGATCTTTGCACAAAATATCGTTGTTTTCTGAAAGTTTTGTGAGTCGGGTATTTAAAACGCTACAATATATCTTACTTGGAACCGAGATAAGCGTAATTTCCCGGTAGTTGTTCGGTAGTCTATTGTCATTTGAGCCTGGTTTTAAAATGGGTTGAACTTTTCCTTCGGTCCATTGTGACGGAACTTTTCCTAATCTAAAGCACCCATTGCAGATAATGTACAAGAGTTCAATTGCGACTTCGTTCTTTTAAACCTCTGCCGGGATTTAATCATATCCTGTCGCTTTTCGGAGTTTCGAGTTTTCTACCGCTTAAATGATTTTTCACTATTTATTTCCTCTAAGTCGATATTTCGTTCGTTAACAATCTCATTATCTGGCGCTTCGAGGTTCTTATTGTTAGCGAAAAGTGTCTCAAAATCAGTTTTCCATTTATCTAGCACCGTGTCCTGATCATAAATTACATTACCATCTAAATCAAGAGCTTCCCAGGGAATCGGAGCTTTCCTGTCGATCACAATTCCTAATTTTCCAGTGTTTTTTTTTCTTCCAAAAATCACGTTTATTTGCTGAATTGAGCTTCTCGTGTAGTTCTTGTTCTTTTTAAGCTTGATGTTTTCGCTTGTATTTACGATTCAATTTATCGAACTGTTTCCTTATATAGACTGAATAGGCTATTGGCAACGAGACGGGTGTGCTATAGCAAGCAGGAACTGCTTACTTTTCCGGAGCACCTGAGTTCACTCTTGTTTCGACTGGAGTTCGCGTTGTTGATTAATATGCAGTTATTTTGTGTTTCCATGTTTTACATGTTGTCTGTTTTTGTCCCGTTCTTGTTGGTGTTTACTGGTTTTGTCTCTGCCCTTTCGGACTTTTGACATTCGGATACCCCATTGGTACCTCTGCTTCTTCCTTTCTGTGCAATAAAGTTGCTTAAGATGTTTTTTCATCTTCGACAGTTAGTTACATTTTAACCACTGTTTCTCGTACTCACAGGTTAAATTCCACTGATCTTGTAATGTCTATTTCAAATAAGGCTTATAGAGTGATTTAGCTTTTTTGTTGTTACTTGGTTTTCGCATCGGCGGGAGTTTTTCGTCCATTTCTTTCCTAATCTCACAATGAAAGTCGTCATACGCCTTTTGAACATCTTGTTTTACAGCTATTGAGTGTTCGATTGGCGCAATCGTATTTAAAAGTTGAAATCGAACGGTTTCGTCGATTAAAAAGTCATTAGGAATATTTCGAACATTATGCTTTGTTGTCAGTGTGTTTGGAGCAGTAATCGTATCATTGTCGTCGCCTTCACCATTTACCGGGCATTTAATGTCACATGACAGAAGCGAGTGGTCTGGTATACTGTTAGGATTACAATTAGTTCTCGTTATCATCTCGGATATTTTCGTAACTTTAAAATCTAAAATACAGTCCAAATGCTCATATGGTACGCATATATAGTCTACAACAGATCTACCTATACGTAAAATCGTTGATTCCTATACGTCCGTTAACTGTTAAATCTATCACTGAACGGGGTACAAGATCATCTACCCATTCCACATGGTCCGTACTTGAGCCACATCGGGCGTTGAAATCGCCGCAAATTATAAGAGGTCCTTTGTTTTGGTTTGTATAAACTTGATTGATCAGTTCCTCGAAAAAAGTTTCTTGATCATGCAGTCCACTTGATTCTGATGGCGGTAAATAACATATATAGCGATGGTTAGATTAAAGTCTTTACGCTGTTTATGTTTTAATGTACAAATTGTATCCCATAAAATTCCACCAACAGTTGTGTCTAAAATGTCTACATCGTAGATATTATATAAGTTGAACGTATAAAGATTCCCACACCACCTGAGCCTCGAACGGCATTTCTATGTAACTGTTTTCGGTTATTCCCTTTCCACTTATAACCTGGGAGATTAATTTCATCATTTCCTCTCAAAAACGTTTTGAAATCGCAAAAATGTCAGAGTCTGAGCTTTCAACCATTAGCTTCCTGAACGTCGAGTTTTCATTCTAATTTAATGCTAATACTTGGCAGGCCCATCCCGTCTCGAAACAGAGTTTTGACTTTGTTTGTTGTAATAGTGCTATCGGTCTCTTCTCGTGAATCGTATGCTAGATTTCTGATGATTAGATTGTTCTGGATATCGTTTGTACTACTTCCACTCTTTTCTTTTACCAGATTTTTATATTTCTTTTGTACATTGTCAATTGTGCATGTCATGTTCAATTTCTTTTGTCATTTTGCCCACTTCCTCTTTCACTTTAGTGTCTAATGCTTTGTCTATTTTCGCATATATTTTTTCTTCTATATTTGTTTCGATTTGACTCATTCTTTCGTTCAGCATTTTAAAGCTTACAGTAATGTTTGTTGCTAGATTTTGGATAGCGGAGAAGAGAAATCTTTCTGATTCTGCAAGTTGTGAGATTTGTCCACTCATAAAGTCATTCATATTATGTTATTAGTACAATGTATACACATCAAAACAACAAGACAATTAAAAGAATTTACAAAATATTATTCAACTAAAATTCCTTCACCGCTATGAATTAGAATTTTAAATATACAAAATATCAGTTCCATTGTTTATTAATAAATAAAAAAGCCAGTAATTAAACATGCCAACCAAGTCAATGTTATCTAAATTGTCATGTAATTGATTTGCCAGAACAAAATCTAAAAATCTATAAATCTAAAGAAAATCTTCGAATATTTTTTATAATTTTCATTGTAAAAATTGACCTTGTTAATCATGAATTAATAAAAATATTCGTTATCGGTTTCCGTCAAAAATTATTCTAAAAATAAAATCAGAAAGACTAAATTCCATAGAAGCACCTTATTTTACAACAAAACTTAAAAAAAACTTTTTTATATCTTTAGATTTGATTCATTTTGGCTGTGATCTGTTTCCATTATTGTAATGTGAACTATCTAACTCTCATAAAGTCTTTTCTCTTACTTTTATTCTTTCATATTTTTTTCTAATGAACCTTTCCATGTTTTCAAATTCTAATTGAGAACTTTTGCGAACTTTTGTTTCTGTTTTCATTTCTAATTATATGCGTAAGAGAGCAACAAAGATCAAACTAATGCTTACCTGGTTACTTGGCACCACAAATAAATATGTGGCATAACGACTGTAAAGTTCCAATATCTTATTATTTACATATGTACATGGTAAACTTTCTCTAGCTTACTAATTCCACTAACTGATCTACTTAAATATATCTTATTCCAATCTTCCTGATTTCATTATCACAAGTCAAACTTCAGAACAGGTTATACATATCCTTGTGCCAAAATCTCCAGTTTATAAATACTGGTCACTTAGGTCCAAGGCACAAAACATACATGTTAAAAATATCTTAATAAAATTTCAACCATAATGTCACAGGTGATCATCTCAGTACATCAATCAGTCCAGCAGAAATCAAAGCAAGAACTAACCATTTCGTCTAACAAGATTTTGATTTTTTCTACCTGTGGTTGATAACGAAGAAATAATGTTTTTAGAGATCGTATGAGACGTATTTTCTTATAACCTTAGTCTATGGTTACGGAGAAAGCGGTGTCGGATAAAAAAATCTGAAAAATGTGTACAAGCCCTGGCATATCGAATGAGTTGTGAAATATAGTCACCGTATGCAGGTGACGCTGGAATGTTACTTTCCTGGTAAGGAAAATTAATAATTTTAAAATTAAAATCGTCTCTTTTATTATAATTTTTTGTACTGATCACTAGCGATTAGCCACGACTATAGCTACGATAGCCTTTCGGTTAGCCAGCAGATGGTTCTTCCGGCAATTCACCAAAAGCCTGTAAAATTGAAATATCAATACACGCTTGCAATATAGTTTCTTTTCCAGATAAGATTTTTTCGTTGCTTTACTCGCAATTATGTTATAAACTTATCTAGTGTTCAAATTTTGTATGTAAGACGCCTATCTGATACAATAGTATTAAATGATTTAAAAAGAAGACAAAAGCGGATTGATATTGTGTTTTTAGAGTGTTCGCCGATCTCATTAGTGATGTGATATTCACTTATTTGCATCTCATTAAGTATCAAACTGGATGGCAATAAACAGTGCAATAAGCAAACATCAATGAACAGGATAATTTACCCAAAGTTCAAATCCTCATAAATTTTTTATTTGATTATATAAAATGGTTCTGTAAACGGTTCTTTGAAGAAGACTTTATTCATATTTACGATATTATGATAGTTGATTTTGAAAATAAGGCCTATAATAAATTTTCTGTTAAATTATTTCTGAACCAAGAAATTTTTCATTGAAAAGTTTTAATCCTAAATTTCGATCTTTAGAAAGAAGCAAATGTGTACCAAAGGGGTAATCAGTATCATAAAACCGTAAAGGTAAAGACAAAGACAAAACCGGCAGACAAAAATCATCACAACAAAACAAACCACATAACAACATAAAACACAAACACACATAACAACAAAACCGCATTCAGCAACGCGAACTCAAGTCGAAACGAAAGAGTAAGCAGTTCCTGCTTGCTATAGCACACCCGTCACGTTGCCAAAGATCGATTAAGTGTTGGTCTAATCCGGAATGGATGACATTACAAAACTCTATGTCAAACCAACATCTGTGCTCATCTGAGAGATAGAAATCCCGTATTTGTATACATGCACATGATGTCGTCCGTAAAATTTCTTGAGTGATGACAACAACCTAGGAGCAACGTACCCCTGTGTTAACAATTTGCTTGTCAGCCGTGTGGCTCTATAATGGAAGTCGTTGTACTCCCCACATGCTCTGGAATAGCGAATCAATTGTGATACGTAAACTCCATATGCTGGAACGACGGAATGTTGCTACACAGAAAGGGAAAGTTAACTATTGGAAAGTTGAAATCATCACGTTTGTCATAAAGCTTTGTACAAAGCCTTCCTTGTGTGTCAATTTCGAGAAATAGATCCAGATATGAAGCGGACCTCCTAGAATCTGTAGTGTCCTTTATCTCAAGTTCCTTCGGATATATGAGATGTAAATAGTCACCAAATCGAGGATTGTTTAGTGAAAGGACATCATCAATATAACGAAATGTGAGATTGAAGGATAAAGCAAGTTTGCGGTTCTTTTTGTCTAGAAGTGATTGTAAGAAGTCCGCTTCATATGAATGAAGAAACAAATCGGCAAGCAATGGTGCACAATTTGTGCCCATTGGGATACCTATTGTTTGCTGAAAAACACGTCCACCAAACTGTCCAAATATGTTGTCGATTAGAAAGTTGAGCAGTTTTATTATTTGATCTTCTGTAAATTTGTTTTTCTTGCTACACTCTTGGATGACAAAGTAAGTCTTTTTATAACCGACTACCAAATACTTGTACCTGTATTTTCCGTTCTTTTTGATAAAGCTACGTTTAATCAGCTGTGCCAAACGAGATTTTAGTTGTGAATGTGGAATTGAAGTATATAATGTAGAGAAATCAAACGTTTTAATGCTATTACATGATGAAAATGACTTAGAATGGAGATTTTCCATCAGTTCTTTAGAATTTTTGAGAATCCACATTTGATTGACGCCATTTCAAGAGTAACAACAATCGAAATACTTTTGAATGCTTGATTTTGTTGCCGTCAATATTGATGTTAACAAAACTGAAAGAGGCTTAGTTGTACATTTGGATGACCCAGCAATAAATCGTTGCTTGTATGGAGTTTTATGTAACTTTGGAATCCAATACAAGGATGGAACGTCATCGTTCTTTTTGTCAACAGAAATGCCAAAGGAAGAAATGACAGAATTATGATTGTTGATTATTTCCTCCTTTGACAGTGTAGTTGCTGTATATGTGGTACTTTTGCTAGTACAACCAACCCCTAATTCAGCCGTTAAACAATCAATATAGTGTCTTTTGCATAC
Organism: Arcuatula senhousia; assembly: GCA_963971305.1. Lineage (NCBI taxonomy): Eukaryota > Metazoa > Mollusca > Bivalvia > Mytilida > Mytilidae > Arcuatula > Arcuatula senhousia. The sequence goes on from OZ020309.1 coordinate 53,034,642, forward strand.
GAAAATGATGTTGTTAGGCGCTTTATCAGCAGGTACGACAACATATTTGTCATGTAAGGTGGACAATGTCTTCACAACATCAGGGTTGTTGAAAATAGATGTTGCCTTGGTGCTCATCGAGCCTTTCAAAGAGTTAATCCTTTTCAAAACCAACGACCTCACAGACTTTACCCACTCAGAAAGAACGTCGCTTTCCTTTTCATGTTCTTTTTTGGTCCATTTTCTGGCATAGTCTTCAACTGAATCCATAATTATTTTGAAATTATGGTTCCAGTTGATTGCTCTAGGCTCACGATATTTTGGTCCTTTGGCCAAAACATCGCGGAGATGGTCATTTTCGAGTATGTTGAGGTCCCCGGAAATGACGTGGCCAAAGGGACTATATTTAAATGGGGATTTGTCACAAGAACAGTCTGGTGGTTTTGCTTTGAGTTCGTTGATTTGGTAATCCCGCAAAACTTGTTTGTAGTTAAATACCTTAGGTGCAATGGTGGAAGTATAGGAATAAGAAATGACGGGAACACTTGTGTCTTTGAAATAAGAAGGGATATGTTTTGTAACAGATTTATGGTGTAAAATGTTTCCTAAATTTATGGCAACCAAACCTTTGTTAAAAAATGGAAGAGAAATGAAAGAGCGATTGTCCTTGTTGTTTTCGTGTGGAACACCGACTGGTTTGAATAATCGGTTGTATCCAATGTCAAGAACAATGGCTGTAAGACGGTACAGGTTGGATTTAAAATCAGTCACTGGATTTTTGAGACATTCTTTGTATAGTTTGTGAAGTTTGGAAAGAGGAATAGAATACAATTTAGTGCGAATGTGATGAATCCCGAGAGGTTGTTGGATAGACGAAAGCAGTCCATTGATAGACACGTCATGTACCTTCGGTGAATTGTACTTCCGATGTCCATGACTGCGTTTGCGCCTATCCTGCTGTTCAAAAAGATTCATCACATTCACATCATTGCATCTTGGACTTGATAAGTTCCATAAACTGCCAATGTTGTCGTTGCAACCATATGGTAAAGCGGTGCCTAACCTTCTAATCAAGAATTCTTCTCGTTGTTTTCGAAATGGCGTACTTAAAGTGGGATTGTTGGTGGTATGGTATATTTTTTCAAGAATGCGGACTTTCATGGACAAGATTGAATGGTCCGGTTGATTAAAATGTTGGTAAATGAAAGGGAATTTGTCGGTGTTAATGCCGGATCTGTGGCCACTTATACGGGCATTTAATCTGCCTTAAGTCTCCCCAACATATATCAATCCGCATAAAGTGCATTCTAGTGCGTAAATAACGTTTGAAGATGTACAATTAAATTATCCCAACTGTTGATGTTGTACGTACGGTTTGTTAAATTGCTCTTAATTTGTGGATCAGTGATTAAAAAAGTTTTACAGTTTTTTATTCCACATTTTTTGATTGTGCAATGACTTTCGATGTTTTCAAAGTCTAAAACGTCTTCCAAAAGTACAGAGCATTGTCGTATGTTGTTGAATGAATCTGAGTTTTTATATTGGAATTCTGGACTTTCAGACTGTATGTGTGATATTGTTGTAGAAACGGGGATAGTTTGGACACCTGTCTTACAAAATTAGAACCACTGAATATATTTATTTTCAAGATGCACTACAAAAATGACCTTCTTTCTGAAAGTTGTAGAACCAAAACGATTTTTTGAATTACCTTGAAAAACAAAAAAAGTCATGGCAATTTAAAGACGTTTTTTAAAAAAAGATTTATTGAATTTTTGCTCACCAAAAAAAATCAACAGATAAGCACTGACGTTTCGGGCGAACATTCCCATTGTGATTGCGCGCCTTGCAATATTTCGTTAGTGTGACCTCTGGTATTGCTAAACAGATTTCGATGAAATTTTGGATTGTTTGTCATTTTAAATTGATAAATTCTACAGGAGCTACAGGACAGATTTTGCTTGTTGTACTCATCTCAGATGTATTTATAATAATACTATTTTGGGTTAAACAAAGCCTACATGAATAATGAGACTATTGTCAAAGTAAATTTTTAACTATTGTAATGTGTAGCAATCTTTTTATGTTCTTTCCCATAGAATGAGAGAAATCGGATGCTTTTTAAATTGCTTAGCTTTATACATCAACAAAATTCATAATAATTTTTACAACCTTTTCTCATGGATTATTCCTCATTTAATTTGAAAATGTGTTTGGTTAGCCTACAGAATTAAATGCTGCTTGCTCATCTGAAAAAAGTTGAAAAAAGTTGTAATTAACTATACAGAGGAACTTGTCTGTTGGTCTGCATAATAAAATCTACCAAATATATAAATATGCTGTACAGGAGGTATCAGTTCAGTTGAAACCATGGGTCAACACAAAAAAAGTATTAGAAACACAGGTGTTTTTCATTTTGCCTAATGGGATAATTGGCATACTGTATATGCGTATATACACACCGCAAATTTTTGCGATCGTATAATGTTATGGGGATGTCGTCGTCTGTGGACATTTGGTTTCCGTGCAATAACCTAACAAAATATTGACGGATTGTAATTAAATGTTGATTTAATGTTTGTAACCACTAAAGGAAGATTGGTGTTGTATTTGGGCGTTTTGGCCCCCACTATTTAAGTAATAAATGTCACAAAGGGATAAAACAGGTGTATTGACAAAACTGTTGTATAATGTTTATTATATTCATTATATTTTTAAAATTCTTTTTTGGCTCATCTCACCAAAGTGAGGGGGCTTACCCGCGGCCTCGGCATTGGTGTCGACGTCCGCACCCACTTACAGAATAATGGTAAAGATCCATATACGCTTACTGACAAAAGCCACACCAATGATATTGGTATGGTAGGTACACCTAGTGATGTGCTTAGGATGCTGGCTGTGACCAATATTTTCTGTTCTGTATGGTTCAAGTCCATTCCCGCTTACTGACAAGTGCCAGATCAATGATATTGGTATGGTAGGTGCACCTAGTGATGCTAAGCACAATGCATGGTTCGGATGCTAGCTATATTTTCCACCTGGATGACCAGTAACAGAAGAAAGGTTAGTCTACATCCGCTAACTGACAAATACCACATCATCTAAAGTGGTATGGTAAGGTGCACCTAGAGATGCTAAGCAAGATGCATGCTTCAGATGCTAGATGAGATAGAAGAAAATGAGATGTGGAATAAGTGTACGCGACACAACCTACAATATAAACGTAAATTTAAAACGTCCACAATTATGGAAAACAGCCAGCAGCCTTCAATGTGACCAGTGGTCGCTGCTCGCTGTTTTTCAATTGGCCCCTGGACTTCTTTTTGCATACCGATTGAGCACTTAAATTTGATTTTGAAAAGTTAAAGTGGGTCCCCACTTAGTGACGATAATGTGCAACAACGTGAGCTTCCATGGCTTCATAATCGATAGATTACCTATGTCCCCATTAAATTCTGTCAAATAAATATGTCAATGGTTTCATTAAAGGGTGTCAAAAAGGGGACTCCCGCCTTAAATCAACTTTTTTATTTGAGTTCCTATTTGCAAAACATTTTTTCATTAGACCTATTGTCTTAAAAAAAATTACAGAAATTTGATATGGTCAGGCGGGGAGTGTAAATGTTAATTTTCATTCGAAGAGATGCTTTTGAACACAAGTTCTTATTCCGTCCATTTTGTCTTAAGTGTTGGGTAGATTTTTTCGGATACGAAGTGTTTCCGACTAGTGAGCATTTCAAGGTATCAAATCACAACCGGAAGTGGTTATTCAAGTCAACAAGATTTCATTAAAATCTCAATTTCCATCACTTCTGCTTTCAGAAAAAAATGATTTAAAGGTACCCTGATAGTCTTCTTAGTCATTTCACCTTTTTACAGGTTACGAATAGACCAGCATTGTGATTTTGGATTTTCGCATTTTCATCTTTGAATGTCCGATGCTTAAAATTAAGGTCAATTCAAGTTCATTTATCACTGTCACGTATCGGCGTCCCCGTTTTACTACGTTTTAAAACGTCACGTTAACTAGGTATATGCTACGTTTTACAATGTTTCCTCACGTTTTACTACGTTTTACTAGGTATTACCAGATTTAACATCAGTCGTTTCATGAGGTTTTACTACGTTTTGCTAAATGTGTAGTACGTTTCGTCAGGTATTACTAGGCTTTGTCACGTTTTTCAAGGTATCATTACGTTTTAGTACGTATTGATGCGGTTTTGCTTGGTATGTACTACGTTTTACTACGTTATTCCACGTGCCACTACGCTGTGAAGAATTATCTGCGAAAACCGCGTAATTTTCTCAAAATAAAAATAACAATTTTCACCAGGAAGCGGTAGTGATTGCTTTGAGGAGAAAAGTAAGTTGTGATTTCATTCATATTTTAGTGCATTTATATTATATCTTCTCTCCAAAGTTTAATGATCACTAATGGTATAGTATATTACCATTGTCCGGACGTTCATCTGTCTGTGAAATACAATTTTGTCTCATTTTTAGCCGGGGTAATCGCTAGCGATTAGCCACGGCTATAGCTACGATAGCCTTTCGTAAGATGTCAAATGGTTTTTCCGGCGGTTCACCAAAAACCTATTAATTAACATATCAATACACGCTTGCAATATAGCTCTTTTCCAGATCTGTTTTTTTTTTCGTCGTCGCTTTACTCTCAATTATATTATAAAACTAATTTATTTAGTTTTCAAATTTTGTACAAGTACATGTATGTAAGACGCCTATCCGATGCGATAGCATAAAATGATTAATATAGAATACAAAAGCGGATTGATATTTTGTTTATAGGGAGTGTTCGTCGATCTCATTAGTGATGTCATATTCACTAATTTGCATCTCACTAAGTGTCAAACTGGATGGCAATACACAGTGCAATAAACAACCATTGATGGACAGGATAATTTACCCAAAGTTTAAATCCTCATAACTTTTTTTTTTTGATCAGATAAAATGGTTCTGTAAACTGTTCTTTGAATAAGAATTTATTCATATTTACCATAATTGATTTTGAAAGTAAGGACTAAATATAAATTTTCTGTAATGTCGTTTCTGGACCAAGTAATTTTTCGTTGAAAATTTTTAATCAACCAAATTTTCTATCTTTAGAACCACTGAATATATATTTATTTTCAAGATGCAAAACACAAACGATCTTTTTCTGAAAATTGTAGGACCAAAAAACGCTTGAATGTTTTAGAGTTTGTTGAGGCAAATAGTTTTACACAAGAAATTAAGTTATAGTGGGCCAGCCAATTGTTATAAAGCTTTAATATGATGATTAAATCCACTTGAGGAAGAACAGTGTTGTATTTGGGGTTTGTGGCCAGTAGGGGCTCAAAGTGGTTTATTGACAAAACGGCTGTAGAACTTTTAATATTCATTTAATTTTGAAAATTCTTTTTTATTGAATTCCTCATTATATTCTGTCAACTTAATATGTCAATAGTTTTCATATAATTATATTGCACCGTTACATTGCTACAGGGGACCAAAGACAGGCCACGCCTATAAAATCAACTTTTTAAAATTTTGGTTCGATTCTCAATTTTTTTTTCATTGAAATCCTTGTGAAAATTCCTTTTACAAGAAGTAGCTTTTCATTTTTATTTTTTGCTACACATGAACAATTTGAAATGTGTAGATTACCCCGGCTACCACTACTTTCAGTACTTTGATTTCAACTGCTTTTAAAATATAATAGATATGATATTTTGCATATACTGTAGTACCAAATGATGCATAATAATTTTAGGTTCCTAGCTAAACTGGTTTTACACATGTTAGGCATAGATGCAATATTCCTATCACTGTTATCTAACTATAGGTCGTAGAGGATTTATATTTCGCCTACATATCATATGGTATAGAACGGTGCATATTTATTTTATACTCCTATGTCATCTACTTTCTGTTTACCGAATACTATAGTTTTGAACAGAAGCGGGATATCACTAGTGCGCATAAGCTTACAACATACTTGATACAATTTTTAAAAATTAAACAGCTTAAAGACTTTCACGAAAAGTACTATTTCAGTCTTTTCCTCATCCCCTTTAATATGGGACGCAGTCCCTCATATGTAGAAATTTCCAATAGTTAATGGTTTGTATTTTTTTCCGAACCGGATGTACCGAGTGCGCGCAAGCGCGCTCAGCAAGAATTTCTATGGGGCCAGAAAATCAATGTTTTTTTTTCAGAATTTTTTTTTAAATTGACAGATTTAAGACCCATAGTTAAATTTCTTTCTAAAATAAACAGGTAAATACGGATGGAAAGTCAAATCTAACATCTCTCCATATATTTTTCAAGGAAAGTCTCGCTGTACTAGAGATGAAATTATCTCGCCAAGTTCTCGCGAGAATAGTGTTGTCAACAAGTGCGCTGTCAATCATCGTGATCTGTCGAAATGTTTACAAGTAATCAACGTGTAAAGTTGAAGAATTAAAATTAACAATGATGCTTAACAAAACTGAATTGTAAAAAAGATTTTCCTACCTGATAATCATGGAGATAAGACTATCATGATTCGTGTGCAAGTGTCCAGTGTTAAATTAAAATTCCTGATTGCAACAAGTCGTCATTTTCTGCCAGGTTTTTTATGTCTTCAGTCAATACTTCGAATAAGATATATTGGCATAAAGAAAATATTCCAAAGCCTGGCAGACAAAATTGTCACTTTGTTTACTGTCTGCTAGAGCGCGAAATACTCTGACCAGGAAATGACGTCACGGAAAACGTAGACAAAAGGGGTTGTTCGTCCCCGTCGAACGTTATCCCAAATTATTCCGACCCTTTTCAGAATGTTATAAAATTTATAATTTGCACAAATAATTCGATACTTGATTATTTAGTCATTGTTCCATGGTATTTTCTGACAATTATTTTCTAAAGCTGCGTCCCATTTTAGGTTGCACCTATTATCATATTAAGAGAAAGGAATCGGAACAATACTGGTATGGTAGGTGCACCTAGTGATGCTTAGCACAAAGCATGCTTCGGATGCTGGATGAAGTGACTTATATTTTCCACATGGATCAACTCTTACAGAATAATGGTTAAAGTCCATTCGCAATTACTGACATGTGCCACATCAACTATATTGGTATGGTAGGTGCACCTGCATGTGTTGTGATGCTTAGCACAATTTATGCTTCAGAAGCTGGCTGTGAAATACATTTTCCGCATGAATGACAATTTATAGAAAAATGGTTTTTAAGTCCATTCCTGCTTACTGACGTGCCACATCAACTATATAGTTATGGTAGGTGCAACTAAAGATGCTTAACACAATGCATGCTTACGATGCTGACGGTGACCCATATATTCCGCATGAATGACAATTTATAGAATAATGGTTTTTAAGTCCATTCCTGCTTACTGACATGTGCCAAATCAACTATATAGTTATGGAAGGTGCAACTAAAGATGCTTAGCACAATGCATGCTTACGATGCTGACTGTGACCCATATTTTCTGCATGAATTACCACTTATAGAAGAATGGATAAAGTCCATTTCTTCTTACTGACAAGTGCCATAGCAATTATATCGATATGGTAGGTGCACCTAGTGATGCTTTAGTGATTGCTGAAAAAAATAAATGGTGAGAGATGGGGCATTATGTCGTTTGGACATATTCTTGTTTACTGTTGGCTTTATGTATTTATTTCATTCTTTCATGTTTTATTGCCTGTCTTTTAACTTAGTTTTACCTCAAATTTTATCTATAATTTGTAATTGGTTTTTGTTTAAAGGATGGCTGAGAAATCACTGACAATACCAAAATCAAATGGCAATCAACCAATATGTTTTGGCTTAATGTTAATGTCACGGTAGCCAGGCAAATACCGTGCGATGTAAATTTGGCCCAAAGGTAGAACTAACGTTAACACAATTCACGAATGTGCTATAGCAAGCAGGACTTCTTACTCTTCCGGAGCACCTGAGTTCACTCTTGTTTCAACGCGAGTTCGAGTTGTTGATTGATATTCAGTATTTTGTGTTTCCATGTTTTACATGTTGTCTGTCACTTTGTCCTGTTCTTGTTTGTGTTTACTGGTTTTGTCTCTGCCCTTTCGGACTTTTGACATTCGGATACCCCATTGGTACCTCTCATCTACATGTATTACAGCTATATGTGCATCTATGTCATGTATGTCAAAACTACAAATAAAAAATAACACTCATAAGTACATGTTTAAATCACAACTCAATAAGAAATTATCAAAATCAATCATAAAAAAATTCAAAACATACAAGAAATATCAAATATTTTACAAAAGATCTTTGCGAAAAAAAAAAACATACTTGGAGCCTCACGTTTAATTCAGTGCGTAAATTCGTATCACGTGATCGATGTACAATTCTATTTATATCGAACATAAAAAATCAAGAAATAAACATTAAAAACGAAGGTTCGCACCATAAAGTGTAAAATAGCAGTTTAAAAACATACATGTGTTTGTGTTCAGTCGATCGAATAAAGGTTATTTATAGTTCATATGATATATATGAACTTGTTTATCAAATACAAGTGTGGACTCTAATGCATATTGCCTAGCAAGCCGCTATGGACACAAAAAGCAAAGGTCTGCTTTAGTAACATAAAAAATACTTTATTATTTCTAGGTCCTGCTAAGGTTTATTGTTGAATTCTATATGTAGCCTTTGCTGTACACATACTATAAAATCGATCTAAAATTAAGCCATGTCGATGAATCTAAGCCATGTAAGTGTTTATCCTAAACATTATTTGTTTTTAGATCCAGTATAAGCATTGTACTATCTCCTATTTAGTTTAAAATAACTGCATCTAAGTTTGGTTATGTTAGTAGAGGAAATAAGAAACTATTGCAGATAGAGAAAAGTTGTTGTTTGCTTAAACCTACAGCTCATCGAGCTGTACAAAAGTCTCCATTGGATCATTCAAAGATGTTACAGTCTGTTGTTCATATATACTTATAAATCAGCTTAATGTTAAAGTTTAAAAAGGTTTCAATCTTCAAATTATTCTGAGAACAAAAGCTACCAACAGGATTCTGGGAATACCGAAGAAGAAAATCAAACATATATTTTGCGCCTAGAAATTTTTATAATTTTCGTTTTGTAATATTATTATTTTCAACATTTAGTTGCATCCCAAGCATGCGGAGATGTAAAAAAAATGTACATTGTTATTTTGACTTTTTTCTAAGTGTGACCAAAAAGGAAACTGGACTCATCCTCTTTTGTATTTTTAGTCTTGGGCCAATGCAAGACGCAAGCAGCGACTTATGGTCATGCTGAAGACTGTTGGCTGTTTTCCATTGTGATTTTTAAAATTCACGTTTCTTTATGTTGGTTGTGTGGCGTACAATTATTCCACATCTAACTATTGTCTACTTTAATGGTTATCATTTGTCAGATCAGCCTATGATTTTGAAGTATATAATATTATATGCAATAAGTTTAAACCCAATTGTAGATCTCTTTATGAAAATTTGCAATGTACATGTATGCCTTTAAAATTTTTACGTCTAATAGCAATAAATTATATTATAACTCAAACAGGGCCAGATCCAGAAATTTTTAAAAGGGGTTGGTCCACATAAATTCCGCTGTGGACGAAGGACGGAAAGGGGGTGGTTCTAGACAAATTTTGGAGAAAACCTACACGATACTTGCGAAATTTTTGTCGGAATGGAGGAAAATTCCAACCTCGGACCCCCCCCCCCGGATCCGCCGCTGCTCAAATATTTTTGATTGTCACCTATTCAAAAATTGTCCCTCCCTTTATGATAGAGACTAAAGCAAACTTATACACGAACGTTGCAATCCATGTTCCGCACACAGGGGCTTGGATCCTGGTCATTTATATTGACTTTTAAGTCGCCCCCCCTACTCTTTAATCCCAGCCCCTGTGGTTCCTTTGGTTATTTTCTGACATGTTTGTAGTTGTGGCGACATTGGTCTCTGTGTGGTGAATCGACAAAATTTTCAAGCAATGATAACATTTTCGAACAACCAATAACTTGTGACAAATATAAATTTATTTTTCCGGATCCCGCAATAGCTTTGTGAGAAATAGATAAAATTATTTATCCTTATTAAAATGACCTAGATCAAGACAGACGAATGACCCAATGTGGCTATTTTGTCATTTTCAAAAAATCAATAAAATGCTTGAATTGTGTGTGTCTGATTGACCTATTTTTGCATAAGCATTATTTCTGTCTGTGATAATAAAGTTTATTCAATGAATTAACATTTTGCAGTCAAAAATTTATAAGAAAGTACGCTTAAACATGTGCACAATCTGATAAAGTGACTACGCCATGTACGCTACATGATCTAGTTGAATCGCATTGTTGCTTTAAAACACCGCCACATAAAAGCATGAAAAACGAAGATGCTGTGTACAATTTTTTTGCAAGATTTAACTTATTTTTGGTGTCCGAATAGTATTTTTGTCCTTTAAACTTTATTCAATTAAGTAAATTTTCGCAATCCAAAATCAAATACCCATTACGCTAAAGCTATGCAAGATATGCTACACTGACTAAAATATAATCCGAAGCGGAACACATAATCTACTGGTCGCGGCCATATTGTCTTGATGGAAATCCGAAGATTGAGAATCCTAATATAGCCCCCGAGTGAAAAGTGAAAGTATGTACATTGCAAAGAGCTTTTGTAAATATAGAAACGACGGAAACAAACGACCTAATTTCAGTATCGCTGCATTTTTATTTATAATAGGTAGTAACAATTTCTTTGCACTTTAAATCGCACGAAATGTTTTCCGATAAGCATTGAGTTAGTTACATGTGCAGTTGTAACGTTAGAACAATAGAATGTCGCTGTGGATGTGTTTGTCATCACTTCTAGGGTGTATACAGATTTGAGATACAGATCGTCTAAACAATAAAATTGTATTTCTACACACAACATCGGTTTTAGTTTACATGTAATTGATAAAGTCGGTTATGTAAGCCCCTCCTTAATCGAAACGTCTTGAAATTTATATATATGTTTTGCCACTTATTCAGTTTCTTCAAAACTTGGACAATTAGCAGCATCGAAATATCACAGTTGAAAGATATTTTTATTTACCTCCCACCATCCCCTCCAAACGCCTTCAGAAGAGTTATGAAATGGGAAACACAACAGTCTTTTTCAATACTTTATTGATTTTAAATATACAAACAAAATCATTTGTATCGACCTTTATGAAATTTTTCACTTAATTTCATTCTTCCCCAAGCATTTCGGGGAAAGTTTCCGAATGTTTGCAACGTTCAAAATTTTCCAGCGCCAGTGATAGACCCCCTGCGAAAAGTATAACGCAGTAAAGGGCTATCCCCCTAGACACACAGTGTCTTACTTTTCCAGTGAAGAACCCTCGCTTCACTTTCCCTTCTGGCGTGTTTGTTGAGCAGGTAGTTTCATCGCTCTATACAAACTGCAAAAGAATAAGCATGGAAGTCAGAGACTGCTTGCTCAGCAGGAAACCCAAAAATTTGTTAAGGGGGTTATATGAGCTCCTATAATCTCCTTAATTCTGCTGAGTGTTTCCCAAGGGCCAAAAAAATTGTTGACTGAGGTTGATAACTAATTTGGGTTTTGAAGTGTAAATAAATGTGTTTTACTTAATACTTATACTTTACTTGCCTTTTTGTGAGAAAGTTTGCGGAAACTGTATAGTGGCTAAAATATTAGAGTCCGTTTTCCCAATACTTGCAATCCTCATCTGTCATGTGTCGGACTTCTAAATCCATCTTAAGCAACCTACTGGATGTGTAGGAAATGTAACCAAAAATAAAATAACTTTCACTTAAATTATAATTTTATTATTGTTTTCATGTGACTGAATCATTATGTCGCCTGCAACATGTTGCAGAAGCGACATATAGGGGTTACTTTGGCACTATCCGTCGTCTTGCGTCGTCGTCCTGCGGCGTCACAAAATTTTCCGTCGCAGTTTTCCAGGCAACTACATGCCACAGCCTCTTGATATTTGGTATGTAGCTTCATGGCATAGTACTATAAGGTGTAAAGCGATTTTATGCCCGAAAAATAACTACTTCCTGTTTGACAAATACTTAATGTTTTATATATAATTGACATAATTGCCAAATTTTCGTCGCAGTTTTCCAGGCAACTACATGGCACAGCCTCTTGATAATTGGTATGAAGCTTTATGGCATAGTACTTTAAGGTGTAAAGCAAGTTTATGCCCGAAAAGTAACTACTTCCTGTTTGACAAATACTTACTGTTTTATATATAATGGACATAGATGCCAAAGTTCCGTCACAGTTTTCCAGGTAACTACATGCCACAGCCTCTTGATATTTGGTATGTAGCTTCATAGCATAGTACTATAAGGTGTAAGGCGATTTATTGCCAGAAAATTAACTACTTCCTGTTTGGCGAACAAATATAGATACGCAGGCGACATATGCCTTCCGGGGAAGGCTCCATCTAGTGTGTATTAAAACATGTCAATAAATAATAAACTAGAATTCCGTTGTTAGTTAACACATTTTCAGGTAACAATAACGAGCGGTAACAATAAGAAAATTTCTTATTGCTACTTTAATAAAAACAGGTCCGCATCCGTGGTCCGGTTAATATTTTACTTTGACTTCAAGCGTCATGTAACAATAATTAGGCAAGCGCCAGCGAAGCCTTATGGAGTCTACAGAGTAGTGATGATTTTCGCGTTTTTTTTCTGTCTAGACGGAGTGATTTTCCTGCATCCAGTCTGGAATGAAATGCTTTATTTTCTATATTACTTTTCAATATTTGTTAACATGATATACACTTCTATAAATCTCAATTTTTATTGGCATTTTATATGACCGGCACAAGTTTTATTTATTCCTTTGCATCTTACATGACGAACTTTTTAGTTAAAGGCGATAGAATATACATTATGTATTCATCTATTACTTGATTGGTTCGTATAAATATTTCTCTCATTTGATTGGTCAATGCATGGATTCAGATTCTAGCTTCACCATTCATAAAATCAGTACAAAATACACATCATTGGGACGAGTGCATTTTAATCGATGGGGTGTTTCAATCGATATACCTGTCTTGTGTGTGCAATTGTGTTCATTAACTTTTAATTTGAGGGCATCTGCATAACGATCCTTTCTTCGCTCACCAAAATTAATAATTCGCAAACATTTTGAACAATATACTTTAACAGACAATAAATCTATTTTAGTTCTTATATATTTCGCTTGCCTTTAAACGCTTTAGCGCTTTGATTTTTTTCTTGTTGTTACTTTTCCAGGTAAATCCAGGTTATCGTAGCCACTTTGTTTAAATTATCGTGTCGAAACACAAATATGTACCAAAACTATTTTTACGTGAATTCACCTTACTAGGGTTGGAAGCTGACCTGTCAATAGAAGATTCATCTGTCAATTCGTTTAGCCAGTTAGATAATCAATTTAGTATCCTTGTATGTAATATTAGCTGATTCGTGCCGAAATTTCTACATTTGTATATCTAATGTACTCCTATACTCTAGACGGTTAGGTTAATAGATATGTATACCCCATCTGAGACATCATCCCGTAAAGAAGAATCCTCGCAATCTCTCTTCTAACAAAGAATTTTTTGCTAAATTACGGGTGCATCTTAATACATTTTAACTGAGTTTGAGAATTTTAGTTTTATATAAAAATCAAAGATGACTGAGAGAAAAACAAGAGGCTCCCAGGAGCCTGAATCGCTCACCTGGTCTTGATGTCAACCCTATAAAGAACTTTGTATAGCTAAATAAGCTGAACATTTAAGCAAGCAACAGTTTTTCTCTTTCAGCAATAGTTGCCATTCTGTAGGCCAAAAACGTGCAAAATGTTATTTAAAGGGCCATCTGAACACTTTGACTCTATAGAGACTTTTGTTAAGAGCTTAATGATTAAGGGGCTGTAATCCCTATAAGGGGTCATCTGATAACTTCAACCCTATGGAAACTTTTGTAGAGCTAAATGGCTGAATATTTAAGCAAGCAACAGCTTTTCTCTATCTGCTATAGGCCAAAAATACCATTTTTTGGCCTTTAAGGGGCTGTAACCCCTATAAGGGGTCATCTGAGAACTTTGACCCTATGACAACATTTGTAGAGCTAAATGAGCTGAACATTTAAGCAAGCAACAGCTTTTCCCTATCTGCAATAGTTTTCATTCTATAGGCCAAAAACACTATTTTCCGCCTTTAAGGGGCTGTAACCCCTATAAGGGGTCATGTGACAACTTCGACCCTATGACGACTTTTGTAGAGCTAAATGAGCTGAACATTTAGGCAAGCAACAGCTTTTATCTACTCAATAATTTTCATTCTATAGGCCAAAAACATGAAAAAACGCTATTTTTCACCTTTAAGGGGCTGTAAACCCTATAAGGGGTCATTTGACAACTTCGACCCTATGGAGACTTTTGAAGAGCTAAATGAGCTGAACATTTAAGCAAGCAACAGCTTTTCTCTATCTGCAATACTTTTCATTCTATTAGCCAAAAACATGAAAAAACGCTATTTTTCACCTTTAAGGGGCTGTAACCCCTATAAGGGATCATCTGACAACTTCGACCCAATGGAGACTTTCGTAGAACTTTTGATGCTGAAGCAGTAGGGTGGCATCAGATTTCATCTATCTCTTATACTTTTTGATTTGCAAGCCAAAAACAGTAGTCTGACCCCCCTGGTCTATTTTTAGCCACAGCGGCCATGTTTTTTGATGAATCAATAATCGAAACACATCTTTTGTACAGGACATCCTAAGGATCAATCATACTAAGTTTCATTAAATTCTGTTCAGTAGTTTCAGAGAAGAAGATTTTTGAAAAATTGTTAACAGAGGACAGACGACAGACGACGGACGACAGACGACAGACGACGACGGACGCCAAGTGATTGCAATAGCTCACATGGACCTTCGGTCCAGGTGAGCTAAAAAACTCATTAAATACTCGTTTTGATTGTTTCATGAACAACATATTCGACTATTTCCCCTACATTTATTTTTATTCGGTTCTTGTTTAGCCGACGCAGACATTTCCGTAAGGACTAAACCATTAATTCGGGGATAGTCGCAGTTCCCGGGATAGCTGAATGTAGGCTGCGACTTTTCCCGATTTCGAAGATAGTCGCAGTTCGGGGATAGTAATATAACATGCGTTCAACTTTATATTTGGTGAGGCAATAAATTGATTTATACCACTATGTCATAAAATGTAACGAGATACCCTGCATTAATCATGCTTTATCAGTAGATAAGGCTAAATTCCCGAAAGACCCCCCTCATTAATTATCATAAACTTTCATTTAGCACCCTCTACAGTCCCGTGGTATAAATCAGTTATCCCCCATCGGGCATCCGCCCTCAGGGGAATAACTAACACAAACACCCTTAAGATGCTTCAAAGTGATTTTTATATGAACTCACCAGATGTGATTTTGAAGGTGTTTCAAATCTTATGGATTAGACAATACTAAACAAGCACATGAAACATTTCATTTGATCAGTGTACGTAGGCTCCTTGTATAAATATTCAAAGATTTAAAATTGATGCAGCTGTTAGATCAATTGATTTATTTGAAGGTGCTTACCGCTGGTAACTTTAAATGTGTCGGAATTATTTTCACAAACACGCACAAACAAATACAGAAATACTACAAAAGCAAAACCCTTAACTCATGGCAAAATTGTTGGAATAAAATCGGAAAAATAAACAATTTGTCAAATGTGAACCATTTGTACGTATAAAATCAATTATTTTCAAAGAACTTACGTTTAAAATGTTGCCGGAGGTGAATAAAAAATAAAGTAATCAATGAAATCATTAACAAACCGCTTTGGGCTTACAAAATCGCAAAATATTGTTATAAAATTTTCCACCATGGCGAATAAATAGAAGAAATGATAATCGGAAATGGACAAAATTTTCGATTTTTATTATTATTTTTTCATGTGAAATTATGCTCAGCGTTGGAGCTACATAACATTTCACTGAAATCGATGTCGCGTTAAACAATTTAGCATTTTTGTACCGGTCTGTGTTCTTTTTTTCTATTTTGTATATTGTTACTGTTTGTTTTATTTGTAAATCAAAGTCGGGTTATTGCCGAAATGCTGTATATCAAAAAACGACATTTCCAATTTTAAACATCTAAAATACACATGTCGTAATGTTCTGGGGTATTAGAGAAAAAAAGGGGGTTCATATATGAAATCCATGCTCCAAGTGTCTCTGCAAAATTGTTATATTCTTGTGTAGGACCTTTTGTATCAAACAGTAATTAGAAATAAGCATGTCTCGGTCTTGACAATGACAAACGGCAGTCGGTGTCAAGTGCGTTGATTCTAAATCCCCCCCTTTAATTTAATTTTCAAAGTAGTAAAACGTTCAAGCTGTGAAACATTTCAACATGAATTTTCTTCTGCTTAAAAGAAATTTACGATGCCGATACAAGTGTACTTGACGGCACATATAATTCTTGGATTTAAAGATGATTGCTGGTCAAGTTTTGAGATTTCTGTCAGATGTTCGGAATCCTCTGGATTTTACCATTAAAATAAGGATAATATTTTTGCCCAGCTACCCCCTAATTTCTTTTCATAATAAGGTTCCTTGGGTCATTAAGAGCTAATTGACCAAGTTTTAAAAGATTCTTGTTGTTTCTTACACTATAACAAGTCTAATGCTTAACCTATGGAAAAGTCAGAAAAAGCTTTTTCCCGCCAAATTTTGAACGCTTAATATCTCTAAAACGAGTCCAGCAACCCATGAATTTTTTAAGCTTATCTTGTACCTTCACCAATGGTCTTTCAATCAAATATAAAAAAGTATATACCTTGTCATTTTCAAACTGACCAGCGAACATCCTTAAAAGAATTTGCATTGTATTATATATATATAGTCAAATTGTCATTTGCGGTTGGGGTGTTGGTATTGTGGTGCCGATTTTAAAATCGATTTTTTAAGAAACGGAATATTTGTTGTGCTACAAATATTTTTCTTTTTGGATATAGTTCTTATTTCGCCGGGCTTATCAATAATATTGTATAACTTTCATTTTTCGATTTACGTTGTTCTATAAGATGCATACATATAAAGTATAACTTAATACACGTAGTTCATTGCACGCCAAATGGTATCAATGATTGGAAAATTTTGTTACCGTGCCGGCATAAAACCGTCGCACTGGGCGTGACATGTATATACGGCAAAGACGTCATTTTTACTCAATGTGACAAAGTTACCGTTGCCAAATACATGTATTTTGTATTTTCAAAGCGTTGCGATGTATGAATGATATGCCCGATGATATGTTTGGAGTTTCATCAAACTGAGTTTGTGTACATCTGTTCATATTTAAAAATCTGTTTATATTAAGTATTTCAACTTTTAATGTAAACCAGTAAGGCTAAATTATCAGCAAAATGGTCAGACATAAATTTTGTTTCAGAAATTCAAAACGTTTTTTGTGACGAAACAGTTTAAACAGAGGCGGGTCGAGAATTCTGAAAAGAGGAGGCCCACTGACTTGCCTAAGAGGGGGCCGCTTTGGTCACGCTTCAATGATTTCCTATATATTCAACCAAATTTTTCCGCCAAAAGGCCCCCCCCCCTCCTTGATCCGCCAATGTTAAATACCGGTAGAAAAACACACTATTCGACAGTTTCATTAACTTTTTCCCGTAAATATTTCATTCATTGTTTATTTATTATTTATTTTATATACTATTATAAATTTTTATATTTATATAAATCCATTTTTTTATTCTTTATTTTTATTATTAGTATTATTCTATTATTATTATTATTATTTGGTGGGGGCGGGTAAAAATATGTAAAATTAAAAAATTAAAAATACATTTTAAAATTTAGCGATTCCTCCGTTTAAACTTTTGTTTTAACAAAATATTCACCCAGGCTTCCCATGGTTTAATTCTACCTCAGGCACATTTTTTGACTCATCTAAAACAAATTTCAAATTTTGTATTTATTTGGCATTTTTATGGCCCGCTTCGATACTGTTTAAACTATTATTCCTAGATTGCTGATATTTGGAAACAAGCTTGTTATGGAATGGTGTATTGTGGAATACGTTTTTGGATTTATCGGACATTTAATTCCTGTTTATCGAAGACTTTAATTTTTTCCGTCACACAAAATTAATTCTGCCCAGCTTTTCATTTGCATATAACAGGTTGGGTGTAATAGCTCATTTGCGCTATATAGCTCATTTGATGGTATTTAGTATCAAATGGACTATTTTTTTCATGAAGTAAAACAAATAATTTTAGATTTTCAATTTTTTGTTTGATTGTCGCATAAATGTATATATTGCTGATCATTTTTTGTAAAGAAACTTAGTAGTTATTTCAAATGGTTTTTTCTTGGCCATAGTCATGGAAATTTGCAAATTTTCGTAGTATCAATCAGGAAAACCATAAATATTTCAGGCCATCCTCTTTTACAAAAAATGTTGCTCATAACATGGACATATGCGACAATGGAACAAAAAATTCAAATCTAAAAAAAAGTTTTTTACTTCATGAAAATTATAGTCCATTTGATACTAAATACCATCAAATGAGCTATTATAGCGCAAATGAGCTATTACACCCAACCTGTATAACTTGGCTTGGCAACTACCGTATTATTCATAGGCGGCTGGTATTTGGAAACAAGCTTGTTTGATATGGATATGATGTATTGTGGGATACTTTTTTGATCCATCTGACTTCTTGATTAATTGCAGTTGGAGTCGACATATGTGTTGTAGTGTCATGTTCATTTACTCCATATCCTTTCATCAATTATTCTACTTCCTGTTAACCGAAAACTAAAATAAAAAAACTGTCGCTCATTTCATTCACTTACATGAAAACTCAGCAACTCCTAGCTTGCTGATATTTGTTAACAAGCTTGGTATTGACATGATGTATTGATACATTTTTGGATCCATCGAACATTTACTTCCTGTTTGTTGTACGCATTGCATACTAGTAGTAGTTGTGAAAGCGGGAATATAACTTGTGAGCATTGGGTCACAGATATCTTGTTTCTTTTGTTTCATTGTTCTTTATATATTTCTTTTTGGTTACAGCGGAAATGATGAGACAAACCTTGCGTCAGTCGAAGCAAATGTTTGTTGCAAATTTCATTCATTGTATGAACCATCTACTTCAGATATTTTAACTGATACACCACCGAACAAACATGAGGCAAAAACGGAAGTTTTAACATATACAAGTTTATATGACCACAGCAAAAGTCTTTTAATCTGTGTAATGGGTTTCAAAACAAGTGTGCAAATCGGTAAGGTCCCCCTTCCTTTTAATTTCATCTAGAAAAATGGGTATCATTTATTTTTTTATCTACGAGCCCAACGCAGTTTGGGGGGGGGGGATAGAGCGTTTGGTTTGTTCGTTCATACGTTCGTTCGTTCGTTCGTTCGTTCATACGTCCGTACGTTCGTTCGTATGTATGTACGTAATGGTATTTGTTTTGTCAATAACTTGGGAAATAAACATCATAGAGGGATGGTATTTGGTTAGTTGGTACATCTTTGATGGTAGTCAGAATCAGTGCCATATTAAGTGACATTGACCGATATTTCCACATGAATGACTCCGGTTAAAGTTTTGGTTAAGGTCAATATCCCAGCAACTGCAAGTGAAAGAGCGATGATATTGGGTCAGTGGGTACATTTTGGACAGTACTAGTAACAAACATCCGTACAAAAATTGGGTCACCTTGACCTACATTTTCCGCATGAACGACTCGGGGTTTAAGTTTTGGTTTAGGTCCAAATCTCAGCAACTTCAAGTGGTAGAGAAATGATGTTGGGTCAGTGTAAACATCTCGGAAAGTAACAAACATCCGTAAAATAGGTCACCTTGACCTACATTTTTCAGATGAATGATTCAGGTTAAAGTTTTGGTTAAGGCGCATATCTCGGCAATTCCAATAAGAGGAATGATATTTGGAAAGTGGGTATATCTTGGATAGTAAATGACATTTGTTCTACTTACATTTTAATGTAACGGGCGAGGGGATCAGCTGTCGCGTGCGACTGCTCCATTTCTTTATTAGAATTATACTATTCATTGTCTGATATATAGTTGTAAGTAAGAATATATCCAAAGACATGTCGACCCTATTCGCCCCGCATCATCGCACCATGTCCCTTATTCTGCGATCTTCATGCACTCGTATTATAATTTTTTTTCTCAGGAGTATACTATTTTGGTTTTTCATTTCATCATAAATTTGTCTCTATATATACTAGTATGCAAATATAAATAAAGTTTCATGATAATTTATTATTACACATGCTCTATGGAAAATAACTTTAACCTAACTTGCTGTAGTGTACGAACGGACGGACACGAACACAAAATTCCGCACTCCGTTACAATAAACAATGGAGAATTTAGACAGTCAGGAGGTTGAGATAAAATACAACTATAGTTGGAATTCATAGGAAACCTTTCAAAAGGTTTAAATGTGGACATGTAAGACATTGGAATAAATAGATCTACATGTAACTCGAAACTGACATGAGTTGTCGCCATTTTTAACCGAAAATGTGTAATTTGGGTCCAGTTGCTTGCAAATGAAATCTCGTTGAGATCTTGTTTGGTATTTTATGTGACAATCCGTGTGTTTATGCGCTTTTCGACCTTCATGTATTTACAGAAGAGCAATTCATCCAAAATAAACCATACTGGAAGTCCATACTTATTATCTAAAATCGCCCCTAATTTTTCAGTTGGTTATCATTTATTATGAACACAAATTTAAATTATCAAATCAAAAGAGGGCGTAAATAAAACCATCAATTAGCTGAAGCTGACCATGTAAATGCATATTTGAGGTATATATTAAAAATAAACTTAATTTTCTTTCTAAAAGAAAGTTGAAATTTCTTTGAGTGTCAAAAAACCCTGATGACGTACACACCAAAGCAATGAAATTAGAATTATCCGTTAAAATTCAAAATTCTCTGATGTTATTGGCCGATCTTGGGTCAAAATTGGGTTATTGCTTGACTTTTTTTTCACTCAATTGAAATACCAATTCGCTCAAATGAAATGCACCGTCGCTCGACATATAT
Organism: Arcuatula senhousia; assembly: GCA_963971305.1. Lineage (NCBI taxonomy): Eukaryota > Metazoa > Mollusca > Bivalvia > Mytilida > Mytilidae > Arcuatula > Arcuatula senhousia. The sequence continues at coordinate 53,055,762 of OZ020309.1, forward strand.
TGTTTTAAAATCTTTGCTTTTCATGTTCGTATCGAGTGCAAGTTTGGTATTTTCAATCTCTCCGGCATCAATACTTAGATTGTTAACAAACACACCAAAGCAATGAAATTCTCCGTTTAAATTTCAAAACTGTCAAAATGGTAAGGTTCTTACTACCCCAGACATAGGGGACAGGCCATTTAACTTGAAAGAAATTAACCAATAATTTTTTTTTTTGAAGGCATCGCGACAGAATTTTTTCTCTCTCATTATTTGCATTATTTTATGTAGCTGAAATCCTTCTTCAGAATATTTTTTTTATTTCTTACCCTCTCCTGCCAAAATATTTTTCTATCAAAAATAATTCCCAAAATATTTTTTTGGGGAAAAAACAATTTTTAATAGTCCAAGTGGGGCATACATTCTTATTGGGTTTGCATTGATTTTAATGATTGGTATTGTCAATCTTTTGGATAAATCGCATCTAATGAATCTTTGATAGATGAATAAAGGTAATAGCAAAATTTCCAAACTTGTAGGATCAATCTCATTGTCCAGGAGAAAGACGAAACAAGGTAAAAATACCATAGAAATTGAAGATTGCAATGGTCCTGACTTGGTACATGAATTTTGAAAAGGGGGTCCGCCTAATGTCTATTAAAGAGGGTTCAAGGCCATTTTTGCCTAAATATTACAAAACTTCAAAGGATAGGGTGTGTTTCGACCCCCCCCCCCCGGAACATCCTGTCTCTGGATCTGCCACAGCAGAAACTTTAATGTATTTTAAATGTTCCTGATTAAAACTTTTGACATAAAATTATGATTTGAATTGAATCTATATTTGAACGTGTAAAATATGGAAACAAAACATTGGATGCTTTACAAAAAGCCGATCGACGAAAGATTGCTTTGGTAAGATTTTTACTTGTAGGTAATCAAATGATGAATCTTCGAGGGCGGACAATATGATTTGTTTTTGTACTGCACATCATTACCCCGCACCCTATTTAACAGATGGGGTCGGAGATGTTAACGACTGATCAAGTTTTGATCAAAAAGTTGAAAAAGTCCAATGTTCTGGGAAAACTCCGAAATTACAAAAAGTATAAACCGAAAACAAAATATTTGTTTGGGCCCTCCCCCTTTTTTCTTCCTTGTATAATACATTGATTCAAGTTTGAAAAATAATTGACATTAGAACGTAACAGGTAAACGGCTTTATGTCAACATTACTCACGATACGGCTCTTGTCCGATTATCTCTAATAAACCGTTCTAACGGATAATGAAATCATACAAATGAATTAATAAATCGTACAAACTAATCAATAAACTGTTCAAACGATTTAATTAACCGTTCTTACGGATGAATAAATCGTACAAACGAAATGATTTTTTTTTCGTTTTGTTGTTTGGCACGAATAAGCCGTCGAAGAATAAAGTTACAATTGAATTTGTAAGTCATTTTGTTGGAAATGACGCAAGCATCGATTTGCAATCATACCTCTTTTTAAGGATATTTTTACTTTGGACATGACGGACATTCGAAAAACATGGCCTCTTGTGTTCTTATTTTTTTTTTACTACGGAACAATGGGTGAAACCTGATAAAAAAAATATTCGAGGTTGTTTTCACAAAGAGTGACAGAGATCCGAAAAATAGAAAAGGGATAAATATTTGGTTGTTCAATAGATGCCCGTATTTTTTGTAACGGTTGACATAGCTAATTTGGTCGTATTTCGCATGTTCAAAGCCTATATAATTCATTAAAAGAAAAGATGAAGCCTTAAACGGTACATCAAATTTTAAACATTTTAAGTAAAATATCTGATCTATGCACTATAACTTATTTTTTTATTTATTATTTAAAAACGTATAATATCAAGTTTGTAGCGACATCGTGCGTAGAGTCTAGTCTGATACACATATACATGATATAAGCAGTTGTGGTCTGCAATTTCATTAGCATCAGTACAGATCAAATCAACCAACAACAATCTTTATTCTCATCACCAAATACATAGGTACAGAGAAGAAACACATATACAATATTTGCAAAACAGAGAATACATACACAAACTCAAGACATACAAAAATGCAAACTGTATGGTTTAGCCAGGAGTTCCTACTCTTTTATAAATTATTTTCATAAAGGAGTAGAGCCACGAAGGCCCCAAAATGGCCCCAAAATTCTACTTTGATATATCTGCTTGTAGTTGCTGTATTAATGTTCATTAGTCTTTATATTTCACGAATTGCAATATTTTCTGCTTCAATTATTTATCAATAAAGAGAGCATTGAGGTAAAAATTAGACTATTTAGTTAAAAAATAACAATTTATGACAGTTTTCCTTGATTTTCATGTATAAATCGATGAATATGAAATTGGCCACACCTGTCGACCAAAATTATTTTGTGATAGAAATGTGTATTATGATATTACAAATTCATTATCAAAAAATTACGACGGTCGGTACTAATTTTGACGAAATATGCAGTGAAACCAGTGAAAATGTGTAAAAAATGAGGAATTTTCAAATTTATGACCTGTTTAAAGTCTCAATGCTAAACCTGTGGTGTAAATATTTTGCTAAATCTTACAAATATGAAAAGTTTGTTCATTCCTTAACATATTTTAGTTAAATTTTTGACAAGTTGTAGTAGTTGAAAAAATAGTGAAAATACCGGGCCGATTTAGGGCCTTCGTGGCTCTACTCCTTTGCATTCGCAGTTTTACATCTAGTGATAAGGGATGGCGACCCAATTCTCCGTAAACTATACAATTAGGAGTACTTGTTTTTAGATTTAGCAGTAATTTACAGAATTTTAAGTTTACCTTGTCTATCTCATAGTAGTTACTTAAGCCCCATATTTCCGCTCCATATATTAGAATAGGTTTGACAACTTTATCGAATACATCAAGTTGACAGGCGATTGAAAGGTTATGATGCTTCCCCTGTTTTAATTAAGATTTCGTAGATATGAATCCAAGAACATTTTATCTTTATGTTCCTGAAGGCAAAGTCCACTGACTTTTATATTTTATTCTGATTTGTCATCACCATTGATATTTGGTATGCAGTTGCATTAATACAGATCAATTTTATTAGTAAATGCCAGTACTACAGTCATTTTTTTCATTGGAAATTTTATTTTGTTTTATATTGTGTGTCCAGTTGCAACAAGTGAGACAAATCGGTGTGGTAACAGTTAACTGTGTTACTATGTACTTTATATATATACTCTATTGCAACCGCCTGTCCCAAACCAGGTTGAAGTTCATTTACCATGAACGAAGTTTAGAGTCATCATGAAACTTCATGAAACTTTGAACACATACACATCAGGGTACTTACAAACAAAAATCAAATTTTTTTACCTATTTCTTCAACTTCATGGTTAAATGATCACGTAAAAGCTAGAACAGACTTTAAACTTCATTTTTGCAAAGTTAGTAAAGCCTTAGAAAATCTCAATATGATTGAAGTTTTTTATTGACTCCTTATAGGAGTTATAATCCTTTAAATGTGTATATAAATGTTTATGCCTTATAGCTTGCAGAATGCAGAAAATAATAAAAAGCTTTGATGGCTAAGGCAGGAACCATTTTCTTATGGTTGGGGGATTTTTTTTCGAAAAATATTTACTCTAAATTTTATTGAAAAAAACTATCTTTAATGGACATGAAAGAAAAAAAGTTCACAAAGCCCCCCCACCCAAAAAAAATAAAAATAAAAAACCAATAACGTTTGCAAATTAGATCCAGAAAACAGAGGAAGAAGAATTTTGAAGACAATTACCATATTTGGAAAACTGCATATAGATGTTAGAACATGATTTACAAATCTTGTAGACTATTTAGTATCTATAAACATGATAAATACTAATAAAAAAAAACGATGGAAAATGTGGAAAGGACAGCTAGCTAGAGAAATGCATAAATCAAAATAATTCAATGCTTTTGAACTAAGGATCAGACCCATAGTAGCTGGCAGCTAAAGAGTAAGCTCATAGAAAAAGAAAACAAGAACAAAATAGAAGTCCAATTATCTTCCCTGATTATTGATGGAGATGATGATGATGATGATGATGATGATGATGATGATGATGATGATGATGATGATGCTGCTGCTGCTGCTGCTGCTGCTGCTGCTGCTGATGATGATGATGATGATGATGACGATGATGATGATGATGATGATAGATTGGCCATGATGTAATTTTCAGACGACTTTTCAATCCCGATGTAGGCAACTGCCGAAACGTTATTTTTCTTCCTCCATTATAAATAAATATATAGATAATAAATTTGGTTTGATATTCATATTACAAATTAATACCGGAAACGAATGTCAAATGAATATCAAACATGTGGGAAATTTGGTTTGATATTCATTCGATATTCACAAAAAACTAGATCTAAAAACGAATTTAAAATGAATATAAACGTAAATAAACTTTGGTTTGATATTCATTCGATATTCATTTGATATTCATATAACAAACCTAGACCGGAAACGAATGTCAAATGAAGATAGAACAGGAAAAAATCTTTGGTTTTATATTTACTTGATATTCACAATACAAATTAACACCAGAAACGAATGTCAAATGAATATCAAACAGAAGGAAACTTTGGTTTGATAATCATTAGATATTCACAAAATAAAACTAGACCTAAAACGAACGTCAAATGAATATCGAATAACAAATAATCTTTGGTTTGATATTCATTCGATATTCATTCCATATTCACATAACATACCTAGACCCGAAACGAATCTCAAATGAATATAGAATGGATTTTATCTTTGGTTTGATATTCATTTGATATTCATATTACAAATTTACACCGGAAACAAATGTCAAATGAATATCAAACAGTCATTTGATATTCACAAAACAAAACGACCTAAAACGAACGTCAAATGAATATCGAATGACAACAAAATTTTGGTTTGAAATTCATTCGATATTCATTCTATATTCAAATAACATACCTATACCCGAAACGAATCTTAAATGAATATAGAATGGATTTTATCTTTGGTTTGATATGCATTAGATATTCACATTACAAATTTACACCGGAAACGAATGTCGAATGAATCTCAAACAGGAGGAAACTTTGGTTTGATTTTCATTTGATATTCACAAAACAAAATTAGATCAAACAGTCATTTGATATTCACAAAACAAAACTAGACCTAAAACGGACGTCAAATGAATATCGAATGACAACAAAATTTTGGTTTAAAATTCATTCGATATTCATTCCATATTCACATAACATACCTTGACCCGAAACGAATCTCAAATGAATATAGAATGGTATAAATCTTTGGTTTGATTTTCATTTGATATTCACATTACAAATTTACACCGGAAACGAATGTCAAATGAATATCAAGCAGAAGGAAACTCTGGTTTGATATTCATTTGATATTCACAAAACAAAACTAGACCAAAAACGGACGTCAAATAAATATCGAATGACAAATAAACTTTGGTTTGATATTCATTCGATATTTATTCCATATTCATATCATACCTAGACCCGAAACGAATCTCAAATGAATATAGAATGGATTTCATCTTTGGTTTGATATGCATTAGATATTCACATTACAAATTTTCACCGGAAAAGAATGTCAAATGAATATCAAACAGGAGGAAACTTTGGTTGGATATTCATTTGATATTCACAAAACAAAACTAGACCAAAAACGGACGTCAAATAAATATCGAATGACAAATAAACTTTGGTTTGATATTCATTCGATATTCATTCCATATTCATATCATACCTAGACCCGAAACGAATCTCAAATGAATATAGAATGGATTTCATCTTTGGTTTGATATGCATTAGATATTCACATTACAAATTTACACCGGAAACGAATGTCAAATGAATATCAAACAGAAGGAAACTCTGGTTTGATATTCATTTGATATTCACAAAACAAAACTAGACCGAAAACAGACGTCAAATAAATATCGAATGACAAATAAACTTTGGTTTGATATTCATGCGATATTCATTCCATATTCATATCAAACCTAGACCCGAAACGAATCTCAAATGAATATAGAATGGATTTCATCTTTGGTTTGATATGCATTAGATATTCACATTACAAATTTTCACCGGAAAAGAATGTCAAATGAATATCAAACAGGAGGAAACTTTGGTTGGATATTCATTTGATATTCACAAAACAAAACTAGACCTAAAACGAACGTCAAATGAATATCGTATCACTAAATTTTGGTTTGAAATTCATTCGATATTCATTCCATATTCACATAACATACCTAGACCCGAAACGAATCTCAAATGTTATAGAATGGATTTTATCTTTGGTTTGATATTCATTAGATATTCACATTACAAATTTACACCGGAAAAGAATGTCGAATGAATATCAAACAAGAGGAAACTTTGGTTGGATATTCATTTGATATTCACAAAACAAAATTAGACCTAAAACGAACGCCAAATGAATATTGAATAACAAATAATCTTTGGTTTGATATAAATTCGATATTCATTCCATATTCACATAACATACCTTGACCAGAAACGAATCTCAAATGAATATAGAATGGAATTAATCTTTGGTTTGATAGTAATTTGATATTCACATTACACATTTTCACCGGAAACGAATGTCAAATGAATATCAAACAGAAGGAAACTTTGGTTTGATATTCATTTGATATTCACAAAGCAAAACTAAAAAATTACCGCTTGATATTCATTTTGATATTCATCATATGTTTATACTAAGAAAAAACGATAAATGATTTTTTTGAATACCAAACTGAATATCAAACGGTAAATTTTACCGTTTGATATTTAGTTTGATATTCAAAAAAAAATTGAATGTCGAATATCGAACATCAAATATCAGTCTCACTTTACTTAGGTTGTAATCATTACAAGGTAAGGGATGAACTGTGGTACAGAAATATGGAACGGAAATGATCATACTAAAATATGTTGTTCACCTTTAAAATCATTTCTATTATGGTGTCAAAATCAAACGAGATACATACTTATAGTCCATCAGCCAACTCTGAAAAAAGACGTCATATTTAAAAGTTGAGTGGATACCCCAGTAGACCGAATTTTTATGGTACAAAAATAAGTATTACATCTAAGCTTCATAATTCCAAATGTTATACTTGTATAAAATATGCGGAAAATAGCGTAAAGTCTTTTTTCTGGACCCTCTTGTGAGCAATTGAAAAGTAGTCATTCATTTATTTTCAATAAATTGAATATGGGGTTGAAAACTTCAATTACTGATTTATAAATCTATAATATGCATAGGGATTGTTGACTTAGAAAAAGAACTTGCATCATAACAATGTCTAAAAAAGATATTTTTTAGAATTAAAATTGCTAATTATTAAGTTCAAAATTTCCATATTTTTACAATTTTCTAATGTATTCCTATGACTTCGCACGTATCACAGGTAGACTTTACTCAACAAGATTTGCCTTATTACAATGGTCAACGATTAAAAATATTAAAACCATCAGGATTTAATAAAAACAGCGTTTTACAAAAAAAATCCATTTTTAATGTCCATGTGCGGTTTGTAATGGTTTGACCGATATGGTTTTATTGTTAGAATAATTAAATGTGAAGGTCACTTTTTCTATTGTTAGAATCAATATTTTTATGATTTTAAGTCATTGCAATGGTATTTTTTAAAAAAAACCAATATCAAAGAAGTTATAATACAGAAAAGGTGGATTTTTACATTATTTAAAACAAAGTTATAACCAATTAATCACGTTTTCTTGTTGTTGGCCTGTTAGACTTTACTTTAGGTCAGGTGCGTTTGACTTTATTTAAACTTATATGAAATATTTACATTACTTTTTACTTTTAATTTATCTATCTTTTATTGCAGGCGACAATTTATATCAAGCTGTCGCTTAAAACAATGTAATGGTGTCATTTTGTATTTTTTTTCCCAATTCTATTGTTATTATATCAAAGAATGGATGAGGGGGTTGGTGTTTTCCTAAAATAATATTAGAATCTGAATTCTGATGAAAAATATTTTAGTAACAGAGGTTAAAAATATTTTGAAGAAGGATTTCTGCCATTTAAAATAATGCTAATAATGAAAACAAAAATTTGTCTGGAGACACCTTTATGACAAAAATAATCTGATCGGAACAACACCCCCTCTTTTCGTGGTAATAGTCGGTCTCATAAAAAGAGTACCAGATCATTGATGATTGATTTTTACAATACTGCATTCCATTTTAAAGATTTAACAGCAATGTCATCTATAAACATTCCCAAAGACTCCGCAACATACACAGACGAACAATTTTGATTTTTCGGACGATTGCTGTTGTTAAGAATCAAAAGTACACAAACGTTCCCCAGGCAATACTGGTACTGGTCAGGTGTATTTAAATAAAAAGAAATAGGCGCTGAAGCCTTTTCCATTGCAAAGGGCACGTGGATCTTCATATACCTGCATATGCTCTTAACCTTGAAGTGTCTGTTCCCACAGAAAGTTCGTTTCCGTTTGCTCAGATACTTTGTCCCGAACGATGTCAGAATTTTGTATTTTTGTCTATAAAGTATTCTGTTAACAGGAAGTCGTTGAGTAATTCCTTAACTCTATTAAGAAATATAGAGTTAAGTTACAAAAAAATTGAGACAGAATACTTCATAACTTTGCAGACCGACGTTCGATCAATCAAAAGGTGAGTCTATGTATGTCGCTTTTGTCTAATGTTACTGGCGATACACAAAGAATACTAGTAGTTCGACACAAGCATTTTCATGATTTTAGGTCTAAAGAAACTTATATCATTAGTGTACCAAAACCACACAATAAGTAAGCTTACAGTATTCACATTTTAACACAAAATCATGAAAAGTAGTTTTCTTTGAATTTTTTAGAAATTTTGAATGAAGTATAAGACGGGACATATTGTACTCGTGGAGAACTAGAATAGCTATCTTTATTCTCACGTTCCGTTATACTAGTATTGATAATGTCCTTTCACTGAACAATTCTCGATTTGGTGACTTTCTCCATCTCCCATATCCTCAGGAACCTGAGATAAGGTACACAACGCAACGGATTCTAAGAAGTCTGCTTCATATTTAGATCCACATCTCGTAATTGACTCTCAAGGAAGTCTTCAACAAAGCTCAACGACAAACGTGATGACTTCAAATTTCAAATCGTCAACTTTCCCTTTTTTGTGTAGCAACATTCCGTCCGCTCCGGCTTATGAAGTCTTCGTATCACAGTTGATTCGTTACTCCAAGGCTTGCAGCATTTACATCAATTTCCTTGGCAGAGCGTCACGTTTGACACACAAATGGCTAACACAGGATTATGTTACTCTACGGTTACTGTCTTCACTCAAGAAAATGTACGATAGACACCGTGCACTCGTAGACAATCTCAAATGAGTGCAGATGTTGGTTTGTCTTTGAAATTTATTTTGTCTTCCTTTACCGGATTTGACACACTGAATTAGAAATTGGCAACACGACGAGTGTGCTATAGAAGGCAAAAACCGCTTACTCTTCGGAGCACCTGAGTTCACTCTTGTTACGACTTGAGTTCGCGTTGTTGATTTCCGTTCGGTTGATTTTGTGTTTTGTGTTTCTTCGTGCTGGTTTTGTTCATGTTTACCGGTTTTGTCGTTGCCCTTTCGGACTTTTGACACTCAAATGCCCTATTTGTGCTTCTTTGCTTCTTTCAATTCATTCGTCAGTTAGCACAATTTCTAACTTTAATGGTTTGGTGATTTCGACTTTGTTATGTTAACTTCTTTCTTGGAAAAAAATACCAAACTCTACGACATTGCTCATCAGCAGCATAAAAAGGTTCACAATAATAAGGCTCAAAATATATTCTTAGCAAGAAAAATAGTTACGATTGTAATAAGAAAATAAAGAGATGTGGAATAAGTGTACGCGACACAGCCCACAATTGAACGGCAATTTAGAAAAAACCACAATGGATAACCGCCAGCAGCCTTCAACGAGGCCATTTGGCACTGCTCGCGGTTTTGTTGTTTTAGAAGTACGCTTATTGCTTTGAATTTCATTAAAATCTAGATTCTTTAGAAGACGGTTCAGGAAACAAATGCCAACAATGGATAAGCTAAATATGGATCTTTAAAGTATTAACAAATATACTAGTAGTAATTTCAAAAGGCAAACCAATCATAAAAAGCGTCAAATAAATTGGGAAAAAAATCCATATAGAAACTTTATTAATTGGCTGGCATTTTTCCTCGATAACAGTTACTTTGTATCCCTTTTGTAACTAAGTACAACAAACGGTCAAACATGCAGCGCCATAATTGTATATGTTGTATGCTGCCTTGCAAATGATCCAAAATACACATGAACATGTAATTATGACAACTTTTAAGCGACAATTAAGACTAAAGTTCTTATATTCTAATACTAGTACTATAGCTTCAAAAACGTTAAATATATAAATTAAAATTGAAAACAAATATAATAAAGCAAATTATTTTGATCATTTGTATTAAAACATAAAAAAATATAGACTGCAGGTGACTGGGACTTCATTCATAAATACCGAAAACTTTCAACCGGTACCACACATATTTTAATGGAATTGTTTTATTTAAATTGTTATGTTGTAGGTAGATTCTTTCCGCAAAATATTCCACATAGCTATCTTATTTTTTTAGGAAATAAAAAAAGAAAACAAAAAAAACCTCATTTTAGTCATTCTTTGTATTATCTCCCTTTAAGACTTCTTTAAATGAAAATTTTAACAAACTTTTGTTTGTCGTCGGTTGTCTAGACAACATTTAAGGTTAGTGAGGACACCTGTCATGTGACCAAAACAGCTAAAAATTCAAAAAACAAGTGCAAAAGTCACAAATACCTTGAAACGTGTGTTAAATAGTATAAATTAATAAAACTTAATCAAAATAAATTAATTTTGATACAAATAAAACAACCATTTCTTCATAAATAAATTTTCAAATAAAACAAGGGAGATAATCCACTTGAAAAATGACCAAAAAATTACAAAGATTTGTAAAGTAGAGAGAAAAGTAAGATGGTGACCCCCAGTTTTTATTGTTTTATTTCAAAATATATTGTATTTCATTGATTTTTATCAAATAAAAATAAAATTTAAATTCGTGGATTTTTTCTGTGACAAGATTTTATGCTTATTATTTGGCCTTTCCTATATAATCTATAGTAATTTGGGACAACTTTGAGCCTAAATTTTGGAAAAACAAGCCTGGAAAGGGGGTCCAATATTTTTACACAAGATAAAGTATAAACCTAATACTAATATATATAAAAAAATGGACATTTTAAATTCGGCATTATTTTTGGGGTCAGGTGTCCTCACTAACCTTAATATGTTAAAAGTTTTCTTTTCAATATTATTGTAGTAGACTTGGTATACTAGAATGTTCTATAAGGGTTGAAATTTCTTGACAGTTTATGGTACCCCTAAAGGGGCCTCTGTTATACCAGTTTCCACATCTTTTTGCAAAGTATAACAAGTTGCAAAATATAGTTCACATGTTTGTCTTTTGATTTCTGCAATAAAAAATCGGTCTACAGGGGTATCCACTCAAATTATTTTTTTCCGGGCCTGGCTGATGGACTATAATATTACATAAAAAGTTATCTTTTATAGATCAAATGCATTTTTCTCTGATAAGTGATCATTATTTGGTAAGATATATTACTGTTCTACCTTTCCGTTTAAATTTACCTTTCCATTCCATCATTCTTACATTTGTGTTGAAGAGCACAGCAACGCTATCGAATTATCTGATTAATAGATTCTACATGTTAATTGTAAGACAAAAGTTGATCTTAGTCATAATTTGGTTTCCAGTTCGGTATTTTGATTTTTATTATGTTTACAATTTTCGTCTAGATCACCTGAATGTAACAATGTATAGCAGTCACAAACCATGACCTGACCCGGGATGACTGCAAATATTGATTAAAAAGTCTTTTCTTTTATTGAATTAAACAAGTCGTGCTCCTGTTACTATCTGAATGTATTTTGAAGCATTTTTATAACAAGACATGTTACAATTAAAATTCTGTTAGATAACAATCACATACTTTTAACTCGGTTTTTACACTTTCTATTTATCCGAACAATACTTTTGTCTTAATAATTTTTTACCAGGTCATATTCAACATTTATAAGAATGTCATGTATCTGCACACAATTTAATGTATTTCAATATTTCTTTTGTAGAACCAGCAATGCCATCAAACGTCACAGTGTATCAATCTACGACAACTTCTTTGTATTTTAATATAACCCATGGATTAGGAAAGGTTCAAAACTTTCGAGTATTAATTCCTAGGACTGTGGATCCTGAACGTACCATTTCTGCTTCTCAACAGTCCTTTTTCACACTTACAGAATTTGATAGATTAAATGCAGGATTTCTTTATAGAAATATATTAGTAATAGCAGTTGCCAATGGAGAATTAAGTGAAGCATTCAATCTAATGCCATATGCTACAGGTACGAAAAGAAATCATTGCTTATACATGTACATACACTCGTCAATGTTGAATTGATCAACATGAACTGTTTGTTGACTAGATGCTACAAAGATCACCCTTTTCACAGCATATCTATACAAATTCATTATTATGGCCTTTACCTTTCAAGGGGAAGACCTTATTGTATTTCTTCTGATGATTATTTTTTCCGCAGTAGGTGACATATTTCAACTTTGAGAACTACGGAACCTGTCGTATTGATACTTGGTATACTTGATACACTATATCGGTCTATGTATGTCATTATAGTCAAACACCACACTTTAGTACTGTACCATTTTAGCTAAAAGAGTTATCCCTCTTTAATGTAAAATCTTGAACCCTCTTTGAAAACCTTGTGGCACATTTGACATATTGCACATTAAAAAAAAATGATGCAATGTAATGCACCCAAATAAAATGCGAAAATGGAATCCCTGTTGTGGTGATTGTTTTTGTCTCACCTGCGACGATAAGTTGCTGAATGGAGACATAAGTAATACTTTCCGGCGGCGACAGCGGAGGCGGCGGCGTAACCTTTTTTGTAATACTTTTGTGGACAATAAATTGCTTCAAAAGTATACAGATAGTTAGACTTATGGTCTACGCAACTGTCATCATGCCATGGGCAATGGATTGCTTGAAAAGTATAAAAGCTTTGCATCTGATATTAGATATAAAAACAGTTGAGGGTTTGGGGGTATGGTCTACACAACTGTCACCTTGCCATGTGACCCTGACCTCATTTTCATGCTATTATACTTAGGTATCTGATATTTCTGATATTTTGTTTGCAGACTAAGGTAACCGTTGTAGTGTACTAAAAACCTAGATAGATTGTGAATGAGTTTCACTGTGGTGCTGACAGGCGAGACATACTTTATTGGCAACACTTGTTTGTCAATTTTATCTATTCATTAATTATATTTCGGAAAACAAGGGAAATGTCAATGTATTATATTTTTTAATTGTAGCACCCAATGCACCAGATAAAATAGTCCCTGTTTTGAACGGAACAACAAGTATTACATTTTCAATTGGACACAGTAGTTACACTAATGGTGAATTTCAACTGTTTCTGACGATAGACAACCTGACCTACCATTTACAACCGCTATTTGGACCAAATACAGAATATACAGTAAAAGATCTCACTCCTGGCACTCTTTATTGTAATATAAGTGCATTTATAAGAAGATATAACTTAAATAGTTCAGCTCGCATATTAAACGAAGCAGCAACAAGTGAGTAGCAATTCAAATTTCAAAGAAGAAGAAGTACCAATTGGGTATCCGAATGTCAAAAATCCGAAAGGGTAAATAAAGGTTAAAACAAAATTATGGAACTTTGAGAATCAATCTCAAATGTCCATAAGATAAGACAAAACAAGGAATACATAGCGGAAACATTGAAGATAGCAAAGGTCCTGACTTAGTACAGGCATTTCAAAAGAAATAGTGGAATAAACCAGATTTTAAGGCGTGCCAAACATCCCCCTTCAATTGCGGTCTTAGCAAAGACAACACCAGTAACTTTGAACTAGAAAAGCACAAAGAAACAGACAACACAAAACACGAAGTCATAACGAGAGTGAACTCAGGTGCTTCGGAAGAGTAAGCAGTTCCGGTTGCTTTAGAACTCCCATCGCGGTGTCAATGGTTCATTCAGCGTGTCAAATCCGGTAAAGGAAGACAAAAATTACCAATGACAAACCAACATTGAGAGATAGAACTCCCAGATTTGTCTATAAGCTAATGATGCCGTCCGTTGAATTTCTTAAGTGAAGACAGCAACAGAGGATCGACAAAGATTGAATTTCAAATTTATAGTAGTGAACAACTATGTCAACTATTTTACTTTGTCTGAACAATGACAGAAGATAAACAAGTCTTAAAACTTTTCCTAAGGCTCATTCAGTATTAAGAAATATTAGATAGTCGTTTCATCACCAGTGTTAACAAAAAATGTTGTTCTGTAAAATTTTGAATAAAAAGTAACAACAAAATCAATCATCATACACGATCAGATAATCTATAAAGTTTAAAGTATTTTGTTTGAGCGGTTATGAACCATGATGTTATAATTTTTGTCTCGCCTGCGATTTAAGTCGCTGAAGGCGAGACATAGGTATTACTTTCCGGCGGCGGCGGCGGCGACGACGGCGTTAACTTTTTTGTAAGACTTTTGTGGAAAATATATTCCAAGAAAAGTATGATAGCTAGGCATCTGATATTTGGTATACAGACAGTTGGGGTTATGGTCTACGCAATTGGCACCATGCTGTTTGACCTTGACCCAAAATTCATGGTTCAGCGACTCTGTGGACTTAGATGATTTTTAGGGCCAAAGAACCACTTTGTAAGACTTTTGTGGAAAATGAATTAAGTAAAAAGTATACTAACTAGGCATCTAATATTTGTTATACAGACAGTTGGGGTTATGGTCTACGCAACTGGCACCATGCCGTTTGACCTTGACCCCAAATTCATGGTTCAGCGACTCTGTGGACTTAGATGATTTTTTGGGCCAAAAAAACCTCTTTGTAAGACTTTTGTGGAAAATGAATTAAGTGAAAAGTATAATAGCTAGGCATCCGATATCTGGCATACAGACACCTGGAAATGTGGTCTATGCAAATGAAACCATATCCATTGACCTTGACACAATTTTCACGGTTCAGTGACTCTGTGGACTTGGATGATTTTTGGAACAATAAAACTTTTGTGGAAAATAAATTAAGTTAAAAGTATAATAGCGAGCATAGCTCGTAGGCGGGCACGAAGTGCCCGCTCGAGCGGAGAGCTCTACGGTATTTGTTTCCGCGAGAAATTTGCTAATGCTGATTTAGATTTTTTATGGTCCGGAAAGGGTTATTATTTTTACAGGTCCGGAGTGAATGTTGAAATAATTTATAAGAAAAGAAATAATGCTTAAAAAAAAATAATAAATTGCGCTTTTTACAAGAAAATAATATTCTTAAAATAATAAATACACATAAGCTGCTCGTTTCGTCTTGGTTATATGCACATACGAAACTAACGTGTCTCGAAGCTTAATCGCCCCATACCATCCCGCCCCAAAATAAGCAAATGGAAATATGGGAAATTAAATGATAGCGATAGCCCTGAATGTCGACATTTAGAACAAAAAACGTAGTCCCTTTTAGCTATGCTCGCATTTAGGCATTGCCTTCTCCATATTAGCTAGGCATCTAATATTTGGTATACATCGAGACATTTGGGGTTTGGTCTACACAATTGACACCATGTTGTGTGACCATGACCCTATTTTCCTGGCTCAGTGACTTTGTGAACTTAGATGATTTTTGGGTGGAAAATGAGTTAAGTGAAAAGTATAATATTATAGCTAGGCATCTGATGTTTGGGGATTATGGAATTCTCAACTGACATCACCATGTAATGTGACTTTGAACCCATTTTCATTGTTGAATGACTTAGTGAATGTTGGTATTTTTTCATTGTTTATCAATAACTATGGTATCTAGAACACACTTCAGATATTTTTGTGATGGTTAAATGGAATTCTGTCACCTGTCACACGACCTTGACCTTAACTTTTCTGATGGCCCAGCTAGACCTTCAATGAGTTCTGTGATGGTGCCGGCAGGCGAGACATACTTAAGTGTCAACTCTTGTTATTGATATAGTTGTGTAATAGTAGCTGTCTTGAGACCTCAAATGTCCTTCTGTGGTTGTTAGCCTCTTAAACGTTTTCTTAATTTTCTTTTGTTATTATGATTTAGTTTTTTTATTGATAATAGAGCCATCTATACCATCAATATCAGCTGTATCAGTGAATACAACAACAATGACATTCAGGTTATTTTCTGGTGTTGGCTCCGTGGATTATTTCCAAGTCAGCATAGATGATTGTATTATCAACGTGACATCACATGGAGGCAGTAGTATTGAGCTGACTGTTCCTGGACTGTCTCCGGGGACTCTCTACAGGAATATTTACTGTGTGGCAGTATTTTATTATCTAAAAAGTGACCAGTCGCCTTATGTTAACAATGCAACAAGTAAGTTTTATTTCATGCATCATTATTTACTGTTCACGTAACTGGCACCATGCCGTTTGACCTTGACCCCAAATTCATGGTTCAGCGACTCTGTGGACTTAGATGATTTTTTGGGCCAAAAAAACCTCTTTGTAAGACTTTTGTGGAAAATGAATTAAGTGAAAAGTATAATAGCTAGGCATCTGATATCTGGTATACAGACACCTGGAAATGTGGTCTATGCAAATGAAACCATATCCATTGACCTTGACACAATTTTCACGGTTCAGTGACTCTGTGGACTTGGATGATTTTTGGAACAATAAAACTTTTGTGGAAAATAAATTAAGTTAAAAGTATAATAGCGAGCATAGCTCGTAGGCGGGCACGAAGTGCCCGCTCGAGCGGAGAGCTCTACGGTATTTGTTTCCGCGAGAAATTTGCTAATGCTGATTTAGATTTTTTATGGTCCGGAAAGGGTTATTATTTTTACAGGTCCGGAGTGAATGTTGAAATAATTTATAAGAAAAGAAATAATGCTTAAAAAAAAATAATAAATTGCGCTTTTTACAAGAAAATAATATTCTTAAAATAATAAATACACATAAGCTGCTCGTTTCGTCTTGGTTATATGCACATACGAAACTAACGTGTCTCGAAGCTTAATCGCCCCATACCATCCCGCCCCAAAATAAGCAAATGGAAATATGGGAAATTAAATGATAGCGATAGCCCTGAATGTCGACATTTAGAACAAAAAACGTAGTCCCTTTTAGCTATGCTCGCATTTAGGCATTGCCTTCTCCATATTAGCTAGGCATCTAATATTTGGTATACATCGAGACATTTGGGGTTTGGTCTACACAATTGACACCATGTTGTGTGACCATGACCCTATTTTCCTGGCTCAGTGACTTTGTGAACTTAGATGATTTTTGGGTGGAAAATGAGTTAAGTGAAAAGTATAATATTATAGCTAGGCATCTGATGTTTGGGGATTATGGAATTCTCAACTGACATCACCATGTAATGTGACTTTGAACCCATTTTCATTGTTGAATGACTTAGTGAATGTTGGTATTTTTTCATTGTTTATCAATAACTATGGTATCTAGAACACACTTCAGATATTTTTGTGATGGTTAAATGGAATTCTGTCACCTGTCACACGACCTTGACCTTAACTTTTCTGATGGCCCAGCTAGACCTTCAATGAGTTCTGTGATGGTGCCGGCAGGCGAGACATACTTAAGTGTCAACTCTTGTTATTGATATAGTTGTGTAATAGTAGCTGTCTTGAGACCTCAAATGTCCTTCTGTGGTTGTTAGCCTCTTAAACGTTTTCTTAATTTTCTTTTGTTATTATGATTTAGTTTTTTTATTGATAATAGAGCCATCTATACCATCAATATCAGCTGTATCAGTGAATACAACAACAATGACATTCAGGTTATTTTCTGGTGTTGGCTCCGTGGATTATTTCCAAGTCAGCATAGATGATTGTATTATCAACGTGACATCACATGGAGGCAGTAGTATTGAGCTGACTGTTCCTGGACTGTCTCCGGGGACTCTCTACAGGAATATTTACTGTGTGGCAGTATTTTATTATCTAAAAAGTGACCAGTCGCCTTATGTTAACAATGCAACAAGTAAGTTTTATTTCATGCATCATTATTTACTGTTCACGTAACTGGCACCATGCTGTTTGACCCTGATCCCAAATTCATGGTTCAGCGACTCTGTGGACTTAGATGATTTTTGGGGCCAAAAAACCTCTTTGTAAGACTTTTGTGGAAAATGAATTAAGTGAAAAGTATAATAGCTAGGCATCTGATATCTGGTATACAGACACCTGGAAATATGGTCTATGTGAATGAAACCATATCCTGTGACCTTGACACAATTTTCACGGTTCAGTGACTCTGTGGACTTGGATGATTTTTGGAACAATAAAGCTTTTGTGGAAAATTAATTAAGTTAAAAGTATAATAGCTAGGCATCTAATATTTGGTATACATCGAGACATTTGGGGTTTAATTCTACACAATTGACACCATGTTGTGTGACCATGACCCTATTTTCCTGGTTCAGTGACTTTGTGAACTTAGATGATTTTTGGGTGGAAAATGAGTTAAGTGAAAAGTATAATATTATAGCTAGGCATCTGATATTTGGGGATTATGGAATTCTCAACTGACATCACCATGTAATGTGACTTTGAACCCATTTTCATGGTTGAATGACTTAGTGAATGTTTGTCTTTTTTTATTGTTTATCAATAACTATGGTATCTAGAACACACTTCAGATATTTTTGTGATGGTTAAATGGAATTATGTCACCTTTCACACGACCTTGACCTTAACTTTTCTGAAGGCCCAGCTAGACCTTCAATGAGTTCTGTGATGGTGCCGGCAGGCGAGACATACTTAAGTGTCAACTCTTGTTATTGATATAGTTGTGTAATAGTAACTGTCTTGAGACCTCAAATGTCCTTCTGTGGTTGTTAGCCTCTTAAACGTTTTCTTTATTTTCTTTTGTTATTATGATTTAGTTTTTTATTGATAATAGAGCCATCTATACCATCAATATCAGCTGTATCAGTGAATACAACAACAATGACATTCAGGTTATTTTCTGGTGTTGGCTTCGTGGATTATTTCCAAGTCAGCATAGATGATTGTATTATCAACGTGACATCACATGGAGGCAGTAGTATTGAGCTGACTGTTCCTGGACTGTCTCCGGGGACTCTCTACAGGAATATTTACTGTGTGGCAGTATTTTATTATCTAAAAAGTGACCCGTCGCCTTTTGTTAACAATGCAACAAGTGAGTTTTATTTCATGCATCATTATTTACTGTTCACGTAACTGGCACCATGCTGTTTGACCCTGACCCCAAATTCATGGTTCAGCGACTCTGTGGACTTAGATGATTTTTGGGGCCAAAAAACCTCTTTGTAAGACTTTTGTGGAAAATGAATTAAGTGAAAAGTATAATAGCTAGGCATCTGATATCTGGTTTACAGACACCTGGAAATATGGTCTATGTGAATGAAACCATATCCTGTGACCTTGACACAATTTTAACGGTTCAGTGACTCTGTGGACTGGGATGATTTTTGGAACAATAAAACTTTTGTGGAAAATTAATTAAGTTAAAAGTATAATAGTTAGGCATCTAATATTTGGTATACATCGAGGCATTTGGGGTTTAGGTCTACACAATTGACACCATGTTGTGTGACCATGACCCTATTTTCCTGGTTCAGTGACTTTGTGAACTTAGATGATTTTTGGGTGGAAAATGAGTTAAGTGAAATGTATAATATTATAGCTAGGCATCTGATATTTGGGGATTATGGAATTCTCAACTGACATCACCATGTAATTTGACTTTGAAACCATTTTCATTGTTGAATGACTTAGTGAATGTTGGTCTTTTTTCATTGTTTATCAAAAACTATGGTATCTAGAACACACTTCAGATATTTTTGTGATGGTTAAATGGAATTCTGTTATCTGTCACACGACCTTGACCTTAACTTTTCTGAAGGCCCAGCTAGACCTTCAATGAGTTCTGTGATGGTGCCGGCAGGCGAGACATACTTAAGTGTCAACTCTTGTTATTGATATAGTTGTGTAATAGTAGCTGTCTTGAGACCTCAAATGTCCTTCTGTGGTTGTTAGCCTCTTAAACGTTTTCTTTATTTTCTTTTGTTATCATGATTTAGTTTTTTATTGATAATAGAGCCATCTATACCATCAATATCAGCTGTATCAGTGAATACAACAACAATGACATTCAGGTTATTTTCTGGTGTTGGCTTCGTGGATTATTTCCTAGTCAGCATAGATGATTGTATTATCAACGTTACATCAAATGGAGGCGGTAGTATTGAGCTGACTGTTCCTGGGCTGTCTCCGGGGACTCTCTACAGGAATATTTACTGTGTGGCAGTATTTTATTATCTAAAAAGTGACCAGTCGCCTTATGTTAACAATGCAACAAGTAAGTTTTATTTCATGCATCATTATTTATTGTTCACGTAAAAATTGCTTTGAAATTCATTGACAGATTTCATTTTTATTATAACATCAAAGTATAAGTTCTAAAAGCGACAAAATACTTTTAAAAAACGCCTGACGCGCGTTTCGTTTTATATTCGTCTCGACTTTTGTGTCTACTGATTTTATTTTGGCCTGTTCAGATATTTGTTGGCCCTTTTGGTACTGCTTTGCTTGGTTCATCATCCATATTTCATTTTACTAGCAACTCTGCAATATCAATTAAATTTTTTATACATGGAGGTTAATTATCTTTATTGTGTGCAATCAGTTTTCCATAATAGATTGCTACAATATTGTTGTAGGACCATCTATGCCGTCTGTATCAGTTTCATCAGAAACCACTACCACCATTACTATACAGATAGCTCCTGGGAACGGCTCAGTGGACTATTTTCTCGCTCATGTCAATAATAAAACTATACAAGTGCCATCGAATGCTAGCAGTGCCTCAGAGCTGACTGTCACACACCTAACTCCAGGAACATTATACTTAAACATATACGCAGTAGCAGTTTACCAACATCTTTCCAGTGGCAATTATAATTTTATTAACCATGCAACAAGTTAGTGGAATTTCTTATTTAGCTTCATAATATTTGAACGTTTTTTACAAACCTTAAAATGTTTTAAAAAAAATCCTTTAATATATGGTATTTTTTTTATATATATAAAAAATAGATAATCAATGTTAATCAATTAAAAGCTGGAACTGGATTGGAGCTTACCGGTTGCTGACCGGCTGAACACTTGATTGAAGTCCGATTCTGCACGCGGCAAGTGAAATAGTAAGTATCTGATGGAAACAAATGGACTGTTTTCTTCTTGACCTGTAAACAATTGTATACTGTAGATAGTGATCGTATTTACCGATTCGGTGCAAAAAACTTTATTTTCTTTTTATACTGGTCACTCGGAAAAGAGTAATATTTCCCCTCGGTGCTTACCATTTATCTTGTCGTTGCGCTCTTCAAGAAATTTTAAGCCCCTTTTTGAAATATATTGATTGACTTTAAGATCATCATGGACGCCGTGGAGGACAATGCCAGAGCCTGGATAAAGCGGAAAGTGGACCAAGAGCCAGAACTAGAGTCACTGTTAGACTGGGTAAGAACTTTCCGGTCTCTTGTACGTAGCCGAATAGATAAACTTCGGAAATGTCTTAATCTTCGGTCTTGTTCCGTATTCAGAGATCGTGAAGCTCTCGAGTGTCTCTCTTCCTTACATGACAAATATGGTGTCACACCTGGAGACAAAGCTTCCAATAACATAGTCTTATTATGTAAAGCACATTACTACAAATGTCTGGTTCAAGAATTCCCTAATATGTCATCACAAACCTGTTTATTTAATTTAATTTTATTTTATTTTTTATAAACCCAAATAATACTCAAAGAAAAACAAGATCACTGCATGCATGTAATATTTTTCTATTTCAAAAGGATATTAAAACATAATTTGAGAAATGCTTGTTTTTTAAAATCTATAATTACTGTTCCCAAATTGTAAATTGTGCCGTATGTGGTATTTGTCTTATAATCTCGTTATTTAAAATCCCACACCTGCGTTTGTTTATCAATCGCAGAAGTTAGACAACACCCAGCATTGGTTAATAAATCAGGTAATTATCATGCAGACTGGAACCCTTATACCGTCCAATGCTGACATTTAAAATGTTCATAATTGTATACCAGACATGTATGAAGTAGATTAACACAAACTTTGAAGATAATGCAACTTTTTTAATTCTTTAATTGTTCCTTTGATAACATCATGCACATATTGGTTGATGTAGTGAAAACTTCAAATTCGTGCAACTCAATCATTTGCATTAAACCATGATATTTATAGTTTTAACAAATTTTACCAGTGTTAAAACTTTATTCCAGGACACAGTCACGGTCTGATTAATATTATCCGATGTAAAATTTATTGTTAAAAATGGTAAAAAACATTAGCGAAATGCGTTCGTTGAGTGTTTCTTTTAAAGATGAATGTGAAAAATTTGGTGTCAATCATTGCTACTACCTTTATTATCTCCTTCCATGCTTACTATACTAGCAAACGTTTTTGGTTCCCCTTGTGCCTCATTTCCATCTAGATCGTTTGTAATCTTTTTCCGGACATATCCTTGATTAAATTTTGAAAGGTGCGAAATGTATATCTCCGTTTAAATATTTGTCAACGGATTTCGATCGGATTTTTTTTGTATTGATCTTATGATCGTAGAAAAAATATTTTGAAGTAAGATATAGTTGTTATGATCATTTTAGTTGCATTTTAAAATATTCTACATATCACGGTAGATCATCGATTTATCAGTTTCAATTCTTAAAGAGCCGATATACCAGAAGTATTCACTGCATTAACACTCATTGGAAATAGTAGACAGTGCATAATACCTACATTTGACCTAGAAGTGTTCATATCAAGCAATCTTTCCTGAACAAACATATTAAGAATGTTGCAGCCATGAGAACTTGAGATATACGATTCGTTCGGCACCTCCTTTAAGAATGCTAGAACCCAGTGAAAGCAGCATAATATACAACATTAGTAAGACCAGTTGTAGAATATGCTTCAACAATCTAGGATCCTACCACCTAAGCAGTGACAATCTCTTAGACCATCATAAGACGAGCAGCAGATAAGATAAGATATGTTTATTTGATAATTAAATCGCCCTTTCAGGCAGTACATTTAATATTAATTTCATACAATGACTATTGGTGATTTTACCTAACAGAAAGATTTGTAATGAATGATGACACGTCTCGAACAGCAAGATGTGTAACAAACATGATTCAACAGCTTGAATGGGATTCATTACAAACTAGGAAAAAGAACAACAGGCTGGTAATGATCTACCGCGTTCAGATTGAACTGATAGATATCGTAGGGAGCAAAACCCTGAAAGGTGGCGACAGAAGAATCCGAGGAGGACACAAATTCTACCAACAGAGGAATACCAACGATACCTACAGACACTCATTCTTTTCCTAGAATCATCTTAGACTGGAATGCACTGCCAGCTCTCAGCTCCATCAAACCACCATAAAATACAATTCAACGTTGTACATAGTTTAAACTTGTACTACGATTTTTTATTTTAACCGTACATATAAAAGATGTACATAGTCTTTCAAAGTTTTTTAGATGACAGCCGGATGAAAAATGATATTAAGAAATATACTCTTCCGGCGGCGACGGCGGAGGCGGCGGCGTAAACTTTTTTGTAATACTTATGTGGACAATGAATTGCTTCAAAAGTATACAGATAGTTAGGCTTATGGTCTACGCAACTGTCACCATGCCGTGTGACCCTGACCCCATTTTCACGCTCCAGTGACTTTGTACACTTAAGTCTTTTTTTCAGGCTGCAAACTTTTTTGTAAGACTTTTGTGGGCAATGGATTGCTTGAAAAGTATGAAAGTTTGGCATCTAATATTGGGTATACAACCAGTTAAGGTTACGGTCTACGCAATTGTCACCATGTCGTGTGATCCTGCGACTCTGTAAACTTATGTCTTTTTTTAGGCTGTTAACATTTTTGTAAGACTTTTGTGGACAATAAGTTGCTTGAAAAGTATAAAAGCTTTGCATCTGATATTAGATATAAAAACAGTTGAGGGTTTGGGGGGTATGATCTACACAACTGTTAAATTGCCATGTGACCCTGACCTCATTTTTATGCTATTACACTTAGGTATCTGATATTTCTGATATTTTGTTTGCAGACTAAGGTAACCGTTGTAGTGTACTAAAAACCTAGATTGTGAATGGGTTTCACTGTGGTACTGACAGGCGAGACATACTTTATTGGCAACACTTGTTTGTCAATTTTATTTATTCATTTATTATATTTCGGAAAACAAGGGAAATGTCAATGTGTTATATTTTTTTCATTGTAGTACCCAATGCACCAGATAAAATAGTCCCTGTTTTGAACGGAACAACAAGTATTACATTTTCAATTGGACACAGTAGTTACACTGATGGTGAATTTCAACTGTTTCTGACAATAGACAACCTGACCTACCATTTACAACCGCTATTTGGACCAAATACAGAATATACAGTAAAAGATCTCACTCCTGGCACTCTTTATTGTAATATAAGTGCAGTTATAAAAAGATATTACTTAAATAGTTCAGCTCGCATATTAAACAAAGCAGCAACAAGTGAGTAGAAATTCAAATTTCAAAGAAGAAGAAGTACCAATTGGGTATCCGAATGTCAAAAATCCTAAAGGGTAAATAAAGGTAATAACAAAATTATGGAACTTTGAGAATCAATCTCAAATGTCCATAAGATAAGACAAAACAAGGAAGACATAGCTGAAAAATTGAAGATAGCAAAGGTCCTGACTAAGTACAGGCATTTCAAAAGAAATAGTGGAATAAACCAGATTTTAAGGCGTGCCAAACATCCCCCTTCTATTGCTGTCTTAGCAAAGACAACACCAGTAACTTTGAACTAGAAAAGCACGAAGAAACAGACAACACAAAACACAAAAATACAAAAACAAATGAATAGCAATCAACAACGTGAACTCAAGTCATAGCGAGAGTGAACTCGGGTGCTTTGGAAGAATAGGCAGTTCCTGCTGCTATAGCACTCCCGTCGGGTTGCCAATGATCCATTTAGCGTGCCAAATTCGTTAAAGAAAGACAAAACAAATCCAATGACAAACCAGCATCTGCACTCATTTGAGAGTAGATTCCCATATTTGTTTATGAGAGAATGACGTACATAAAATTTCTTGAGTGAAGATAGCATTCGAGGATCAAAAAAGCTTTGATTTTGAATTTATAGTAATGAACATCTATGTCACCTGTTTTACTGGTGATTTTTTGTGTGTACAATTTTAAAGGACTTTATCTGAACAATGACAAAAGATATAAATAATACTTAAAACTTTTCCTAAGGCTCGTTTGGTATTAAGAAATATTAGATAGTCGTCTCATTTGAAATCACCAGTATTAAAAAAAAATATTGTGCTGTAAAAGTTTGAATAAAAGGTAACAAAATCATCATATTCATATTTAAGTCATATTCCACTGAAGGCGCAGATAATGTATTAAAGGTATATCTTTGTGCAGTTATGAACCATGACGGTATCATTTCTATTGTTATTTTGTGTTATTGTAGCTGTTTTGAGACATCAAATGTACATTGTATTTTTGTGGTTGTTTGCCTCATACAATTTTACTTTATTATCATTTGTTATTATGATTTCATTTTATTGACAATAGAGCCATCTGTACCATCAATATCAGCTATATCAGTAACTACAACAACAATGACATTCATGTTATCTTCTGGTATTGGTTCCGTGGGTTATTTCAAGGTCAGCATCGATGATCAGATTATCAACGTTACATCAAATGGAACCAGTAATACGGAGCTGACTGTTACTGAACTGTCTCCGGGGACTCTCTACAGGAATATTTACTGTGTGGCAGTATTTTTTGATTTAAATAGTGACAAGTCATCTTATGTTAACAACGCAACAAGTGAGATTTATTACATGCATCATTATTTATTGTTCACGTAAAAATTGCTTTGAAATTCCATGATAGGTCTCATTTTTGTTATAACATTAAAGTATCTATACTACTAAAATAACGAAGCGTTTCTTTAGCCGGGTTGCAGCCTAAACAACATATGCTACGACTTAGCTTCATATATCAAAAATATGAGCCATGACGGTATCATTTTTTCATATTTTTGTGTTATTGTAAGTGTTTTGAGACCTCAAATGCATTTTTGTGGTAATTTGCCTCATAAAAGTTTACTTTATTATCATTTGTTATTATGATTTCATTTTTATTGACAATAGAGCCATCTGTACCATCAATATCAGCTATATCAGTAACTACAACAACAATGACATTCATGTTATCTTCTGGTATTGGTTCCGTGGATTATTTCAAGGTCAGCATCGATGATCAGATTATCAACGTTACATCAAATGGAACCAGTAATACGGAGCTGACTGTTACTGGACTGTCTCCGGGGACTCTCTACAGGAATATTTACTGTGTGGCAGTATTTTTTTATTTAAACAGTGACCAGTCGTCTTACATTAATAACGCAACAAGTGAGTTTGATACAAATAGCTTTCTTAAACAATTTTAAAAGGAGGAAATGTAACCCTCTTATAAATAAGTCTAAAAACTTTTCCTTAGGCTCATTCAGTATGAAGAAATATTAAATAGTCGTTTCATTTGAAATCGCCAGTGTTAATAAAAATATAGTTCCGTAAAATTTTGAATAAAAGGTAACAACAAAATCAGTCATCATAAACGAGCAGATAATCTATAAAGTTTCAAGTATTTTGTTGGTGCAGATTTGAACCATGATGAAATCATTTTTTTATTGATATAGTTGCGTATTATGTTGAGACCTCAGATGCACTTCTGTGGTTGTTAGCCTCTTAAATTTTTTTTTCATTATTGTCATTTGTTATTATGATTTAGTTTTTTATTGATAATAGAGCCATCTGTACCATCAATATCAGCTGTATCAGTGAATACAACAACAATGACATTCATGTTAGTTCCTGGTGTTGGCTCCGTGGATTATTTAAAGGTCAGCATCGACGATCAGATTATCAACGTTACATCAAATGGAACCAGTAATACGGAGCTGACTGTTACTGAACTGTCTCCGGGGACTCTCTACAGGAATATTTACTGTGTGGCAGTATTTTTTGATTTAAATAGTGACAAGTCATCTTATGTTAACAACGCAACAAGTGAGATTTATTACATGCATCATTATTTATTGTTCACGTAAAAATTGCTTTGAAATTCCATGATAGGTCTCATTTTTGTTATAACATTAAAGTATATATACTACTAAAATAACGAAGCGTTTCTTTAGCCGGGTTGCAGCCTAAACAACATATGCTACGACTTAGCTTCATATATCAAAAATATGAGCCATGACGGTATCATTTTTTTCATATTTTTGTGTTATTGTAAGTGTTTTGAGACCTCAAATGCATTTTTGTGGTAATTTGCCTCATAAAAGTTTACTTTATTATCACTTGTTATTATGATTTCATTTTTATTGACAATAGAGCCATCTGTACCATCAATATCAGCTATATCAGTAACTACAACAACAATGACATTCATGTTATCTTCTGGTATTGGTTCCGTGGATTATTTCAAGGTCAGCATCGATGATCAGATTATCAACGTTACATCAAATGGAACCAGTAATACGGAGCTGACTGTTACTGGACTGTCTCCGGGGACTCTCTACAGGAATATTTACTGTGTGGCAGTATTTTTTTATTTAAACAGTGACCAGTCGTCTTACATTAATAACGCAACAAGTGAGTTTGATACAAATAGCTTTATTAAACAGTTTTAAAAGGAGGAAATGTAACCCTCTTATGGTGATATTTACAAAAATTAACTACAATATGAAAAAAAAATAACAGTTTAAGTCATATTCCACTGAAGGATCGGGCAAAGGGTGGCACATTGATGATTTCTAATTTTTGATTTTGGGGTATAGATGCATTCATTTCACCTATAATCAAACCCAATACAGTTTTTTAAATTTCCCGTATCTCTTTAACCCAAATAATGACTTAAAAATCTAGTGGTCAAAACAAAATTTACTGGGTTTGTTTCACTTTATTTTATTGAAATGTTATTGTGTATTTGTTATTGATGTGCCACCATTTTAGACAGTATCTGCCTGAATCTTAGAAAAAAGTAGTACTTCAAAGTTAAAAACTCAACATAACCGACTCAATTGAAATTAGCTTTCCTATCATTCAAAATATCTCCTAAACATTTATATAATCTGAATCAGCTCTTCACTACCCCTAAGACCTTGTCTCCTTCTAAAGTCATAAAAGCAGCATTTTGATTACATGATTATATTGACAATGAAACATCATAGCCAAAAATCTGCAATATTGGGGTACCAATGTGGGGGCTGATTTTAATCAATTATTCAAACATCATTTTGCTCATGAAAAATAAAGTTGAAACCCCCAAATATACCAATTTCCTATTAGTGCCTCATTTTCAAGATACAATGGCATGTTTCTACCATCGAAGAAGCAAAGAGGCACCAATGGGAGAAGCAGAGGTACAAATGGGGTATCCGAATGACAAAAGTCCGAAAGGGCAGGGACAAAACCAGTAAACACCAACAAGAACGGGACAAAAACAGACAACATGTAAAACATGGAAACACAAAATACTGAATTTCAGTCAACAACGAGAACTCTAGTCGAAACAAGAGTGAACTCCGGTGCACCGGAAGATTAAGCAGTTCCTGCTTGCTATAGCACACCCGTCGCGTCCATTCAGCGTGTCAAATCCGGTAAGGAAGACAAAACAAAACCCTATGAAAAACCAACATTTGCACTCATCTGAGAGATCGAAATCACATATTTGTCTACGAGTGCATGGTGTCTACCGTAAAATTTCTTGAGTAAAGACAGCAACAGTGGAGCAACATAACCCTATGTCAGCAATTTCTGTGTCAAGCCTGACCCTCTACCAAGAAAATCGATGTATTCCTGCAAGCCTGGATCAACGAATCAACTGTGATACGAAGATTCCATAAGCAGGAGTGGACGGAATGTTGCTACACAAAAAAGGAAAGTTGACGATTGGAAAGTCATCACGTTTTTCATAGAGCTTTTTTGAAAGTCTTCCTTTAGAGGCAATTTCGAGTACTGTAGATTTCTTAAATCATCATAATTTTACATTTATTTGACCTATAAACCAAATTTTATCTACACAAAAGTTATATATAGCCTAACGTGCACAACCCTCTACACTTTTTTATGTTGCCTGTTTTTTTTTCGTCCTGGCTTTGTTTGTGTGTGTTGGTTTTGTCTCTGGCCTTTCAGACTTGGACATTCGGATACCCCATTGGTTGCACCTGAGTTCACTCTCAATACAACTAGAGTTCGCGTTGTTAATTGATAGTGTTATATGTTGTCTGTTTTTTTCGTCCTGTCTGTGTTTTGCTGGTTTAGTCTCTGGCATTCCGGACTTTGACATTTGGACAACCCATTGGTTCTTCTGCTTCTTTAATTACACTGGGTCGATGTCTCTGCTAGTGGTCAGGTTTTCCCCGAGGATACTAGTATCACCAGCCCAACAGTTTCAATGCAATGTTAATAAGAAACCAACAACGTGTATTGGCTCTGGCGTCTGAACTTAACGACACTACGGACACGGCGTCGTTTCTTAATACAGGTGTCTAAAATAACCCGATCTGAGAATTCAGAATTCCAATACATTTATAAAAACTTTGATTCTTTTCGACAGTGCTCTGTAATTCTGACGTAAGACGTTTTGAATTTTGAAAATGTACAATCTCATTGCTCTGTCAGTATATGCGGAATTTAAAAAAATGTAGAATTTGTAAGATCTTGATTACTGACACGCAAATTAAGAGCAATTTAACAAATCGGTCATATAACATCAACAGTTGGGATGATTTAAATTGTACATCTGCCAATCTTATTAACGTTGTACATCCACTAATCTTAGGCCGCGTTCACACTGAGCAAAACTCATAGTAGTTTAAATGTCGCCCGCACTTACATTAAACATCAATGCGTTCACACTGTAGAATTTCGATGTTTACATGTAGTTTAAATGTTGTGTTCATTACATGCATTCGATACTAAATGTAGTCCTTGTGTGGGTTTAATATACAATAAATTTCGCATATTTCTTTTGAAAGAACGGCATGCATATGCATTACTTTCATTGGAAAGCTTTATTTTTAGTATATAATTTCGTATATTTCTCGGGTGAGTGAAAAAACAGGGGTACATGCAACTTCTAAATATTTAATGTATATGTATACGGCAAAGCGGAATAAAATTTCAAAAAAGGTTTTTCCAATTCGGATCTATTTTTTGTGGGCAAAGCGGCCTATATTAGGAATATGAACATGAACAGGTGATATAATGAACATGAAATGATGATGAAGTGGAGGAAATGGGGGGGGGGGCAAAGTCCAATCGGGGATAAGAGTTTTGACTGTCAATTGGAAAATGAGGAACGGGCAGATTTTTACACAGCACGTTGCACCACTATGGTTTGCGGTCAAGTTTTCCACATTTTACAATTGTAGCCTGACGACACAGCATTATGATAGACTGCCCATTCAACCACCGGGTACACATTCCAGTCGTTTTGTGGACAAAGCGGCAGACCCGATATCACATTTCTGAGCGCTCTTTAGTGGATTTTTACCGACAACATGGCGCTGCCGCGGGCCCGCGCCG
Source organism: Arcuatula senhousia (assembly GCA_963971305.1). Taxonomy (NCBI): domain Eukaryota; kingdom Metazoa; phylum Mollusca; class Bivalvia; order Mytilida; family Mytilidae; genus Arcuatula; species Arcuatula senhousia. The sequence goes on from OZ020309.1 coordinate 53,086,696, forward strand.
GTATTTATGTATAGCAGTAGCTGTTTATAGCAATAAATTTAAAAATACAAACGGACGAACGGACTAAAGCGCCAGAAAATGTGAACACCTTTATCGTTATTCTATAACAATAAAAATCATTAAAAAAAGACTGCAGTGAATCAAAATCCATAAGTATTCTATGTTTAAATGTCTATTCGCCAAATGGTTATTTATCCGTTCATGTTTTCTGTACATTTAAATTACATGTACACTTGCATTTAATAATGTGAACATTTCATATGTCAAGTCATTTAATTTAGGTTTATCAATGAGAACAAATTTAGTGTGAAACTAGTTTTAAGAACATTAAAGTAATAATAAATCAAAAAATCATAAAATTTTTAACAGTCTTTTTTAGCTTTAAAAATATGAATTGTTAGTATAAACTTTTATTAAAGCTACAAATAGTCCATTAAAAAGTGGTAATTTTGCAGAATTTAACAAAAAATGGTTTTTAACAATCATTTGCTTCCCGAGTTGTATTATGCAAACTAGATGCATACGACCCAAGTTTGAACTCACTCGGAAGTCCGCGCAAGCCCATCTAAAAATACTTTAGGAAATTGATGTAAACAAACGTGGTCTGAAAAGGTATGTTCTGTATATGGCTTTTGTAACTGTTTTGCTTTTTCCTTACACCGTTCCCCTTTAAAATGATAACAATACACAAGAGAAAATGGTTAGAAATCCGCCCAATGAGGATCTTATGTCATTGAATTAATCGAGTTTTCAATTAAATAGGCCCGGTTAATATATAGCACGATAAAAGGAAAACAGGTACGTGTGTATGGTTTTGTTTTGCATGTAAAACACTTTTTTAATCAGTATTTCTTAATAGCGGAAAGGTTTTACTTGTCAAATAAAGTTATATTAAACCCAGAGCTTCACATGCTCTTACTTCAAAATACATTTTTGTTTGTTTTGACGTGTTCGGTAAAAATCGGAACGCTGTTCACGAAAGTTAATAAGTGGCCATTGGTATCAAACTTCTTTAAAAAATCAGCTAAATTTCTAGCCGGTACACGCACATAATTAAAATGTTCGTCTTCATAAAAGCGCGAAAGCTCGAATTTTATGATTATGCAACAGTTAAGTGGTTATTTTTAAATCGCAATTTTTTTCCAAAAACTGCTTTATTATTACTTTAAACTACTTCTACACATGTTTACTCAAAACAACTTCAGTGTGAACGCGGCCTTAATAACGAACTAGAATGTACTCATTGTGGACTGATCTATGTTTGTGAGACAAATGGAAGGCTATTTGCTCGTATGTGTGATTGCAGATCAACAATGACAGTTTTCCTTTTGTTTACCAGCATTTTAACCAAGCTGGTCATTCCCCCATCTGTCTTTAAAGGTCCGCATTTGGAAAAAAATTACTATCCTACAAATAATCCTACTTTAAGTACACCTTTTCGTAAAGAGAGAGAATTCTGGATTCGACGACTGGGAACTGCACTACCATATGGCTGCAACGACAACATTGGAAGCATAGGGAATTTATAAAGCCCTAGATATAGTGATGTAAATGTGATGAATTTCTTTGAAAAAAAAAACGGAGAGACGGAATCGCAGACGTGAATATCGTAAATGCAATGCACCAATGTTTTGCGATGTATCAATTAATGGATTGCTTCCGTTTGTCGAAAAACTTAACTGTATTTTATTTTCAAATTATGTACAAAGAATGTCCAGAAAATCCAGTCACAGACTGAAACTGTAACTTATATAACCTCACCGCTATCATTCTTGATATCGGTTACGACCGCTTATTCAAACCTTGTGGAGTTCCACACGAAAACAGTTAAGACAGTCTTTTTTTCTTTTCACTTCAATTTTTAAACAAGGGGTTAGATGCTTTAAATTTAGGAAATATTCTAAACTACAAATATGTTTCCTCTTTACTACAAAGATTTGAGTATTCCCGTTATCTCTTATTCCTATAATTCTACCATTGCACCTAAGGTCCTCAACTATTAACAAGTGTTGCGGGAATTCCAAATCAATTACCTCAAAGCAAAACCAACAGACTGTTCTTATGAAAAGCCCCCATAGTCCCTCTGACCACCATTGGAGACTTCAACATCGCTGAAAATGACTTACTTACGCAATGTTTTGTCGAAAGGACCTAAATATTGTGAGCCAAGACGAATCATCTAGGGCCATAATTATGGATTCAGTTGAAGACTTTGCCAGTAAATGGGCCAAGAAAAAGCAAGAGAAAGAACATGAAGTTTTGTCAGAATGGTTTTAAGCTGTGATGTCGTTGGTTTTGAAAAGAATCAAATCTTTGAAAGGCTTATTGAGCACTTAGGCAACATCTGATAACAGCAACCCTGATGCTGCCAAAATAGTGTCCTTATTACATGCCAATATGTTGGTGTACCTGCAGACAAAGCACCAAATAACATCATTTTTGCGTTCGACAGCTGCATTAAGGGTTGGTTGTACTAGCAATAGCATCACCTGTCTAGCATCAACACTGTCTAAGGAATATTGACAATCACAAATCGGTTATTTCCTCCTTCGGCTTTTCTATTTGTGACAATAATGATAACATTTCAATCCTGTATTTGATCACTTAATTACATAAAAATCCATATAAATCATGCCTCTATTGCAAAATCATCCAAATATACCAGTAAACCTCTTTCAGGTCTGTTGAATTCAATTCTAAGGCCACGCCGAAATAATTACTTGTTCCTTGGACCGCCCGCACGTGAAATTGTTTCCTAGTGAAACAAATATAAATTTTGTTCCGCGTGCAGAGCCGGAAGTTGTGTTATTTTTTCTATCTCTACGTTTGAAAAAAATAATTGTCATTTGCAAACCTAAGTAAAGTGAGACTGATATTTGATGTTCGATATTCAATTGTTTTTAATATCAAACTGAATATCAAACGGTAAATTTTACCATTTGATATTCATTCGATATTCATTTTTCTTTTTTTTCTTAGTATAAACATATAATGAATATCAAAATGAATATCAAGCGGCAATTTTTTAAGTTCGATATTCATTTGACATTTGTGTTAAATTTAGTTTTGTTTTGTGAATATCAAATTAATATCAAACCAAAGTTTCCTTCTGTTTGATATTCATTTGATATTCACATTACAAATTTACACCGGAAACGAATGTCAAATGAATATCAAACAGAAGGAAGCTTTAGTTTGATATTCATTTGATATTCACAAAACAAACCTATACCGGAATCGAATGTGAAATTAATATCGAACTTAAAAAAATACCGCTTGTTATTCAGTTTGATATTAAACAATAAACATCGAATATCGAAGGAAGCAGAGGTACCAATGGGGTATCCGAATGTCAAAAGTCCAAAAGGACAGAGACAAAACCAGTAAAAACCAACAAGAACGGGACAAAAACTGACACCATGTAAAACATGGAAACACAAATTAACTGAATATCGATCAACAACGCGAACTCCAGTCGAAACAAGAGTGAACTCAGGTGGTCCGGAAGGGTAAGCAGTTCCTGCTTGCTATAGCACACCCGTCGCGTTGCCAATAGTAAACTCAACGTGTCAAATCCGGTAAAGGAAGGCAAAACAAAACTCTATGATTAACCAACATCTGCACCCATCTATGAGACCGAAATCCCATATTTGTCTATAAGTGCATGATGTCTTCCGTAAAATTTCTTGAGTGAAAATAGGAACCGAGGAGTAACATAACCCTGTGTGAGCAGTTTTTGCGTCAGACGTGAAGCTCTGCCGAGGGCATCGAAAATCTAATATCAGTCTCACTTTACTTTGGTCTTTTGCAAAGGTAAACAAACATTAATTTGCCGATTTTCAACCAAGTTGTCTAATAAACTTGACTCTGTTTTGACTAATTGCTTGTTAGTTCAGATTAGTGCTCCAATATTGGAGAAACATTCAGGATAAAAGACATTAAACTTAAACGGTTGAAATGCCGTTCCATTCCTCTCAAACAAAACACTCCGATGAAAACAATGAAATATGTTGCCACCAAGTTCAACTTGTTTAAAGTATTGTTACGAATTCGAAATACGGCAATTGCATGTCAAATGGAAGATACTTGCAATGTCATATATATTTAATACATACGAGGGATGTCATACACGATGTATAGTCGACCCCCTTTATTGATAGATTCAAGTGCCTGTGTTATCTTAAATCATATTACCTCAGTTCTATTACGTCATTATCACTTCCGTTCTAAAATGAGATAGTGCTACGCATGTACAACCTTCAATGTGCCTGCATCTGTCAAACTGTTCGGACGTGGTTCGAACTTGTTGTATTTTACAACGTTTTATTAGCAGCCACTTTGTCAATCTATTTGACAATATTTATTCAATAGTCAACGAGGTTGGCTTTAATATTGATATAATTAAAATAAAGTTACGTTGTAACATTTTTGATTACATTTTACGACAATTTTATGTTAAGTTATTACAAATTGATATCTATGTTTTAATGCCAATGGTCATTCGCCTTAACTATTCTCACAACAACACACCCTTATCACTTGTCGCTGTAACATTTAACTTCGACAGTTCTATAGTAAAGTTATCTATGTGTATCAATTTATATATCGTTGTGTGTGTTCTGGATACTTTGTAAACTCTGTCATACTTTTAGTCTTTAATAATACAATGTAGATACTAGACGTGTTTTTGTTAATACTTCAAATACACCACATTTTAGAACATATGTCGTAAATTTGATACAACTGCCGTAAATCGTTATTTGCATGGCAGAAAAGATGGTATCTGTAAAAAGCAGACCAAATGATAAGCAAAGAGATGATGAGTAGTAAGACTATTTGCTAGAAGACAACGAGGTTGTTGGGGAAACAGACAAAGACAAAAGTCTGTCAAAATTACAAAGTACGAAGTACTCTGTTACGACTCGTACAATCAGGATAAAATCTTCACAGGGTTAAAACTCCCCTCTTGATAAAGATAAACCTTCCACTAGTAGAGATAGCAGTCAGAATGACCAAAATATGAATATGTTACAGTCCCTGTATGGTAAAAGCTTCCCAATCTATGGTATATGGTGGGATGGGGAATGGGGATGGGGATGGTGATTAGTATATGGTATATGGGGAATGGTATCGTGTATGGGGATGGGGAAAGTAAAATATGAACGCTTAATGGGGAATGAGAATGGTCAATGGTGTCTAGAATTTGATTGGTCCATTGCATGGTAAATGGGGAATGGGGATGGTAAATGAAATTTTGAATTTGATATGTCCATATTTTTAAATAATAAATATAGATTGTTAATGATTATATAAGTTTTAATTTTAACTTTCAAAATTTTAAATAAAACATCATTTTGTTTCATTTTTAAATTTAGTCCATGAGACGGTAGCCTTATGTATTTATATGTAAATATAAATAATGTAAATTTTAAACAGTATTATTTTCGAGATAATTAATAAAATCGTTAAACATACTTTTAAAGAACAAGATTTTATCTGATAAGAAATGTTCATTTTAATGCTATTTAAACATTTAGATTTGATTTTTGTTATTTATTGAAGGAAATCATAAATAAACACTGGCTTATTAATATAAATTGAATGTGCACAAGCTACTGTAAAGTTCAGGATCAAATTAAATGACGTAAATATATATCGTTTTAAATACGGCTCAAGATCTCAATGAAAATTGCTTACATTATGTTTATGTATTATTAATAATTCTAGATACATGAAATAAAACTATATATTAGATAGATGAATAAAAATGAACATTTATATTTGAATATTTCTTTAATAAATTGTTTATTACATGTAAATAAATATATAATAAAGTTAATAAGTAAACGTTACCGAAACATGAACTACAACTCTTTAATAAATGAACAAAAATAAACATTTATATTGGAGTATTTCTTTATAAATTGTTTTATAAATACAAATGTAATTAAATTCATAGATTGTCGATAATAAATAATTGCATTTTGGGTAAGGGGATAATATATGATGTATGGGAATGGAATGGTAAATGGGGATGTGGATGGTAAATAGTGTATGGGGATGGGGATAGGGATGGTAAATGGTTAATGGGGATGGGGATAGTATATGGTGTATGGGGATCGTATATGGTACAATGGTAAATGGGGAGAGAAGGAAGCTTTTACCATACCATTTTGTAACTCAGATAAAAATACTCAGGTGGAACAAAATAGTAGAATTGACACTTTAACTAACAAAATAAATGACATTGAAAATGATATTTACAATGAAAGAGAGGAGTATGATGAACATGAATATGATGAGGAGGATGAGGTTGAATCCACTCATGCTAATGAGTCTTATAAGACAAAAGCAGATAATAACGATGAAGTTAATGTCAATGGTCAGAGTAGGTTTTCCTCTGTGTCAAAGAGATTTAAGATACCGATAAAAGAGGTTTGTTCAAAGTAAATAGATGAAACTTTGACTGAGAATATTACTGATTTATTCCGTAATGGCATGGATGATGAACAATATTTAGACCTTGTAAAACATGAATCAAATGCTAGACATGAAAACTGTGAAGGCCTGTCGTTGGTTAAGACAAACCATCTTGTATGGAATCTTATGTCACCATCCACACAGATTAATGATAAGAAATTGCAAAATTATGATAAACCATTAATTAAAGCAGCTATTGTTTTGGCTAAAGTAGTAGATAGTATGGCTAAGAAAGAGTCAAAGAGTAAAGATAAAGATGTAGGTGAATTTATTGATTCTTGTAATGATGTTTTGGCTCTTTTGGGGCACGGGATCTGTCAGATTAAACCTGATCTAAGTTTAGATAATGTTCACCTGTGTGTCCATGCTCTGCCATTTACTAACTTTTTATTTGGTGACGATGTTTCCAAAGAGGCAAAAGAGATTGAAACATGTAATGAATTAGGGGCCGCATTAGAAGTGGTAGAGGCCGTACTTATAGAGGTACTTATAGAGGTCGATATAACAGAGGTGGAAGAGGTAGACTACAGCCATTAAACCACGACGATGGTTTCACGGTTTGATAGAGATGACAGGAATGGGCCAAAAACCTCTCAAGGAGGGGCGGTGCCAAGAGCAATTAGAAAAGGAAAAAAGAAATGAGGTTGGTTGTAGTTTTCAAGCAGGTAGATTAATTTTTTTTTATCTCTCAGTGGAAATTGTTGACAAATGATTCACAAATTTTGGATGTTGTGGAGCACTGTCATCTTGAATTTGTTGATTGTTTATTGCAACTTCAAGAAAAAAATTCTGGCAGGATTCAGTTTAATGATGTTGAAACTCATTTAATTGATAATGAAGTTCATGTGTTACAAAAAAGTGTCATAAAGGAAGATTCGGTACAAAACGATATGTTTATTTCACCTTTTTTGTAAGGCCAAAGAAAAACGGTGAATATCGAATGATATTAAACTTAAAAGAACTAAATGCGAGTATTGTTTACCATCATTTTAAAATGGATTCATTTGAAAAAGCTGTTTTATTTATTTAAGAAAACTGCTTTATGGCATCTGTTGATTTACGTCATGCGTATTATAGTGTTTCAACTATAGAAGACCATCAAAAATACTTAAGTTTTAGATGGGGAGATACAAGTTTCCAATATAGCTGTTTACCTAATGGTTTGGCTTCTGCACCAAGATTATTCACAAAATTAATGAAACCTGTCTATGCAAAACAAAGAACCATGGGTCATGTAAATGTTGGTTATATTGATGACAGTTTGCTTTGTGGTGACTCAATTGAAGAATGTAAAACAAATTAACAAGATACAGTTGGATTGATAGAAAATCTAGGTTTTATTATTCACGAATATAAATATATCTTTCAGCCAACAAACGGTTTTATAGATTCGGAGAAAATGATTGTGATTCTTCCAAAAGATAAACAACAAACTTTGTTAACTGAATGTGAAAATCTTTGGTATGTCCAAAAAGCAACAATTAGAAAAATATGTTGAGTAATTGGACTTATTGTTTCAAGTTTTTCTGCAGTTGATTATGGAAGACTGTTCTATCGGAATTTAGAAAAAGAACAAAATGAGGCATTGAAAGTTTCTAGAGGAAATTTTGATGCATTGATAGAAATAACTTTACAAACAGATGCTTCTACTAAAGGATGGGGTTGTAAATTTGATGACCAGAGTACAGGTGGACAATGGTCCAAAGATGAGAGAAAAAATCATATTAATTATCTAGAAATGCTGACTATTTTGTTTTCATTGAGATCATTTTGCTCTGCGGTTTAAAACAAACATGTCAAGATATTAACAAATAACACAACAGCCGTAGCATATGTGAATAATATGGGTGGTTGTAAATCAGAAAACTGCAATGCTTTTGCCAAGAGAATTTGGAAATGGTGCATGAAATATGGAATTTTGATCTCTTGTTTCCATATTCCAGAGAAAATAAATGAAGCTGATTACCAATCTAGAAATTTTAATGCAAAGTAATAATGAAAATTAAATAGAAAAAACCTAAATGAATAATCATTAAATTTGGTAAGCCATTTGATTCTCACATAAATGCTTTATTTTTGAATTGGGAAATTTTACTTTTAATTTTTTATTTCCTCCTTTCAGTTTGTTGAGTTCTTGCGTTCGGAGGTTGCAAATGGACAGAGCGAAAGGAATCGTAATACTCAACCGTGGTTTACCACTTTTATGCAGATGCTTGTAAACATTCCGTTGTTGTTACTGAGAGTAGAATAAGTCCTGTACTTGCCAGAAAAAAAAACTCTGCATCAGGTGAAAGACAATCTGATCATTGTGGCATGTCGAGTGTCCGGAAACATTTCAGAGATCAGATCTTATTAAAATCAACAACCGATATACTCATGTCATCATGGAAATACGGAATTAAAAAGCATTACAGCTCGAGCATTAAGAGATGGCTACAGTATTGTGACCAAAAGAGAGATTGATACGGCTCAACCATCTTTAAAACAAATTTTCGATTATTTTACATTTCGTTATAAAGAAGGTTTAGACTATAGTTCGCTTGATACAGCTAGAGAAGCTTTGTCAGCATTGAATATTAAAGAAGATGGAACTTTGATTGGGAGAAATCATTTAGTTATTAGATTTATGCGTGTTTTTTTTCAATATAATACCTTCAATGCCTCGTTACACAGAAGTTTTGGATGTAAAGAAGGTCTTGAAGACATTGAGAGTTATGTCTCCAGTTCTTAGTTTAGTCCAGCAGATAAACCTCAAAATTCAAAACAATCTTTCAGTTAATGATGCAAGCACCAAATTTGGAGGGAATGTTCTTTATGCATGCTTTTTTTATATAGCACGTTAGCCAATCAAAAAAATAAAAATGGCGGCCATTTTTTCAAGATGGCGTCTATGCAGACAAAACTCCATTTCAAAGCATGTGGTGTTAGGGGATTGCAATTTATTTCTATTTTGGTGCTCTATTTTTACTGAGGCATGATCTTCACACGTATATATTTGTTATTGAGCACTTATATACAAAACATTTTTTTTTGTAACCTTCAGAGGACTTTTATTTTGTCCTCAAGGTCAAACAAATATTATTTTTACATGCAAATGTTGTTGAGTCCATAACTTTTTGATTCTTTGACATAGGTCACTGATCTTTAGCAGAGTGGATGTATCATTACCATCATATGAAGTGTGGCCCATCAAACTGACCTTTATACGACCTTGAAATTTTTCCTCAAGAACAAATATATTCTCATTTAACCGGTAAATTATGTCCGGTTCATAACTTTTTCATCCTTTGACCTCGAGATTCGAGAATTGATAAATTACTGAATTTTTATTACATAATGTCTCCACAGCGACCTTCATATGACCTTGTCCTTAACCTCAAGGTCAAATGAATTCTAATTTTACACACAAAGTGGATCTGGGCATAAAATTAATATGCTCCGACTTGGTTTAGATATCCGGCATATGAATGAATTTTGATTAGATAATGTGTCTACAGTGATCTTTACATGACCATGACCTCATGTATCAAGGTCAAATAAATAGGCATTTATATACAAAGTCTGTTCCATAACTTTCATAAATTTCTAAAGGATATCTGATAAACAGATTGTATTTGCATTTGCATTATACTAATGTACAGGTTACAAAGTGACCTTGACCTCTGCCCTCAAGGTTAAATGTGTCATTTTATCATATCTAAAATAGGGTGACATCAGTTTTGATGCGCTAAAACAGTTTTTCTTGTACTTTTAAGAATTCTGTCTTTATTGTTGAAGGCAATTGACACTGATATTTTGTTAATAACTGTATTAAAGCATGCAGTAATTTCTCACAAGTCTTGGAAAACATTGATTGAATTTTGTCAAGGTACATCTTCGATTCGAATTCATGACGAAGCCAGGACAATTTGAATTGAATAACTGAAGACCTGCTGTTTATCATGCTCATTGGCTTTTCAGGTTAAGGAAACAAACGTCGTCATGCTCACATAGAACTATACCTTATTTTTGACCAAGGCATATATTGAAACGTTAGCTCTAACGATGTTTGAAAGAAGCGAAGTTGTACCAAAAGGGTAAATAAAGGTTAAAAACAAAATTACCAAACTTGGGAAATCATTCTCAAATGTCTTAGACGAGACAAAAACAAGGAAGTCATATCGGAAAAATTGAAGACCGCAATGGTCCTGACTTGGTAACAGGCATTTCAAAAGAAATGGTGGGTCAAACCAGGTTTTAAAGCGTACCAAACTTCTCTCTTCAATATCGGTCTTTGGGTCCGGTAGTTACACAAAACACAACAGGTTTGTGATGACATATCAGGGATGACAAGGTGATCATCTCAGTACATCAACCAGCCAAACACTAATCAAAGGAAGACTTACCATTTCGTGTAACATGATATTTTTCTACAAGTGGCTGAAAACGACGAAAGAATTGTTTTAGGGATCGTATGATACGTTTTTATTATAACCTTGGTCTAATAGTCGGTTACGGAGAAAGCGGTGTCGGATTAAAAAAATCTGAAAAATGTGTACAAGCCCTGGCATATTGAATTAGTTGTAATGCAGGTGACGTTGGTATGCTACTTTCCAGGTTAGGAAAATTAATAATTGTATCTTTTTTCGTAAATTTTTGTACTGAGATGACCACCGGGTCAAACCCGAGATGCAGATCCAAAAATGACATAAAGCAAATGGATTCTGTTGTTTCTTTAATCTCTAGTTCTGGAGGATATATTGAAGGAATCCATCTGCTTAACGACGAGTAGTTGACAGAGAGGACGTCATCCATATATCTGAAATTGAGATTAAATGACCTTGCCTTTTCAATTTCTTGTTTTTTAAGAGTTCCTGAAGAAATTCAGTCTCGTATAAGTTAAAAATCAAGTCGGCGAGGAGAGGAGCACAGTTTGAGCCCATTGGAATACCGACTGTTGTTGAAAAATCTCTCCTCCAAATGTGACAAATATGCTGTCAATGAGGAAATCAAGCATACTGCAAACATTGATCCAAAGTGTAACAAATCTTATCTTTATAACATTTTTTGGAAAAAAGTAAAATTATAGACTAAAAAAACAAAGTTCCTTGAATTGGAAAGATTTTTTACAGATTGTTAATATGGCTTATGTTAAGCTTCTCTAAAAATATGAATCTGTTTCTCATGTGCTGACGATGTTTTCTTGTCCAAAATGTACCTTAAAAACGACAAAAATTTCTTAATTTTGTCATTTTTACCAAAATCGCTAGATTTATGACGTTATTATGACGCTTCTATATTAAATTTTAAAACGTTTGGACATGTTTTCCTGTTAGGCAGAGTTTACACTGTATTGTAGCCAGAAATGGACACTTTTAAATAACCTTCATATTTTTAGGCTAAATAAGGGCCTTATATGCCCCTACTTCTTTATGAGCAAGGACAATTATGAAGTATTACATGTATTGACCCCATCTATGAACATCTATGAACATCCAGTTCACCTAGGATTGTTTTGTCATATTTTTTTTTAATATTTACAAATTGTTATTGTTGTTTTTGTGTTTTTAATTGTGAATAAAGATGGGAAGTTGTTTTTTTAATATTAATTCTTAATATATAGACATAGTCGTACTTTTGTAGTGTTATGGACTGTCTCTTGCTCTGCCTGTGCCTATAAATAGAAAGCAAAGACAGCAACTCTTCAGAGAGAAAAACAACTCAAGTCAAGACAATTATTTCCTGCTTAAAGATTGTATTAATTAATTTGAAAAGCCATAAAACACTGAGAACAAGAATTTGTTATACTTTAAATATAATTTTTTATAAAAATATTTCAGTTATTTTCTTCAAAAATAAAAATAATCGCTCACTCGCATCAGTTTAACCATGTTAACATTAAAAACCAGAAAAAAACCAACTTTTTAATAGTTTAAAAACAAATCGCTCGCCTCGAGAAAATCAGTTGCAATGAAATCCGGTCATCCGGCCGTCAATCAAATGTGGATCCTGATGAATTCGAAAGAACTTATGGAGATTCTTAAATCTAATTCAGTGCATCAAAACATTCCATACCCCACACTTTACACTTCTATTCCGCATGAACAACTGAAATCGCGATTGGCACAGCTGATTAAACGCAGCTTTTTCAAAAAGAATGGAAAACGTAGTTACAAATATTTAGTAGTCGATTATACCAAGACTTACTTTGTCATCAATGAGTCTAAGAAAAAGAACAAATTTACAGAAGACCAAATAATCGACATGCTCAACTTTCTTATTGACAACATATTTGTTCAGTTTGGTGGACGTGTTTATTAGCAAACAATAGGGATTCCAATGGGCACTTATTGTGCACTTCTGCTTGCTGATTTGTTTCTTCATTCATACGAAACAGACTTCTTACATCCTCTTCTAGACAAAAAAGACCGAAGACTAGCTCTCTCTTTCAACCTCACGTTCCGTTATATTGATGATGTCCTTTCACTAAACAATTTTCGATTTGGTGACTTTCTCCATCTCATATATCCCCAGGAGCTTGAGATAAAGGACACAACGGATTCTAGGAAGTCTGCTTCATATTTAAATCTACATCTCGAAATTGACTCTCAAGGAAGACTTTCAACAAGGCTCTATGACAAACGTGATGACTTCAACTTTCCAATCGTCAACTTTCCCTTCTTGTGTAGCAACATTCCGTCCGCTCCAGCTTATGGAGTTTACGTATCTCAATTGATTCGTTACTCCAGAGCATGCGGGACTTACATCAATTTCCTTAGCAGAGCGACACGTCTGACGCAAAAATTGCTCACACATGGTTATGTTGCTCCTCGGTTGCTGTCTTCACTCAAGAAATTTTACGGAAGACATCATGCACTTGTAGACAAATATGGAATCGATCTCTCAGATGAGTGGAGATGTTGGTTTGTCATAGGGTTTTGTTTCGTCTTCTTTTACCGGATTTGACACGCTGAATAGACTACTGGCAACGCGACGGGTGTGCTATAGCAAGCAGGAACTGCTTACTCTTCCGGAGCACCTGAGTTCACTCTTGTTTCCACTGGAGTTCGCGTTGTTGATTGATATTCAGTTATTTTGTGTTTCCATGTTTTACATGTTGTCTGTTTTTTGTCCCGTTCTTGTTGGTGATTACTGGTTTTGTCTCTGCCTTTTCGGACTTTTGACATTAGGATACCCCATTGGTACACAGCCAAAATTTAGACAATACGTCTGACGTAAGTTAATAAAAACTGCGTCTGACGTAGTGCATATGATTTTTTTTACTGATATATCGCGTGGAATTATTTTTAATATGAACTTATCTGTCATCGATTCTTTTACTGTCGGACGTTACTATCCTTGCCTAACAACGTCAATTGTCTGTCGATAGTTCTAAGACACTAGCGTAGCAACACAACCACAAAATGGAATGTGCGAACTGTAAGGATGTATATAAGATGCTACAATAAGTTTTAGAAATCGTATCAAACTCAGAATCCTGATATGAAGCTCTCGAAAAAGAAGCTAAACTCCGTCATTTCAAAGATAGAAGATGTCGAAAGTAGAGTAGATTCAACAATCTGTCGCAGCAATATGATAGAAGAAAATGTAGAAGAGATGGGCATCGTTATGCACTAAGTGGCGGATCGTTGTGAGTCAGTGAATACAGCCCCCGCAAAAGACACAAAGCATGAACGTTTACTAAAAAGGGAAACCGATGAACAAGTAAACTCTATGCTTCGCAATCTCAGCGACAGTGTTGAAGAATTAAAATGGAGAACAATGAAAAATAATTTGATATTTAATGGGTTTAGAGATCAAAAAGACGAAGACACAGAGCTGGTGATCAGAACTTTCTTAAGAGAAAAACTAGGTATAAATAAATTTGTTGAATTTGTGTCCGTTCATCGATTTGGAAAGAGAGGAAAAAGAGGCTTCAGACCAATTTTAGTAAAAGTTATTAAACATAAGGATAAAGTTCTTGTACTCAAAAACTGCAATAAATTGAAAGGGACAAGTGTATTTGTCAGAGAACAATTTCCAAAAGAAATTGAGCAAAGGAGAAAAGAGCTATACCCATTAATGAAGGAAGCAAAGAAACAAAACAAAAAAGCTATCCTTATCAGATACTAACTTTATATTGATGGAAAACTCCACATTCGTAAAAATCATGACGAGAATAACCCATGTACTTCCAAACCCAATAGCCACAATATTAATGAAGAAACAACAAAAATAACTATAACTTCCAGTAAAAAAAGAGTCCAACAAGAGTTAGAAAATGAACTTCGATACTTCTGGCAACATCGCAACGATTAAATTAAAACATAGAATTCTCCTGATTATTCAACAATTGTTGTATAATAATAAACTTTTTAAGAACATTTAAGTGACCAATACATGTAACTTTTTAATTTCTATTTCATATATGAACACTATCTTTGTCCAATTGTTATCCTCCGGAACATATTGTAATCTTTTCATATTATTCCTCTTCATTTGAATGGGGACTTTAATTGATTTATCATCTGTATACCATTGTACAACAAAGGTGATCAGAATAAAGTATATATTAAACATGCGGTGTCAGACATATAGTTTCCTCAAATGTATGAAGTTAGTAAGTTATTCATTTAGTGTGTTTTATTATGAAATAAAAATATTGCCAGGATAAATTTTTAACGTGCGTTAGACGTACGCGGTTAGAAACGCCAATTTAATATGCGTCGGATGACATGCATTTAACGTACGCCAGACGCACGTTAAACGCAGTCAACATTTGGCTTGTGTACCTCTGCTTCTTTCTCTCCCAAAAATCATACTTTCAGAAAAAAAGATTAATAAAAATAATTTCGCTCGCTCGCTCCTTTTTTAAAAATGCAAAATCCAAAGAACAAAAAATTAATTCTGAGTGGCCTGATTGCCATAAAATCCGGCCTCCATAAATATTACGATTTTTGTTATTCTAGATATGGTGTCAATCAAATGTGGATCTTGAAGAATTTGAAAGAACTGATGGATAGTCTCAACTCTAAATCAGTTTCATCTTGTCACTGCTTCAAAGCTATCGATTTATCCACACTTTACACTTCTATTCAATATGCAGAACTAAAAGTACCATTGTCACAACTGATTTAACGCATTTTGTTTCAAAATGAATGGAAAACACAGATACAAGTATCTTGTAATCGATTATACACTAAGACTTACTTTGTCATCATTTAGTCTAAGCAAAAAGAACAAATAAACAGCAGACCAAATAATCGACATGCTTAATTTTCTTACCGACAACATATTTGTTCAGTTTCGTGGAGGTGTTTTTCGGCAAACAATAGGGGTTACAATGGGCATTAATTGTGCACCTTTGCTTGCTGATTTGTTTCTTGATTCATATGAAGCGGGCTTCTTACCATCTATTTCCATCTATTACCATCTAATGTTTTTCTAAATTGCCGTTTAATTGTGGGTTGTGTCGCGTACACTTATTCCACATCTCATTATTTTCTATTCTAAACTAAAAAGATCTCTTTTAACCTCAGATATAACTGATCAATTCTTGTTTTGTTGACTTTCTACCTTTCATATATCATTAAGAACCTGAGATAAAGGACACAACGGATTCTAGGAAGTCTGCTTCATATTTTGATCTTCATCTCGAAATAGACTCTTAATGAAAACTTTTAACAAAGACAAACATGATGACTTAAACTTTCCAATTGTCCAGCTTAAGGAGTTTACGTATCAAAATTGATTCTTACTCCAGAACTTGTGGTTTTCCTAAAGATCCGCCTATATATTCGTCATTTTAAGTGAAAATGTAACATTATAATGGCTCATGTGGAAATTACATCGATTTCCTTGGCAGAGCGTCACGTATGCCATAAAATCGTGGTCACTCAATACATTTTACGGTAGAAAACATTCACTCGTATACAAATTTGCGACCTATCTCTCAGATGGGTTTCTTTTGTCTTTTTTATCGGATTTGACAAACTAAATTGGAAAAGGGTACTTTATCAGGCACGAATCGCTAATCTTCCGGAGCACCGTAGTTCACGTTCATTATTGATTACAACTAGAGTTTGCGGTTTTTGGTTGATATTCAGTGGTTTTTGTGCTTCCGTGTTATATGTTGTCTGATTTTTCGTCTCCTGTCTTTGTTTGTGTTTGATGGTTTTGTCTCTGTCTTATTGTACTTTGACATTCGGATAGCCCATTTGTACCTCTGCTTCTTTCAGAATTTACGAGATGTTATTGCGCGAGCCCCTAGGCTCGCGCATTAGGGGCTCGCGCAGTTAAGTATTACTTAGTTTTGTAGTCTTGCAAGTGAAGACCCTTTAACTGAAAGCGTTAATAATTCCGTTAAAACAAACGCTTGCAAGATATTAAAGATAAGAAATGCTATAGTCTTTCGGAAGCTAATTGATTAAGGATTCGGATGTCCTCTAGATATCTATGATTATGTCGTCTGCTAGAATTAGCTATGTTTGCATAATATTAAAAGCAAAACGAGGGATTTGACTATTTGAAAAAAATAAAAAGAATATAAATTTAAAATCAAAGAATTATTTAGAAAGTAAACCACATATAAAAAATGAAATTAAAAATAGATATATCATAATAAAAAGTTTGAAAAGCAGAATGGAGTACTATTGTAAAAATAGATGATGCCGCAAATCTGAGACAATATATAATTCCATATGATTTTCTCAGCGCAAAGCAAAAAAATAAATATTATGATATAACCAAAATTGCAAAACCCTTCCTAACGGGGTGCGTGGTTGGAATTGGTAAAAAATGACCAGTCAGATGTCATGAATGTAATGAATAATTAACTTTGATATTAACATTGAATATCCGGGTATAGGATTTATTATTTTCCACCAGTTGGGCGATACATATTAAATGGGAAACCAAAAATCAAGCAGGTACGAGATGAATTTGAGCAGAACTGAGGATAAGTAAACTAAACTGTGTGCCCATCCTTTTTCTAGCCTATACAGAAATATATACTTGCTTCCGAAATTTGCCGAGGGTAAATATGTTAAATTAAAGTAAGCGCGCGTGTACTGTCACAACATTAATTGTTTATTTTTAAATATGGATTTAAACTTCCTTGTCGTGATTAAATTTAAATCGCCGCTACCTGTGCCGAAACCAGTCTTGGGTCAAGCGATCGACGTGCGTACTGCACTGTCGAGTACTAGTATTACACATACAGGTAGTAAATAGGTAGCCATTTGTATAACTTGCAAGGAATCAATTTGGAAACGATTCGCGGCATACCACCACGTAAGTTTGGCGAATATCCACAAAATATATATGGAAACATTATAACAGTGACTCGATTCAACAAATTATCTGTTTTTCTTGTGAATTAACGTTTATATTTTTGATATTTCAACTGTGACAAATTCCGATTCACGATACAGTAATATTTGAACATTTCCCGGCTGGGCCTGCTTATTTAACTGGTTTATATATAATCAATCGGCAATAACCTTTCATTGTTTATCGCTATATTGACTTTAATTCTTTCAGATAATTCGTGTATTTGTGTATTTTGTACTTATTATTGTTATTTGTTTCTTTCAGTTTTTCACCAATTGTTCTTGGAATAAAGACACATTACACCCGCTGGTTATCGTTCTTTACGTCCATAACATGGTTACACTTGCCGATCATAAGTCGGTACAGTGAAAAAGTGACAGATCGCCGGTCTTAGCCAAAACTTTCCAGCAAGTAGTAGTATAGTGGACACACCAGGGTCAACACTACTCAGGAGGAGGATCGTTCCAGCATTGGACACAACCTCAAACAACTGAAGTACCACAGCCCTCTGGTGTTCCAACCGGATATCTAAAGCACATCGGGACAGGTATTTTGACACGCCAGTCCTACATCTAGACAGCTACCTGACAGGATCCCATCCAAGGTTGAAATAGGCCACCAGGATCACTTGCCCTTGCGTTTAAATTGTATGGGGCACTCTGCTCTCACGTTTAAACAGTAACGGGCACACCTTTGTTGAAAGAATGTCAGCTGACTCAAAAACAACTCCAAATTTAGAAGTCAACATGGACCAAGGCCAAGATATGGAAGCACAACCGCCAAACACAGAGGCTACTCAAGAAACTGAGTCAGACAAGGAGCAGCGCATTCGCACCCTTAACGAAAAAGGGAAACAACTCTATGAGAGCCAGAGCCGTAAACACGCCGAGCAGGCAGAGGACCTCTGGAACAGGCTCCACGCCGTCATTCAAGACGTCCAGAGCACTCCTAAGAACGAAAACGCACTGGCTACTCTCAATGAGCGGATAATCACTGCCTACGAGAGGTATCGGCGACAGAAGGACTGCTACGTCGAATTTCTGACGTCACAGAGAACGGCCGAAAGCCTGAAGGACCTCGACCTGTTCATCAAAACGTCATCGGCATACTGCAAAATAGCGGAGGCAACCATTGACACGGTTAAGTCGATGCTATCATCACTACTTGAGACTGGATCCGTACTTTCGGAGAGATCGTCCAGGAAATCCCGTAAAACCGGGAAAAGCAACAGCCAAGGGTCATCTGCTTCAGTCAGCACGATACAAATGAAGCGTGCAGCAGCTGAAGCCGCATTAGCCAAAGTTGAATTCGCCAAAAGGGAAGCCGTGCTTCAAATGCAAGAGGCTGACATCGACCAGGAGGTTCAAACGATGGCAGCAGAAGCGGCTCATAAAAAGGCCAAGGTCAAGGCTGAAATCCAACTTCTGCAAACTGAGCAAGACGCCGCAGTTGCCATGGCAGAAGTGAATGCTTTAGCAGAATACGAAGAAGACTCCAAAAGCCAAAATATGGATGACATACCATCACTGCCTAAGATGGACCCACTCGACATTGTTCAGAAATATGTAAGACGGCAGGTCCCAAAACTAGAAAATCCAGAACCAGTCAAAGTGGAGACAAATATCGGGTCTGAACCCGTAGTCAAACACAAGGTACCGGCTCATTTCAACGCTGTTAAGCCAGATGAGTCTTCCAGACATGTGGGATACCATGATATTCCCGCATCATACCCCCGAACCACACCTGTTACAACAAACGTGTCCACGTCAAAAAGGACACTGCTCACGTCAGATGACTACAGGAAGCCTGCCACGTCACTCCCTCAAACATCCAGCGGTTACAAAACCGGATTGATGTCTTCATTGAATCGCCATGCGCCAGAGTATGTTCCAACACAACATAGATCAACGACATGGGCAGCTCCAGCCAAGGAACCAAACACGGCGTCTGACATCACAAAGTTCCTTCTAAGGAAGGACCTCTTGTTCTCACGCCTATCTACCTTCAACGACAAGGCCGAGTCATACCAGGCCTGGAAAAACAAATTTAAGTGTGTCGTCAACGAGCTTGAAGTCTCCGACTCAGAAGAACTGGACTTGCTCGTCAAATGGTTAGGCAACGAGTCAGCACGTTATGCCGTCAGCATTCAGGCATCAAGCATTGCCAACCCTTCAGAAGGACTTCGAAGTCTTTGGGAACGCTTGGACGAGCGGTATGGTGCACCGGAAATGGTTGAAGAGTCCATCAAGCAAAAACTTGGAAACTTCCCAAACCTTTCCAACAAGGACAACAGAAAGTTATATGAACTCTCCGACCTTCTGTCTGAAATCCAGTTCATCAAGGAGAACCCTGAATACCACACGCTCTTGGGTTACTTTGATACATCATCGGGAATTAAACCCATAGTAAGCAAACTACCCTACGGACTACAAGAGAAATGGGTATCTACAGCTGCCAACCACATGAAGCAGTATGGGGTCACGTACCCACCCTTTTCAGTGTTCTTGCAGTTCATCAAAGATATCAGCAAGATCAAGAACAACCCAGGCCTGATGTTTGAATCGTCTCATACTGGGGCTCCTAGCTCCGTATCAAAGCGACACGTTCAAACTAAGCGAACAGTCAGCGTCCACAAGACAGACACAGAGGAAACAGACAGCACAAGTCGGCAGTCGGAGAAGTCAATAGACCCTAACGAACGCTGCATTCTTCACAAGTCTAAGCACACCTTGAATGAATGTCGCAAATTCAAGGCCAAACCAATTGACGAAAGGAAGAAGATTCTCAAGGAGAACAACATATGCTACAAGTGTTGTCGCTCCAACAGCCACATAAGTCGTGATTGCCAAGATGCCACTCCATGCAGTGATTGCAACAGCAAATACCACGCAACGGCACTGCACATTGACCAGTACAGTCATACGGGACCATCCCGCAGACCCTTCCAACAGAACGGCGGGGAGCCAGGGACCTCCGGCAGGACTAACACTGGCCAAAACGTGAATTCCACATGCACTGACATATGCGGAGACCCATACAGCGGCGGCAAGTCCTGTGCCAAAATCTTGCCAGTGGATGTCTTCCAGAAAGGCAATCCTTCAAACGTTCATCGAATGTATGCCATCATCGATGACCAAAGTAATAGGTGTCTGGCAGCGTCAGAATTTTTCGACGTGTTCAATATTGATGGTCCATCAGAGCACTACACCCTGACAACATGCTCAGGCAAAGTTCAAGCGTCTGGAAGAGTAGCGCATGACTTCGTAATAAAATCTGTTCATGACGCAACACAGTTTAACCTACCGAAGCTCATCGAATGTGATTCCATTCCACACAATCGGAACGAAATTCCAACGCCGGAAGTAGCAGCCTCTCATACACATCTTCAGGATCTAGCTGGTCATATCCCGCCTTTGGACGACAGTGCCGAGATTCTTCTACTACTTGGTAGAACCTTGCCAGCGGTGCATCATGTTATTGACCAAAGATTACCAATGGGGTCAATTAACGCCCCTTACGCACAGAAACTGAGCTTAGGCTGGGTCGTGATTGGCGAAGTATGTCTAGATGGGCAGCACTTTTCACCAGAGGTTGATGTGAAGAGGACCTATATTCTCCAAAATGGCCGACCTTCAACCATCATGAGACCATGTCCCAATCAGATAGATGTCCAGGAGTGGGACGGAGATCCCGCAATAAAACATAAATCAAGCGACAGTTTAGGAGCAAACGTCTTTGAAAGGACACCAGACGACGACAAGCCAGGTCTGTCACAAGATGATCGACAGTTCATCTCCCAGATGGACACAGAATTTAAGAGGGACGAACACGGAAGTTGGGTAGCTCCATTACCCTTCTACTCATCAAGGCGAGCCTTGCCTAACAATAAAGCACAGGCAATGCAACGAGCCAAGCTACTTGACAGAAGTTTGCGAAAAAATCCCAAGAAGCGGGAACATTTCCAGACCTTCATGGCAAAAATAATAGACAGCAACCATGCGGAGGTAGCTCCGGAACTGACTGAGAACGAAGAATGCTGGTATCTGCCATTGTTTGGTGTGTACCACCCTAAGAAACCTGACCAGATTCGAGGTGTGTTCGACTCCTCTGCAACCTTCGACGGAGTCTCCCTGAACAACGTCCTCCTGACCGGACCTGACTTAGCAAATAGTCTACTGGGAGTATTATTGCGCTTCAGGAAAGACATGATAGCCATCACCGCAGACATACAGAGCATGTTTCATTGCTTCATTGTCCGAGAAGACCATCGGAATTATCTACGCTTCCTATGGTACAAAGATAACGACATCACGAAAGAGCTCATCGAATACCGCATGAGAGTCCACGTGTTTGGGAACAGTCCCTCACCAGCTGTGGCTAACCTTGGTCTCAGGAAAGCAGCACTAGAAGCTGAATCGAAGTATGGCAAAGATGTCGTGAGCTTCGTCACGAATGATTTCTACGTCGACGACGGGCTGACATCATGCTCCACACCGGAATCTGCCATAAAGCTGATAAAAGACACACAGAGTGCTCTCATGGAGTTTGGTAACCTACGACTGCACAAATTTGCATCTAACAGTCCAGAAGTAATGGCAGCCTTGCCCCACAACGACTTGGCGTCTAACCTAAAAGACCTTGATCTGGACGCCAACAACAAACCGCTACAAAGAAGTCTTGGTTTAACATGGGACGTCAACACTGACCAGTTTCTGTTCATCCTGTCAACTGATGAGAAACCAGTCACCAGACGAGGTATACTGTCAACCATCAACAGTATCTACGACCCCCTTGGTTTTCTGGCTCCAGTCATCATATATGGGAAGATGCTTCTAAGAAATTTGGTTTCAGAAACCGTAGATTGGGACGAGCCAGTTTCAGACCAGATCGCTTCTGACTGGGCACAGTGGAAGGACACTCTCAAAGCACTAGAGACTATCTGCATTCCCAGACCTTACGTTCCACATTTGAGTAAAAAATCAGAACGCCAACTTCATGTCTTCTCAGATGCATCACAGACAGCAGTAGCGGCCGTGGCATACATAAGGACGATCGATGAGAAGGACATCTCAGACTTGGGCTTCATTTTGGGAAAGGCAAAGCTAGCTCCAACAAATGGGCACACGATTCCACGCTTGGAGTTATGCGCGGCTGTGTTAGCCGTAGAGATCGCACAGACTGTGGTGGAACAGCTTCGTATTGATTTCGACAGCATCAAATACTATACAGATAGCAAAGTTGTTCTAGGACACATCTGCAACAACAAACGCAGATTCTTCATCTACGTCGCAAATAGGGTAGAAAAGATCAGGAAACTCAGCATTCCAGACCAGTGGAACTATGTGCCAACGGAGAAAAATCCCGCAGACGCAGCTACGAGATCCATTCTCGCATCTGAACTCCAAGACAGCGATTGGCTACAGGGACCAAAGTCATTCCTTGAGTCAAATTCCAGCGACAAAATAGAAGACGTGTTTGAGCTTGTTGACCCGGAGTGCGACAAGGAGATCCGGTCAATCCAAGTGTTTAAAACACATACCAAAGAAGAGGATGAAATTAACGATTTTGAGCAATTCGAAACCTGGAACTCGCTAGTGGAACAAGTTGCTACGCAAAAACAATCCCGTTTACACGGGAACGTAGAGACAAACCTATCAGTCGAGCACTACGACGATGCCAAAACATGTCTATTCAGAAACATGCAGGCTGAATATTATAGTGAGGAATTAGCCTGCATTCATAGGGAGGAAGCACTTCCGAAGAGGAGTCCTATACGCGACCTCAACCCGTTTATCGACGAACGTGGCCTATTAAGAGTCGGCGGACGTATAGACAAATCAGACTTGAGTCTAATGGAGAAAAGGCCTCTCATCATTCCAGGACGCCATTACCTGGCAACACTGCTCGTGAAACACCATCACGAAGACGTCAAACATCAGGGTCGTCACTTCACTGAAGGAGCCATCAGAGCGGCTGGACTATGGATAACCGGAGCAAGGCGGTTGATATCATCCATCATTCACAAATGTGTGGAGTGCAGGAAGCTCCGCGGCAAGTTTGAAGGCCAGATAATGTCATCACTCCCGAGGGACCGTCTGGAACCAACACCTCCGTTCACTAATGTGGGTGTCGACGCATTTGGGCCATGGACTATAGTGACCCGCAGGACACGTGGCGGCAGTGCCAACTCTAAGCGCTGGGCAATTTTATTTACATGCTTGGTAACCAGAGCGGTTCACATAGAACTTGTAGAAGAGATGAGCTCATCTGCCTTCATCAACGCTTTGAAACGCTTCACTGCTATCAGAGGCAAAGTAAAGATCTTCCGGTCGGACAGAGGAACCAATTTCATAGGTGCTGTCAAGGAACTAGGCATTGAAGCTATCAACGTGGAAGACGAGCCCGTCCAAAGGTTTTTGAGGGAGTCTGATACCGTGTGGATCTTCAACCCGCCACACTCATCTCATATGGGTGGCGTCTGGGAGCGAATGATCGGCCTCACAAGGAGGATACTGGATTCTATGCTTCTAGGGAACGACGGAAAGACGCTCACTCATGATGTCCTCAACACATTTATGGCAGAGGCCACAGCAATTATCAACTCTAGGCCTCTAGTTCCTGTTTCATCCGACTCGGAAAACCCTTTGGTACTCACACCAAATATGTTACTGACACAGAAGACCGACTATGTCTTCTCTGTAGAACATCCCGAACTTTCAGAGAAAAGAAATCTCTGTCTCGACGAGTGGAAACGAGTCCAAGCATTGGCCAACATGTTCTGGACAAGATGGAAGAAGGAATACCTTCCAACCTTGATGACACGACAAAAGTGGACCGAAGAACATCGAGACCTCGAAGAAGGAGATACGGTTCTTCTGAAGGACAACGCTTTGTGTCGGACACAGTGGCCCGTTGGCAAAATCGTTCATCCAATCAAAGGAGCCGATGGACATGTTCGTTCAGCTGAAGTACAAGTCCAAGTTGACGGTAAACCTACCGAATATACTCGCCCCATAACAGAGTTGATACTCCTCCAGGAAAACGACGAGGCTTAAACCCACACCAGGGACAGCAGATGTAGATATGCAAATATATCTTTGGTTAGACTTTAAGGAACAGGTAGTCCCTTCCCACGCCGTGCGTGGCAACGTTGGATCAGCAGATCAACCACCTTTCCCATTGGGCAACGCTGGATGCCATACAACGTTGGATCACCAGGATCGCGTCTACATTCATCCATGCGAAGATCATCCTGCCGGATTCGTTCTTTGAACTGTTGATTTTGTGTTATTATTCGTATTTATTTTATTCTAATAATATTGGATTTATATTGTTCGCCTTCATCGTTGAATCTGATCTCAACATCTTGTGTTTCAACGATTTTATCGTCTAAACATAGTGATATCCCGAGGATACCAGACGGGGAGTGTACTGTCACAACATTAATTGTTTATTTTTAAATATGGATTTAAACTTCCTTGTCGTGATTAAATTTAAATCGCCGCTACCTGTGCCGAAACCAGTCTTGGGTCAAGCGATCGACGTGCGTACTGCACTGTCGAGTACTAGTATTACACATACAGGTAGTAAATAGGTAGCCATTTGTATAACTTGCAAGGAATCAATTTGGAAACGATTCGCGGCATACCACCACGTAAGTTTGGCGAATATCCACAAAATATATATGGAAACATTATAACAGTGACTCGATTCAACAAATTATCTGTTTTTCTTGTGAATTAACGTTTATATTTTTGATATTTCAACTGTGACAAATTCCGATTCACGATACAGTAATATTTGAACATTTCCCGGCTGGGCCTGCTTATTTAACTGGTTTATATATAATCAATCGGCAATAACCTTTCATTGTTTATCGCTATATTGACTTTAATTCTTTCAGATAATTCGTGTATTTGTGTATTTTGTACTTATTATTGTTATTTGTTTCTTTCAGTTTTTCACCAATTGTTCTTGGAATAAAGACACATTACACCCGCTGGTTATCGTTCTTTACGTCCATAACATGGTTACACTTGCCGATCATAAGTCGGTACAGCGCGGCAATATCACAATTGTCTAGCTGTATTAAAACGTAGAATAATTATTTTGACAGCTGACGAGAACTGAAACTTTCTGAATTTAGCGTACAAAACCGCGAATGAATAATAAATACAGCAAGGTTTAAAATACCCTAAAAAATACCCAGAATTTGGGTAGCCATTCAAGCTCATATAATCATAGTTATTCATAAATAAATTTTTCAATTACTAAATTTGAGGGAAGAAAAAAAACATCAGCAATATAGTTATTGATATATACTTTAAGTTCTTATCTAACTATAATGCGCCTATCGTATTTTAATGCCACACCATGTCAAGAATAAACAGTTATACTGATGTCTTTCCCTCTAACCAATGTCCAGGCATTGACGGTTCCCGTTCGTTTGAATGAAAGTAAATTGAAACTGCGCGGAGTTCCTTCCGTAAACGACCGTGTACTTTTGTACCGAATATGTTCTTCAAGCTTTTCTCAGTAATGGTTTGCAATCTGGCATTGTTTTATAGAATGATACACTGTATGTTCTTAGCAACTTTCAAACTCGTGGGACTTCTACTTCCTATTTCTTCCAAACGAAAATATACTTTAAAATTTGCGTCAAGCTCTTCTTAGAAATCGAACATGAAAATGATTTGAAATTTGTTAGGATGGTTTAGTATTCTGTTGGACTTTGATTTCTTGTATGTGAGCTTTGTGCGGGGGCAGTTGTGTCCCATGGTCACACACTTTTTAAATGGAATTTCAAATGATAAAAGTAGAAGCTAATATACTACTATACAAAAAATAATTATAATTCAGATTTTACAAACAGTAAGCTAGCAGTTCAAATCTTAGCTGGATTTGGCTTCCTTGTTCGAACGTTTTGGTTTTGAGTACTTTTCGTTTTCAAGAGTTTCGGAATTTGACATTCCAATGTTTTGATTTAAATGCTACATTTGTACTGATGAGAGGTTACTCCTTGAAATATCGATATATAGCATATCCAAATTACCCGTTCATACCCGCGTTTTGGTATTTGTAATTTTGAAACCACTGGGCGATAACCGCTGCTGGTGGACCAGAGGTCCCCGAGGGTAATCACAAGCCTGGTAGTCAGACTTGTCTGACACGATTTACCATAAAATTTCTAATATTTTTATCGCTGAAATTTCCGTTTTTAAATTCAAAATTGTTTAAAACACCAGGTTTCTTTCCTTGTAATGCACATGGTCGATATCCTCGGTGCTGGATTTGGCTTCCTTGTTCGAACGTTTTGGTTTTGAGAACTTTTCGTTTTCAAGAGTTTCGGAATTTGACCTTCCAATGTTTTGATTTAAATGCTACTGATGAGAGTTTATCCCTTGAAATATCGATATATAGCATATCCAAATTAACTGTTCATACCCGCGTTTTGGTATTTGTAATTTTGAAACCATTGGGCGATAACCGCTGCTGGTGGACCAGAGGTCCCCGAGGGTAATCACAAGCCTGGTAGTCAGACTTGTCTGACACGATTAACCATAAAATTTCTAATATTTTTGTCGCTGAAATTTCCGTTTTTAAATTCAAAATTGTTTAAAACACCAGGTTTCTTTCCTTGTAATGCACATGGTCGATATCATCGGTGCTGGATTTGGCTTCCTTGTTCGAACGTTTTGGTTTTGAGTACTTTTCGTTTTCAAGAGTTTCGGAATTTGACCTTCCAATGTTTTGATTTAAATGCTACTGATGAGAGGTTACTCCTTGAAATATCGATATATAGCATATCCAAATTAACCGTTCATACCCGCGTTTTGGTATTTGTAATTTTGACTGAACGGTCCAAGATAGGATTTTGGGTATTCGTATAAATAAGTAATATAATCTCTGTACAAGTGAAAAAAAGCACCCCAAGCAAAAAATCTTGAAGTTGAACATTAAATGTTAAGATATAGAGCAAGTACTTGCATTTGACACCGCCTTTAATGGTAAACCTGCAGTAGTTTAAAGAACACTATATTAGAATGTCGGTATGTTTTAATTCTTTCAATCACATGTCCATCTGACCATCACTTACTTGTCATACAACTCCTGTGAAATAACTAAGAATTTTACAAGAACATTTTTTTTTGGTTGTAAATGGTATTTAATTTGCCTTTTCAACATTCAATTACAATCCAACTGATTTGATTCTGAAAAAGAAAGTACGTAAAATGTACTTTGTAGTGACATGTCACCAGTACATTTGAATACTAAAAATGCTTGAAGTGCTTGAAAGTAATATGTTAGCTTTTGAACTTAAAAAATCAGCTTATTTCTCAGTCAACTCTATATCTATATATATGCTCAACCAATTTCCGACTCTCATGAAACTTGATATATTTGTATGTACAGGTGCAACAAATATTTATCAATTCATTACTCAACATTAAATATTTATTTTCATCAACAAAATCTTGCTCATTAGAAAGCAAAAACATAAAGCTCGCGTTTGCTTTCTTTTTGTAAAGAAAGCAACTTGTATCTTATTTACCTTATCTCAGGTCAGTTGGTAACGGAAAATGTAAAATCTCCTACTTTACTGACCAGATGTTTTCATTATTTATATAATATCTCATTCTAATTAGAATTACGATTGACCTTTTGACGTTGTGATATTATAACTCATGGCCATTGAAATGAATGGTAACAGTAGACAGAGAGGCGTTCTTGAAAGCATTTCAAAGATCACAGAATGACGTATGCGTTGTCTGCTACATGTAAATAGTTTGTCAAGGTAGACTTATTTTGAAAGATTTTATTCCCCACCACCGATTGCTTATTTAACTTAAATGTAGGTAATGTTAAAGCATTCGCGACCAGGTGCTGATCTTCTAATAATCTTCCAACGATTATAAAAGTCAGCAATCAATCGCTAATTGACATGTAAAAATCTTATTTAAGAATTTACATATTCTAACGCTTTTTAGCTCACCTGACCCGAAGGGTCATGTGAGCTATTGTCATCACTTGGCGTCCGTCGTCCGTCGTCCGTCCGTAAACTTTTTCAAAGGTTAACTCCTCTGACAGCTTAAGTCCAATTGCAACCAAACTTGGTATGGTTGTTCATTAGCATTCGGTGCTTAGAACTGATGTGGGGATTTTTGATTCGTCGTAAAACATGGCCGCCATGGCTAAAAATAGAACATAGTGGTAAATTGCAGTTTTTTGCAAATAACTCAAAAACGGCTACAGATATCAAAATTCTGGCATTGGGTAAAAGTGATCAGCACCTCAAGATCTACCTACCCTGAAATTTTGAAGAAAATCCAACAATCCATGTAGGAGTTATTGCCCTTTTTGTGGATTTTTTGCAAATTTTGCACCTGTTTAGCTCAATATCTTGAAAACCGTATTAGATATTTGAGAAATTTAAATTGCATGTTGTTAAGCACATCAAGATCTACAAAATATGTAATAGGGTCAACGTTGCAGGACCTTTCCTTTTAGGAGTTATTGCCCTTAGAACGTCAAAATTTAGCATTTTAACAGCATTTCCTGATTACATTAAAAACGTTAACTCCTCTGACACTTTTAGTCCAATTGGAACCAAACTTGGTATAGTTGTTTATTAGCATTAGGTGTATAGAACTGATGTGGGGATTTTTGATTGGTCATAAAACATGGCCGCTGTGGGTAAAAATAGAACATAGGGGTAAATTGCAGTTTTTTGCAAATAACTCTAAAACCGTGACGGATTTTAAAATTTTGATGGGGATCAAAAGTGATCAGCACCACAAGATCTGCCAATTTTGAAGAAAATCCAACAACCCATGTAGGAGTTGTTGCCCTTTTTGTGGATTTTTACAAATTTTGCACCTGTTTAGCTCAATATCTTGAAAACTATACAAGATATTTAAGAAATTTAAATTGCATATTGTTAAGCTCATCAAGATCTACAAAATATGTAACAGGGTCAACGTTGTAGGACAAGTTATTGCCCTTAAAACGTCAAAATTGAGCATTTAAAAAGCATTTCCGCATTACATTGAAAACGTTAACTCCTCTGACATTTTAAGGCCAATTGGAACCAAACTTGGTATTGTTGTTTATTAGCATTAGGTGTACAGAACTGATGTGGGGATTTTTGATTGGTTGTAAAACATGGCCACTGTGGCTAAAAATAGAACATTAGTTAAACTGCATTTTTTTTGCTAATAACTCAAAAAGGGTGACAGATTTTTAGATTTTAATTGAGAACAAAAGTGATCAGCACCTTAAGATCCACCATATTGTCAGATGACCCCCTTATTAATCTTATGACCCTTTCAGCGTCAAATAGATTTTGCCTAATAACCTTTACTTCAGGCACATATGTCAGGTGAGCGATTCAGGCTCCTGGGAGCCTCTTGTTTAGTATAAGACGGATTTCATCGTTTTCAACCATTTGATTTATTTTATTTGCAATATCAGACAATCATGCAGACGATGTAAGATAGAGAAATTATTATTGTAGAAACAACTTTATATTTTTCAATCAACATTTTCAATATATAAATATATGCAAACGAAAGAGTCAGCGTTTGAAAAGCTTAAACTTGTCCATTTAACTTATTTCACTTCAAATGACATAACAACAGCAATAAAACTTTACAGATGTTTTGGGAGTCCAACCTCCATGGTTTATTGCCAGCTAAAACTACATGTGCATTTGTTTTGATTTCTCAATTGCTTATTAATTACTAGATGTACAGAAAATATTTTGCACCTTTTAAAAGGGGTAACTATTAGTTTAAAAAAAACATGAAAATAGAAATGTTGATAATTTTTTTTTGCACTTTTGTATTGTGCCACCTTAAAGCTTTTGCTTCTTTCATGTCAGCTGAGACGCCCTTGGCGTAATTTTTGGTCGAAAAAAAGGGGGTGCTTTTTTAACGTTATTTTTATTGCACATTTTTACATTATTATGAGCGCATAGGTGACTTCAGAATTTCTTTGCCAGTATTACCCAAAAGCTTGCTTGGTGCTATATTTAGAAACAACAAATATATCAACCAATGGAAATCATTTCTGTATTTTCTCCTACGCTTTATGTTGGGTTCAAAAACTTACCGGTGACCGAGATTTGCTAATGCGCAATTGTAACCATATATACATGACGTAAGCAGAGGCACCAAAGGGGCATTTGAGTGTCAAAAGTTCGAAAAGGCAACGACAAAACCGGTAAACATGAACAAGAACAGCACAAGGAAACACAAAACATAAAAACAACCGAACAGAAATCAACAACGCGAACTCAAGTCGTAACAAGAGTGAACTCGGGTGCTCCGGAAGAGTAAGCGGTTCCTGCCTGCTATAGCACACCCGCCGTGCTGCCAATTTCCAATTCAGTGTGTCAAATCCGGTAAAGGAAGACAAAACAAAACCCTATGACAAACCGACATCTGCACTCATCTGAGAGATAGAAATCCCATATTTATCTATGAGTACATGGTGTCTACCGTAAAATTTCTTGAGTGAAGACAGCAACCGAGGAGCAACATAACCCTGTGTTAGCAATTTCTGTGTCAAACGTGACGCTCAGCCAAGGAAATCGATGTAACTCCCACAAGCTCTGGAGTAACGAATCAATTGTGATACGTAAACTCCATAAGCTGGAGCGGGCGGAATGTTGCTACACACGAAGGGAAAGTTGACGATTGGGAAGTTGAAGTCATCATCATATATACATGACGCTTAGGTGATAAACACTCTTATTACTTATTAAATGTGCGATTAGAAATAAGATGGTTGGGTAAAGCAACATATTTATGCTTCTATAAATATAATTTTAAGGAACATAGCGATTTATAATCACGGGGTAGAATGTCGAAAGACTAAATCGGCATGGTACGAAGGAGACAAGAAAATTTGGGATGATTTTTAGTAAAAACTCATGTAAACATCCGCTTTGGAATGGAGAAGGTAAGATAAAGTTCTCATGGTAGCTTTTCTAAACTGAAAGTTTGCGCAAGATGTGCCTATTGTTGTCTAGTTATAAGGATTGAAAGTGCTTTTTGTTTATAAATTTGATGTGAAACTGGTTCAATCACGTGCAACGCTAACATTTTTGTTTCATTTCAATGTTTGAAAGACTCAAAAACAGGTTAACAGATATCCCAGATGTATTATATGAACTGTGCATGCATTGGCAATGCAAATACTGTCTCAAAAGCAGCCAAACAACAAAATGGTTTACCCCTTGATTAAATAATAACAGTACAAGCCAATCCTTGCATGGTTAAAACAGGAACAGGCAGAAAGTAACAGTACATGCAGTGTATTTTTGATTTATTGTACATGTAGATGCCTAAAGATACTTTATTCAACAGTTAAAAAAAAATAACAAAAACAAAACAGTCCATATAAAAGATCTTGAATTTGGGGTTTAATATATGATGCAACATTGAAAGATGAAAAAGCTAAGTAATTATTTGTAAATCCAAAGTATCCGAATGATAATTTAAGAAGTTAGATATGGTTGAGTTTCTACCGTACAATAGAAAATGTTGAGAACGCGACTCAGATCACATAACAATCGGTAATTTAGAAAAAAATCACGATGAAAAAAACGCCAGCAGTAAAATTATACAGAACAATTATTATTTTTGGATTTCATCCCCCCCCCAACCCTCACGACGTCTTATCAGAGGGAATTGAATTAGATATTTATTCTGTTTGTTCTTAGTTGCGAAACTGGTTAAGCATAACATTTCTTATGGCCAGACCACTTATATGAATCGGATATATAGTGTCCGTCCATACTTCCGTAACAGTTTGGTTTAGTTCTTGGTTAAGCAACATTACTCAAATTCTAAATATTTGGGATCAGTGAAATTTCAATTTCACCACTATAGATATGTGTTAGGTACCGCTACACCATCCGTTGAAATTGATTCGCCGTGACATTTATTTTAAGTATGAATGACTTTGGTTAAAGTTCATATCTCTAATACTATAACTACAAAAATGTGGATCTGCCTCTTAGAAATAAGGTCACTGTGACCTTTATTTTAAGCATGAAGGACTTTGGTTGAGCTTTTGATTATGATCCCGTTTTTTCGGATACTACATGTTGGAGGAGGGGCTCAATGAAATTTCGCCACTAGATGGGCCACCTTGTCCGTCTGTATGACTGTAACACTCTTTGTTAAGGTCCATAACTCAAATACTAAATGCTTGGGGTTAACGATATTACACCATTAGATGTGACTTGATTATCACGTTACCATCGTTTTGAAATTTCGGTTTAGCCATCTCGATCTATTACCTAAAATGAATAAAGGTGATAAAGTAAAAAAATAACTCCTTTAGATTTTGTTCGATAAAAATGGTATAACATATCACGAAAACAATCCTTCAAAATTTCATCAATATCCCTTTTGCGGTCTCAGCTAGGGATTGCGTCAACAACAGGCGCACAAACGGACGGGCAAAAGACCATTTCTAGGTTCCTTTGTCGCATTGCTGCGAGGGACAATTAAAATGAATTATCTAGCAAGTGATTGGTTTGTATGGTATATATATAAATCTAGCGTTTCCATGCTTGATGTGATTGATATTGATATGCTATAACCATTGCTTCATTTGTAAAATAAAATATTTATTGGCATATTTGTTAAGTGAATCTTTGTAAATTAAAGGTATTAGTTTGTACATTCGACTTTGAACGTTTGCTGGATTTGTTTAAAAGGAAGTATTAAAGTATGCCTTCCATGTTTTGTCTTTTCTCATGAGGACACTCCAAGTTTGGTAATTTTATTATAACCTTTATGTTGTTTCGGAGTATGAAATAAATTGAGAAGATAACGTAATATGTATTTAACCATGCATAATTGTGACATCTCTTAGCAATGTTTGTGCCGTTCCAAATCTTCTTAATATCAATTTTCTATATTAAGCCTCTATTCTTGTGCCCAAAGAAACTATGCATATAAACATTGAATAAATAAAACATGCTGTTACAGGTA
This sequence comes from Arcuatula senhousia, assembly GCA_963971305.1. Taxonomy (NCBI): domain Eukaryota; kingdom Metazoa; phylum Mollusca; class Bivalvia; order Mytilida; family Mytilidae; genus Arcuatula; species Arcuatula senhousia. The sequence continues at coordinate 53,120,493 of OZ020309.1, forward strand.
CAAAATAACATCCAAAAAGGCCTCGATATGCCAGCTTCACACTGAAACCATTAATTTGATTTAAAAACAGTTTGGCCTAATATCAATAACAAACCACTATGTTGAGCATGGGCAATTTGATTTTGATATATTATTTAAAATAAAATCTTTCGAAAACTTTGATAAAAATATTTTCTGCCATTCATTTCGTTCTTACACTGCTATGCCGGAACATTTTTTGCCGTAGACATTCTACCCCGTGATAATAAAACAAACACATCGTAAAGGCTAAGCGGAACTGATCCGCTAGTAAGTTTTTTGTTGAAAAATTCCTGTGTATTTATTTCCATGGGTGCCACCTATACACTCGGTTACAAAAAGAGAACGAATCCGCTGATAAGAATTTTTATTTTTTTTGTGCACGGGCAAAAACTTTTAACACTTTGAAAAATCTCGTAGTCAAGTTTTTTCAGGGAATAAATGTTTTGTATGACCAAGTACTAGTGATGCGTTTGATACGTTTTTATAGAAATCTAACATTACGTAAAAGAAATAACAAATATAAAATTATAGCTTTGACATGTTTTACTCTAACTACGTATTTTTTCTAAAGTTTGAGGTGCCACCTTGTCTATAGCATCAATTTATAGCAAAATAGTTTGTGTGCTGCATTTGGAAATTTTTGTCGATTGTTTACAGTAAATAACAACACCCTCATTTGACACAAAAGTTAGGATAGTTTTGAAAGTAAACCATTTTCAGTCGTAATTTTTCTTAGTCAAGAAATAAGTGTTTAATTCGGATTTAAAACAATTTTGTCCAAAAGTGTTATTTAATAACTTATAATTACATTCTATTTTATAACGACAATTTCGATTGGTTAATAATGCAGTTTTATTTCTCGATAAAACTCACTAGCACGTGCCACCTTAACAACGATTTGCGCGGAGTAATTTAAAAAAAGAAAAACCATGCATTTCGTGCAATTTTCTGTGCAAGCATTTAATATATTTTATCGGAATGTAATTATATACATTGAATGCAATATTTTTGAGTTTTATTGGTGTGTAAAAGCGTGGACCTTTGCGCACATTTTCAACATGAAGCGCTACCGCGCTTCATTAAAAATGTGCTTAGGTCCACGCTTTTACACACCAATAAAACTCAAAAATATATCATTCAATGTATAAGTAAAAGGTCTTGACAAGAGCGTAAACAATCCAATAGCATTTTTTGTACCTCGTTTGATAGAAGGGTTAAATTCTTTTCTTCTCTTTTAGGTGGAAATCAGATTGACACTGTCATTTATATTAAAGGATTAGATGTTTTATTTTGATGTTTCATTGGCGTCGAGCATTTTAACATAAAACGCTAACGTGTTTCATTAAAGTGTGCTATGATCAACGTTTATACAGGTAAATGAAATATCAAAATACAAACATTTATATCTTATAATTACATTTTTTATGTTTTTTTAATTCATTTTTTTTGTGTGTGTCTTATTTTGTTTTTTGCAATTAAACTACAGCTTATTTTGAACAAGCATTCTGAGAGTATTGCAAAACAATACATAGTCCCCTACCGGCCTCATATTTCAGTCACTGGTAACAATTTGTCAAACAAATGAATACCTAAACTTGATCAGTTTATTATCTACAAGGAACAATAAAAAAGTGAAGAAAATAAATTGCAATGGATTTTCAAACTTCAAAGGGCCATAACTCCCATAAAAATTTGTGGACCGGCACGAAACCAAACTCAAAGTTGATCTGTAACTCATCAAGGTAAACTCACAGACCAAAAATCAGATCTTTATCTGTAAGCATTTAGAAAAAAAGTGCGGAAAACTGAAATTTTAGTGAATTTTCAAAGTTCAAAGGGCCATAACTCCCATAAAAATTTGTGGACCAGCACGAAACTCAAACTTAATCTGTACCTCATCATGGCAAAATCACATATTAAAAATCAGTACATTATCTTAAAGCGTTTAGAAAAAAAGTGTGGAAAACTGAAATTTTAGTGAATTTTCAATGTTCAAAGGGCCATAACTCCCATAAAAATGTGTGGACCGGTACTTTAGAAAAAAAGTGTGGAAAACTGAAATTTTAGTGAATTTTCAATGTTGAAAGGGCCATAACTCCCATAAAAATGTGTGGACCGGTAAGAAACTCAAACTTGATCTGTAACTCATCAAGGCTAACTTACATACCAAAAATCAGTTCATTATCAATTAGCGTTTAAAAAAAAAGCAGAAACCTGATATTTTAATGAATTTTCAATGTTCAAAGGGCCATAACTCCCATAAGAATTTGTGGAACGGCACGAAACTCAATCCTGATCTGTAACTCATCAAGGTAAATTCACATAACAAAAATCAGTTCATCATCTATAATCGTTTAGAAAAAAAGTGCGGAAAACTGAGGCGTGACAGAGGGACGGACAGAGCGCAAACCTATAGTCCCCTTCGGCTTTCGCCGGTAGGGGACTAAAAAGCAGTTCACATTTCCGATAGGTCCTCATTGCACTTGTTTAAGTTCCAGATTCATAAGAGCACACTGCCACTCTGAAGATAATTTGATTACAAATATACTCAACAAAATAGCTTAACAAACTTAAAAAATGCATTTACGTTCCATACTTTTTTGTCGCCTTCATTTTTTTTCTTAAATGCTCCTATGGGAGTATACTGTTTTTAATATGCAAGTACAACATAATCAAATTAATTGGTTTTAAACTTTTTTGTTTTTTGTATCATGAAATCGCTGCGTCAATAACCTCTGCAAAAAAGTGGAAAAGTGGTCCTTTTTTGAGTGTAATCACAAAAAAAAACAAAAAAAAACAAGCCAGTTTGTAGGACTTCTCTGACAAAAATTTTCCTATAAATGTTTTTTCAATGAATTTCCGAATATTTAAATTATAAATTATTTAAAGCACCGGGTTGCTTTCCTCGTACTGTATGTGATCGATTTCTTCGAAGTTAGATTTGGATTCCTTGTTCGAACGTTTTTTTATTTTGGATACTTTTGCTAATACTTTAGACTTTTTCACCTATTGATGTTTTGATTCAAATACAAAATAATGGGATGCTGATGGGAGGTTTCTTCCTGAAATATAACAATACAGCATAGCCAAATTTATTGTTTTATATCCGTTTTGATATTTGTATTTTTAAAAAATGAGACGATAACCGCTGGTGGTGGGTCACCGAAGGTAATTTTATGACTCGTCTTCTGAAATTGACTGACACGAATTTACCAATGATTCTTTTTTTTTAATTTCTGATTGTTTCAACTAAAAAACTGATTTAAACACCAGGATTTTTCTTGTACAACACATTGTCTATATCCTCTGTTTTTGAATTGGCTTCCCTGTTCGAAGGTTTTTGGTTTTGAGTACTTATTCTTCAATACGTTTGGTTTTCGACCTCCAATGCTTTTGATGCAATGCAGCTGATGAGGCGTTACTCCTTAAAACATTAATATACAGCATAATAAAATTAATTATTTCTATACCCGTTTTGGTATTTTTCTTCTGATACAAATGGTAGCATCCAATGACGTCAGAAAAAACGATAAATATATGGGGCATACATGTAAGTGTACATATTACATATACAACCTACATACATTAGTAGAAATTTGAAATCCTAAATGGAAGACAGCCAGACGCCCGAAAAGTTACCAGTACTCCCTGCTCACTGTCTTGTATTGGCCCAATGTTTAAAGATAGATATATATGTTACATGGAATGTATGTAATTAGGGATTACGCGTAATCCCTTAAAAAATTGGGGATTTCATGTAATCTCTGACCATTTAAGGGAATACATGTATTCGCTAAAATTTCCAGGAATTACACGTAATCCCTGACTATTTTTGAAATTTTTACACGTTATCCCTGAAAGTAAAATTGAATATAAATAAAATGTTTTACTGCTCTTTCTGAAGGTTTTACACTTTATAACTATTGGATATATATATTTCAACAACCCAAAAATGTTTGTAATTCTTCATTATAAAAATTCGGTTAAAATATGATATTTCATTTTATGCATAATATAAAAGATTATTTCATGAATCTGGAATATAACTTTTCAATTAGCAGGGCTATCAGAAAATACGTCTCATACGATCCCTAAAAAAAATCTTTCTTCGTTATCAGCCACTAGTAGAAAAGTTCAAAATTGAGTTAAAAGATATGGTAGTTTATTGTTTTAATTAGTGTTTGACTGGTCTGCTGTACTGAGATGATCACCTCAATATCCCTATTGTGTCTCATAACTATGTTGTGTTCTATGGTCATTACCGGATCCTAAGATCGCAATGGAAGAGGGACGCTTGGCGCCATAAAACCTGGTTTAACCCACCATTTCGTTTGAAATGCCTGTACCATTGCGATCCACCAATTCTCCGGTATGACTGATTCGTTTTCGTCATTTTCTCTGGACAATGAGATTGATCATTCAAGTTCGGTAGTTTTGTTATTACCTTTATTGACCCTATAAATGTTTTTGTTTTTACTGACTTATAACTGTTAAACTATTAGCGCATTTTTAAGTTGAGGAAAAAAGTTTTGTGAAATATGCCTTTTTCTGTTTACCCATGAATCAAGTTAGGTGAACATCGTTTCTGGTTTTTTATGGAACGATCGTTTAATTTGAAAAGGGTGCTTGTGTTTTTTAACTGATTGGAAAATGTTTTTCTGTGCAAAGACTAGTAAAAATATTTATTTTTCAACTGTTTCATGACAATTTTTTATCGTTATGTCAGAATATTTCATTCATCAAAAATCAGCTTCAGAATATTTTAAAGAAAACAAAAAGAACCCACTTCATGTTAAAGACATAGAACCTATCAATTTCGTAATTTTTTTACATTGAATAAAAAGTACATATATTAGAAATATACTATCTAAAACTTACCTTTACCAACATAAAAACTCAGTGTTTTGCAGTTTTCTATAAAATAATCTTATTTTAATTATTCGCTTTGATTAGGTATTGTCCAGCATAAATATTTACATTTGGTAAACTGGGTACTGTTAAACTGAAAAACGAAATGTAACCAAACGAGGCGAAGAGAAAACAAAATGGGTAAATTAAGAAAAACGACTGGTGTTGGCTAAAATCGATTCAATTTTCCTTTTTAACAGTTTTGCTTGATTTCGTTTCCTTTCTAAATACAGATTTCGGTTGCTAATTTTACTGTTTACGTTGCCTTCTTTACCGATATCGTTTTTGTGCAGCTCCGTTTCGTTTGGTTACTTTTTGTTTCTCAGTTTACTAGTACCTGCAAGTGTTTACATTCTATAATTAGTTTGTCCTCTTTTTTGACACTGCGTTTTTTTCATCAGTTTTCCGTCAAAAAGAATACTTTCTGGCAGGTTTTTTGAAAATTTAACAGTTTCTTCAAAGGTTTTACAATTGTATTCTTCAAATAGTGTGAATTTTGGTATTTTTTAAAAATTGCCAAAATGATAGGTTCTATGTCTTTAAGTGGTCGGTTCCTTGACATAGTAATGTGCATGAATTTGAAGTTCGGCATATCAAAATGAGGAGTTCTTTAAGTATAAGAAACAGGAACAATTTGCTTTATCTTAGGACAAAAAAATAAATCCCACAATTTCCATACTTTTCTTTTTTATTCAGGCATCATGATTTTAAGGACATTTTGGGATTTCTTCCCTAAGGTTTTATTATTATTTTAGGTACCCTTTTCCATTTAACAATATTGTTTTCAATTTTGAATTTGTTTATGTAAATGTAATTTGTTCCGTCCATTCAATTCTTTTCCCTGTGTTTAAAATGCATATGGTTGGTAGTGCCACTGAATCAACTCTAACCTACTCATCTAACTAGGATCAAAAGTAAGCCTGAAATACTCTTACAAAATCGTTAAGAAGAAGACTGGATCTAAACTAAGATTTAAGACCTAAGTTTCATACAAGCATGTCTGAGAATCATAAGGTGTTCACACTGGAACCCTGATTTTTTTTCGGATTTTGGTGATCATAAATAAAAAATGATGAATAAAAAAAATTCAAATTGAACAGATAATGAGAATGAAAACATCATTTTTAACTGACATGGTATAGAAATCCAATAAATTCATTAAATATATTAACAGACAAAGAAGTTGGTAGTGAATCTCTTAAGAAACGCAAAAAAACTATTGAAGTTGTAAAACTTTAATTGCTGAATGTTGTTTAAAAAAATTTGTCTCAATTTTAGTGAAGCAGCTTGGATGTAACTTTAAACAAATTTCAAGCAGATAAGAAAGGGTTGAGTCTTGCATACTACTTATACTTAATATTGTTATGGTCATGTTATTAATGTACAGAGAAGTATTACATTTGAGCAAAAAAATTAAAGATATATGAAAACAAATGAAAAGGCACAATAAGTAGTAAAATATTGTTCGGAATTATGTTGTTAATCAACAAAAAAAGTATTGAAAGGATTCATTTTAAAGCCATTTTTGGGTCAGGGAAAACCTTTTAAAAATGGTGAAAAAATCTGGGATTTCATGTAATCCCTGGGAAAAACCAGAGATTACATGTAATCCCCATGCGATTAAGGGATTACATGTAATCCCTGAATTTCTAGGGATAACACGATATCCCTAATTACACAAATTCCCTGTAAATAAAGGTAATAACAAAACTACCGAACTTGAATGATCAATCTCATAGTCCAGAGAAAATGACAAAAACGAATCAGTCATACCGGAGAATTGGTGGATCGCAATGGTCCTGACTTGGTACAGGCATTTCAAACGAAATGGTGGGTTAAACCAGGTTTTATGGCGCCAAACCTCCCTCTTTCATTGCGATCTTAGGATCCGGTAATGACCATAGAACACAACATAGTTGTGAGACACAATAGGGATATTGAGGTGATCATCTCAGTACAGCAGACCAGTCAAACACTAATTAAAACAATTAACTATCATATCTTTTAACTCAATTTTGAACTTTTCTACTAGTGGCTGATAACGAAGAAAGAATTTTTTTAGTGATCGTATGTGACGTATTTTCTTATAGCCCTGCTTCAAAAGTCGGTCACGAAGAAACCGGTGTCTGATAAAAAAATCTGTGAAATGTGTGCAAGCTCTGGCATATCGAATAAGTTGTGAAATATAAACACCGTATGCAGGAGAAGTAGGTATATTGCTCTGTAGATTAGGAAAATTAATAATTTTAAAATTAAAATCGTCTATTTTATCGTAAATTTTTGTACTGAGATGACCACCTGGGTCAAATTCGAGGTGCAAATCCAAGAAAGACGTGAAGCAATTTGATTCGGTGGTCTCTTTAATCTCCAACTCCGGAGGATATATTGAAGGAATCCATCTACCAAATGAAGTGTTATTGACAGAAAGGACATCATCTATATATCTGAATGTAAGATTAAATGACCTTGCCTCTTTCATCTTCTTGTTCTTTACGAGTCCCTGAAGAAATTCAGTCTCGTAAGAGTATAAAAAAAATCGGCGAGGAGAGGAGCACAGTTTGTGCCCATTGGAATGCCGATTTGTTGTTGAAAAATCTCTCCTCCGAAGGTGACAAATATGTTGTCAATGAGGAAATCAAGCATACTGCAAACTTGTTCAAGTGTGTAACAAACTTTATCTTTGAAAGATGTTTTGGAAAAGTAGGTAGAATTATAACCCAAAACAACAAAATTCCTAGAGTTTGAAAAGGCTTTTTCGAGAAGTTTTTTCAGGCGACATTTTAGTTTTTCGTGTGGCAAGGTAGTGTATACAGTTGAAAAATCGAACATATATATTATATAATGATTAAATAACAATCCTAGAATTACCATGAAAGAGACTGAATTTCTTCAGGGACTCGTAAAGAACAAGAAGATGAAAGAGGCAAGGTCATTTAATCTTACATTCAGATATATTGATGATGTCCTTTCTGTCAATAACACTTCATTTGGTAGATGGATTCCTTCAATATATCCTCCGGAGTTGGAGATTAAAGAGACCACCGAATCAAATTGCTTCACGTCTTTCTTGGATTTGCACCTCGAATTTGACCCAGGTGGTCATCTCAGTACAAAAATTTACGATAAACGAGACGATTTTGATTTTAAAATTATTAATTTTCCTAATCTTCAGAGCAATATACCTACTTCTCCTGCATATGGTGTTTATATTTCACAACTTATTCGATATGCCAGAGCTTGCACACATTTCACAGATTTTTTTATCAGACACCGATTTCTTCGTGACCGACTTTTGGAGCAGGGCTATAAGAAAATACATCTCATACGATCACTCAAAAAATTCTTTCTTCGTTATCAGCCACTAGTAGAAAAGTTCAAAATTGAGTTAAAAGATATGATAGTTAATTGTTTTAATTAGTGTTTGACTGGTCTGCTGTACTGAGATGATCACCTCAATATCCCTATTGTGTCTCACAACTATGTTGTGTTCTATGGTCATTACCGGATCCTAAGATCGCAATGGAGGCGAGGTTTGGCGCCATAAAACCTGGTTTAACCCACCATTTCGTTTGAAATGCCTGTACCAAGTCAGGACCATTGCGACCCACCAATTCTCCGGTATGACTGATTCGTTTTTGTCATTTTCTCTGTACTATGAGATTGATCATTCAAGTTCGGTAGTTCTGTTATTACCTTTATTTCTTGGCATAGCGCAATTAATTTTTAGAAGAAAGGGAAACTCATATGCTTTGGCAAGTTTGGATAAGGACATTTATAGGTTTAACCACTGTTTTGGCCCAGTCAGCCACCCTATTGATATTTTTTAACAAAGCACAAAGAATAAAACACTGCAATAATCTTATCAATTAAAAATTAATTCAACAAGAGGTTACCAGAGAAATAAAGACAACTAGAATAAAAACGATACGTAGAGAAAACCCATTCTTATTGACAACAAGCTAAAAACATTTATCGACAAATTAAAAGAAATACATATAATCTGACACAGCTCTTCAAACAATTTATGATTAAGTGTTATATCATTACACAAAATTGACATAGTTGATCACTGTGGCCCTAAAAACACAATATTTAAAAGTTAATTAACATTTAATAGATACTATCAAATTTTCAATATCTCGACAAAAAAGCAAATAAAGTAACCAGACCAAAATGTCCGACTCGAACCCTTTATTTGATAACTTTTAAAGACAGTTTACCATCTTCAGAGGATTGTTTTTGAATTTTCATATTTATTTATAAACATCATGCAAATAGGGATATGCTTATCCTTAAGAACAAAAAAGCAACATGTTAAATCAATTTTTTAAAGAAGATATTGATGTTTTATAAAATATTTGTTATTTGTGGCATCGGTTACCCCGATTTAGTATCTTATCTGCAATTATAACCAGTTTTTGTCATCATTACGATCTTAAATACCACTGCAGATTTGAAAATATTTAAATAACTTTTAAATGTAACCTCCATGAGATGGAGCTAGTAATACATTACATTCTAAAGAAACTTTACAATCATGACAATTGGGACTGAGATTTATCGTTTATCATACTTTAGTGTGTAGATTTCTATTGATAATGCTTAAATCTTAATATAAAGATTTACATCCTTCGCAGGTGACGATAGTATTCAATTTATCCGAAATTAAATGCCTATGCAACATGTCAAACATAACTATATATTGGAACACAACTGCTTCTAAGCAAATATTTACTGATTTTACAGATCCTGACTCTCCAACAATACAACTAGCTAATCAGACAACAACAAGTTTATATTTGACTCTTACAAAAGGACAAGGATTAGTGGATTATTTCCTTGTTTTTGTAAATAATTCCGTCTATAATTTTACGGCACCAGAAAACGAAAGGTCTCAAACATATGCTGTAGTGGGCTTGTCCCCGGGACGTGTTTACAGAAATATTGAAAGTGTGGCTGTATATCTTAACCTTAAAAGTAGAATAGCAAGGGCAAAGTATTGTCCGACAAGTAAGAAAATACATGTAAATGTTTGACATTGTGCTGTTAATGATTATTAGATTTTCAAAGTATAAATCTGATGGTATGCATAGAAAAGTTAAAATTATCAAATATCTAGAAAATACAAATGTATGCTTTTATAACATTTGTACAAAATGAAGCATTTATACGTGTATAATGAACATATGTCTTAGTCTTCCAGTTTTATGCGTTCTGTTTTTAAGATTCTCAACCACCAGCAAAAACTTGCAATAGTTGACGAAAAAAGTTTTTTAACATATTAAGAATAGTTTGCATAATAATTTTGCTGATTAATACTTAGAATATCGCTATCAAGTTATTTCAGATTTTAACGAACAGACAATTATAAAGTTTTACAAATAGTAAATATGAGTACATATGAGTATACAGTTTTTTTTTATTGTGTCATTAATACCATATGACATTTTTAGACCCCGACCTGCCTTCCTTACGCCTTGCCAGTCAATCAACAACAAAACTGACCTTAAAAGTAACTAAAGGACAAGGATCAGTTGATTATTTCTTGATAAATGTCAATAATGTCATCTATAACTTTACGGCATCAAAGAAAGACAAGTCAAAATCCTATGATGTGAATGGTTTGAAACCTGGAATTCTATACAATGGTATAAATGTCACTGCTGTGTTCTTTGAGCTCAGAAGTCAAACAACAGAAACAAAATCATTTACAACAAGTAAGTAATTGCCGATTACATTTCTTTTCAAACAAACAAAGCCATTAGATATAATGTAAAGAAAGGGCTTTTCAATGTTATAATTTTTGTATATGCAGTAACTTATCTGAAGAAAGAAAAACAATAAAATATCAATGCGCAAGCACGACGGGTGGAAAATTTATCAGTTTTTATTATTACAAGCTTATTCACCGTTGTAAAGTTTATACTAATAGTCTGGAAGTATGTAAGTGAAAGAAAAGGTTTATGATCAAAATCATGGGTGGCTCCTTTGAAATACAAACAAAGTTTTTGTTGAAGGAAAACAAATCTTAAACATTACTCCAACAATTTATCAGTACTCTTCTGCATTATTTAGTTATTTAGTAATTATAATAGTGTTTTAAAAACAAGCACAAACTACTTACGTTGATGTCCACTTGTCCTCTGTTTATTCTCATATTTAAGATTAACCGTCCATGTTCTGTTAATTTATTGAAGTCTTAATTAAAAATAGTGCGTGGCATAGATGTCATGCAAACAACATTATTTTCATGTGATATGCATTATAAAAAAATGAAAAAAGGATGAAATACGTCAGACAACAGGACATAGTTGAATTAAATCAAGATGACCGAAAATGTTCAGTCTAAAGCGCGTTTTATAAATTGATAGAAGCTCATAGGATGACTTTAATGACCAATAGAATGATAATGACTATAACAATGATTATTTGAATTTCTTGAAACTCGAGCGGGAAAATCCTAAATCATACCGCTTAATATAATGGAGCTTATGTAAAGCCAATTTTAAATTAAGCTTTTTGTATTTTATGGTTTTTCAGTCTTTTCAGTCAAAACGCGTTTTATTAATTGATGAAAGCTTAAACCTATTGCATTGAACTATATAAAAGTCTCTATTAGGTGTAATTTGTTAAATGAGTCCTAAGGTTGAAATACGTCTAACAACAGGACATAGTTGAATCAAAGCAAGATGACATAAATTTTTCAGTCTAAAGCGCGATTTATTAATTTTTAGAAGCTCCTAGGATGACATTAATGACCAATAGAATGATAATGACTATAACAATGATTATTTGAATTTCCTGTAATTTGTCTGTTGTGATTTTAAACGAGCCATCCATGATTTTGGCAATCATTAACCTTTTCTTTCACTTACAAACCTCCAGACTTTTAGTATAAACTTTACAACAGGCGAACAGTTTTTAACATTTTTTCTATGTCCTGTTGTTAGACGTATTTCAACCTTTTTTTCATTTTTTTATAATGCATATCACATGAAAATAATGTTGTTTGCATGACATCTATTTTACACAATATTTTTTTAATTGAGACTTCAATAAATTAATATATATGACAACGACCAAAATATTGCCAAAAAGGGCCATAAAACTTAAAATTTTTAGGAGTCATTTAACAAATTACACCTAACATAGACTTTTATGTAGCTCAATGCAATAGGTTTAAGAAAGAAACAGCTTACTTTTATCTTTTGCTGTTTTCTATCTAAGAGGCAAAAATCTGGAAATAAACTCGATTAGTTTTGGAGCTTTAAAGGACCATAAAAAGTATAAATAGTCAACTAACAACATTTAAGGCACTCTACACGTATTTGAAATAGTTTTCATTTTTTAGGCAAATACAACCCCCCCCCAAAAAAAAACAAAAACAAAAAAACTTGTCATTTTTAAGCTTAAAAAAAGAACCATATAATGGGACATGTTTTTTGCTCGAGTACTTTTTCTTCTATTTTTTTTCACTCATCAAAATGCTTTAATTGTTGGAAGAATTATTTTTTTTTGTAGAACCAAGCCCACCATTTCAGGTCCTAGTCAATAGAGAAGATTCCAATACGCTTGTCATAAGAATAAAGAAAGGAACTGGACACGTCGACAAATACAATATATATGTGGATGGGAAATTGCATGCAGTTATAAATGCTTCTTTGACAAATGAAGTAACAAACTACCGCGTCCAAGGACTTTATAACGAAAAACAATATATTGTTATTGTTTTTTCAATGGCAAACGGCGTAACTAGTGATGATATGACAATTGGCAGTTTTAAACTTCAATCAACCAGTAGTAAGTAACATTAGGGAGAAAGTTTGCAAAACGGTCATGCTATGTATGTATAAGGGTTATTATAAAACTAAAGACAATGTGGCATATTTAAGCTGTTGTCTTACATTTTCGTTTAGCAATAAGCTTCTTCATGAAACCTCGATTTTGTAAGGTGTCAAATTCCAGTCACATTTGTATATATTTTATGACAGCTCATATATCTGTAATTGTATATAAAGAATCTTAGTTAGAACCTCTTAATAGTGATAAGAAAGTGGTTTCATTATGTGTTCCTTTAAATAGCAATGACACCACGTAACGTCTTTTGGAGTTTCTAATTCCTCCGTGTGATGTATACCGATTTCTACATAATACATGACATTATGAAGTTGATTCGTTTAAAAAATACTGCAAATAAAAATGTAACGAAATATTTAAATAAAACAAAAATAAACAAAACAAACATAATATAATCATTGGTTACAATGTTTAATAATATATCTTATCTTTATCATCTATCTTAATAGAATTTAGTTTAAATTTTACTTAAAACCATGCTAAATTGCCCGATAGTAATGTTTTCAATTTTGTATAAGGTATAAATAAAGGTAATAACAAATTTACCGAACTTGGAGGATCAATCTCAATGTTCAAGAGAAAAGACAAAACATGGAACACACACCGGGATAGTTATAGATCGCAATGGTTCTGACTTGGTACAGGCATTTCAAATGAGATGGTGGGTTAAACCAGGTTTTAAGGCTTCCCAAACCTCCCTATTCCATTGCGATCTTAGGGACCGGTAGTAACACACAACGCAACACGGTTGTGAAAACATAATAGGGATAATAAGATGATCATCTCAAAAACTAAGACACCATCCTATTAGACTTATTCGGGTATTTTTTTCCTTATCTTATATAAATTCATAAACAACAACATATAAGGACAAACAAATCAAGAAGCCAACCTGAAATTTATATTTTGTCTTACAAAATGTAGACACAGCCCCGGAAAAATAACATAGTTGAAGATAAAACTCCATTTTTAGAGAATCAGTTAAAAAATAAATGTGTTTGATATAATACAAAATACATTTAAAAAAGCGATACACCAGATGATGACGATACAAGTAACATTTAATGGTCATGAATTACATATATTTGGGGATTGATTTTTATGGAATGTACAGAAGTGATCAACTTTAGGAGACTTTTTTACATGAATGAAATATTGTAGTACTAATATGGAATATATTTCCAAAAGACGGCCATGATGTCTCTAAAAATACATCTTAGCAACTGTACTCTAGGTCATTCCTTAATTGTTACAGTTCAAAAATGGAAATGTGGCAATTTTAGCGAATGGATAAAATGTGCTTCGGAAGAATTATAGTGGCATCTTTGTGAAATAAAAACTTGATGATATGCAGAGCAGCAGACTATATATGTCAAATCTATTTTTTTCTATATCAATAAATATGATTGTTTTCAAAGTACCGTTGGTACCAAGGTCTTGGAAGTTACTAAAAAATACAAATTACAACAAAGTACGTGTAACATAAGAAATAAACAATTCTGATTCAAGTGGACGAAGGATTATAGAAATTACTTAAGGGCCCGGGATGCATGACAGTGGTCACATGACCAGCCAAAATTAAATTTAAATTACCTTGTTAATTTGTTGTACAAGATTATTAGAATCCAAAACTTTTCCAAAAATTCCTTAATTTCATGCATTAGACTTTTGTTTAAGTATTTTTTAGTACATTTTGGTTTTATTTTGATAATAATTATCATAAAACCGAGTAAAATTGTGTTTTCTGCATTTTTGCAAAGGGAGATAATTTGTGTCAAAATATGCCATTTTGGGTCACTTTTTGACACGCTTTACCAGAAAACCGAAATGGGAAGCACTCTTTTTTCTTTTCGTTTTTCCACTACATTTTGCAAGCCCTATATTATATAAAAAAATTACAAAAATTCATTGACAAACTTTTTATACAAACATGATATTCCTTTGCAATTAGCAACTTTCTTCAACATTTCAATGAAAATCAACCCGACTTTGGAGTCATTTATATCAAAAACCAAGTTGGACAGAAACAATTTGATGCATGTGGCATGTACCTCCTTAAGCATGGACCGACCGGAATCAAACTTATTGTTAGAATAACTTTGATTTGAATTAGTGTTTGACTGGTGTGCTGTACTGAGATGATCACCTCAATATCCCTATTGTGTCTCACAACTGTTTTGTGTTCTATGGTCATTACCGGATCCTAAGATCGCAATGGAAGAGGGAGATTTGGCGCCATAAAACCTAGTTTAACCCACCATTTCGTTTGAAATGCCTGTACCAAGTCAGGACCATTGCGATTCACCAGTTCTCCGGTATGACTGATTCGTTTTTGTCATTTTCTCTGGACTATGAGATTGATCATTCAAGTTCGGTAGTTTTGTTATTACCTTTATTGAGAAAAAATATTTAAAGAATATCTATAAATAATATTATCCGCGAATGTAAAGATAAAAAAAAAACGTTAAAGTTATCTTGATTGTAGATTTTTTTATTCAAAGCAAAACATGGGCTCTGTCGATAACGAATTCCATTTATTTGGTAAATAGATTGTTTGAAGCTTTCAAATATCCCGCCTTTAAATGCTTTTGTTGACTTAAAATCAAATACTCTTTGTGTCGAAAAAAATCCACCGGATGAGGTTTTACGACCGGGATGAGAACGTTGATTTCAGTGATAGCTATACTTTGAAATTACGTAACATCCAAGTAAAATCAAACAAAAGATCACTGTCTACTTGGTCTAATATGGCGTCATTGGCCATTTGTCGACAGAATCTCTTGTCCTCTAAAAACACTAGGATTATTTTTAGCTGGGAAGCTATCATACAAAATCTTTTATTGTGCATGCAATGGTCAAATAGTACAAATAAAACTGATATTTTCCACATTTAGGTAAGACTTAGTTATTTTAAGTGACTATATACTATTTTGTCAAATGGCCATGGGGCCATATTGGGCCATCAGTAGAAAGTCATCATGGTCATGTATCATTTGAATTCTGAAATTTTATTTGTTTACAAGGTATACACATTTGGCATATAAAGTCTGCAAATTCTATATATCTAGTTCTTTTTGTACCTTTTATATCTTTTTTAACCTGTAAGAGATAAAGGTAATAACAAAACTACCGAACTTAAATGGTCTATCTCATAGTCCAGAGAAAATGACAAACACGAATCAGTCATACCGGAGAATTGGTGGATCGCAATGGTCCTGACTTGGTACAGGCATTTCAAACGAGATGGTGGGTTAAACCAGGTTTTATGGCGCCAAACCTCCCTTTTCCATTGCGATCTTAGGATCCGGTAATGACCATAGAACACAACATAGTTGTGAGACACAATAGGGATATTGAGGTGATCATCTCAGTACAAAAGACCAGTCAAACACTAATTAAAACAATTAACTACCATATCTTTTAACTCAATTTTGAACTTTTCTACTAGTGACTGATAACGAAGAAAGATTTTTTTTACGATAAACGAGACGATTTTAATTTTCAAATTATTAATTTTCCTAATCTACAGAGCAATATACCTACTTCTCCTGCATACGGTGTTTATATTTCACAACTTATTCGATATGCCAGAGCTTGCACACATTTCACAGATTTTTTGATCAGACACCAATTTCTTCGTGACCGACTTTTGGAGCAGGGCTATAAGAAAATACGTCTCATGCGATCACTAAAAAAATTCTTTCTTCGTTATCAGCCACTAGTAGAAAAGTTCAAAATTGAGTTAAAAGATATGGTAGTTAATTGTTTTAATTAGTGTTTGACTGGTCTTTTGTACTGAGATGATCACCTCAATATCCCTATTGTGTCTCACAACTATGTTGTGTTCTATGGTCATTACCGGATCCTAAGATCGCAATGGAAGAGGGAGGTTTGGCGCCATAAAACCTGGTTTGACCCACCATTTCGTTTGAGATGCCTGTGCCAAGTCAGGACCATTGCGATCCACCAATTCTCCGGTATGACTGATTCGTTTTTGTCATTTTCTCTGGACAATGAGATGGATCATTCAAGTTCGGTAGTTTTGTTATTACCTTTATTTAGTGATCGTATGAGACGTATTTTCTTATAGCCCTGCTCCAAAAGTTGGTCACGAAGAAATCGGTGTCTGATCAAAAAATCTGTGAAATGTGTGCAAGCTCTGGCATATCGAATAAGTTGTGAAATATAAACACCGTATGCAGGAGAAGTAGGTATATTGCTCTGTAGATTAGGAAAATTAATAATTTGAAAATTAAAATCGTCTCGTTTATCGTAAATTTTTGTACTGAGATGGCCACCTGGGTCAAATTCGAGGTGCAAATCCAAGAAAGACGTGAAGCAATTTGATTCGGTGGTCTCTTTAATCTCCAATTCCGGAGGATATATTGAAGGAATCCATCTACCAAATGAAGTGTTATTGACAGAAAGGACATCATCAATATATCTGAATGTAAGATTAAATGACCTTGCCTCTTTCATCTTCTTGTTCTTTACGAGTCCCTGAAGAAATTCAGTCTCGTAAGAGTATAAAAACAAATCGGCGAGGAGAGGAGCACAGTTTGTGCCCATTGGAATGCCGATTTGATGTTGAAAAATCTCCTCCGAATGTGACAAATATGTTGTCAATGAGGAAATCAAGCATACTGCAAACTTGTTCCAGTGTGTAACAAATTTTATCTTTGAAAGATGTTTTGGAAAAGAAGGTAGAATTATAACCCAAAACAACAAAATTCCTAGAGTTTGAAAAGGCTTTTTCGAGAAGTTTTTTCAGGCGACATTTTAGTTTTTCGTGTGGCAAGGTAGTGTATAAAGTTGAAAAATCGAACGTTTTCAAAGAGTGAACCTCAGAAAATGATCTAGATTTAAAATGATCTAACAAATCTTTTGAGTTCTTCAAAATCCACATATGGTTAATTCCACTACGATTATAAATAGTGTCGCACTATGCTTGTTGACCTTCTTTGACAGCAGACAAGAATTTAGTTAAATGAACGGACAGCTCTGTAGTTGAACATGATGAAGATCCAGCTATATACCTTTCTTTGTACGGATTTTTGTGAAGTTTAGGTATCCAGTACAAATATGGTAACTCTTTATGTTCCTCTTTCATTGGAATATGGAAAGAGGACATAAAAGAGCTATGGTTGGCTATGATTTCATCTTTGTTAAATGTAGTCCGTGTGTATGTAGCACTAGCGGAAGTATTACCATCAATGTCTAGTTCTTTTATTAGACAATTATAATAGTGTGCTTTACATACAAAAACTATATTATTGGAAGCCTTGTCTGCTGGCGTGACAACATACCTGTCATGTAAGGAAGAGAGACAATTGAAAGCTTCACGATCTCTAAATACAGAAGAAGGCCGGGGGTTCACACATTTGCGAAGTTTGTCTATTCGGCTTCGTACAAGAGATCGGATAGTCCTTACCCAGTCCGACAGTGATTCAAGCTCTGGTTCTTGGTCCTTTTCCCTCTTTATCCAGGCTCTAGCATAGACCTTCACAGCGTTCATGATGATCTTAAAGTTGTGATTCCAATTTATACGTTGCGGTTCCCTGAATTTAGGTCCATGGGAAACCACATTACGTAATAAATCATTTTCAATTATCTTAAGAACACCCGTGATGACATGACCAGATGGACCATAGACAAAGGGAGAAGCATAGCAATCACATGTCAGAGGAGACTTTAGATATTCTTCAATGTTTAGGTCCTGCAATGCCTTTTTGTGGTTGAAAATTTTAATACTTATGGTTTTAGTGTAGCGGTAGGAAACAATTGGTGTTGACTGATTTTTGAAATATGGAGGAATTTTAGATGTAACTTCCTTACGATTTAAAATATTGCTGATGTTTATAGCATCTATCCCATCTATGATCTAAATATAGTTGCAAATATGTTTGTGCAGAAACAATATTATAGTCTCCTGGGAATATATTCGGTTTTATGATTCCAATCTCTCATTCATAAAAAAGTGGCTTAAGTTAGAAAATAAAGAGATGTGGAATAAGTGTACGCGACACAGCCCACAATTACACGGAAATTTAGAAAAACCACAAGTTAGTCATTTCTGAATATTTCCTAAAAATAGAGATATTCCCATCTTTCATCCTTTATCCACAAGTATATGTCATTTTATTAAATTATTTTTTTTATATAGACAAATATTCATGATTTATTATGTTGATTCGTTTTATAAATGCAAATGCATGTTCCATGCAAGCTTCAGAGAGCTCAACGAGAATTGTTAATGTATCTTTAATACCGATTGCAACAATTACCGCATGTCAACATCACAGGTCGCCGACGTGTCATTATTATTTGATCTCAGCTAGATAGAATTGAATGCTGTGTTTTAACATATAGCTTAATGAACTTACCTTCGAAAGAAACAAATGCACATAAATGCATAAAAAGAACAAAATATGCACGTACTTTCTTAAAAGTTTTTTTTGTGTCTCAATTTTTTCTCTCATTTGACTGATTCGAACTTTGATTTGCTATTTACCATGTCTTATTTTTGTGCGTTGGTAAAGATTATCAAAATGGGAAAATATTGAGACAAAAACCCTGGTTCAACACCGCCAAATTTTATCTAGGCCTGTCCTTAGCAGGAATCTTTGTCAAAGCTTTCGTTTATCCCTGTCCTATTTATGTTATTTGTTCTTTGACCAGAAATAAGACTTTTCCTGATAGTTTGGTATTGGTATTGAATCTTTTGAATAATATTTTTTTTTTGTCTTTAACCTTTGCAAGACAGCTAGCAGCGAACCCTAGTCTCATTGAAGGTTGCTGCTTATCTTACATAGTAAATGTTCAAAATGCCGCTTGTTTATGTAGATTACGTCAAGTACACTCATTGTACATCTCAATTTTGCCTGTTTTATACAAATTTTGAGATAATGAATACAATTTGTATATTTATTTGAAATTGATTGAACTCTACGGTAGTTATATGGTTATGTGGCGCATCTCTGATCTGAACATTTAAAATTATATGATCAGGCACTTGTTCCTTTTATGCAACTTTTATGGTTTAAAAATTATTATAACTCAATGTAACAAATAAAGGTAATAACACACTTACCGAACTTGGAGAATCAATTTCAAATGTCCACAAGACAAGACAAAACAAGGAATATCGCAATGGCCCTGACTTGGTACAGGCATTTCAAAAGAAATGGTGGGTTAAACTAGGTTTAAAGGTGCGCCAAATCTCTCCCCTTCCCTTGCGGCCCGGTAGTTACACAAACACATCAGGTTTGTAAAGACATATTAGATATGCAAAGGTGATCATTAAATAAAGGTAATAACAAAACTACCGAACTTGAATGACCAATCTCATAGTCCAGAGAAAATGACAAAAACGAATCAGTCATACCGGAGAATTGGTTGATCGCAATGGTCCTGACTTGGTACAGGCATTTCAAACAAAATGGTGGGTTAAACCAGGTTTTATGGCACCAAACCTCCCTCTTCGGTAATGACCATAGAACATAACATAGTTGTGAGACACCATAGGGATATAGAGGTGATCATCTCAGGACAGCAGACCAGTCAAGCACTAATTAAAACAATTAACCACCATATCTTTTAACTCAATTTTGAACTGTTCTACTAGTTGCTAATAACGAAGAAAGAATTTTTTTAGGGATCGTATGAGACGTTTTTTACTTAAAGCCCTGCTCCAAAAGTCGATCACAAAAATCTCAGTACATCAACCAGCCAAACAATAATCAAAGCAATGAGTAACCATTTTGTCTAACATGATATTGAATATTTCTACCAGTGGCTTATAACGAATAAAGATTTTTTTAGATATCGTTTGAGACGTTTTTTCTTATAACTTTGGTCTAATAGTCGGTTACGGAGTAAGCGGTGTCGGATCAAAAATCTGAAAAATGTGTACAAGCCCTGGCATATCGAATAAGTTGTGAAATATAGACACCGTATGCAGGTGACGCTGGTATGTTACTTTCAAGGTCCCAATGTGTAACAAATCTTATCTTTATAAGATGTTTTGGGAAAAAATGTAGAATTATAACTTAAAACAACAAAGTAACTTGACTTCGAAATGGCCTTTTCAATAAGTTTTTTTTTCTGGCGACAATTAAGGTTTTTGTGTGGCAATGTGGTGTACAAAATTGAAAAGTTGAAAGTATTCAAAGAATAAACCTCAGAGAATGACCATGATTTAAAATTGTCTAACAAATCTTTTGAGTTCTTTTAAATCCACAAATGATTAATTCCACTACGATTATAAATAGTGTCACAGTATGCTTGTTGTCCTTCCATGACAGCAGACAAGATCTTAGTGATTTGAACGGACAATTCTATAGTTAACAAGTAAAAAGTCTGGTAAAATTTGGTAATCGTGATACAAATATATTATTGGTGTAAATATGGTAGCTCTTAAATATAAATTACAACAAAGTTCCAGACAAATCAATTTTGCTACGCCTTACGCGCGTTTCGTCTATTCAAGGATCATCAGAGGCGCTCTACCAAAAATTTAAAATGCCAAACACTATATGAATATGAAGAGCATAGAACAATTATACCACAAAATGCCGAAAAATAGAACCAAATATTGACTAAGACCAACCTACAAGAAACTTAGGATTTTGACAATTTTAAAATTCCAACGGATAATGAATAGCTTTGATGTGTTCGTCAACACTGAAGTGTTGATGTCGGAGCGGGCTAACCTCGGGGAATTAAAACTCCAACAACAGTGCTAACCATCACGGATGTTGAAAATATAAATTGCAACAAAGTTCCAGACAAATCAATTTTGCTACACCTTTAATCAAGACTTTAAATCTCATTCAACCTTATGGTGGAGCTCCCTTGAAATATTTGTTTTTCATTCCTTGGAAGGAAGCAAGCAAAATTATGAAATAATGTTATTAAATAATAATTAAGTAGTATTATCATATATTTATAAATTCCCATCTTTATAAGTATTTTTAACCTATGCTATATTGAAATAATCTTGTAAAGTCATGTTCTTTTTATGTACATTTTCAAATAATTTTGTGCCAATCCAATTTTTGGAATTTTTAGCTCACCTGGCCGAAGGCGAGGCCAGGTGACCTTATGCCATTACTATGCGTCCGTCGTCGCCATCGTCGTCGTCCGTTAACAGTTTCAAAAATCTTCTTCTCTGAAACCACTGAACCAATTTAACTAAACTTTGCAGGAATAATATATGACATGTTGGATACAAACAATCAACATTTTGAATTGATCCGATACACACATGACCGCCGTTGCTAAAAGTAGATCAGGGGGTAAAACGGTAGTTTTTTGCAAATAACTCAAAAACGGTGACAGATATCAAATTCTGGCATGGTAGAAGTGATCAGCACGTCAAGATCTACGCACCCTGAACTTTTGAAGAATTTCTAACAAATCATGTTGGAGTTATTGCCCCTTTTTCTGTATTTTTTCTGCATTTTGCACTTTTATCTCAAGAACTATATAAGATTTTGAAGTTATTTCAATTGCATATTGTTCAGCTAAGTAAGCTTTACAAAATGGTCAAATGACCCCTTATAGGGGTTATGGCCTCTTAAATGCCAAAAATAATGTTTTTGATTGTGAACCATAGAAGATAGGGAAAATGTTTTGCTTGCTGAAATGTTCAGCTAATTGAAATCTAAAATATTGTAAGCCACCTTGGCCGTGCCCTGTCCGCAACACGACAGTGGCGGTTTACGAATGTTAGGACCAATAATCATACTAACTTGTGAAGTATATCTAGAGGCTTTAAAGATAATGGAGACTGTTATTCAAGCAAATGATTATTTATTAACGTTAATTATGTTGACATGTATATCCATACAGTTTACAATATGACATGAAATAGTCAAAGGTGGTGTCCGACGTGTTGGGAGATAGTGAATGTTGGTTCCATGGGTTAGGTAGTCCTCTCCAGCGGCAGCGGCATTCTTCTATTAGGGTTCCTTTCCTTCCTAAAGTTTTGGGTGTCCAGTTTTTCCAAGGTGCTGTTTGCCGCTGGAGAGACGTTCAGCTATCTGCCATTGTGAAGTGCTCGCTCGCTTTTATACAAGTCTGCGACGTCACATGACGTCATCAACCAATCAGCGTTTGTCCTTTTTCCGTAGCCGGAACTATAGTGATCCAAGAGACGTCAGATCCAAATAAATAACCTTTCAGGGGTTGTCCTCTGCTTGCCCTTTTACTTAAGTTCAATCCTGAAGTTGATTCATATATAAATTTCCCCCAAAAACGTTTGATCAACGTCCCGACACCACTTTTGACGTGCGTAACAATACATAAAATAATTCACTCAAGTTATCAAAAATACGACATAAAATAGTTCCTTACTTGCCCTTCAATTACCTCATAAAATGAGCGGCCGGCAGTTTATAAATTATTGATTTACTTTTGGTATCTTTAGAGTGACACTCGATCGACAAAATAATTTTATAAAGTGCAATGTTAATATCTTCAAATACGTTTCATTCCCCATATGATTTTAGCCGGCGAAATGTCAACAAAAATGAACATGACTTGTTTCTGCTTTATAAAAGACTTCCTAGCAATAAAATATGAACAGGCATCATATCATTGGCATGAAAATGTGCCTTAACAATAGATCCTTAATTGAAAAGGTTAAAATATAAAAATAAACCATGGTACAGGTCTAAAACTTGGTTTCATTTTGCACAAAAACATTGACAAACTTTCACTGATTATGAACCAAGATTATCATCTTCCTATTACTCTGACTGATGCTTAACAAAATTATCATTGCAACACATAATTCATGTGCCAAATGACATCTCATGTACCAGGTTATGAAATACTTAAACAGGGTGAAAAAGGTCTGACAATAAGAAACCCTGTTTCTTACAATATTGTCCATTAGAATGAATTTGTCAGATGACCCCTTATAGGGGTTTTGACCCTTTAAACACCAAAATTAGTGGTTATAGCTTTATAGTATATGAACGATAGGAGATAGGTGAAAAGGTTTTGCTTACTTAAATGTTCAGCTAATTGAGGCTCTACAAAATTGTTCATTAGGTTGAAATTGTCAAATGACCCCTTAGGGAGGTTATGGCCCCTTAAACAAAACATAGAGGTTTTGGTCTTTGCCTTGTAGATTGTGAATCATAAAAGATAGGGAAAAGGTTTGCTTACTTAAATGCTGAGTTAATTGAACTCTACAAATTTATCCATTAGGCCAACACATTTGCTTTCTTTAATGCTCAGCTTTTAAGAGTTTTCCAATGGTTTCATGTCATGACGGGCTGTTGGCAATGTTAAAAATTGTTACATTAAGTTATTTCAAGCCAGGTCAGCGATTCAGAATCCTGGACGCATCTTGTTCTTTAACTTAATTTAATATACAATATAACTTGTTTTAAAATTTCTTTTCTTTTGAAAACAGAACAAACTCCTTTGGTGGTAATATTAGGACCAGTAGCTGCATTTTTTACAGCTGTATCTGTGTTGGTGCTGGTTTTGACATGGAGAAAAAAACTTCTGTAAGTAAAGGTTGATAAGGTTATTGCTATGAAGTTTAAATAAAATAGAGATCGTGTCAAAAAACAGTGTTATCCTAAGAAAATCAAAAAGGGGGACTTAAAATTACAGATAAAAGATACATGTATTCAATCAATACAAACATGTATAGGCTGGATTAACAAAACAAGCTGTTATCATAATGAAAACTGGAAACTAATTCCTAGCTTTTATATGAGAGTATTTGGTTTTTAAATGAATCTCAAACACTCTAAATGATTCAAATAAACAAGATTTAAAAATAATCAAAAATTACATTTAGAACCTTTAGAATCATGGATTTAAGCAAAAGAAGCATAACCAAAACCCCATAAAATTTTATGGGTATAAGTTTACAATTTATATGGTAATACGAATAAATAAAATTCAATGTCATTTTGGACAAAAATGGGAAAATCTCAAACAAAGTCATAAGTTTAAAACTAAAAAGTGTGTGTGTGTGTGTGTGTGCGTGTTGGTGTTTAAAGCCCTTTATCGACGCACCAGGGTCAATGTAGGGTGGTCAGTATTTAATGGTGGAGGAAACCGGAGTACCCGGAGGAAACCACCGACCTTGGGCAGGTAACTGCCAAACCTAATCACATAAGTTGGGGAAGACCCTTTTTTGTTAAATACAAATGGGACTCGAACACCAGCTCATAGGAGATCGGCAAGTGATCAATAGTGTGGTACCAGCGCCTTAGACCACTCGTCCACCCAGGCCCCCAAAACTAAAAAGTTAAATCAATTGAATAAGATTTTACAATGAAAAAAAGCCAATCCTAAACAATGGATTAATATTTTAAAAACTGAACAATCATATATGACTGATTCGTTTTTTGTTATTTTCTCTGGACAATGAGATTGATCATTTAAGTTCGGTAGTTTTGTTATTACCTTTATTTTTATAAATCTCAAGTTAACATATAAAAAAAAACTATAAAAATTATTTACGACAAACCGCTTTATAATTCCACGCGTACAAAAGATATTCATAAAATCCTAATTAATGTTCAAAACATTAATAAAAGCATAACTACTGGAAAATATAAGTCTCTCAACTTTTGATAAAAAAGACACTTATGATATATTTTTAAACATTTAAAAGAAAAGAAAATGTAAATGTTTAGATGGAAGTTTCTTCATTTTATCTCACCATGGAACTTTTTGTGAGCAAGGTGGAAAATTACCACAAAAGATTTGTTTTGCCCTTGTCATGAAAAAGAATATTATGATTGTTTTTGGAACTGTAAACCGATCTTAGTTAGTTTACAACCAGATAAAAGATAATCTTTAAACCTTAGTCTTATTTGACAGAAAGAGATATGTCATTGGATATATTTTAATGACGTAGACCGTTATTTTTTTGGTCATGTTTGCTAGAGATTTGCTTTATTTCTCTTTTAAGTGCTTATATTACGTCTTTTTTGCAAAGTATATATCAAAATATTGCAATTGTGGAAGAAACAGAGAGATACACCAGATTTTTAACAAATATACAGTCCATGTTTATAGTTAGTTTTTAAGAAAAATCTTTCAGATTTGTAAAATAACGAGAAGCTCTCAGAAGCCTGAATCGATCAACTGGTCCTTAGGGCCATAATGTTCTCTTTGTCCGTAAGCTATTAGGGTCTTTTCTATAACCCTTATTAGGGATCATCTGACAACTTTGATCCAATGGAGATTTTTGTAGGGGTTAATGAGCTGGAAGTTTAAGCAAGCAACAGCTTTTCTCTGCAACATTTTTCAGTCTAAACATGAAAAAACATGAAAAAAAAATTTACATTGAAAGCACCAAAGCTCAAGAGTAAAATCATGAAATTTCGTTTTTTTTTACCTGCAATGGGCCAAAACCTCTATAATGGTCTCCTGACATCTTTCACCCAAAGGAGACTTTTGCAGAGCTTAAAAGGGTGAAGGTTTTAGCAAGGAAAAGCTTTTCTCCATCTTAAATGGTTTTCATTCTGTGGCCAAAAACATTAAAACGCTATTTTTGACCTTAAAAGGGACAAAACCACTATAATGGGTCATCTGACATCTTCCAACCTGGAGATTTATGTAGAGCTCAATGAACTGAAGGTTTTAGCAAGGAACAGCTTTTCTCTTTCTGCATGCTGCATTAGTTTTCATTCTGAAGACCAAAACATAAAAAAACGCTAATGTTACCTATAAAGGGCCATAGGGATCAACTAACATCTTCGATCTTATGGAAATTTTTGTAGAACTCAATTGGCTAAAGGGCAAGCAACAGCTTTTCCTTATCTGCAATAGTTTTCATTCTGTAGAGCAAATACATGAACAAACGCTATTTTTACTTTTAAACGGCCATAACCTCTAAAAGGGGTCATCTGACAGCTTCAACCCAATATAGAATTAGTAAAACTTTTGATGCTGAAGAAGAGTTGTTGCTTTAAATTTCCTTTATCTCTTATACTTTTTAATTTATAAGACAAAAACAGTAGTCTCGCCCCTTTGTCTATTATTAGTAACAGCAGCCATGTTTTTTCGACGGATCAAAAAAGGGAATACAAATTTTGAGTATCGATCATATATATCAAGTTCCGGAGCACCTGAGTTCACTCTTGTTTCGACTGGAGTTCGCGTTGTTGATTGATATTCGGTTGTTTTGTGTTTCCATGTTTTACATGTTGTCTGTTTTTGTCCTGTTCTTGTTGGTGTTTACTGGTTTTGTCTCTGCCCTTTCGGACTTTTGACATTCGGATACCCCATTGGTACCTCTGCTTATTTCATTAAATTATGATCAGTTGTTTCAGTGGAGAAGATTGAAAAAAAATAATAGACGAAGAAAGACGCCGACAGCTCACATGGACTTGACAAACATGTCTCTAGCTTTCTTGAAATGTGGTTCCAGTTTTGTCGGGGTTATGTTTATCGGTAATCATTACATTTTCCCGTTGAAGTATGCCGCTGATAAACCCTGTATGAACATGCAGGTGTTTATTGCCTAAATTATCGAGTCAATACGGTGACGTAGCACGTGGTACGAGACCACATTTAATTTTCCCTCTTTGTTCAATAAAAGAAAATTTCATTTTAAAAAAATTGCACCTGCTCAAACCAAATAATTTTAAACACACTTTCTCATTACCACAATTGCAAACAAATAATGCAACAAATTCTCCCTTCACAGATATCAAACTTTTTTGACAGTTGAAAATTCTGGGGTCCTAGAGGGGATAAAATCTGAGAGCTTCCGGAAAGCAAAACTCCCCCCTTTTTGTGCAATAAAGAGCTACCTTTCCCAATTGAATTTGGACTTTTAAGGATGTCATTAAATTTCTTCATTACTGTGACATCAATTTGAGACCAAAACCAACTTCTAAAAGTGAATAGAACACACACACACAATACTTGTTTATAGGTACTATTTTTAATAGAACTATATTCGTGGACAACGAAAATCCAAGGGCGATAATTGTGTACTCGTACCTATTAACCTCGGAAAACCCTCAACTACAAGAAAGAAAGTGTATATCTACCATGCCTAGTCAATTTTGAGTCAAATAACAAATTTTCAGGCATGTCAGATGCTTTTCAATAAAAATATTAGTACTTTTGTAAGCTAGTTAGTCTTAAAACGATTATGCGCCTAATCCGTAGGGAAACCCAGGAAGCCTTTTTGGCAATTTTTTTCAAGTCTGATAGATTTTAACCAAACCAATGATTAATATAAATAGCTTAATTCTAGCTGAACATAAAAAACACATGTTTTAAGGAAATAAGTGCATGGTGAAAGATTTTGTGACCGTCCAATGTTCGCGGAGTGGAAAATATTCAATTTCTGACTTTTCAAGGGGTACATGTATGGTCAGGAGGAATTTGATGAAGTGAAATGAGATATTCAGTTCCTTATGGTATTACAATGTAGAATAGATGATATTCTTACTAACTAAGACTCAAAACACCCATTTGTATACATATATAAGGTCAAACTTTGTGGTTTTGAGTGCTGTGACACTGGTAATTAAAGGCTATGGTGACTTTTCATCATTAAAATCCTATCTTTTGGGGCTTAAAAAGCTAGAATTGTGCAATTTGTTTTAATCCAAGCATGTTTTTAGCATAATAGGATAATAGACAACACATTTAATATGCAACTTCTCTAGTCAGAGGGTTAATTATGAAAAATGGTTAGGCGTTATAACCAATTTCAGGCAAAATGGTGAAATTTTGCTCGCAAAAAAGCTTAGATTTTGACACAATATGACATTTCTGGGTGATGATATTAGCTTTTAAGCAATATGTCTGTGTTTCTAATCTTATTCTTAATGCATTTATTCTATTTGGTGACTTATTTTACTTGAATTCATGCTTTTATTGAAAAAAAGTCCCCACATGACCATACCAGTAAACATGACATTAAGCCGCAATGTTCTTTAGAAGTCAAAATTTGGACATTTATCATTTTTCTAAGTAGTTTACTTCTTAAAATTATCTCAGTTTCATCTTTTAATAGTTTCCTACCTCATACAGTCTCATAATAAAGGTAATAACAAAACTACCGAACTTGAATGATCAATCTCATAGTCCAGAGAAAATGACAAAAACGAATCAGTCATACCGGAGAACTGGTGGATCGCAATGGTCCTGACTTGGTACAGGCATTTCAAACGAAATGGTGGGTTAAACCAGGTTTTATGGCGCCAAACCTCCCTCTTCCATTGCGATCTTAGGATCCGGTAATGACCATAGAACACAACATAGTTGTGAGACACAATAGGGATATTGAGGTGATCATCTCAGTACAGCACACCAGTCAAACACTAATTAAAACAATTAACAATCATATCTTTTATCTAGAAGAGATATATTTTTCAAGCTAAGCTTCATAATAAATGAAAACTATGTCAAATTCTCCTAAGTTAAGAAATAGCATTGGAATTCCCATAGACACCCAATAATGGTCTAAAATGACCAGAAAATGATCTGAATGAATAAAATTTCAACTTGGACTATCATAACTTGTTCAAAGCATGACATTATCACTCATCCTGACATTATTCTATAGTTAAAAGTGTTACTTCTAGACTTGCTGTAGGCCATCCATTAGGTACGAGACCACATTTAATTTTCCCTCTTTGTTCAATAAAAGAAAATTTCATTTTAAAAAAATTGCACCTGCTCAAACCAAATAATTTTAAACACACTTTCTCATTACCACAATTGCAAACAAATAATGCAACAAATTCTCCCTTCAAAGATATCAAACTTTTTTGACAGTTGAAAATTCTGGGGTCCTAGAGGGGATAAAATCTGAGAGCTTCCGGAAAGCAAAACTCCCCCCTTTTTGTGCAATAAAGAGCTACCTTTCCCAATTGAATTTGGACTTTTAAGGATGTCATTAAATTTCTTCATTACTGTGACATCAATTTGAGACCAAAACCAACTTCTAAAAGTGAATAGAACACACACACACAATACTTGTTCATAGGTACTATTTTAAATAGAACTATATTCGTGGACAACGAAAATCCAAGGGCGATAATTGTGTACTCGTACCAAATGACCAGTCGGCATAAAATATAGTTGCTATCAAAGACATTAAAATAAACACTTTAGAACGAAAAAATCACAAATTGCCGATAAAAAAAATATAGGACTTTTCAAATATTGAGATCGAGTTTATCACTGGTTAAAGACATAGAACCTATCATTTTCGCAATTTTAAAAAAATAATGAAATTCACAGTATTTGAAGAATACAGTGTAAAACCTTTAAAGACACTATAAGTTTAAAAAAAAAAACTACTCGAAAATGCTCTTTTTGAGAGAAAACTGCATAAAAATACGCAGTGTCAAAAAAGAGGACTAACTAATTATAAAATGTAAACACTTGCGTGCGGTAAATTGAGAAACAAATATTAACCAAAACGGAACGGAGCGAAAACAAAATCGATAAAGTAGGAAACGAAAATAGTAAATTAAGCAACCGAAATCTGTACAGATAGGAAACGAAATCGAGCGAAACCGGAAAAAAAGAAAATTGAATCGATTTTACCCGATATCAGTCGTTTTCTTAATTAACCGATTTCGTTTTGTTTTCGTCTTGTGTTGGTGTAATTTCGTTTCGCAGTTTACCAGTACCCAGTAAAGGTCACGTGAATAACGGTTTACCAAAAGTAAATATTTATGTTGGACAATACTTCATATTAAAATAAGATAATTTTATAGAAAGAGAGTTTTTATGTCGGTAAAGATAAGTTTTAGAATGTTTACTTTTGATATATGTTCGTTTCATTCAATGTGAAAAAAATACGAAATTGATAGGTTCTATGTCTTTAATGTTTCACCCTTTGGGTTCACCATAAACAAATGATAAACTCGATTTCAAGATCTAATTCCTATATTCTATATACACTTGGATTTTGTCAGCGCAACTGCAGTAATCCATTTAATTTGTGTGACAGATTTTGCCGATAGGCTCGGAAAACATACATTACTTCTTTGAAATAAGTCTTCTTAGATGGAAATATAGACCCTTTGGTACTAAATTTAAACCGAAAAATTAATATGTAAACTATTTGCTAGTAAGAGGATAATAAGCACAAGGAAAAAATAAATTGAATTTGATTGTAGCTCAAAATACAAATGACAAAAAAGTTCCAGAAAGGGAAAATAATACACTTAAAAATGTATTCTTTGTAAATATATGAATGATACATTTGCTGTACCTTTTCCGGTTGCTTAATAAATGACTAGTGTAACATGTATAAGATAGATGTATTAATATTCTCAGCATGTACCATAGCTGGTGAGATACATGTTTTTTTTTAATTTGCATGTTCATTTTTGACCTTTTGTTTTTAATTGAGATTATATTTGTATTTTTTTCTAATTTCATTGGTTATTATGAGTCACAACAAATTGTCTAAGGTTTTTCTATGAGGATTTCTTGTTTTTACCAAATTTTGAAGAAAGAGAAGTACTGATTTTTGCAAAATGAGTATATATCAAAGGCAACATCGTCCTTGTAAGGACATAGAAAGACCAGAGGAGGGACGACAGCTAAGGCCGTGTGCAAAGGTCACGTGAACAAATTTACACCGTCTATAGGCATTTCAAATTGATCTTCATCCCTAAATTCATAGTTTTAGTGACACATTTGTTTTACTTCTAATTAACCAAAGGTGTCCAGGTTTTTGTATTTCACCAGAAACAAGATCCAGCTTTCAAATATTCAATTGGAAAATCCAGATATATAGGATATATACATCATCAAAACTAAGTATGAAAAAAACTAGGACGCTATTAAAGAAGCCTTTAAAAACAAAAAGCATTGACCGGTTATTATTTATATGTTGGGTGTTGGAATATAGAGATAACTGAATTAAAGCTTCCAATGTTTGGCTAATAAAAACAGTCATAAATGCAACAGAGGAATTGGGAAGAATGCAAATCACTTCGATATTCGAACAAGTTTATGCATAATTTAAGTTCCTAAAGGTAGATTTAGAAAACGCGGGACATAATTATCCAGGTACGTTTAAAGTCCAAAATTTGTCATCTATGCTCTCTACATCTATGACATTTAGGAGTGAATTTAAGAACTATTTGATATTGGATTACTTATAAAATGTTGCCTTTTTGGTTAACTAGCGATCGGCAGATAGAAAAAACCCAACCCAAATTGTAAAATAATTGAAAATAAGAATAGATATTTATAACAAATAAATTAGATAAAATCAAACACTTAAACGCTCTTCTGAATAAAATCTCAGTCTGTTTGTAATCCAGTGTCAAATTAATCGTCCACAAGTGTAAATTTGATTGTCGAGTTAATATAAACTAGGCGAGAATTCAGACAATCGGAGGCTTTAGTTCGCATATTTATAAAGTCCGAAAAGAGAAAAAATGCTAGAATGTAATATTCTACTTTGGCATGCGACAGTAACAAAAACGTGATAAGTATAGATTATTATATGTCTTATTTTATATCTTACCCTTTATCGGCACTAGGTAATTTTATCAGCCCGAGAGCCGAACGGCAAGATAGGATATAAAATAAGAAATGCAATGACGTATTCACTCCAAGGAACACGCGTATCGAGGCAGGTAATTTTTACTAACACTTTATACAGGCGAATAGAGTCTAAAGATTTTTACTAACATGTTTAGGATTTTTCATAACCCCTATAATTCTATGTCGTATGGAAAACCGTAGTGAATCTCCGCATTGACAATTTATTTACAATAGGTGTTAATGGGGAAATGTTAACGTTCCATGAGTTCGACAATTCAATAATATGACTAACGTACAATTTATATTTCTAACGAGTGCAGCCTTAAAGTAATAATAAATAAAAAAAATCATAAAAATTTTTACAGTCTTTTTAAGCTTTAAAAATATAAATTGTTAATAAAAACTTTTATTTAAGCAACAAAAAGCCCATTAATCAGTGAAATGTTTGCAGAATTTGACTAAAAAATGTCTGTAACAATCATTTGCTTCCCGAGTTGTATTATGCAAACAAGATGCACACGACCCAAGTTTGAACTCCCTCGGAAGTGCCCGCGCAAGCCCATCTAAAAATACTTTAGGAAATGGATTTAAACAAACGTGGTCTGAAAAAGTATGTTCTGCATATGGCTTTTTTAACTGTTTTGTCTTTTCCTTATCCTGTTTATCTTTAAAATGATACCAATAACAAGAGAAAGCGGTTTAGAAATACCCCAATGAGAATCTGATATCATTGATACGATTGAATTAATCGAGTTTTCAATTAAAAAGGCCCGGTTAATATATAGTACGATACAAGGAAAACAGGTACGTGTGTGTTGTTATTATTTACGTGTTAAACACTTTTTAATCAGTTTTTCTTTTAGCTTGTCAAATAAAGAAAAAAATATGAAATTATATTAAACCCAGAGCTTTACATGCTTGTACTTCAAAATACATTTTTGTTTGTTTTGATATGTTCGGTAAAAATCGGGATGTTGATCACGGAGGTTAATAAGTGGCCATTGGTATCAAACTTCTTTCAAAAATCAGCAACATTTCTAGCCGGTACACGCACATTATTAAATTTTTCATCTTCATAATTTTATGATTATGCAACAGTTAAGTGATTTTTTTTTACATTGCAATTTTTTTCCAAAAATTGCTTTATTATTACTTTAATGATTTTTAAGAATAGTTATTTCATTCGAATTGCGTTGATAAGTATAAATTAAGTTAATGCAGTCGATTATAAGAGAAATCTTTTGCGGAGTTTAGTAAAAATTACCTGGATAGATTCGCGTGTTCCTTGGAGTGGTATTTATCATATATTTTTAAAAAGTATTTCTTAATCAATATAAGATCCCTCATCTTATTGCATGTTCCATTTTTAACTCTGATAAAATTTAAAACATAGTGACTTCGTAAAAGCAGCGTCATTCCGGAGTTTCACGAATAACGTAGGGCTTCCGAAAATCGACGGGAAGGGTTATGATAAAGTTCCGAAAGCGGGCGTGATAAAGCTTTATCATGCTCAGAAGATGACGTCACAGCGTTATCAGCCACGGAACATACAATTTCGATAAACTACCGCTTTGCACTCTGTATAATATAGGTAGCTAGGTACGTGTGTGAAGTCATCGCCAGTGAAGGGAAGATACAATACAGGAGTATATACATGGCTTTTTACGTGTGGTTATCAATGAAAATGATTTTTGGTTGAAATATTGCACAATGAATTACGTCTTTATTCCACATATGAAGCGTGATTTAATCATGTTTATATTATTGTTAAAATAGATTTTATTTTTCCGAAATTTCTTAAGAAAAAAGCGTGAATTTTCAGGTACATACTAAGACATAATTTTTTGTCTCGTAAAAGCCATGAGACCATGTAATTTCGTACCCGGTAAAAATTTCCATATACATTTTACTTTCTTTGCATAGAAATAAAAACGGTACCCAAATTTTTAATTTTGAGACATACAGAAAATTATGAATTTTGACAAGAAAGCATTGTTTTCAATGGGAAAATCTTCGGTACTTTGCACTCTATAGTTTTCGCCGATAAGCTGTTTTTCACGAGCGCAAACGAAAACTATAGTTTTCAAATGCTTTTGATAATCTTTGTCGTTTTTAATATCATCGATCGATAATGAGGATTTCATTGCTAATTAGAGTTTCTCAGTGATTTACTGATTTTATCGGTGATAGATTAGAAAAGAATAGAAGCTGTTTTATGTTGTTAGTCTATCAATTGCTCTCTGTAAACTATTAATTAAACCGATATATTGAGCTTCACGAACGCAAAACAAAATACGCAAGACATAAACCCAGTTTATTATCCGCAAACAGATGTATGCTTTATATTAATCTAAGATATTTGTACATGCGATATTTTCCAATGTGTTCACTTTGCTTAATACCATTATGATTTTTATTTATTTCAATTCTTAAACCTATGGTTAAAGAAGCAGAGGAACCAATGGGGTATCCGAATGTCAAAAGTCCGAAAGGGCAGAGACAAAACCAGTAAACACCAACAAGAACGGGACTAAAACAGACAACATGTAAAACATGGAAACACAAAATAACTGAATATCAATCAACAACGCGAACTTCAGTCGAAACAAGAGTAAACTCGGGTGCTCCGGAAGAGTAAGCAGTTCCTGCTTGCTATAGCACACCCGTCGCGTTGCCAATAGTCTATTCAGCGTGTCAAATCCGGTAAATGAAGACAAAACAACACCCTATGACAAACCAACATCTGCACTCATCTGAGAGATCGAAATCCCATATTTGTCTATAAGTGCATGATGTCTTCCGTAAAATTTCTTGAGTGATGACAGCAACCAAGGAGCAACATAACCCTATGTGAACAATTTTTGCGTCAGATGTGTCGCTCTGCTAAGGAAATCGATGTAAGTCCCGCACGCTCTGGAGTAACGAATCAATTGAGATACGTAAACTCCATAAGCTGGAGCGGACGGGATGTTGCTACAAAAGAAGGGAAAGTTGACGATTGGAAAGTTGAAGTCCTCACGTTTGTCATAGAGCCTTGTTGAAAGTCTTCCTTGAGAGTCAATTTCGAGATGTAGACCTAGATCTAAATATGAACTTTGGCAACGTGACGGGTGTGCTATAGCAAGCATGAACTGCTTACTCTTCCGGAGCACCTGAGTTCACTCTCGTTTCGACTTGAGTTCGCGTTGCTGAATGCGGTTTTGTTGTTATGTGTGTGTGTTTTATGTTGTTATGTGGTTTGTTTTGTTGTGATGATTTTTTGTCTGCCGGTTTTGTCTTTGTCTTCACGGTTTTATGATACTGATTACCCCATTGGTACACCTTTGCTTCTATGAAGCAGACTTCCTAGAAACCGTTGTGTCCTTTATCTCAAGCTCTTGTGGATATATGAGATGGAGAAAGTCACCAAATCGAAAATTGTTTAGTGAAAGGACATCATCAATATAACGGAACGTGAGGTTGAAAGAGAGAGCTAGTCTACGGTCTTTTTTGTCGAGAAGAGATTGTAAGACGTCTGCTTCATATGAATGAAGAAACAAATCAGCAAGCAAAGGTACACAATTAGTGCCCATTGGAATCCCTATTGTTTGCTGAAAAACACGTCCACCAAACTGAACAAATATGTTGTCAAAAGAAAGTTGAGCATGTCGATTATTTGGTCTTCTGTAAATTTGTTCTTTTTCTTAGACTCATTGATGACAAAGTAAGTCTTGGTATAATCGACTACAAGAAATTTGTACCTGCGTTTTCCATTCTTTTTGAAAAAGCTGCGTTAAATCAGCTGTGCCAATCGCAATTTCAGTTGTTCATGTGGAATAGAAGTGTAAAGTGTGGAGAAATCGAATGTTTTGATGCTGTTACAAGATGAAACTGATTTAGAGTTAAGAATCTCCATCAGTTCTTTCGAATTCTTCAGGATCCATATTTGATTGACACCATTTCTAGAATAACAACAATCGTAATATTTCTGGAGGCCGGATTTTATTGCCGTAAGTATTGAAGTCAACAGAACTGAAAGAGGCTTAGTTGTACATTTGGATGAACCTGCAATGAAACGCTGTTTGTATGGATTTTTATGTAATTTAGGAATCCAATACAGGGATGGAATGTCATTATTACTTCCACAAACAGAAAGGCCGAAGGAGGAAATGACAGATTTGTGATAGTCAATGATTTCCTTCTAAGACAGTGTTGTAGCCGTGTATGTGGTGCTATTGCTGGTACAACCAACCCCCAATTCAGCTGTCAAACAGTCAATATAGTGTTTCTTGCACACAAAAATGATGTTATTTGGTGCTTTGTCTGCAGGTACAACAACATATTTGTCATGTAACTCCCTCCATCGTAGTTTTTCCTAGATATATCTGATTTTACAGATAATTCGTATTTCATTTGATTTTATGCATTTTCAACACTTTTTTTTAATTGTGGATTTCCTATCTTTTTGGTTCTAGTGCTGCTAATGAGGAATAAAATTTCAAAATGGCCAAAAAGCTCATAAAAATAATTGAAGGAAAAGTTTATATATGTGTTATGGTCTCATGTTCATTTACTCCATATCCTTTTATAAAATATTTATTACAGGAGTTTTTCTTTAATGGCGTGTGGAGTTAATAGAACAATTCCCCGTGTTTCAGATGTATGCTCTATATTATTTTTATATATGGTGTAATTGTACATAATGCTATTAATCATGTGTTCACTTTGTTTAATGATCTTAATTATATAATTTATTTAAATTATAAAACCAAAGGTTAAACTCCCTCCTGAGATATATCTGATATTACTGGTTATTAACCCCGAACCCAATGGAGTTTGGGAGGGGATATAACGTTTAGTTCGTTGGTGCGTACGTATGTATGTAATGGTTTTTGTTTAGTCTATAACTTGGGAGCTAAACATCATGGAGGATAATATTTGGTTAGTGGGTACATCATTAATAGTAGTCAGATAAGGTACAAAAATTTTAGCGACCTTGCCCTATATTTTCAGCATAAATGATTCAGGTTAAACTGCAAGTGATAGAGAGGTGATATTGGGTCTGTGGGTACAAATTTGATAGTTACACGCATCCATTTTAAAATTAAGTTACCTTGACCTACATTTTTTGCATGATGACTCAGGTTAAAGTTTTGGTTAAGGTCCATATCTTAGTAAATGAAGTAATTGAGAGGTGATATTTGGTCAGTGGGTAATCAGCATCTGTACCAAAACAAGATTACCTTGACCTACATTTTCTGCATGAATGGTTCGGGTTAAAGTTTTGGCTAAGGTCCATATATCAGCACCTGCAAGTGATATAGAGATAATATTTGATCAGTAGGAACATCTTGGATAGTAGCCAACATCCGTACCAAAATGAGGTTACCTTGACTTACATATTCCGCATGAATGACTCTGTTTGAAGTTTTTGTTTAAGTCCATATCTCAGGAATTGCAAGTGGTAGAGAATGATGTTGGGTCAGTAAACGAAAAAAACATCTTGGATAGTAATCCGCATCCATACCAAAATAAGGTCACTTTGACCTACATTTTCCGCATAAATGAGTCAGGTTAAAGATTTGGCTAAGGTGCATATCTTGGCAATTTCAATTAGTGGAGAAATGATATTTAGAAAGCAGGTATATCCCGGATCTTAATTGACATCTGTTCCTGGTTTAGGTCACTTGAATAACATTTCAATATAACGGACGAAGGAATTAGCTGTCGTGTGCGCTGCTCCATTTCTTTATTTGTATTTTATTTTGTTAAATGCATTTAAACCCTTTTTTAATTGTGGATTACCTATGTTTTTGATACTAGTGCTGCTGATGAAGAATAAAATTCCCAAATGGCCATACAGCTCATAAAAATAATTGCAGTCAGAGTTTATATTATGGTCTCATATATTACTACAAAATAGTCCGATCACTATTTATAATCGTTGGGGAATTCATCATATGTGGATTAAAAAAAAACTCAAAAGATTTCCTAGATTATTTTAAATCCCTGTCATTCTCAGAGGTTCATTCTTTGAAAACTTTCGATTTTTCAATTTTGTACACCACATTTTTTTTCCAAAACATCTATAAAGATAAGATTTGTTACACTTCGGGTCAAGTTTGCAGTATGCTTTATTTCGTTATTGACAACTTATTTGTCACATTTGGAGGGTAGATTTTTCAACAACAGATCGACATTCCAATGGACACAAATTGTGCTCCTCTCCTCGTCGACTTGTTTTTATACTCTTACGAGACTTAATTTCTTCAGGAACTCGTGAGGAACAAGAA
Organism: Arcuatula senhousia; assembly: GCA_963971305.1. Taxonomy (NCBI): domain Eukaryota; kingdom Metazoa; phylum Mollusca; class Bivalvia; order Mytilida; family Mytilidae; genus Arcuatula; species Arcuatula senhousia. The sequence goes on from OZ020309.1 coordinate 53,159,069, forward strand.
GATGAACGAGGCAAGGTCCTTTAATCTCACTTTCAGATATATTGTGACGTCCTCCTCGATTGGTAGATGGATTCCTTCAATATATCCCCCAGAGCTACAAATTGAAGAAACCACCGAATCCACTTGCTTTACATCATTCTTGGATCTACATCTCGAATTTGACCCGGTTGGTTAGGACAATGGCGGTCTTCAAATTTTCCGGTAGGTCGTCCTTGTTTTGTCTGGTCTTATGGACATTCGAGATTGATTCTATAAATTCGGTAATTGTGTTAATACTTTAAATTATTTACCCCATATCCTTTTATAAAATATTTATAACAAGAGTTTGTTTTAATGCCGTGTGAAGTTAGTAGCACAATACACCATGATTCAGATGTATGCTCTTAATTATTCGAAGATATGTTGCACTTGTATATGATATTATTTCTCATATGTTCACTTGGTTTGAAATGTTATTATCTTAATTTATTTAAATTCTGAAACCTTAGTTTAAACTCCCTCCATCGTAGTTTTTTTCCGTAGATCTATCTGATATCAGGTTATTTGTATTCCATCTAGTTTTATGCATTTTCAACACTTTTCCTATGTTTTTGGTTCTAGTGCTGCGGATGAGAAATAAAATTACGAAATGGCCATACAGCTCATAGAAATGATTATTAAAGTTAGAGTTTATATATATATGTGTGTAATATTGTCTCATGTTCATTTACTCCATATTCTTTCATAAAATATTTACGTTCGATTAAAGTAGTTTATCAGGCTTTTGTTTTCATTCGCGTGGCATGCCTATTTGTTTTATCCTGAAAATATTGAAAATTAGTTATATAATTCAGATTACATCTTGAAAACTGTTCTTGGAATATGTGTTGACATGACATGACAACTTAGTATATTGAATCATATTTTATGCAGGTCAAACTGATGTCAGCTCATGATATTTAAAAAAAGCAAAAGACACAAATGGGCCAGCCATTCAAGCGTCAAAAGTCCGAAAAGGCAAGAACGAAACCGATAAACAAGAATAAGAACAGCACGGAGAAACACAAAACACAAAATTCACCAAACGGAAATCAACAACGCAAACTCAAGTCCTAACAAAAGTGAACTCAGGTGCTTCGGAAAAGTAAGCGGTTCCTGCCTGCTGTAGCACACCCATCGTATTGCTAATTTTCAATTCAGTGTGTCAAATCCGGTAAAGGATAACAAAACAAATTTGAATGGTTTGCGATAAGGCCCTTTTTCAGCCCACCGCGAATGTCAAAATAAAAGTTAAGTAAATTATATCATAAAATGTCTTGTTGAAAAGGTTAATATTTCTATTTTTTGAAAACGAACAGCTTATTTTATCTTTTCGTAGATGGTGCTTGCAATGAACGAACCACTGAAAATGATTTTAACATTGTGCCTATGGGAAAGTGGCGCAAATGAGAGATTTATATCCTTCGCGGAAGTATAGCCTTGCACGCGGAACCAGCTCCATATTTCATTCAAAAACTTATATTACTAAAACACATCTTTTGTAAAAGTTTCAAGCTGGTTCCGCGTGCAAGGCATACTGAAAATTAAAAAAGACTATAACTTGAAATCAGTAGTTAAAAAATGTGCGAAATCTCTCCGTTTTCTTCGTTTTTCTGGAGATCAGCGGTCATTTTGATTTCAAAATTGTTGTTCAAAGTGATGTATATATATGATGAACCTTTTATAGAATTGTAAACACTGGCTTCAAGTATATTAGCAAATAAAGGTAATAACAAAACTACCGAACTTACCTAACACAGGTGATTTTCCTTTTCGTTTTTCGTTTTTCGTTTTTCAAATTTTTTTTTTCAAAAATTTTTTTTTCGATTTTTTTTTTTAGATTTTGAATAGGAAAATGACCCATTTTCCTCTTCGTTTTTCATTTTCCTTTTCGATTTTGAATAGGAAAATGACTCATTTTCCTTTTCGATTTTAAATAGGAAAATGACTCATTTTCCTTTTCGTTATTCATTTTCCTTTTCGTTTTTAATTTTCCTTTTCGTTTTTCATTTTCCTTTTCGATTTTAAATAGGAAAATAACTCATTTTCCTTTTCGTTATTCATTTTCCTTTTCGTTTTTCATTTTCCTTTTCGATATTGAATAGGAAAATGGCCCATTTTCCTTTTCGTAATTCATTTTCCTTTTCGTTTTTCATTTTCCTTTTCGATTTTGAATAGGAAAATGGCCCATTTTCCTTTTCGTAATTCATTTTCCTTTTCGTTTTTCATTTTCCTTTTCGATTTTGAATAGGAAAATGACTTATTTTCCTATTCAAAATCGAAAAGGAAAATGAAAAACGAAAAGGAAAATGGGTCATTTTCCTTTTCAAAATCGAAAAAAAAAAATCGAAAAAAAAATTTTTGAAAAAAAAAATTTGAAAAACGAAAAACGAAAAACGAAAAGGAAAATCACTAGTGTTAGGTACCGAACTTGAATGATCAATCTCATAGTCCAGAAAAAATGACAAGAACGAGTCAGTCATACCGGAGAATTGGTGGATCGCAATGGTCCTGACTTGGTTCAGGCATTTCAAACGAAATGGTGGGTTGAACCAGGTTTTATGGCGCCAAACCTCCCTCTTCCATTGCGATCTTAGGATCCGGTAATGACAATAGAACACAACATAGTTGTGAGACACAATAGGGATATTGAGGTGATCATCTCAGTACAGCAGACCAGTCAAACACTAATTAAAACAATTAACTATCATATCTTTTAAGTCAATTTTGAACTTTTCTACTAGTGGCTGATAACGAAGAAAGAATTTTTTTAGGGATCGTATGAGACGTATTTTCTTATAGCCCTGCTCCAAAAGTCGGTCACGAAGAAATCGGTGTCTGATAAAAAAATCTGTGAAATGTGTGCAAGCTCTGGCATATCGAATAAGTTGTGAAATATAAACACCGTATGCAGGGGAAATAGGTATATTGCTCTGTAGATTAGGAAAATTAATAATTTGAATATTAAAATCGTCTCGTTTATCGTAAATTTTTGTACTGAGATGACCACCTGGGTCAAATTCGAGGTGCAAATCCAATAAAGACGTAAAGCAATTTGATTCCGTGGTCTCTTTAATCTCCAATTCTGGAGGATATATTGAAGGAATCCATCTACCAAATGAAGTGTTATTGACAGAAAGGACATCATCAATATATCTGAATGTAAGATTAAATGACCTTGTCTCTTTCATCTTCTTGTTCTTTACGAGTCCCTGAAGAAATTCAGTCTCGTAAGAGTATAAAAACAAATCGGCGAGGAGAGGAGCACACTTTGTGCCCGTTGGAATGCCGATTTGTTGTTGAAAAATCTCTCCTCCGAAGGTGACAAATATGTTGTCAATGAGGAAATCAATCATACTGCAGACTTGTTCCAGTGTGTAACAAATTTTATCTTTGAAAGATGTTTTGGAAAAGAATGTAGAATTATAACCCAAAACAACAAAATTCCTAGAATTTGAAAAGGCTTTTTCGAGAAGTTTTTTCAGGCGACATTTTAGTTTTTCGTGTGGCAAGGTAGTGTATAAAGTTGAAAAATCAAACGTTTTCAAAGAGTGAACCTCAGAAAATGATCTAGATATAAAATGATCTAACAAATCTTTTGAGTTCTTCAAAATCCACATATGGTTAATTCCACTACGATTATAAATAGTGTCGCAGTATGCTTGTTGACCTTCTTTGACAGCAGACAAGATTTTAGTTAAATGAACGGACAGTTCTGTAGTTGAACATGATGAAGATCCAGCTATATACCTTTCTTTGTACGGACCATTTTAATTTATTGAAGCCCTACCTTGAAACTACTTTAAATCAAGACGAAATTTTCATTCAAGATTGGTCAATTTTGAACCCGATTTTCGAAGCTGTGTTCGTGCAAAAGTATTTAAAAGAAGTTTTTTTACAACAGTACAATCATTTTGCTTCAAAATAAGATATAAAGTAACAAGCTTTGAAATACTTTTTATTTTACGTCTATAGATGGGCCAAAATAGGGCCTTATCGCAACCCATCCTTTCTACGACAAACCAACATGCACTCATTTGAGAGATAGAAATCCCACATTTGTGTACGAGTGTCTGCTGTAAAATTTCCTGAGGGAAGACAGCAACCATTAAAACTCAACTGTTTTATTGTGATAAGAATTTTGGTAAAGTGTGCATAACTAATGCACTTATGAGGCTGTATGGTAGTTTTCAATGCAAAACATTTTTTTCAATTTTATCAAAATACTAAAACAATACAACAATGTCGTAATTGACTCATTTCTTTCATTTTTACTTCTATTAATATGAATTATGCATTGCCTAGGTTCAATATTCAATTATACTCTTATCTGTACATTTTAGAAAATATTTAGTTTTAATCTACTTTCTGTTATATTGTTGATTTGACCTTTTCCATCTTTCAAGTTATATATATTCCCAGAAACGTAAGATAAAGGTCACTACAGATTCTAGGAAGTTTGCTTTATTTTAAGATCTACATCTTGAAATAAACTATTAAGGAAAACTTTTAACAAAACGTACTGACTTCAACTTTCCAATCGTCAACGTTCCCTTTTTGTGTAGCAACATTCCGTCCGGTGCAGCTTGTGGAGTTTACGTATCACAATTGATTTGTAATATCAGAGCTTACGGGACCTATCATCGATTTCCTTAGCCGACCGTCATGTCTGATACAAACATTGCTTACACAGGGTTATGTTGCTCTTCAGTTGCTGTATTTCACTCAAGTTTAACGGAAGAAATTATGTGCTTATAGATTTTTAAGATAAGTGCAGATGTTGGTTTGTCATAGGGTTTTGTTTGTCTTCCTTTACAATTCGTTGAAAAAATGTAATTGTAATTTTGCTCTTTTTTATTTTCTTCTTTGATAGAAATATAGAATATATTTTCAGAAAAAAATTCAAGCCGAAACTGTAAATCTTAGCAGGCTTTGCACAGATGGATGTTAGTTTCCGAAATTTGGCTTAGATAACATATATTTTCATTTTTTTAAATGTGATATTAGGCACTTCCCTCAAATTTGATACATAAGTAGGCGTTGCAAGCTTTATCTGTAAAGAACGTGGTGGATGTAAAGAAAAACTAGAAGTGTGTATTTTAGATGAAAAAATGTCATGGCCCTTAATATAACGAAAATTCCAAACGGTGATGACCCAGGTTGAGGCTACAGAAAGATCCAAACCTAACCTGTATGCAAACCAAACTAAAAAAACAAACCAGAAGTTTGGTCTAAGTTCACTTATCACTTTGTTTGGTTTACTTTAGCAAACCAAAGTTTACTTAAATGTTTACTCGAAAAGTAAACCAGACGGCTGGTCTGGTTTGGTTTGGTTTGGTCAGAGCGAACCAAACTTTAAAAAGCAAACCAAACCAGCGCCCAAGTTTGGTTTGGTTTGGTTTGCTCTTGAGCAAACCGCGAGCATGCGCAGATGATTCATATAATCGATGTGAAAGAATGTCCGGACTATTTCACAATTATTACATTTCATGAACAAATATTATTCACTAAATGTCCCAATCAAATTCCGATTTAAACATTTAACATCATATGATATTGGTATTTTATGAGTAAACCAAACCAGCACCCAAGTTTTCTATTTTTAGAGCAAACCAAACCAGCGGCCTGGCTTGGTTTGGTTTGGTTTGCTAAGAGCAAACCATGAGCATGCGCAGATGATTCAAAGTAATACGACGTCCGACATCATTTTATGTTATTAGTTCTGGTAAAACAAATATGTTTTACTTGAAGAATTAAATATGATTTATATATTAACCATCATTTTAGATTGGTTTGCTAAGAGTACACCAAACCAGCGTCCTAGTTTGGTTTTGTCAGAGCAAACCAAACCAGCACCCTTGTTTGGTTTAGTCAGAGCAAACCAAACCAGCGTCAAAGTTTGGTTTGCTTTTCAAACCAAACCAAACTAGAAAAAGCGAACCACGGTTTGTTTTGAGTAAACTGCGGTTTGCTATTTTGTTTGGTCAAGCAAACCAAACCAAACCAGAAAAGTTAACAAGATGTTTGCTCCCGGTTCACTTTTGTACAGGTTAGGTTTGGACCCATCTGTATTTTTCTCAAAATTTACCATCTGCTCTACTGGATGGAAACTGTAATAAAATGTCAACATATTGAAGAAGGAAGAATGATATTCAAATTTCTGACCAAAAATAACTGTTGACACTGTTTTTGTTTTTTTAAAGCAAATGTATTGCTGTTTCCATGGCGACAGTGCAATGCAAATTTTCTTTTATATACATAATGACCCAAATTTCTCATTTTGTTTTATGAACCACTTGATGTATATATGGAGCTATGTCAGAAAAACCGTTGATTCACGACAGATATTTAAGTAAAGGAGGTCACGCCCCATAAGAAAAAAGCAGGGCTATCTGCGGAACGCTGGTTTAATATCACTTCTAGACAAGAAAATTCGTTACAAGCATAAGTTAGATTTTTTGCAGCAACATGCCGTAGAATGAGTGCTTTTGCTTCCGCAGGCACGAAGTTGATGAGCTGTACTCGCTATCATTTACAAATCATTGAGACCTATATTAATTAACCTTATGCATGTAATGCATTTTAGCTTATAATAAAAAAAAAGACTAAGCATAAACAACTATAATATTATTTTTATTTTCAATTCAGATGTTTTAGAAAAAAGGCTAAGTCAGATGACAAGAACACATATGATTCCTTGGATAAAAACACAATGGAGATGAATAATGTCTACTGTGAAATTTCAAGGTAATGTATTAATTAGTATTCGTATCCCAGTTGATTCGTTACTCAATAACTTACGGAAATTACACAGATTTCCTTGGCAGAGCGTCACGTTTGACACAGAAATTGCTGACATAGGGTTATGTTGCTCCACGGTTGCTGTCTTCACTCAAGAAAGTTTACGGTAGACACCATGCACTGGTAGTCAAATATTGAATTTCTATCTCTCAAATGAGTGCAGATGTTGGTTTGTCGTAGAAATGTGTTTTGTCGTCCTTTACCGGATTTAACAAACTGAATTGGAAATTAGCAATACGACGGGTTTGCTATAGCAGGCAAGAACCGCTAACTCTTCCGAAGCACCTGAGTTCACTCTTGTTAGGACTTGAGTTCGCGTTGTTGATTTCCGTTCGGTTGATTTTGTGTTTTGTGTTTCTTCGTGCTGCTCTTGTCCATGTATACCAGTTGTGTCGTTACCCTTTCGGACTTTTGACACTCGAATGCCCCATTCGTGCGCTTCTTTGCTTCTTAGAAATTCAAATTACAACAAAGTTCCAGACAATAAATTTTGCTACGCCGGACGCGCGTTTCGTCTATTCAAGACTCATCAGATGCGCTCTAACAAAAGTTGAAAATGCTAAAATCAAATGAATATGAAGAGCATAGTTTAATAATACCATAAAATTTCAAATGAGAAACCAAATTATGACTAAGTTCAACCTATGTTTGGTGTAGGCAGAACCTTAGGGATTTGACAATCTAGAAATTTAAACGGATAAGTTATAGCTTTGATGTGTTCGTCAACACAAAAGTGTTGATGTCGAAGAGGGCTAACCTCGGGGAATTAAAATTCCACCAGCAGCGCTTACCATCAATGATGTTAGAAATATAAATCACAACAAAGTTCCAGACAATGAATTTTGCTACGCCGGACACGTATTTCGTCTATTCAAGACTCATCAGATGCGCTCTAACAAAAGTTGAAAATGCTATAATCAAATGAATATGGTGAGCATAGATTAATAATACCATAAAATTTCAAATGAGAAACCAAATTATGACTACGTACAACCTATGTCTGGGTTAGGCAGAACCTTAGGACTTTAACAATTTAGAAATTTAAACAAATTCTGCCAGCTAATCCGATTGCTGCACAGGTACGCTTGTATCACAAGTGTCGTAATTGTCAGTTTCCAATGTTTTTAGAATGAACAGTATAATCGCTAAAGTTGATAGGATCCACATAGCAATACGTTGATCACATGTATCGGAAAATAACATAGCGTCAATTTCGCAAAGAATGCTATTTTCGTTGCGGAAATCTGGGTTGCATTTACTAGTAGAAAATAGCATAGCGTAAGTGTCGCGAAGAATGCAATTTTCACTTGAAAAATCGATATTGTTGAAATCTCACTGTTCTCTGTGTCGGCAGTATATCCCTCATCATAAGAATTATCTACAAAATTAGCTTGTACTAACGGTTCTAAAATGTTGATTTGTCCGGTCGTTTCATTAACATACGGAAAGAACATATCCTCCTCGTCAGGACTCGGGCTATCGGCAGAAAGATCAGACGATAAACAGCGAGATAATGCATCAGGAACTTGCATTTGCGGAACCGGTTTGTAACGAATGTCAAAGTTATATTGCTGAAGGATCGCCAACCATCCATCATAGATCGCTCCTTTCAACTGTTTATCGTGAAGTGGACGTAGTGCTTTATGATCGCATTCGACTATAAAACGGATGCCTCTGAGATAACTAGAAATGTCAGTTATACTTGTAACAACTCCTAATAGTTCTAATTTTGTAGGTCCGTACGAACGTTTCCGGTGATTTAAAGCTTTTGATCCAAAACGCACTGCTCTGATATTTTCGAATTTTCCACTGTCATCTAAATGTTTCTGCCAATTCCTTTAGAACTAGAATCCATGGCCAAATAAAAGGGTAGGTCAAATCTCGGAAAAGCCAAAACTTCAGAATTCAATAATCGTATTTTAAGTTCTTGCAGTGCTTCCTTCTGAGATTTGTCCCATTTGAAATTGACATTTTTCCTTTACAACTGTTTAAGCGGTTGAGTAATTTCACTGTAATTTGGTATAAATTTGCGAAACCATCCAAACAAAAAGAGAAGTCTCCGAGGTTCCTTTATGTTACGAGGACTTGGATAATTTTGTAACGCTTCTACTCTATCAGGGGGGTTGATTCCTTCCGCTGAGATGTGATGTCCTAGACAAATGCAAGAAGATTCCGCAAATTGGCACTTCTGAGGATTCATTTTAGACCAGCGTTTCGGAAACGACTAAACACTTCGTTGATATCTTTCAAATGATCTTCAAAAGTTTCTGAACATATGAGTACGCCTTCTAAATAACAGAGACAAGATTGAAACGTTAAACTGGATAAAACTTTATTCATCAAAAGTTTCCGGAGCACCTTGGTTCACTCTTGTTTCGACTGGAGTTCGCGTTGTTGATTGATATTCAGTTATTTTATGTTTCCATGTTTTACATGTTGTCTGTTTTTGTCCCGTTCTTGTTGTTGTTTACTGGTTTTGTCTCTGCCTTTTCGGACTTTTGACATTCGGATAACCCATTGGTACCTCTGCTTCTTTGAAACGAATTCGGTGCGGAACTTAAACCCATAGGTAATCTATTAAAATTGAAAGTTCCAAAGCATGTATTGAATGCTGTATACTTTGAAGATGTCCGGTCTATTTTCATTTGAAAGAAACCAAAACTGAGGTCAATTGAGGTGATAAAGGTAGGTTTTCGCCTTGAAAACGACTCCGTGAGATCTTGTAAATCAGGAATAGCATAAGAAAAATGTTGCGTTTGGCTGTTTAAGTATCTTAAGTCACAGTTTTTTGAAAGACTTGGATCTTTATCGTATGGCGGTCCTTGCTTTTTCCTTTTTAACCGCTTAGTAACAAGCACTATATGACTAGTAATTGGAATATCCTCTTCAGGATTAACAACAGAAATAATTCCCTGAGAAAGTAAATTGTCTAAGTGATGACGCAAAGCATCTTTCTTGACAGGAGACAAACGATACGGTTTTTACCATGACTTGGCGTCCATCGTCGTCGTCTGTCGTCGTCGTCGTCGTCTGTTAACAATTTTTCAAAAATCTTCTCCTCTGAAACTACTAAACAGAATTTAATGAAACTTGGTATGAATGATCCTTAGGGTGTCCTGCACCAAACATGGCCACCGTTACTAAAAATAGACCAAGGGGGTCAGACTACTGTTTTTGGCTTGTAAATCAAAAAGTATAAGAGATAGATGAAATCTGATGCCAGCTTACTGCTTCAGCATCAAAAGTTCTACAATAGTCTCCATTTGGTCAAAGTTGTCAGATGATCCCTTATAGGGGTTACAGCCCCTTAAAGTTGAAAAATAGCATTTTTGCATGTTTTTGGCCTATAGAATGAAAACTATTGTTCATAGAGAAAAGCTGTTGCTTGCTTAAATGTTCAGCTCATTAAGCTCTACAAAAGTCTCTATAGGGTCGAAGTTGTCAGATGACCCCTTATAGGGGTTAAAGCCCCTTAAAGGCGAAAAATAGTGTTTTTGGCCTAAAGAATGAAAACCATTGCAAATAGAGAAAAGCTGTTGCCTGCTTAAATGTTCAGCTCATTTAACTCTACAAAAGTCTCCATAAGGTCAAAATTGTCAGATGATCCCTTATAGGGGTTACAACCCCTTAAAGGTGAAAAAAAGCGTTTTTGCATGTTTTTGGTCTAAAGAATGAAAACTATTGTAGATAGGGAAAAGCTGTTGCTTGCTTAAATGTTCAGCTCATTTAGCTCTACAAAAGTCTTCATAGGGTCAAAGTTGTCAGATGACCCCTTATAGGGGTTACAGCCCCTTAAAGGCGCAAAAAAGTGTTTTTGGCCTATAGAATGAAAACTATTGCAGATAAAGAAAAGCTGTAGTTTGCTAAAATGTTCACCTCATTTAGCTCTACAAAAGTCTCCGTGGGGTGGAAGTTGTCTTATGACCCTTTATAGGAGTTAAAGTCCCTTAAAGGCAAAAAATAGTGTTTTTGGCCCAGGGTTTCCGCTGGCGTGGGTCACTTGGGCCATTGGCCCTATTTTTTCAATTCTGGCCCAAAAAAAATATAATTTTGGCCCAACAAAGTGGCCCAAAATGTTGGTTCCGTATTTTGATCAACAATGTCATTTTCGTGTCATACAAACTGATAACAAATTTCACTATGAACCCCTTTATTGATTTATGACCCAAGCTTACACCGTTCATTAACTGTCAATTGTGTAAAGGGGTCAAAATAACAGGTGCTTGACCATCGCTGATTGATTTGGATTAATTGATAGAAATCAATCATGAATGCAATATAATTGACCAATCAGAAGTAAGCTTATTTTTATATCAGCTGATATAAATGGCAATTCACGTGCTCTGACCATGTTGACCAAATGATAAATATTCTTGTGTAAATATCAGAAAAACTGGAAGTAAACATAGATGAAAGGATTTACCTTCATGAAATTATTTTATTAAGAACATCCTGTAATCCAAACACATCCTTTTTCATGCATCAAATTGAGATCAGATGAAAGAGCTTTGTTTACATATTTACGATCTCGGTCTCCCCTGTAATACCCTCCTTTTGATAGGAGCACCTCCATAACAGCGGAGTAATGTGGTTTAGTGGAGTTCCAATGATTGATTTATTTTGTTAAAACAAGTTTCTTTTTTTATATTAATTTTTTTGCCCATTATAACAAAAACAAAAAATTCTAGAAAGATCTGTAGTACATTAAAAAACATTATGAAAGTTTGTTAAATCTTAATATGATTAACTATGATCAATTCAACAAATGTTTCAATATATATTATTGAACATAATAATAACTGTTGTAATCTGTGTGCTTTCTTTGGTTCTGAAAATATAATATTAATAATGATTTCCGGCCAAAACTAAAAAAAAAAAATATTGGCCCAATGTCATTTATGTTGGTCCCAAAAATATGCATTTGGCCCAAGGGATGGCCCAAAGAAAAATACACCCAGAGGAAACCCTGTTTTGGCCTATAGAATGAAAACTATAGCAGATAGAGAAAAGCTGTTTCTTGTTAAAATGTTCAGCTCATTTAGCTCTACAAAAGTCTTCATAGGGTCAAACTTACAGCCCCTTAAAGGCAAAAATAGTGTTTTTGGCCTAAAGAATGAAAACTATTGAAGATAGAGAAAAGCTGTTGCTTGCTTAAATGTTCAGCTCATTTAGCTCTACAAAAGTCTCAATAGGGTTGAAGTTGTCTGGTAACCCCTTATAGGGGTAACAGCCCCTTAAAAGTTGAATAATAGTGTTTTTTTTATTATTTAGAATGAAAACTATTGCAGATAGAAAAAAGCTTTTTCATGCTTGAACATTCAGCTCATTTAGCTATACAAAAGTCTTCATAGGGTTGACACCAAGGCCAGGTGAGCAATTTAGGCTCCTGTGAGCCTCTTGCTGGTATTTTGGCTTCGCATCAGGTTTTACGATTATCTTGTGCTGAATTGTATCAGTAAATCCTAAATTTGAATTTGATTTTGTAACAAACAGATCCTTATTTTCAAAAGTAAGTTTTGTAAATCTTTAATTTGAACACCAGAAAGATTAAAATCTTTGGTATCTAATTGAAAGCTGAAATGTGACAGAATTTCACTTTTATGATCAGAACTGGTACCTGTACCTGACTCCTCATCAGTACATGCTACACAGTTAGCACATGATGGAAATACAACGTTATCAGAAGTCATGTCTTCAAAAAATGCAATAAATTTCCCTTTATTTCCCTTTATATACATCAACAAAACAGTTATTGGGATTCAATATTTTTATTGGAACTAAACGATCACTTTGAACTGTAACTAATCCTTTTGACACTATCAATCCCTTGGATAACATAAACTTGCTAGATTTAAAAAATACCTTGAGCTGCATACAATATATTCACGGTTTCTACCGATTTTTCTGCTTGTTTTCCACCGATGATCCTTGTTTTCTACCGATTGTTTTTTTTTTATAGAAATATGAAAAATAACGTTTATCTTTGATATTTGAATATATCCTATGGGAAAATATGCTATAAATGATCGTTTATACCGATTAGTTATGTTCTTTACTGTGTTTTCTACAGATGAGTCCTTGATTTCTACCGATGATGTAATTTCATATAACTACACATTTTGGTTGTTTCTAAAGGCATACATACACCGTAAATGCTTGTGTTATACAGTAAAGCTTCATCATACTGTTGTATGGAACGCCATTTTAACCAAAACCTTATCCTGGGGGTTTTCTGGACGAAACTCTCAATTACTTCAGGTATTAAGAGTTATCTTCGTAACTGGGGGTTTGATGTCAGCTATCACATAGATACCAAATTAAATCCCCTTCTACCTACAGATATTGTAGTCCCGTGCGGGACCCGGCTGGCAAATAGGCCCACAGCAGAGCTTAGCTTGTCGTAAGAGGCGACTAAGGGTATTGGGATTCTGACGTCGGGTCAGTGCTCAGCCCACAGAGCGACCAAGTGTGTACCCTAAGTAGCTGAATAGGGTGACTCTCGTCCGCAGGGGTTGTCAGGTCTATAATACAGAAATCCTGACGGCCGACCATAGTGGGCCAACGTGTGAGGAGAGTGCCACGCTTCATGCACGTAAAAGACCCCTTTGTGAACCGCCAAGTAGTGCACCACATAGGCTAAATTTTCAGTCCCTACCCACCTCTCGCCTTTTGCTGTGGTTCTTAAAAATTGGCAGTTCCTTTGTTTCCCACCCTAATCCCATATTTCATTGATCATCTTTATTTCATGTTCATTTTATCATCCTTTTCATGTTCATCGCCTGTAAATAACCTATTTAGCGTTGCACAGGCGTAAAACACCTACTCACTCATTCACTCACTCACTCACTCACTCACAGATATTGTAAGTTCATGCTATTTAACTGTTTGAAAGCAGAATTTATCAATGTAAAGCTGAAAACTACCAATCACTCAAAAACTAATACAAAGCTCAGCTTCCAATAAATTATTTTTGAAAACTCTTTATAGCAGGAGTTTTTGTGGTATCTATGGGATAGCTTATAGGAAACCCTCAGTTACCTGAAATAACTATCAGTACCTGATGTAATTAAGAATTTCGCTCTGAAAACCCCCAGATAGCTACCAGTAAACCCAAAGTTATCTGAGGTATCCTATAGTTACCATGGTTTTGGTAAAAATGGCGTGCCATACTGTTGTATATGTACAGATCAAATTCATGTCTCAGCCTCAGCATTTCTAGATATAACAGTGAAATCTGGTATATGGAGGATTATTTCCCAAAACAGTTCACAAATCTAATATAAGTGGAAGAAATGTTGATTTACTGTCATTTTCTGATAAGCCAGCTTTTGAGAAAATACACAATTATTTAAATTTTGTAAAAGTGTTCTTGGTGTGCGCTCATTAACCTCCACTTTCTTTTATCGTCAATATTATGTGTTCAATAAAATATACAGTTTTACAATTTGTCATAAAATGACATTTAATATATCACATTATCACATCGGTAGAATGTCAGGACCATCGGTAGAAAGTCAGGACACATCTTTAGAAAACCAGGACCATATTTTTTTTAAATGATCGAAAAATCAAAAATACGCCATTTGTAATGAAAAGTGATATGTCTTAAAAAATGTCCGACTACTTAGAACATGGAGCATAATTTTCAGCCCAGTGAATGGTAATTTAAAACAGATATTTATGATTATCTGAAAAAAGGGAAATTGTCTCTTGCTGGAAAAAATAAACAATACCCTTACTGTAATTTTATGTACATACTTAAAAGAAAAAAAAATGTAAATTAAACTAATTTGTTTATAAGTGCCACAAAAGCCGAGTATCATTGTTTAAAAAAAAACGTCTACCAGGTTATTTTTTTATCATCACATCGGTAGAAATCTAGGACATCGGTACAAAACGAGCAGAAACATCGTTAGAAAACATGTTGTCGCAGGACAAGTATAACGACTGTGATATTTGAAGTTAATTTTCCCAAATAAATGTTTTAGTATTTGGCATAAGTCGAACTCGTCATGTACAATAAACATTTGCTGATTTAGGAGTAACTGTCATTTGACCAAAGTCCAAAACTATCTTGTTTGCTTAAAGATAATTTGTTCCTAAAATAATTGGATGTGAGGTACACTTCAGGACTGATGTAAAAATATCATAATTATGTAACACCAGATATAGTCATTTTAATATTTGAAGTCCCACATACATTTATTTTCTGATTATTGGCCAAACGAATAGGTCCATAACATTCTTCGATGTTACTTTTTCGGCTAGAAGGAATTGCATTATAAAGTTCTTCAGAAATTAAGTTTATAGAACTACCTGAGTTTAAAAGAGCTGAAACTTTTAATCTGGAACTGAAACGGACAGGTAGGTACAAAAAGTTGCTGTCATTATCACTTTCAAAATTGTCACTATCAACATTGCTAAAAGTAAATGTACTAGTGTCTGAATCACAATTCAACATGTCTACATTATTACCACCTTTAACATGACTAATACGGGAGGACGACCTGTCTCGTAACCTGACAGAACTAATTATTGGCCTCCTGGGCGAGCGTGTCCTGTGTTCCCAAGGAGCGACTGGTTTACCGGTTGATAACTGGGACGCTGTTTGGCTGAGTGACCAACTTCAGTACAGATTTGACACTTTACACTTTGTACTGGGGCTGAATGCTGTTTACAAAAACGACAACGTAAAGCTTCATGACCTTTTTGCTCACAAATTTAACAAATGCTTTCTGGTGAAAGGGGGCCATTAGTTGTCCAGTTACAGTTTTTCTTTATGTGACCTTCCCCGTTGCAAGTGAAACAAACATTAGGACGTCTTTGTGAGTTTTGATATGGTCGAGACTGTTTCGGTTTTGTTTGACCTGTTTCTAAGACATTGATTTTTTCTGTGAGGGCACTAATTTGGTTTTGCATAAGTTCAAATTGACTATTCGACTCAACCACATGTTTTGCTGCTGCAACAAATTTGGTTGCTTGATCATTTGTCCGGTACTTATATGCCACACCAGTCTTAGCAGTTGTAAGAGCTTCAGATATGTCTCTAGGCTTGGACGCCCTAACATAAAATGAAACTTTTCAGGCAAACCATCAATAAACTAAGCCATAATTTCCTGAGTGGGCTTACCAAGCATTCGGCCCTTTTCCATAAGTTGACAATAGATATCTTCCTTTCTTGACCCGGATACAGTGTCAAATTGTTAAATAATTGGTTTTCAATTACTACCGAGGGATGTTCCCAATTAAATTTGTCTTTGACATCTTACCAAGTTTGCCATGGGTCCAGTGAGTTAAACCATGAGAGGGCAGGACCTTGTAAATGTAGATGAAAAGCAGCAAGAATTCGAGCAATGTCTTCATCGTCGTCATCATATAAATCATGCAGAGTTGCGTAAGATTCAAACTCTCTCACGAATTTAGCCCCATTGTCCTTAGGGTAACAAGAAAACTTTCTGCATAGAGCAAGTCTGTCCATTTTGAATTTATGTTTATTAGAATGTTCAACCCTGGATTGTTTTACAGGAGATTTGCAACGAGCACCTGGGCCATAAAAGGAAATTTCTGGTGGGTCGGAATCAAAATTGTACATCATCTACATGTCTCAATCATTTGCAGTTTGGACGGGGAAAAGTTTGTTTGACTGTATCCAATTTTCACTCGATTTTCAATGATCATATCGTACGTGTACTCAGGATCGGTTTTGGGCTAAAAAATTTCTCCACCATGTTATGTGTTAGGTTGCAATACATAATTAATTTCAAAGTTCTTAGGCTCTTTTTAAGTAAAAATAACTTTCGTTTTCCATATTTTTTCAGAAGATAACATAATTACAAAACAAAAACGGTAAAACAATGAACACAATCCGTGGTCATATTATAGAACTACATACAAAGAAAGATAACTCAATCTGACATGCTGCCCATGCCATACTTGGGTTGTTTAACCTTTTTGCGATCCTGTCTGGTAAGGCAAATATCGGAAACGCATTGGTCGATATCTTAACAAATAAAATGCTGTTGATAACAAAAAAAGTGTTTCCTCAATACGCAATTACTTTCAAGTGAATTAGGCTCACTTGTTAAAATCAAAATTACAACAAAGATGCATGCATCACGTTTTTTGCCTGGCGGGCGTTTAGTTTTTTTGCCTGGTGAGCGTTTAGTCTATTCAAGAATCATTTAAGGAGCTCTACCCAAAAGATTGAAAATTTGTTGAATATAAAGAACATGTGGAAATATAATTATTATAAGCGGACCTATGGCTGCGTTAGAAAGAACGTTGGAGTTATTTACACTGAAGATTTATAGCTTTGGTGTGTTCTTCAACACAAGTGTTGATACCAGAGCGAGCTACCGTCAGATAATCAAAACTCCATCAGCAGCACTAACCATTACGAACGTAAGGAAAATACAACAAAGAAACAGGCAAATAACAATGAATAATTTGCTACGTCTGGCACGCGTTTCGCCTTTTAAAGACTCACCAGAGGCGCTCTACCAACAATAGATTATTTAAGGTTATAATAGAGATAATCGGAGAAGCGACGAACGTATCTACGTATCGTTAAGTTGCCCTAAGAAGTCTAACAAACGACGTAATCATTTCCTCCTTTATGCCAGGTGTCTAAATTGATCCGCACTACATTTGAACATGTATTATAATCATAGATGTATAACCCATATATATACACCTATGGTATAATGCATATGAACTCTCGTTTATCGTTGTTTATTCATTATTTATTTCATATATACCCATAAATTTGTATATTTATATAAATTCATGTTTTAATTCTTTATTTTTATTATTATAATATTTTATTATTATTATCATTTGGTGTGTGTGTGGGGGGGGGTATAGATATGTAAAAAAATAAAAAATAAAAATACATCTTATAATTTAAAACAAAAAAAAATATTCACCCAGGCTTCCCATCTTTCATTTTGGAGTATTTTTATTAATTTAAAAAAAAAATTCCACTGTTTTAATGAATAAATTTTATTGCAGAGTAACCTACTTTGTTGCGGATTGTGCGTTCATCAGCTAGTTTGTCAAACATATATTTATTACCTTTTTGTTGGAATTTGGTATAAAAAAAACCCACGTATAGTAAACTGGATTGAAAGTACTGAAAATTTATGTAGAAGAGGGGATTTTTTTTTACAAAAAATAAGTTAAACAGTAGCTACATGTACATTGGTAGATTGTCTACTAGACTATCCAAATAACCTCTTCCTATGTATCACAGTGGAATTTGAATAACATCTGGTATGAATTTAATAAAATCTTAAGCACCTATTCGTACATTTGAGAGAGCGATCATTCGATTTTTATGTGGGTAATGGGAATATTGATATGTTTTTCATCCAACCTATTTATTATCTGAAATCGAACAATCAAAGCCTAGATGTTTTGCGAACTATTTTGAAAATCAAATAAAAATTTTATAACAAAAAAGACCATACTGCCCTTTTTAATATCAAAACGTTGTCCTGCATTTTTATTTTCTGATTGTTTGTTGTTGGCATACTGCTTTTTATCTCAAATTTTATCATAGCCCCCCCCCCCTCCAAAACAAACAAAATGATCGCTCCCTAATTAAGTTACATGTGGTTTATTTTTACCTCGGGCACATTTTTGACTCATCTTATACAAATTTCTAATTTTGTATTCAATTTGGCATTTTTATGCCCCGCTTCGAAGAACAGGAGGGTATACTGTTTAAACTATTATTCCTAGATTGCTGATATTTGGAAACAAGCTTGTTATGGCATGGTGTATTGCGGAATACGTTTTTGGATTTATTGGACAGTTAATTCCTGTTTATCGAAGACTTTATTTTTTCCGTCACACCAAATTAATTCTGTCCAGCTTTTCATTTGCATATAACTTTGCTTGGCAACTATTATTTCTAGGTTGCTGATATTTGGAAACAAGCTTGATATGGATATGATGTATTGTTGGATACTTTTTTGATCCATCGGACTTCTTAATTAATTGCAGTTGGAGTCGACATATGTGTTGTAGTGTCATGTTCATTTACTCCATATCCTTTCATCAATTATTCTACTTCCTGTTAACCGAAAACTAAAACAAAAAACTGTCGCACATTTCATTCACTTACATGAAAACTCAGCAACTCCTAGGTTGCTGATAATTAGTGACAAGCTTGGTATTGACATGATGTATGGATACATTTTTGGATCCATCGAACATTTACTTCCTGTTTGTTGTAAACTTGATACTAAACGCATTGCATACTAGTAGTAGTTGTGAAAGCGGGAGTATTACTGGTGAGCATTGGGTCACAGATTTCTTGTTTCTTTTGTTTCATCGTTGTTCTATGTTCTTTATACATGTATATAGTGTTTGGCTTTTTTTAATTTTTGGTTACAGCGGAAATGATGAGACAAACCTTGCGTCAGTCGTAACAAATGTTTTAGTTTGTATGTTTGCTGCAACTTTCATTCATTGTATGTACCATCTACTTTAGATATATTAATGGAAACACCACTGAACAAAACTGAGGCAAAAACGGAAGTTTGAACAAATACAAGTTTATATGACCACAGCAAAAGTTTTTAAATCTGTTACAAAATCATGCTGTTATTGGTTTCCAACAACTGTGCGATTCGTTTAGGTCCCCCTTCCTCTTAATTTCATCTATAAAAATATATAAATGTTGGGGAGGGGATATAGCGTTTGGTTTGTTCGTTCATACGTTCGTTCGTTCGTTCATACGTTCGTACGTTCGTTCGTACGTATGTACGTAATGGTATTTCTTTGGTCAATAACTTGGGAACTAAACATCATAGAGGGATTATATTTGGTTAGTGGGTACATCTTTAATTGTAATCAGAATCATCAGAACCATATTAAGTGGCATTGACCTATATTTCCGCATGAATGACTCCGGTTAAAGTTTTGGTTAAGGTCCATATCCCAGCAACTGCAAGTGGTAGAGAAATTATGTTGGGTCAGTGTGAACATCTTGGAAAGTAACCAACATCCGTAACCAAATTAGGTCACCTTGACCTACATTTTTCAGATGAATGCTTCAAGTTAAAGTTTTGAATTCCAATAAGAAGAGGAATGATATTTGGAAAGTGGGTATATCTTGGATAGTAATTGACATCTGTTCCACTTACATTTTAATGTAACGGGCGAGGGGATTAGCTGTCGTGTGCGACTGCTCCGTTTCTTTATTAGAATTATACCATTCATTGTCTGATAGTTGTAAGTTAGAATATATCCAAAGACATGTCGACCCTTTTCGCCCCGTATCATAGCACAATGTGCCTTATTCTGCGATCTTCATGCACTTGTATAATAAAGTTTTTTTTTCTCAGGCGTATAATATTTTGGTTTTTCATTTCATCATAAATCTGTCTCTATATATAGTAGTATGCAAATATAAATAAAGTTTCATGATAATTTATTATTAAACATGCATTATTGAAAATAACTTTAACCTTAAGGTTATTAACTTGCCGTAGTGTATGAACGGACGGACACGAACACAAAAGTCCGCACTCTGCTACAATAAACAATGGAGAATTCAGACAGTCAGGAGGTTGAGATAAAATACAACTGTAGTGGGAAGTCATAGGAACCCTTTCAAAAGGTTTAAATGTGGACATGTAAGACATTGGAATATATAGATCTACATGTAACTCGAAAACTTGCATGGGTTGTCGCAATTTTTAACCAAACATTTGTAATTTGAGTCTAGTTGCTTTCAAATGAAAATCTCGTTGAGATATTTTTTCGGGTATTTTATGTGAGAATCCGTGTGTTTATCCGCTTTTCGACTATGTATATGCAGAAGAGCAATTCATCCAAAACAAAACTTATTGGAAGTTCATACTTATTATTCAAAATCGACCCCTAATTTTTCAGTTGTAGATCATTTATTATGAGCACATTAATTATCAAATCTGAAGCGGGCGTTAGTAAAATCATTAATTAGCTGAAGCTGACTGTGTTAATGCATATTTGAGGTATATATTAAAAATAAACTTAAGTTTCTTTCTAAAAGAAAGTTAAAATTTCTTTGAGTGTCAAAAAACCCTGATGACGTACATTTGTACACACCAAAGCAATGAAATTAGAATTATCCGTTAAAATTCAAAATTATCTGATGTTATTGGCCGATCTTGGGTCAAAATTGGGTTTTTAAAATCTTTGCTTTTCATGTTCGTATTTAGTGCATGTTTGGTATTATCAATCTCTCCGGCATCAATACTTAGATTGTTAACAAACACATCAAAGCAATGAAATTCTCCGTTTGAATTTTAAAATTGTCAAAATGCTAAGGTTCTTACTACCCGAGACATAAGGGACAGGCCATTTAACTTGATAGATTTTTTTTAAAAAATATTTTTTTAAGGCATCGCGACAGAATTTTCTTCTTCTTCATTATTTGCATTATTTTATGTAGCTGAAATCCTTATTCAGAATATTTTTTTCTTATTTCTTACCCTCTGCTGCCAAAATATTTTTCTATCAAAAATAATTTCCAAAATATGTTTGGGGGAAAAACAAATCCCACCCTTTCAAGTTAAATGGTCGGTTGTTTTTTTTTAATAGTCCAAGTGCGGCATATATTTTTATTGGGGTAGCCTTGATTTTTATGATTGGTATTGTCAATCTTTTGGATAAATCGTATCTAAAGAATCTTTGATAGATGAATAAAGGTAATAGCAAAATTACCGAGCTTGGAGGATCAATCTCATTGTCCAAAAGAAAAGACGAAACAAGGTAAAAATACCATAGAAATTGAAGATTGCAATGGTCCTGACTTGATACATGAATTTTGAAAGGGGTCCGCCTATTGTCTACTTAAGAGGGTTCTTCCAGGCCATTTTTGCCTAAAATCTGCACGAAAATATTACAAAATTTTCTAAGGATAGGGTGTGTTTCGCCCCCCCCCCCCCGGAACATTCTGTCTCTGGATCTGTCACAGCAGAAACTTCATAAATATTTTAGATGTACCCGATTAAAATTTTTGACATGAAATTATGATTTGAATTGAATTTTTATTTGAACGTGTAAAATAGGGATACAAAACATCGACGGAATTCGGATAAGATGCTTTACAAAAAGCTGATCGACGAAAAATTGCTTTTGTAAGATTTTTACTTGAAGGTAATAAAATGATGAATCTTCGAGGGCAGACAATATGATTTGTTTTTGTACTGCACATCATTACCCCACACCCTATTTAACAGATAGGGTCGGAGATGTTAACGACTGTTCAAGTTTTGATCAACAATTTGACAAAGTCCAATGTTCTTTTAAAAATTCTGAAATTAATAAAAGTAAAAGCCGAAGACAAAATATTTGCTTGGGCCCTCCCCCTTTTTTCTTCCTTCAATGAAACATTGATTCAAGTTTGAAAAATAAATCTTTTCGTGAGCAGTGTTCACAGTTTAGCCATATAAGGTATTATAATAAAAAGGGAGATAACAAGAATTTATGCCCGACTAATTGACATTAGAACGTAACAGGTAAACGGCTTTATGTCAACATTACTCACGATACGGCTCTTGTCCGATAATCTCTAGTAGACGGAAACATATAACACATGTAAGATTGACTTTAATAATATTTCAGCTTTACTACCAATCAAGATCACCATGAGATCTCGAAAAAGCCAGTTGTATCACGTCGAATACCAAAGTAATTCAACGACAAAATGGTAAATTGTGTATCAAATTAATATTTCATCTACTAGTATTTAAAAGTTATCAACAGAATGACGAACATAATAAAAGGTGAAAGACAAATTTCAAAGGAAAACTTGTCAGTCATTTCAGTGACATTACTGCAACTAAACAAAACTATAACCACACAGACAACCAACAACTTTTCATCATAAAATATAATTACATGAAATTTCCACAAGAAAAATATAAAATGTGTCAGGCATGTTAGGGGACGATTTGGTTATAAAACAAATACGGAAAAAATGTGAACACAATATAATTAACTGTTTGTTGTATGAACCCCATCGCATTGACTTCCTGTCATTCATATAACTACTAGGTAAAAGACATAAATAATGTAACAAAGGTTTTTTGTTTAATTGTAATAAATGAGGTCGTCATTTCTTAAGTGATTAGAAAGTACAAAGTAAAAAAGTTTTCTAAAAGTTGATGAATTCCTATTTCATTTGTTCTATTTCATTATAATTATATTGTACAAGATTAAAAGAATCATTGGTACATTTTTAATAATTGAATGTATTTCATTTAAGGTATGTCTTTTGTAGTTCTATCTGTCACGTTTTGCAATTAATATAAAAAAATACTTTTTTTTACCTTTGACCATGCGCTTCCCTGCATTTAAGATTTGTTTGATGTTTAATTTTTTTATTAATATATATCATTTCTTTTGACAGGTGCAAATTGTGATCTCAGGTCCGAATCATTCGCATCAAATCAAACAGTAAGAAATATAACACCGTTTGACAAAATAACAATATTTTACATTGTGAGCTTGTATCTTTATTTAAAAAATGGATGCTGTTTTGTTGCTTGTATTTGTGTTTAACTCTCTTCAATAAATCAAAGCAGCAAAAAAGCACCAATGGGGCAATTTGAGTGTCAATAGCCCGAAAGGGCAGCGACGAAACCGGTTAACACGAACAATAACAGCTGTTGCTAATTTCTACGAAAGCCCAGAAGGCTCATACGAGACTCGAGATTCGGAATTCGAAATTTGAAATTCGAAATTCGAGATTCAAAATTCGAGATTCGAGATTCGATATTCGAAATTCGAGATTCGAAATACCGGTATAAACCGTATGAGTTGGATTTTCTAGTGGGAGCCAAATTTCGTGATTTCAAACAAAATGGAAGGTTCTTTTTTGCAGAATTCTATTTTCGAGATTATTTGTATGGAGGCATTTACTGAATATATCCTTTTTACGATATTTTGTTTTCGCGGTTTTTTAAATACCACAAAAAACTAAAATAATAAATACCCGAGAAAAAAAACCACGTGTCATCAAGTTCGCGAGTTTTGTTTAACTTCGCAGCTACTAAATGGATGATTCATTAAGTGTGCCTTATAAAATTTAGGGATACCTAAAATGATATGTGATATATATTGAAATTATTTTCCCATGGTCGTCTGCCGAAGACCATCCACATAGTGGGAAAAGATTCCTGGCTCTGGTTCAACTGTAACTTGAGTAGCTAACTAAAGTGGTGGTGTGTCACGAGATGGACGACTAATGTCACACAGCGAGTATTAAAGTAAGAAGTCGCTACATGTCATAGGGATGTTTTGGCAAGATATAGCAATTTTGGGCTTGGTGCCAAAAATCCGCGCTACTTTTTATAACCCAAAAGAAAGGGAGGTTATTCCAACTACGAAACCTTTTCTGAATCTGCTTCTTCAGCATCTGATCAAAACCGTCAGATTAAAATTGAGTCAAGTGATTGGAAATACACATAAATTATACAAATCCGACCAAGACTCATACGTGGTTTTCCAAATATAACATTAAATCATGGTCGGTAAAAATATCTAAATTACAAAAACAAAGAGATTATTATCAAAATTATGGAATACTAGTACACTGTTGAAATTTGGGATTTCCGGAATTTAATGGTGACCTGTTTGGTTGGTTATTTGTATATTGAATTTCGAGTTTCGAATCTCGAATCTCGAATTTCGAATCTCGAATCTCAAGTTTCGAATCTCGAATCTCGAATTTCGAATCTCGATTTTCGAATTTCGAATCTCGAATTTCGAATCTCGTATCTCGAATTTCAAATTTCGAATCTCGAATTTCGATTATTACGTTTTTAAAAGAACTATTTTGATTGTTTCAGGATTATAAAACAAGCAATCTAATTGTATAAGTATATTGAATTTCGAATCTCGAATCTCGAATTTCGAATCTCGAATTTCGAATTCCGAATCTCGTATTTCGAGTCTCGAATCTTGAATGAGCCTTCTGGGCTTTCGTAAATTTCCAATTCAGCGTGTCAAATCCGGTAAAAAAAGACCAAAAAAAATTCTACGACAAACCATCAACTGCACTCATTTGAGAGATAGAAATCCCATATTTGTCTACGAGTGCACGGTGTCTAGCTTAAAATTTCTTGAGTGAAGAAAGCAACCGTGCAGCAACATAATCATGTGTAAGCAATTTCTGTGTCAAACGTGACGCTCTGCCAAGGAAATTGATGTATTCCCGTAAGTTCTTGAGTAACGATTCAACTGTGATACGAAAACTCCATAAACAGAAGCGGCGGAATGTTGCTACACAAAAAGGGAAAGTTGACGATTGGAAAGTTGAATCCATCACGTTTGTCTTAGAGCTTTGTTGAAAGTTTTCCTTGTGGCTAAATGCGGTTTTAATGAATATTTAAATACTAAAAATACTAAAAAGTACCGATGAAGCATTAAAATATCACTAATGAGCAAATGGCGACACAATAAAAACCATGACTAGCCTAAGGCATTTCTTAACCAAATTTGAGAAGATTTAATATCACAAATATCATTATTGCAACAAGAGCTAAATACTTCTATGTAGCGTATTTGTAAGGCACAAGACGAAAAAAGTAACAGAACACTTATCAAACAAATTGATAACCTTATCTTGTGATAAAGCTTGATTACATAAAGAAATACGAGTGCCAATCGGGTAATTTGGTAATGCTCTAATTGTATATTGAATTCTCATCATTTGCAACATGCGATTTTAAGATCATTTTAAAAAGTCGAAGAATCTCCGTTTTGAAATTAATGCTTAAGTCAAACTTTGAACAAATAGGTTTTGAGAGAGAATAAATAACTACAATCACCAACACGTACTTTTTAAGAAATAATTTAAGGTTCATCTTTACACTTCGGCAAAAATGACCGATATTTTACGTCTTTTTTCAGTCTATGTGGAGCTAAAACAACACATTCAATTGCTTAATAAGGCGTAGCAGCGTCTAGATAAATATTTTTTGCATAAACTTTTAGTATTTTGTACGTGTACACTTGATCCGTTTTGCCGGGGCATTTTCTTTGCGTTTTTCAGTTCACCAATATATAGCCAAATATCATCAATGCCCTGTCATTTGGCCTCCACGTGCAAGGTAATTTCATTATTGGTGTTATTAAAGCTACTCACAATCGGTTTTATGGAAGGTTATATAGGGGTAATTCGTGCTTGATGTATGGTACAATTTGAACGGAAAGAAAATGAATAGAGAAAACAACAAAAGTAATCTTGTAAACTGGAAGGGAAAATGATCGGCGATTTTTATATCTAGACGCTGCTACACTTTATTTTGTGTTTCTATGTGTCGTTTTAGTTGTACATAGACTAGAAAGTTAGGTCAAATATCAACCATTTTATTCGAAGTGTAACCATGAACCTTAATAAAACATGACTCGCCAAACAAATCTTTAAAATAAGCGGTGAAAAAAAAGGTTGTTGTATTCGTTTCAGTATAATATTCAAAATAAACATATTTAGGTCAGGCGAAAGATTTTATGGTCATGTTTACCCTTTTGATTGTCGTTGACCAAAACATTGAATTAAGGTTCATGGTTACACTTCAAATAAAATGGTAGATATTTGACATATTTTTCTAGTCTATGTAAGACTTAAACTACACAGAGGTATAAATAATAAAGTGTAGCAGCGGCTAGATATAAAAATCGCCGATCATTTTCCCTTCTATTTCAAAAGATACATCTTGTTGTTTTCTCTATTCATTTTCTTTCCGTTCAAATTGTACCTTAAATAAAGCATGAATTATCCCTTAATAACCTTCCATAAAACCGATTGTGAGTAGATTCATAACATCAATAATAGAACCACCTTGCACGTGGAGGCCATTTGACAGGGCAAGGTTGATATTTGGCTATATTTGGGTGAACTGAAAAACGCAAAGAAATGCTTCGGCCAAACAGATCAAGTTTACACCTACAAAATACTAAAACTTTATGATAAAAATATTTATCTAGACGCTGCTACGCCTTATTAAGCGATTTAATGCGTAGTTTAGGTTCTACATAGACTGAAAAAAGACGTGAAATCTCAGTCTTTTTTTCCAAAGTGTAAAGAGGAACCTTAAATAGAAGTCAATATGTGGAACATAATATTACGTTATAAGAAGATGTTACCCAAGCTAAAAAAAATACTATTTAAAACCAAAGTCATTTCGTGTTTGTGAAATATGAACGAGGAGGTTAAATAATACATGTTTATGTAAATAACATTTTCTATCCAACCGGGTAACGTTCTACTTTTTTATCTCCTTTGAACAGGTCGAAGAATCTACCTTTTAAGGAAATTGTTTACATCAAACTTTTGACCAATGGTTTTAGAGAGAATATAAATAACTACGATCACCAACACGTGCTTTTTCAGAAATAATCTAACAAAAACTGACTCCCTGAACAAATTTTAAAAATGAGCGGTGAAAAATTAGCTTGTCTATTTGCATCAAGACCAGATGAAAAGTTGTATTATGAAGGACACCAATTTTTCCCCGATGAGCATTGACCAATAGGGAGATTTTAGTGTTATTTTTAACTTTGTTATTGTCCGTTAACCAATGAACCAAATGAAATAGAAGTCAAAATGTGGAACATAACATTACTTTATTAGGAGAATTTACGCGTGCCAAATAAAAATACGTTTAAAACTAAAACTTTTCGGTATTGACAAAATATGAGCGAGGAAGTTTAAAAAAATATGTTTATGTTGAGAACTTTCGTATAATAACTTCGAAAAAGTTTTACTATTTTTTCCCATTTCAAAGGTAATTTTTTGAAAAATTTGATTGATCGACAGGTCAAATAAAATCTAGATGACTCGACCTGTTGAAAGGTCATTTTTTAAAATTTTGATTGATTAAAGATATAGAACCTTTCATTTTGGCAAAAAATGATGAAATTCACCCTATTTGAAGAATACATTGTAAAACCTTTGAAGAAACTGTTGAATTTTCAAAAAACCTACCAGAAAGTGTTCTTTTCGACAGAAAACTAAAAAAAAACGCAATGTCAAAAAAGAGGACAAACTAATTATAGAATGTAAACACTTGCGGGTGCCGGTAAACTGAGAAACGAAAAGTAACCAAACGAAACGGAGCAGATTGAAACGTAAACAGTAAAATAAGCAACCAAAATCTGTAAAGAAAGGAAACGAAATCGAGCGAAACTGGTAAAAAAGAAAACTTAATCGATTTTAGCCGACACCAGTCGTTTTTCTTTATTTACCGATTTCGTTTTCTCTTCGCCTCGTTTGGTTATATTTCGTTTCTCAGTTTAACAGTACCCAGTTTACAAAATAAATATTTATGCTGGACAATACTTAATCAACGCAAATAATTAAAATAAGATTATTTTATAGAAAACTGCAAAACATTGAGTTTTTTGTTGGAAAAGGTAAGTTTTAGATAGTATATTTTTGATATATGTACTTTTTATTCAATATAAAAAATTGCGAAATTGATAGATTCTCTGTCTTTAAAAGCCAATAATAAATCAAACTAACATCTTGAAGACATGACCTGTAAAGAACCAAAACCAAAGATGTCGAATTAAAAGTTATCATCTAAACAGGTAAATAAATAAATGGCAGCAAAATCCAGTGCCGTTGATATGATCTGATATCGACCATATGCATTACTAGGGAAGAAAAAAGTTTTACTTTTAACCGTTGGAAGATTTGAAATACATGAACACATAAACAGTCTTAAAAATTTGGTTACGCTGCTTATAAATACATTTGATTTAAACACTGCAATTTGATTGGACGAAAAAAAAATTTCATATCCCAATGAAAATAAAATCATGAGGAAACGCCCACTTTTTACAAGAAGTGCCACCATTTTAGTGATTAATGAGTATAATTTAACACTGTTGAGTTGGAGAAAACATCAAAGCTTTAAATTATCCGTCAAAATTTCAAAATTGTCTAAACCCTAAGGCTCTTTCTACCCCAGACATAGGTTGATTATCTTAGTAATAATGTGTTTCCCCAGTGTGGTATTTTTGGTTTTATTGTTCTTTGCTCTTCATATTCATATAGTGTTTGGCATTTTCAATATTTTTGGTAGAGCGGCTCTGATGAGTCTTGAATAGACGAAACGCGCGTCAGGCGTAGCAAAATTTATTGTCTGGAACTTTGTTGTCATTTGTATTTCATGTTCTTTTAATTGTTTTGAAAATTTATTTATGAGGAATGACTGACTGTATTTCTTTTTCTTGGGGTATGAAAAAAAAATGCGCATTAATGTGCAAAACTTTTTTTCATATCCCCAATAAAAAAATATTACAGTCATTCCTCAAATGCATATTTCAAAAAGTTATCTCGCCTCAGCATCGGTCGAATCTAAATACTGCAATGTAAAATCCGAATCCAGCACTGTGGTTTTCGATCACATACAATCAAGAAAGAAGCCCATACATGTCAACGACCGATATCAACATCAATGATGTTATAGTTGATCGTCTGACTTTATCGACAGGGAAGGTTAGTTAACATGTGAATTGAGGTAATATTTTGTATCTATTTTTCCACATCGCTCGACGATATCAATAGGTTAGTATGACGTTTTATTGTTCAAAAATTCCAATTCTCAAAATCTTTGATTTTCGATAAAAAATTAAGTTTTTTCCAAAAATATTGAACAGATTTGCACAAAATTTTACTATGCAAATCATGACATGCTACTTAGCAGCTGTTCAAAGTTTCAGACTGTATTGTTTGAGTTTTAGTGTTCACAAAGTCCAATTCTCAAAATCTGTGATTTTCGATAAAAAATGAAGTTTTTTTCCAAAAATATGAAACAGATTTGTACGAAATTTTAATATGCAAATCATGACATGCTACTTAGCAGCTGTACAAAGTTTTAGAACTGTATTGTTAACAGTTTTTGAGTTTTAGCATTCACAAAGTCCAATTCTCAAAATCTGTGATTTTCGATCAAAAATGAAGTTGTTGTTAACAGTTTTTGAGAGAAGTGTTCACAAGAATTGTTGACGGACGGACGGACGGGCGGACTCACGGACAAAGTGAAAACTATAGGGCGTCCGCATCTTCGATGCGGGGCCCTAATTATATTGTTGATATGTTTGTAGATTAAGAGTCAACATGTATTGTTGTAGTCAAACGAAAAATATTAGCTAAAAAATGGAATAAATACTAGTTTATCATCGATAACAGACAAACGATATATACAATATCGTACTACCTTATTTTCTATATATTCCTCAAAGAATTTCAATTTGAAACAATCGTAAATTTCGGTGTAACGTCTGAGCTGATAATTACCCACCGGGACCACAAAAACCACTAGCAGAAAAAATACGCAGTGATCTCACAATATAAAATATCAAGGCGAATGTCAGTTAAACGGTTCATTTTCGTTACGCCGTATATGATTATTTTTAAAGTAATTTCACAACACAAATTTTTACATTGTCTTAATTTAAGCCTAGTCCTTACTTCTTCTATTCAAAGATCAAAGTGCTAAAGCGTAAAAAGGCAAGCGAAATATATGATTTTTCATCTTTTAAAGCACATTATTCAAAATATTTTTCGAAATAATTCTTGTGAGCAAAGAAATAATGGTCATGCAGATCTTTCAAAATAAATGAACACAACTGCACATGCATGACAGGTATCGTATACAAACGGTATCCATTGAAACGCCTCTTCGATTAAATTGCACTAGTTCAATCGATATGTATTTTGTATTGAATTAAATGAATGATCAAGAAAAAATCCTTGCATTAACCAATCAAATAACAGAAATATATATACGACCCAATCAAGAATAGATGAATACATAATGTATATTCTATATCCTCCAACTGAATAGTTCGTATAATAATATGCAAAGAAATAGATAAAACTTATGTTGTTGTTAAAATGTCAATTTAAATGGAGATAATATGATTATTGTTAACAAAGATTGAAAAGTAATAAAGAAAATAAAGCTTATTTCCAAACTGGATACAGGAAGATTACTCCTTCTAGACTAAGATAACTAGAGGCTCCAAGGAGCCTGAATCGTTTACCTTGTATTTAATGATTCTTATACTCTGAATATTTTTACAAAGGACTGCTACTCTGTGAAATGATTAATTTTAACATTCTAACAAAAACAACTATCAATAAAGGTCTAACAACTTTGACCCAATTACATAATTTTTAGATCTAAATCTTGTATACATGTAGTTTTCAAGATTTTGGTCTAACAAAGAGCAAATTTGTCCCAAAAACACAAGAAAAAGGGCATTTTTTTTAATCAGTGCCAGATTTTCTTTAAAAGTTCAGGAAAATCAGTAATCAAAAGTAATCACTTTTACCCATGCAAGAATTTTAATATATGTTACCGTTTTTTAGTCATTTACAAAAATCTGCATTTACCCTTATTTTCTATTCTAGTCATGACGGCCATGTTTTTTTTTTTATTGAATTAAAATTTCGATCGATGTTTTGTAAAGGACATACTACAGAACACTCTACAAAGTTTCATCACATTTGGCCAAGCGATTTCAGAGAAGAAGAATTTTGAAAAAAGAAGACATACAGCAGAACAACCCTACAAAGTTTCAGTTCATTTGGCTAATCGGTTTCGAAAAGATTTTTGAAAGTTGAACAGACAGACGACGGATGACGGACGAAAGGCAACGGACGACAGACGACTGACGGGCGACGGACGCCAACGCGAAAATCATCACTTCTCAAAAGCCTACATAAGGCTTCGCTGTGGTTTCCCGAAAAAAACCATAAACGAAGCTTTAATATTTTTATCGTATTGTGGATTTCTTCAAGAGCTAAAATCGTTGGCATTGGCTTCATGTATGAACCAGTAAAGTTTAGAAACAAAGAAAATTATACTTGCAGTGCACATGCTGGACTCTTTCAGCAAATTTGCAAAACAATTGTTCTGCTTTATTTGCATCGTTAGATATACTTCTAGCTCTGGGGTTAAAATCAGATAAAAATAAATCAAGATTAAGAGTTGTTTTGAAAACGTTGCTTTTATTACAAGATGATACAAGATTATACAATTATGCATGGATGATGCATTATATATAAACATAAATTTTATCATATATTTTGTAAATGAGAATAAGTATAAATGTACAATATGTATTTGATATAACATGTATAAAGCAGTCAAATATATGTAACACAATTTACCGCCATGAAAAACTAAGCTATTGCAAAGTTTCTGTTTTTTCTCTTTACCTCTGCTTCTGAATGACTTCGGAATTCTCATAAATAGCTTAAAAGTGAATAATAAAAAAATCATTAGACAAAATAATTGTAAAGACGAAAAGGGGCATTTTGAATAGATCATTTTGTATTATAAGGCAATAGGGAAAAAAAGGAATCTTCTGTATATATATCTTTGCTTCGTGTATTTGTAAAGGAACACAGATGATCAACTTTTAGACGTTATAAGGTAACATTTTTAGAGCTCAAAGCTTCTCTCATCGTTGCGAACTAAGAAACAAAAAAACAACACCGGAATGAGAAACGACCCTTTATACAATCATAAGATACATTTCTTTAAAAATACATTAACCATCACCATCCTTTCAAAAATTGTTGGATACATGTTCTAACTAGATGGAGCCTTCCCTGGAAGGCATATGTCGCCTGCGTATCTATGTTTGTTCGCCAAACAGGAAGTAGTTAATTTTCGGGCATTAAGTGGCCTAACGCCTTAAAGTACAATGCAATGAAGCAACATGCCAAATATCAAGAAGCCGTGGCATGTAGTTGCCAGGAAAACTGCGACGAAAATTTGGCATCTATGTCCATTATATATTAAACGTTAAGTATTCGTCAAACAGGAAGTAGTTATTTTTCAGGCAAAGAATCGCTTTACACGTTATAGTACTATAAGATGAAGCTACATACCAAATATCAAGAGGCTGTGGCATGTAGATGCCTGGAAAACTGCGACGGAAATTTTTGTGACGCCGCAGGACACAGGACGACGCAGGACAACGCAAGACGACGGATAGTGCCAAAGTAACCCCTATATGTCGCTTCTGCAACACGTTGCAGGCGACATAATAATGACTAATATTATGCAAAGACATGCCTGTAAAGAAAATCCGTATAAGACATATTTCTTATACTCTTAAGGTTATTGCTAATCTTTTTGTAATTTCGGAATCCTCTCGTTTTTACCATTAAGAAGCAGAGGTACCAATGGGGTATCCGAATGTCAAAAGTCCGAAAGGGCAGAGACAAAACCAGTAAACACCAAGTGCATGATGTCTTCAGTAACATTTCTTAAGTGAAGACAGCAACCCAACCGAGGAGCGACATAACCCTGTGTGAGCAATTTTTGCGTCAGACATGTCGCTCTGCTAAGGAAATCGATGTAAGTCCGGCACGCTCTGGAGTAACGAATCAATTGAGATACGTAAACTCCATAAGCTGGAGCGGACGGAATGTTGCTACCCAAGAAGGGAAAGTTGACGATTGGAAAGTTGAAGTCATCACGTTTGTCAAAGAGCCTTGTTGAAAGTCTTAAAATAGGGTTAAAGCCCCCTATTCTTTTATAACAATGTCTGTAATATATCATACAGAAGTGATAAAAAACGTTTTATCAAATCCTATTTATTCTGCCATGGGTTTTAACAGCTAAAAAGTGCAAATGCTAAATCTAAGAAAAAGTCAGAGAAAACCTTTGCCGCCAAAACCTTTATATGTGCATCAAATATCTTGAAAGAAGCAAAGGTGTACCAAAGGGGTAATCAGTATCATAAAACCGTAAAGACAAGGACAAAACCGGCAGACAAAAAATCATCACAACAAAACAAACCACATAACATAAAACACACACATACATAACAACAAAACCGCATTCAGCAACGCGGACTCAAGTCGAAACGAGAGTGAACTCAGGTGCTCCGGAAGAGTAAGCAGTTCCTGCTTGCTATAGCACACCCGTAACGTTGCCAAAGATCGATTAAGTAAGTGTTGGTCAAATCCGGAAAGGATGACATTACAAAACTCTATGTCAAACCAACATCTGTGCTCATCTGAGAGATAGAAATCCCGTATTTGTATACAAGCATATGATGTCGTCCGTAAAATTTCTTGAGTGATGAAAACAACCTGGGAGCAACGTACCCCTGTGTTAACAATTTGCTTGTCAGCCGTGCAGCTCTATCAAGGAAATCGTTGTACTCCCCACATGCTCTGGAATAACGAACCCATTGTGATACGTAAACTCCATATGCTGGAGCGGACGGAATGTTGCTACACAGAAAGGGAAAGTTAACTATTGGAAAGTTGAAGTCATCACGTTTGTCATAGAGCTTTGTACAAAGCCTTCCTTGTGTGTCAATTTCGAGAAATAGATCCAAATATGAAGCAAAACGAGGACACAAACCTATCTAAATGTTTTCCTAATCCTTAATTAGCTTTAGGTATTTTCTTTTCATTTAAAGCATCAAATTCGAAAACTATTTATTTTCAATAATTGTAGTGAACATCCTTAATCTATAAGCGGTTCAGGGAAAGAAAGATGTTGGTAAATAAAGGTAATAATAAAACTACCGAACTTGAATGATCAATCTCATAGTCCAGAGAAAATGACAAAAACGAATCAGCCATACCGGAAAATTGGATATTGAATATAAACAATTAGAAAATTTGGTACATTACATGTCTTACCATTAAATATTCTACTTTAAAATATTGAAATCATATGGGTGGTAAAGTAGAGATGTTACTTTCAAACAAATTAAAAATTAGTTTGGACTTCAAAAGACTTCGAACAAGATCCGGGTGAAGGGAAAAAGTTCCAGCTTGTCCCAACTTTACCAGAAATTAAATAATCCTGCATTTATATACTGTAATATTAATTATAAAGAAATCTTAAATAAAAAAAATTCCAATAGATTCTTCGAAAGAGAGGTAGAAAATTTATTTATCTTTAATTTTTGTTTCATGAATATTCCCTTTTTGAAAGTTCTAGCAAACGTTGCAAAGGAAAAAGATCTCATAATAGTAGGCTATAAAGAACTTAGAAAAAAACTTCTATTCGATATCCTAAAACATATGTTAATGTCAAAACGGTATTTGGCATCTGTTTTCAAGGTGTGATAGATTATTTGGATTGTCACTTTTCAAATAAAGTCTTTGTGTTTATTTCTTTATTAGCATAATTATATACTTACGATCATTATGTTCTTGCTCGATTGGCTCATTTTGAGGTTGGTGAATAAAGTCTTTAACACATTTAAAGATGAAAATATACTGGTCCTTTTGAAAAAAAAGAAAAAAGTGGTTTTCATAAAAGATTGTGAAAGGAGTAAAGAATAATAGATGAGTTATTACACGTCATTGTTTTTATCTTCTAAAATGGAAAGTTGGTCATTTTCAATGTGAATGTAACCGCTTTGTAAAATTTAAAACTGATACAATGTGTGGTTCTGAGTATATATTACACAATACATGCATCTTTATTGACGGACACAGACAGACAGACGTATTTACCCGATTCCTAGACCCTGTAGGGTTGTAAGTTAAACAACATTTTTTGAGGTGTTGTTAATTGATATTTAACAGTAGTAGTTTTTGTGATTCCGTGTTTTACATGTTTTTTTAGTTTTGTCCAGTTCTCGTTGGTGTTTATTAGTTTTGTCTCTGCCCTTTCGGACTTTTGATAATTGTACCTCTGCTTCATTTATTACTCAAGAACATCAAACGACAATGTCGATGTAATCATAAAAAAAACTTAAAATGCATACGGTAGAAGGAGAAATGTTTGCGTATTGTTAATTGTTGCACAGTTAGCTTGTTTGATATGTTCAGGACAATAAAACAACACGAAAAGTGTTTTATAGGTTAAATGTTAAACACAGATCAGGTATTTTCAAGAATATCTTTGGTACTTCTTTGGTTAATTCAACTGCTTAGTCTATCATATCAACAACAGCTTTTTAATTTTAATAAAAAGGTAATAATGAAAACTTGACGAATCAATCCCAAGAAAAAAGACAAAACAAGAAAAAAATTACCGGGGAAATTGAAGATAAAAACGGTTCTAACTTAGTTCAGGCAATTCAAAAGAAATTATGGGTTGAACCAGGTTATGGCGCGGCACCCCCTTTTCAATTAGGACCTTCAACGCCCGGCAATTCACAAAACAAAACACGGTTTTGAAGAGTAAAAGAACTTTAATATTTACATATATATATGTTTTTATTCTTTAGAATTAACACTAGTATGGCGATCTTCCATTGAAGACGTATGTCGCCTGCGTCTTAAAACATTCGGAAAACAGGAAGTATCAATGTTTCGGGCATAAAATTGTTTTACACTTTATAGAACTATGGTATGAAAGTAAATGCCAAATATAAAGAAAATGTGACATGTTGTTGCCCAGAAAAACGCGACGAAAATTTTGAATATATATACGGCCATAATACATAAAAACTTAAGTATTCGGTAAACAGGAAGTAGGATTTTTTCGGGCTTAAAATAGCTTTACACCTTAAAGTACAATGGGATGAAACTATATACCAAATATCAAGAAGCTGTGGCATGTAGTTGCCTAGAAAACTTTTTTTTTTACATTTTTGTGACGCCGCAGGACGACGACGACGCAAGACGACGGATGGTGCCAAAGTAACCCCTAAATATATATATATATATGTCACTTCTGCAACACGTTGCAGGCGACATAATGATTAAACCATTAGACTCCAGTCTTAAAAAATCAAAAAGTTTTTACGGGATTGTTGTAAATTATGTTTATTCATAAATCTCTTAAATCGACTAATCAGTAATTTCTAATCGGCGACATCCTGTATAACAAATATTGCAGGAAGCCGGCATGTCAACTTTGGTGTTATTTGACATCACAGGCAGTTTTAACTTTAATTATTATTATGTAAGAATCTTTAATGAATGTTTGTGAACTTACTTTATTTAAATGTTAAAGGTTCTTTTAATACTTTATTCATCTGGAATCGTCTAAATTTACATATTGTTTTGTCAAGTTTCACTTTGCAAGTGACCTTGTCAGCCATGTTTGCGTACTATTTTTAAGCGTAATGATTTCCTTTGGTTTGATATAATTAGCGAAATAATAGTCCGTTTTCAAATTCTTAACGATAACTCAAGCAGAACAGGTAAACACATACAAGTTGTCCTCAATCCTTTGATGTTTTACTGATTGCATTATACATTGTCAATATTTGATTATTGCTGATAATTATCCAATAATTATTTGGAATCTACTGATTTGTTTTTATTTATCAAAGATTTAGCTGAAAACATATAAAACAAGAATTTCAGCCCTGACATTTATAAGATAATAGTTGAACACTTAAAACAAAGAACTTCAACACAGACAACATCTACTAAAGTGATTTCAAGCATCCATTATAAAGTTTAGAAAATTGTTACTGTATATCTTTTCCATTTTATACGGTTCATTCACTGAGAGGAACTAGGAATATTTATCAAATTTCATAAATAGTCAGAACCAGTCTTACCTCAGTTTGGACCATGTTCATTCTGTTTTCTCTCATTTGCATAATTCGCCCAAAAATATCTACATGAGTGACCTTTGGTTGCTTGCGAGATAATTCTTGAAGGAGTATATCAAGAATAATGAATGTCCCTGTCCTGCCAACTCCAGCGCTATAAATACATTATATAAACTTGCATATTTGGTGATAAAGACTTTCTGCAAAATGAAAAAGCTACATACTTTGTCCGGATTTTTAAAATTTTATTCTGAAAAAAAAACCAAAACATTTACTTAATTGAAATTGGAATATTTGAGTTTAATAAGATGAGGGAAATCTGAAAGCTGCGAGGTACGACCGCATCATGTTAGACTCTATACGCTAAGAGCTTAATATGGATAGTCATTAGGATAAATGCAGTTCATGTTGAAATTAACATAAGAAGCAGAGATACCAATGGGGCATCCGAATATCAAAAGTCCGAAAGGGCAGAGACAAAACCAGCAAACACCAACAGGAACGGGACAAAAACAGACAACATGCAAAACATGGAAACACAAAACAAAATTTTCCAAAATGTGCTAAAAACATACTGTGATGGACTTTCAATACATTTTGACCCATAAATATTAGTATCAACTCAAGTCTTGAATGTAAGTTCTCTAATAATTTTTATTTGTTTTTCAACGCTTGTTATCTGATTTTTTTACTTCATGAAATACATGATCGTTGCAAACCAAAATTCTTTCATGTCTATTTCAAATCTTCCAAAGAACATGAAGAGTAACCTTGTTTGTATTGGAAACCTTAACTACACAAATATCCTTACAAAAGAAAGTTAAGAAAAAAAATTCATGCCTATCGTGTTTAACTACATATATATAAAATATCTTGTCGGTTGTCAACTTCTGGCAAGATGCATACTGTGACACTTTTTGTAGTGGAATCAATCACATGGGGATTATAATAATTCTATCAGTGAACTTCTAATCCCGATTTTCTGTAAGAATTAAGCAAGTATCAATGGGGTATTCGAATGTTTTAACTCGGAAAGACTAAACCGTTTGACACAAAATATGAAATATGATTCAACAGCACACACACACACACGAATCAACACATCTGAGAGGTCCGACACCATAAAACTTGATTTAACCTTCATGTACCATTTGATTTGAAATAACTGAATCAAGTTTTGACCATTAAGATTTTAAACCCTTTTCAGATGTATTGTTGTCTTTTTTTAATTGATCATCCCTCTTTGGTCATTTCCCTTTTACTGTATTGACCAACCCATAACTTCTTTCTAACAGTATATTAAGAAATAGATCAAATGTTATAAATTAATGTCTTATATTTTGTACTCATTTAATGAAAAGAATTAGCATGTCATTGATTTTTTTTTAAAAATAAGTCTAAAATGAAAAGAAACACCATTTTAGCTCACCTGGACCACAGGTCCAAGGGGAGCTATTGTAATCGCTTGGCGTCCGTCGTCTGTCTGTCGTCCGTCGTCTGTCCGTTCAACTTTTCAAAAATCTTCTTCTCTGAAACCGCCGGATCAAATAGAATGAAATTTGGTATGATTGTTATTTAGAGTGTCCTCTACAAAACTGCCGTTGGGATTTTCTATTCGGTGAAAAACATGGCTGCCATTGCTAAAAATGGAACATAAGGGTAAATTGCAGTTTTTCGCTAATTACTCAAAAACGGTCACAGATATCTAAATTCTGGCACAATAAAAGTGATCAGCATCTCAAGATCTACATGCCCTGAAATTTTCAAGAAGATCCAAAAATCGAAGTAGGAGTTATTGCCCTTTATCTGATTTTTTTTTCAAAATTTTGCACTTATCTAACCCTCTATCGTGAAAACTATACAAGATATCTGAAAAATTTAAATTGTATATAATTTAGCAAATCAAATGCAAGATCTACAAATGATATAATGGGTTCAAAGTCCTAGGACCATTCCTTAAAGGAGTTTTTTCCCCTTAGACGACCATTTTCAAACATTAACTTCTCTAACATCATAAGTTTCACAATTACTAAACTTGGTGTGGTAGTTCTTTGAGATATGGTTTACATAACTGTCGTTTGGATTTTGAAAAGTCTCAACAGGGTCGAAGTTGTCAGATGTCCCCTTATAGGGGTTACGGCCCCTAAAATAACCTTTTTTCATGTTTTTGGCCTATAGAATGAAAACAATAGCAGATAGAGAAAAGCTGTTGCTGGCTTAAATGTTCAGTTCATTTAGCTCTACAAAAGTCTTCTAGGAACGAAGTTGTCAGATGACCCCATATAGGGGTTACAGCCCCTTAAAAGTAAAAATAGCGTTTTTGTCATATTCAGCCTGGTCGTCAGACTTGTCTGACACGATTTACCATAAAATTTCTAATATTTTTGTTGCTGAAATTTCCGATTTTTAAATTTTAAATTGTTTAAAACACAAGGTTTCTTTCCTTGTAATGAACATGGTCGATATCCTCGGTGCTGGATTTGGCTTCCTTGTTCAAACGTTTTGGTTTTGAGTACTTTTCGTTTTCAACAGTTAGGATTTGACCTTCCAATGTTTTGATTTAAATGCTACTGATGAGAGGTTACTCCTTGAAATATCGATATATAGCATATCAAAATTAACCGTTTATACCCGCGTTTTGGTATTTTTAATTTTGCCTTATTGTATGAAAACTATTGCAGATAGAGAAAAGCTGTTGCTTGCTTAAATGTTCAGCTCATTTAGCTCTACAACAGTTTCCATATGGTCAAAGTTGTCAGATGACCCCTTATAGGGTTACGGCCCCTAAAATAACGTTTTTTCATGTTTGCCCTATAAAATGAAAACTATAGCAGATAGACAGAAGGTGTTGTTTGCTTAAATGTTCAGCTCACTTAGCTCTATAAAGTCTCCATATGGTCAAATTTGTCAGATACCCCTTATAGGGGTTACGGCCCCTAAAATAATGTTTTTTTTTCATGTTTTTGGCCAATAAAACTATAGCAGATAGAGAGAAGCTGTTGCTTGATGAAATGTTGAGTTTATTTACCTCTACAAAAGTATCTATAGGGTCGAATTTGTCAGATGTCCCCTTAAAGGGGTAACAGCCCCTAAAATAACGTTTTTTCATGTTTTTGGCCTATAGAATGAAAACTATAGCAGATAGAGAAAAGCTGTTGCTGGCATAAATGTTCAGTTCATTTAGCTCTACAAAAGTCTTCATAGGACCAAAGTTGTCAGATGACCCCTTATAGGGGTTACAGTCCCTTAAAGGGGAAAAATAGTGTTTTTTGCTTATAGGATGAAAACTATTGCAGATAGAGAAAAGCTGTTGCTTGCTTAAACATTCAGCTCATTTAGCTCTACAAAAGTTTTCATAGGGTGGAAGTTGTCAGAACCCCTTATAGGGGTAATGACCCCTAAAATAACGTTTTTTTTTCATAATTTTGGCCCATACGGCTTCAGAATGAAACCTATAGTAGATAGAGAAAAGCTGTAACTTGCTTAAATGTTCAGCTCATTTAGCTCTGCAAAAGTCTTTATAAAGTCGATATCAAGACCAGGTGAGCGATTCAGGCTCCTAGGAGCCTCTTGTTCTCATTAAGGTTCTTTATTTATTAATGAAAAAGGGAAGTTCCAGAATCAATTGTCTCTTCATGTTGTATTAATTATGTGACAGGAAACTTGTCCAAACGATCGAGAAATAAAGAGT
This sequence comes from Arcuatula senhousia, assembly GCA_963971305.1. Taxonomy (NCBI): domain Eukaryota; kingdom Metazoa; phylum Mollusca; class Bivalvia; order Mytilida; family Mytilidae; genus Arcuatula; species Arcuatula senhousia. Next base: position 53,200,089 of record OZ020309.1, read on the forward strand.
TTATGATCCCTTTTTGAAACCCTTAATTTGAAAAAGAAAAGAAAACTCTAAACATCTAAAATAAGACAAGATATTGAAAAATATACCAGAATTAGGAAAATGATTTTTTTTAGCTATTGAGCCGTTAGATGGGGTCCGGAACAATCAACTTTATGATACTGATTACCCCTTTGGTACACCTTTGCTTCTTTCAGCTCATTTTATATATTCATGTGACAAAAACTGAAATGCAAAACAACCTTTAACCTAAAAATCGGAACAGCAATGAAATATTGCACTTTTCCATATAGAATAAGGGTCAATCCCATCCCAGGTATTAAAATTTCATTGCAATCATTTGATCAGTTATATAAAAAATATTTGGGTACAAGAAGCATTCTCGTTTTTTCATTTTTGTGTGATGCTAAAAATGTAACATTTGTCCGGGTGATTTACTTGTTAGAATTAGGTCAATCACAACTTAAGAGTTTGTAGGAAATAAAGGTAATAACAAAACTACCGAACTTGAATGATCAATCTCATAGTCCAGAGAAAATGACAAAAACGAATCAGTCACACCGGAGAACTGGTGGATCGCAACGGTCCTGACTTGGTACAGGCATTTCAAACGAAATGGTGGGTTAAACCAGGTTTTATGGCGCAAAACCTCCCTCTTCCATTGCGATCTTAGGGTCCGGTAATGACCATAGAACACAACATAGTTGTGAGACACAATAGGGATATTGAGGTGATCATCTCAGTACAGCAGACCAGTCAAACACTAATTAAAACAATTAACTATCATATCTTTTAACTCAATTTTGAACTTTTCTACTAGTGGCTGATAACGAAGAAAGAATTTTTTTAGTGATCGTATGAGACGTATTTTCTTATAGCCCTGCTTCAAAAGTCGGTCACGAAGAAACCGGTGTCTGATCAAAAAATCTGTGAAATGTGTGCAAGCTCTGGCATATCGAATAAGTTGAGAAATATAAACACCGTATGCAGGAGAAGTAGGTATATTGCTCTGTAGATTAGGAAAATTAATCATTTGAAAATTAAAATCGTCTCGTTTATCGTAAATTTTTGTACTGAGATGACCACCTGGGTCAAATTCGAGGTGCAAATCCAAGACAGACGTGAAGCAATTAGATTCGGTGGTCTCTTTAATCTCCAATTCCGGAGGATATATTGAAGGAATCCAACTACCAAATGAAGTGTTATTGACAGAAAGGACATCATCAATATATCTGAATGTAAGATTAAATGACCTTGCCTCTTTCATCTTCTTGTTCTTTACGAGTCCCTGAAGAAATTCAGTCTCGTAAGAGTATAAAAAACAAATCGGCGAGGAGAGGAGCACAGTTTGTGCCCATTGGAATGCCGATTTGTTGTTGAAAAATCTCTCCTCCGAAGGTGACAAATATGTTGTCAATGAGGAAATCAAGCATACTGCAAACTTGTTCCAGTGTGTAACAAATTTTATCTTTGAAAGATGTTTTGGAAAAGAACTTTACTTTTAAACCTCTATTTTGAAAATGAAAAGGACAACATGATACCATTATAAATCTTTAGATTAACTGTGTTCGTCATAAGTTGATATCCTTTTTAAAAATAATGATACTCAAGCGTTCAATGCACAATACCTGCAGTGAACTGTTATTGGACCTTTTGAATTTGGCCTGATTTCTTTCCGAACGGTTTGGACAAAATCAATCATTCCTTTAGTGGTTCTTGGCGTTCCCATGTCAGGCCAAACTAAATAACTATAATGACAGACTCGTTTCTCTATATCGCCCTGAAAGAATGAAACATCCATCAAAAACGTTGTCGAAAAAGTATAAGTATTCTAAATCAAAGGAAATCAATGTCATTACCAATCTAAATCCTGATTGAGGTTGCAAAATACATTTCAAACACAAATTTAAATACACTACAATATAGTTGTTGACGAAAGAGTTTTTACATAAAAACAGGTTAAGTGTTAAAAGAATTCTAATGAGAAAAAATAATAAACATGTACCGGTCATGAGACTTGTTCGTCAAAGATTTTTCTTATGAAATTGTTCTATGTTCATATTGAGAATTGATACACAATAGATTCTTTTCTTGTCCTGCATACAGTCGATATCTTTGATTAGAATATAATGCTGATAAGAGGTATGTCCAAATAAGGACATTTTTCGCATTTCTAGGATTGAATAGTGGATCGTTTGCATTATATGTAAGATCTAGCAGTCAGACAGGTAGTGACAAAATATTATCTCCCTTGTAAATAATTTGTATGTCTAACTGATCCGAAAAACACATCATTTTGAATGACGCGGTGAGCTGAAATCACCAACTTAATCTTTTGATTAATAAAAAGTAGGTCATGGTTATTTTCAAGTTCGGGTACAAGTGAATGGACAAAATATTGATCATTTTTCTTAGTTAGGATGTTTTACGCATAGAATAATAATTTGTGACAAAAAAGGAATTAATCATCTCTAAGGAATAACTGGAACTCTATAAAGGTGATAAACATGTTGAATTTTAGAAATAATGGTAAGTGCGACGGGTTACATACTTTGACAGATGACGGCCAATCTTATGCTTTTTTTGTTGACAAAATTATAAGGAAATCGGAGAAAAATGGTGTTTTTTTTCACAAGCAAGTCTAAAACGTTGCTAGGCAAATGAAGGGAGAAGATTACAGTTTTACAAATCGAACAAACCTCACTTAATAGACCTCCCCTTCTATAAACGTCATTTTACATTTGCTTATTATCATTTTATTATAAAGACATGCATTATATTAATAAAAAGTAAAATTTAAACAGTTTCACCAGTTAAGGCCTTATATATTGCAGAATTAAAGAAAGATATTTTAGGAAGTCGAGTAGACCATTGCTATTTTTAGCTGGGTATGAGATACTCTCAATGTTTATTTATTTTATGAATGAAATTTCTATATTTAGAAAGGGGGATTCACAAATAACTTTGGAAATTAGCACAACTTTGACAATCATTTTTATTAATACCGCTATAGCGACGGGTTCAGGAATTTTTTATCAGAAGGAATGGAGTCTTATCTGTTGGATATATTTTTTTTCAGATTTTTAGGAGCATGATGTTTTATTTGTCACAAAGGAAATCAGACCCCATAATATCACTTAACATGAGAAATGTGCTCTTTTCACGCTGCAAATTTAATAAACCAAGGCAAAGTCGGTGTTGTTTACTTTCATTTAACATATTTTATATCGCAATTTATTTCAAAAGTTGCTCTAATAAACTTTTTAATGCCCATAGTTACTACGTAAACATGCCGAATCAAATTCTACCTTATCTACTGAAGAGCGCTTATTCATTTGTCTCGTTCTGACCACCTTTCTGACTGCTAGGACCAATAACAAATGGGCGAACACATTGTTTATATTCTTGGCTGGTTAATATCGGTTTTTGTCACGTACACTTATCACATCTTATAATCTTCTACTTTTTGAATTATACTACAAAATAAAGTTATTGATATATACCAAATCTATAGACGCAACTGATTGAAAACGAATTTAAAAAGCAAAACTTTTTTTTCTAATCTTACCAAACAAATAGATATTGTTCGTAGTACATAGTCATTAAGATGCGATTCTGTTTCTACGTTAACAACTAAATCTCCATAAAAGCTTGCATCTCCCACAACTTCTGGCCAATACTGATCACACTTTCTCTGTTGAAACGTATAAAACATCAACGTTAAATTTTAGTTTGTGTTGAATTATGCGAGTCACGTTTTAAAGTTTAACATTAATGTATCGCTAAAATTGCTTGTGTATTCTGTATTCTCTTTTTAAGTGCCATTCTCTGTAAAAAACAGGCAATGGGTGAATCACGATTAAAAAAACACACGAGTTTGACTTCAAAATACTGTTCAAAATGCTAAAAAAAAACAAAAAATGCATCGGCACTTTTTTAAAAAGTCAGTAATTTGAGATATATTTTGGTTGAAATGCATATAAAATTTGAATCTAAGGAAGATAACTCTGTCAAGTCACACTAAATTCCTTTCATTTTAACAGAATTTTCTCCCTCCTCTGACACTCGAGACAACAGCTAATATTTGTTTCTTCATTAGAAGGCTATTTTGAATGACAATTTATTGTCAAAACCGTGTGTTTTTAACATCATGATTCAAAGTTTTCAAATTTTGCCTGATTCTTACAGAGAACTGCACTTAAATATTTGATATCAACCAATCTTTTACTTTGTCTTGACCTTTTTGTTTAAATTTTATTCCTTTCTTTTTGATGGAACACTATCTGAACAGAAAAAAAAACATATGCTTTGCATGTGACACAACACACAAGACAACCAAGATTAAAAAACATTAAATATATTGTAGGCTTTGACGATGTCAGAGGAAAACGAATAAGTAATTATAAGTTATAAGGACAATATCATTTTAATGAAGCGGGTATTTACATATCCAAAAAGGCAGAGATAAAAGTCATAGGCCCAAAAGAGCAAAGACAAAATTAGAAAACAAGAACGAGAACAGCAAGATTAAACAGACAAAAAAAACCCACAAAATACAAAAAAATGAATACTCAAGTCGTAACGAGAATAAACTCAGGTGTTACGGGATAGTAAGCCGTCCTTCCTTGGTATAGCACACCCGAGATAACAAAAGTTTGATCGATAATAAATTCATTTTATATTTCAAAAGCGCCCGGAATATATCTTTCCGGGTCTCAACTTATGGATGATATTTAGCAGAACCTGCCATATAACTTAATAATTTATCATACAACTTACTCTTCCACGTTCCACTAACTGAGTAAGCATAACTATAATACTGACATTCTGTTCCCAAATCATTCGCCAAAAATCGGCAGCCGTTGCAACGAATGGTCCCTGTGTTGCTATATACTCTCTTGGCGACCTTATTCCCTATCAAAAATGAATAAGAGTTGATAAGTTGAGTTTTAATCCAGAAATATATTCGTAATTTGATTTGGAGGTAAGCTTTTGTCGTGATCTAGTATATAAATAACATATAGCTGAGAGGGTGATAGAGTAGATTGATACCCTGAGAAAAGGATTGTCAACTGAGGCGCAGCCGAGGTTGACAATGTCTTTTCGAAGGGTAGCAATCTACTCTATCACCCTCTCAGATATATGTTATTTAATTTATTATACTGAATCATTTAAGTACTTTTATGCACGGATTTTCAAATCTTTTTATTTGTTTTCCCAGGTTAAACTGAAATAAAATGTTGCCCTTTGGAATAACTTTAGACAACACCTTTTTATTTGTTAAGGCGTTTGTCTGTTTGTAAAGCATAAATGCGTGTTAGTTAAAAAAAGCACTTTGCACGAAATAGTGTTGAATCTAATTACTATCAATTTTACAACTGATTAAGAATGTCAAATTGGGGCTATGCACGAGCTCGGCGCACGAGAGGGTGATAGATAAAACAATATCACCCGCGAGGGTGATAGATAAAAAATTATTACCCGCTGGGTTTTGTTTTTAAAATAAGTTATATGATAGATTGAATTGTTTAATTAAAATTTGTTAGGAAAAAATCTTATGAAGTATAATAATATATATTGATTCATTTTTCTAAATGGACAAAGCATGCACCAAACCGATTAAATATTATTTGTTTTCCCTCGTTTTTTTTCAAAATTAAACCCGAGGGGAAGGCAAAGAATATGAAATTATATTTGAATATAAGTGTGCTCTTGTGGATTTGTTTTTTTTTTGTTTTTTTTGTTTTTAGGGCTAAATGACTATTTTTTTTTTCATTAGAACAAAATTTGGAGTAGGAGCATTAAGGCCTGTTTTTGGCCTAAAATTGTGCCCAAATTACAATATTTGAATACTTGTGTCAGATGCTGATATAATATTTATTAAATATCCAAAATGAGAAACTAAATACATTTTTTTTTATTTTCAAATGATTGTTTTGGTAAAAAATGTGCAATAAATTGACTTTCATTCAGAAAATCACAAATTTACATCAATTATCAGCATTTACAAGATATAATTTGGACTAGGAAAGTATCTTCGCACACAAGAAACAACTAAATATTTTAACAGATTCTTAATATGGCTTATATAAAGCTTCTCTAAAAATATTAATTTGTTTCTCATGGGCGGACGATGTTTTCAAAATGTAACTTGAAAACGACAAAAATTTCTCAGATTTTGTCATCATTGCCAAAATCGCTAGATTAGTGACGTCATTATGACGCTTCAATATTAAATTTTAAAATGTTTGGACATGTTTTCCTGTTAGGCAGAGGTTACACTTTATTGTAACCAGAAATGTACACTTTTGAATAATCTTCATATTTTTAGGCTAAGTAAGGGTCTTATTAACCCTACTCCTTTGTATTAATCAGAAATCTTTTTTTCAGAATATGTTTTCCTTATGTCTGCTCCCAAAATATTGTTTTCATTAGAATTATAAAGACTCACTTTTTTTCACAAAAAAACCCGCTCCCTTTGAAGTAAAATGGGTCCTTGAAATAACCGATGTTTTAAATTTTTTCCCAGTTACTTTATATTTCCTCGTTTTAAGATCTTAAGCATTGCGGATTCAATCTCTTTGTATCTATTTATAACTTACTGGAATGTAATTTGCATTGATAAAGTCTGATCCTGTTTCATCTTCTATAGGGACCAGCTTAACAATTGAGTGGTCATCTAGATATAACAATGGAAAGATGTTTAGATGAAACAAACACAATAATTTACCTGTATGCATTTAACTAAATGTTCAGGAAATAAACTTTTTGTCAATTAGATGAGTTTGTTATTTATTTCATTATATCTTTCGTTTCATATAATTCATAATAATTCATATATGATTCCTCTTGATAAAGTAACAGTTAAACTTTTCCTCATATCCAATGGAATTTAAAGTTGCCAGTTTAGCTGACTTGTTCGTTAAGAGATACAACGAAATCGAGGAAAGTCCCCACACTCTTCAAGAGTGTCTAATTTATGACACCATCTGTCATGTAGAGATCATTTTCATACAGATCATATTAAGACTTTTTTTTTCATTTCAAGAGAAAAGAATACATGTTCGGTAGTATCGAAGAACTATTCCATTTGCCATAAAATACCACTAACTGGTATCATTTAGTTCTGTAAAGGGTATTTCAATTGCATAATATGTAAAAATGAAATGTGGAAGAAAAACAACACATTTTTAAATAGCTTTATAGTTTGTCTGACACGAATTACCATAAAATTTCTAATATATTGTCGCTGAAATTTCCGATTGTTAAATTCAAAATTGATGAAAACACCAGGTTTCTTTCCTTGTAATGCACATGGTCGATATCCTCGGTGCTGGATTTGGCTTCCTTGTTCGAACATTTTGGTTTTGAGTACTTTTCGTTTTCAACTGTTTTGGATTTTGACCTTCCAATGTTTTGGTTTAAATGCTACTGATGAGAGGTTACTCCTTGAAATATCGATATATAGCATATCCAAATTATCCGTTTATACCCGCGTTATGGTATTTGTAATTTTGAAACCACTGGGCGATAACCGCTGCTGGTGGACCAGAGGTCCCCGAGGGTAATCACAAGCCTGGTAGTTAGACTTGTCTGACACGAATTACCATAAAATTTCTAATATATTGTCGCTGAAATTTCCGATTGTTAAATTCAAAATTGATGAAAACACCAGGTTTCTTTCCTTGTAATGCACATGGTCGATATCCTCGGTGCTGGATTTGGCTTCCTTGTTCGAACGTTTTGGTTTTGAGTACTTTTCGTTTTCAACTGTTTTGGATTTTGACCTTCCAATGTTTTGGTTTAAATGCTACTGATGAGAGGTTACTCCTTGAAATATCGATATATAGCATATCCAAATTATCCGTTTATACCCGCGTTCTGGTATTTGTAATTTTATATACATACAAGGTAAAATATTAGTATATCTATTCTTTGGTCTATTTTCTTGCAATTGGGATAAAGAAGTCTTATGCTGTGGACTTATTTCAGCTAAATTCTACAAAAAAAAAATCATTTCATTACATGTATTTAGATTATTATAATATGCTAAGTTGAAAATCACTCTATAATTTTTTGTGTCATAAGACAAATAATAACAAGTGAAATTTTAAAATCAATATAAGTCTTTCTCGCACTTTCTTGTTTGGCAGTAATAAATCTTATTTCATAACAAAGACATCAAATTGATTACTAAGGCACCGACCATTTGATTTTCTGGGGGATGGGATTTTCACCCGAGCCGGCAATTTTTTTTTTCGACCGCTGCGAGCGTCAGCTTATTTTTTTCCCATGCACTCAATGCTAGAAAATTTTGTTCGGAAACTCTCTTTTTTCTAATGCCCAAAAATTAGGGCAAAATTATTTTTTTCACCCTATAAGCTGGCCAGACTATTTTTTTTGGCTAAACATCAAAGCCAGAATATTTTTTTTAAATCCCAGTCCCCCCCCCCCGAAAATCAAATGGTCGGTGCCTAAAAGGTTTGGCACAAAATAATTTAAAATTGGTTTTAACATCAGACAACGTTGTTTTAAGGTAAATGCAATAAATTATAAGTAACATTTTACATTTGAAAATGCATTTAGTTGAAACTGCAGCTCTTAAAAATCCATTAATAATATCATCAATGTATGGAAGGTGCGCTGCGTAAAAACGATTGAGAAGTACACCCGCTATAATTGATTAGTGCTTTTATGGTGGCTTGTGGGTGAATCAGACGAAAAAGACACCAGAAATTGGGAATTTACATCTAAAATGCCAGAAATATGCCTAATAGTATTGTTTTTTGAACTGGAAACTATTATTAAGGCATTTATGTTACTAATGACTTAAAATTGACTTTAATTTAGTTCTTAAAAATACAATGTAAATACTTTTATACATAAATATTCCGAAAATCACGTATATAAAACATCATTAGTATTTAAAACATTATTTTTTATCCTAAAGATAAGCTACCTAAATAACAATATATTGAAGGGTAGAGAGTCGTTTTATTGTGCCCTTTAATGATAAAACACGACATCGGTGCACAACTTGTGAAGAACATATGCGAAAGTTTTTTAGTACATCCGCACAAGTTGAATTGTACATCTTTTAACGATTGGCGAAAGTTGAGATGTGCAAATGCGACAGTTGAGATGTACAACTGCTTTAGTTGAGAAGTACAGCGAAGAGTTGAAAGTACCAATAGGTAGATTTTTTTTTTTGCTTTACCTCGTTACGATTTAAGTCACATTGGTGGATTTTCAATTTCTCACGGTTCAGTTTTGTAAGTGTGTTTTGTTTTCTGTTATCCCATTATGTTTGCTAGATTCGTCTTTGATCTTTCTGAGTTACCCATTTTTACATCTGCAAATGCGACTTTTTGTTTTAACAATAATGTTTCCAGACGAAATCGAAATGAAATAGTCAATTTTAGTCAAAAAAAAACCCTATCCATAAATCATTAGCTTTTTTATGTTTGGACCATATGGTTTGATCATTGATCAAATAATAGGGAGTCGGCGGTAAAGTTGTTAACACGTGTCGGGCTACTAACACTGAGTCTCGTGGTTCCATCCTCGTCTGAGGTGAAAATTTCATGAACCAATTTTCCGACTCTCTTCTCAACACCATTTGTGAGAATTGTTTCGAGGAACGATGCCCAGTCCTTCGAAATGGGCAAAAGGATGTCCTTTTTTAATATGGTGAGAGGAATATCTATGCTCGCTTTAAAAGTTCTTTAAAACTTAAAAGTCCTCTCTTGTTTGTTCGTGCTTGTTTTGTTATGTAATGTCCGATTTTGCCTTCGTTTTTCTTAACTTTTGGCTTCGCCATCGGAGTGCCCGATTGGTGTCTCTTGTCTCCTTGTATAGTTCGATAAGAGGAGGCTCAATTGTGCCGCTACAACGTTCACGCTCGCAAACTGCAAGACAAAATTTTTTAGCGATATATACGGTTTTCAAGTTACATGTATTTGTGAAATGTAGTGATTTTTATGGTCCCAAAAAATGCGAAAATTGTCATTTTATGCCAATAGGTTTTACTTATGCTCGTACGTCGCGTATATGTATAATTCCGCAAAGCGTTTCTAAGAAACCGTACATTGAAATGAGTACTTGGTAGGAAGGTTCAGTATGACAAACAATGCATCCTAAGCCATAAGCGACTCTCAGATCTGTAGGACTTTCAACTTTTTATTTGGGGCCAAACGGGAGCATCCGCGTTCCATGGACACATTCTTACTTTATCGGTTTTTTTTTTTTATCTAGAATCGTTTTCAACAAAATTTCGAATTCATATATTTTAAGATGGAGCGTGACACTGGTCATGTGACCGCGAAAAGCAAAATGTGCAACAATATGTGCAAATGTCATTAAATATGAATAAAATGTAGGCTAAACAGTTTTTTATATTAAAAGTTTAGGAATACTTTTGAATTATTATAAAACTCTTCAATCAAACGTATATTCATGTAAATACATTTTTTTCAAGGGAAATAATCCATACAAAAACTGGACCTACTTTTTATAGTTTTAATTCAGAACATGTTGAAAAAAGGTCATATTGATAGAATTTTTATGCAAATATTTTGACCGTTCTTGTATAAATTTCTTGTATAAAATCAAAGGCACACTTTGAACCCTAATACTGGGAAAACAAGGTAATATAAGTGAAAGAAGCAAAGGTGTACCAAAGGGGTAATCAGTATCATAAAACCGTAAAGACAAAGACAGAACTGGCAGACAAAAATCATCACAACAAAACAAACCACATAAAAACATAAAACACAAACACACATAACAACAAAACCGCCTTCAGCAACGTGAACTCAAGTCGAAACGAGAGTGAACTCAGGTGCTCCGGAAGAGTAAGCAGTTCCTGCTTGCTATAGCACACCCGTCACGTTGCCAAAGATCGATTAAGTGTTGGTCAAATCCGGAAAGGATGACATTACAAAACTCTATGTCAAACCAACATCTGTGCTCATCTGAGAGATAGAAATCCCGTATTTGTATACAAGCACATGATGTCGTCCGTAAAATTTCTTGAGTGATGACAACAACCTGGGAGCAACGTACCCCTGTGTTAACAATTTGCTTGTCAGCCGTGAGGCTCTATCAAGGAAGTCGTTGTACTCCCCACATGCTCTGGAATAGCGAATCAATTGTGATACGTAAACTCCATATGCTGGAGCGGACGGAATGTTGCTACACAGAAAGGGAAAGTTAACTATTGGAAAGTTGAAGTCATCACGTTTGTCATAGAGCTTTGTAAAAAGCCTTCCTTGTTTGTCAATTTCGAGAAATAGATCCAGATATGAAGCGGACCTCCTAGAATCTGTAGTGTCCTTTATCTCTAGTTCCTTCGGATATATGAGATGTAAATAGTCACCAAATCGAGGATTGTTTAGTGAAAGGACATCATCAATATAACGAAATGTGAGATTGAAGGATAAAGCAAGTTTGCGGTCTTTTTTGTCTAGACCTTGCTACGCCTGACACGCGTTTCCTTTATTCATAACTTATCAGAGGCGCTCTCGCAAAATATCGGTTTTCAATCGCGTTGTATGCAAAGTTCTCGCAGCGCTCTGTATTGTCGGGTCGGGAAATATTGGTTATGGATATGACCCTTTTAAAGAATACATCCTTAAGTAAATATCTTGTTTAAGGTGATTGCCGATTTTTATTTAAATTTAGTATTTTTCGTGTTCAAATGTGTATAAACAAAGTACGCTGTTGCACTGATAAACTTTAGCTTATGTACTATTCAACATGTGCTTGTGTACTATTCAACTAGTGCACTCTCAAAAAAGTTGTACTTCACAACTATAACATGAAATATTTTACTTGCTTTGAAAGATAGATTTGTAGCATTGCTTAATACCTTTATTTCATCTATTTTATTATATGTTTATTGAGGAAATTGTTTAAAGTATACAATATATACATGTTTTATTTTGTTTGTTAGCCCATTTTCATGCAGCCGCTACTTTATTTCAAAAAATGAACAAAACATTCGACATTTTTATTCTTACTTGACGGCCATTGATTTTAGTTAAAAACGAATGTCATTTTATAGGAAAATGAAAAGTATAGTAAAAAAAAGTGCCAATTAAATTCAAAGGAATGACTGCTTACAAGTCTTTTTTATGGAAAAAGCCAAAAAATATGCAGACGGTTTTCTAGGTTGCACAAGTCAACTATGACGTATGTACTTCTCAATCGTTTTTACACAGCGCACCTTCCATACATTGATCATTGTTGTATTATAAACTGTTGTAATAACAAGTGTACCTTAAATTCTTTTGCAAACTTCATGTTTGTGTCTTTTGACATTTCTTCAATAAAAGCTGGAAGATTAGCAATTTTTATTGGTCTAAAAATGAAAAATGGAAAATATCAAAACACCTAATATTTAGCATTGGTAATTCATTCAATAAAAGGGTCAAACAAAAACGATTTTAATGTTGCAGTTTTAAATTTTTGAAGACACCACCAAATATTTAATTAGGGCATCTTCATATTAGTTTGTTTCAATAGACACTATTAAAAATGGACATTAACACCATAAAAAACAAGCAATTAAAAGTTACTTGATAAAAGTAAATACTAAGAAAAGCTGGATTTGGCACTTTCATTTCGCTTTATTTCTATCTTTTAACCTTAGACAAAAGCGTGTCTGATTGATCTTTTAGTGTTTGACTGGTCTGCTGTACTGAGATGATCACCTCAATATCCCTATTGTGTCTCACAACTATGTTGTGTTCTATGGTCATTACCAGATCCTTAGATCGCAATGGAAGAGGGAGGTTTGGCGCCATAAAACCTGGTTTAACCCACCATTTCGTTTGAAACGCCTGTACCAAGTCAGGACCATTGCGATCCACCAATTCTCCGGTATGACTGATTCGTTTTGTCATTTTCTCTGGACTTTGAGATTGGTCATTCAAGTTCGGTAGTTTTGTTATTACCTTTATTCAGACAAAACGTGAATCCTTGTAATTACTTTAGTAAAAATTAGGCGATGAATGTCTTTAAATAAGAATCTAAATACCGTTTTTTTCTTCTATCTGTATTTGTCATTTCCAAGTCGTCTTCCTTAAATGCTTGGTTGTTTTCTCCAGCAAACTTTTTGTGAGGAAGAGTTTTCCCAAAGCATCTTAAATAAAGGAACAACAGTTAAACCCGCCAGTTGTTTTAAGTTCACAAATTACAGAAGTTGATATACAATTATCGTCAAAATTAGTTTTCATTTCTTTCACAAGGTAGCACGAAAACTTGTGCACTGATCCCATTTTATCAACGAATCACTATGTTTTGTTGTTGTTGGCCCTTTTTGGTATATCGATTTAAGTTGTCTCAAAGTTATATCCCGAAGCCTGTCTCTATAGTGGTGTTGTTGAGTATTAAAGAAAGCTTTGACAAAAGCAGGCAAAGCTGTATAAATAAATGTTACTGATGGTGTGTAACAGCTGGGTACCGGTAAACTGAGAAACGAAAAGAAACAAGACAAAACAAAAAGAAAATGAAATCGGTAAAGTAAGAAAACGAAAACAGTAAAGTAAGAAAACAAAATCTGTAAAGTAAGAAAACGAAAACTGTAAAGTAAGAAAACAAAATCTGTAAAGTAAGAAAACGAAAACAGTAAAGTAAGAAACGTAATCTGTAAGAAGCAGAGGTACCAATGGGGTGTCCGAATATCAAAAGTCCGAAAGGGCAGAGACAAAACCAGTAAACATCGACAGGAACGGGACAAAAACTGACAACATGTAAAACATGGAAACACAAAATAACTGAATATCAATCAACAACGCGAACTCCAGTCGAAACAAGAGTGAACTCGGGTGCTCCGGAAGAGTAAGCAGTTCCTGCTTGCTATAGCACACCCGTCGCGTTGCAAAAAGTCCATTTAGCGTGTCAAATCCGGTAAAGGAAGACAAAACAACACCCTATGACAAACCAACATCTGCACTCATCTGAGAGATCGAAATCCCATATTTGTCTATAAGTGCATGATGTCTTCCGTAAAATTTCTTGAGTGAAGACAGCAACCGAGGAGCAATATAACCCTGTGTGAGCAATTTTTGCGTCAGACGTGTTGCTCTGCTAAGGAAATCGATGTAAGTCCCGCACGCTCTGGAGTAACGAATCAATTGAGATACGTAAACTCCATAAGCTGGAGCGGACGGAATGTTGCTACACAAGAAGGGAAAGTTGACGATTGGAAAGTTGAAGTCATCACGTTTGTCATAGAGCCTTGTTGAAAGTCTTCCTTGTGATTTAAATTCTAGATGTAGATCTAAATATGAAGCAGACTTCCTAGAATCCGTTGTGTCCTTTATCTCAAGCTCCTGGGGATATATGAGATGGAGAAAGTCACCAAATCGAGAATTGTTTAGTGAAAGGACATCATCAATATAACGGAACGTGAGGTTGAAAGAGAGAGCTAGTCTACGGTCTTTTTTGTCTAGAAGAGATTGTAAGAAGTCTGCTTCATATGAATGAAGAAACAAATCAGCAAGCAAAGGTGCACAATTAGTGCCCAATGAGTCCCTATTGTTTGCTGAAAAAACGTCCACCAAACTGAACAAATATGTTGTCAATAAGAAAGTTGAGCATGTCTATTATTTGGTCTTCTGTAAATTTGTTCTTTTTCTTAGACTCATTGATGACAAAGTAAGTCTTGGTATAATCGACTACAAGAAATTTGTACCTGCGTTTTCCATTCTTTTTGAAAAAGCTCCTTTTAATCAGCTGTGCCAATCGCGATTTCAGCTGTTCATGTGGAATAGAAGTGTAAAGTGTGGAGAAATCAAATGTTTTGATGCTGTTACAAGATGAAACTGATTTAGAGTTAAGAATCTCCATCAGTTCTTTTGAATTTTTCAGGATCCACATTTGATTGACACCATTTCTAGAATAACAACAATCATAATATTTCTGGAGGCCGGATTTTATTGCCGTAAGTATTGAAGTCAACAGAACTGAAAGAGGCTTAGTTGTACATTTGGATGACCCTGCAATGAAGCGCTGTTTGTATGGATTTTTATGTAATTTAGGAATCCAATACAGGGATGGAATGTCATCTTTACTGCCACCAACAGAAAGGCCGAAGGAGGAAATGACAGATTTGTGATTGTCAATGATTTCCTCCTTAAACAGTGTTGTAGCCGTGTATGTGGTACTATTGCTGGTACAACCAACCCCCAATTCAGCTGTCAAACAGTCAATATAGTGTTTCTTGCACACAAAAATGATGTTATTTGGTGCTTTGTCTGCAAGTACAACAACATATTTGTCATGTAAGGTGCACAGTGTTTTGGCAACATCAGCGTTGCTGAAAATAGATGTTGCCTTAGTGCTGATTGAGCCTTTCAAAGAATTGATTCTTTTCAAAACCAATGACCTCACAGCTTTTACCCATTCTGACAAAACGTCACATTCTTTCTCCTGTTCTTTTTTGGCCCATTTTCTGGCATAGTCTTCAACTTAATCCATAATTGTTTTGAAATTATATTTCCAGTTGATTCGTCTTGGCTCACGATATTTAGGTCCTTTAGCCAAAACATCGCGAAGTAAGTCATTTTCCACGATGTTCAGGTCACTAGTGATAACGTGGCCAGAGGGACCATATTTGAATGGGGACTTTTCACAGGTACAGTCTGGAGGTTTTGCTTTGAGGTCATTGATTTTGAAATCCCGCAACACTTGTTTATAGTTGAAAACCTTAGGTGCAATGTTGGAAGTGTAGGAAGAGATAATTGGAATGCTTTTATCTTTGAAGTAAGGAGGAATATGTTCCGTAACAGATTTGTGGTGTAAAATATTTCCTAAATTAATAGCATCTAACCCCTTGTTTAAAAATGGAAGTGAAAGAAAGGAACGATTGTCTTTACTGTTTTCATGTGGAACTCCGACAGGTTTGAATAAGCGGTTGTAACCGATATCAAGAACGATAGCAGTGAGTCTATAAATGTTAGACTTAGGGTCAGTGACCGGATTTTTTAGACATTCCTTGTACAAAGTATTGAGTTTAGAAAGGGGAATAGAATACAGTTTAGTTCGAATGTGATGAATCGCTAGAGGTTTTTGGACAAACGGAAGCAATCCACTGATTGATACATCGCAAAGCTTTGGTGTGTTGTATTTTCGATGTCCATGACTGCGTTTCCGTCTCTTCGTTTTTTTCAAAGAGATTCATCACATTAACGTCACTGCATCTAGGGCTAGATAAATTTCCTACACTTCCAATGTTGTCGTTGCAGCCATAAGGTAGTGCGGTTCCCAGTCGTCGAATCCAGAATTCTTCTCTCTCTTTACGGAAAGGTGTACTTAAAGTGGGATTATTTGTAGGATGGTAATTTTTTTTCCAAAATTCGGACTTTTAAAGACAAAATGGAATGATCAGGTTGGTTAAAATGCTGGTAAACGAAAGGAAAGCTGTCGTTGCTGATTCCGGATCTGTGGCCACACATACGAGCATTAAGTCTTCCTTTCGTCTCACCAACATAGATCAGTCCAGAAAGGGTACATTCTAAAACGGAATCTAGCGAAATCGGTATAATGAGAAAACGAAATCTAGCAGATAACGAAAAGCAAAATGTCTGAAAATCGAACTTGATTGATTTAAGATCGACTGAAAAGCATGACAAATATACAAATGTAGCAAAAAAAAGATAAATCAACATAATGGTGGAAAAACACATTTGTCTTTCACATTGTCGTAATAGTTCAAATTGTATATTATCAGTTGTAAAAAATAAGCAAGGAAAATAATTCTTAACACAAAAATCCCCCCAAAGCCTGATCGCCAAGTGTTAAAGGAGAAAAAGGACTGCAAGTCTTAGTTTGCAAATATGAGTCCACATAGTTTATTATACCTAGTGCAAAGTTTTTGGGTAAATAGGAATTGCATGGCCCGTCTGTCAACCATGAAAGTGCAATTTATCCTAAACGTCTGGAAGATTTTTAATGACACTTTATACACAGAGAAGTACACTATCGAAAATGCGCATGAATGGACATATTTGACCAGTGATGGTATACCTTGTACTAGTATATTTCGTAAGCACAACTGATCAAATTGCGCAGTGGATTTTATGGAAATTTACATTTAGAAAACGCACTATACGCAGTAGTGGACTATAAAGGGAGATATTTGGATTTGTGTTTGTTTGATTGTTTGTTTTTTCTATACAATTGACCCCTTGCATACCTCGTAAGTGCAACTTCTTAAGGGCTAGATGAATTTTTATGAAATTTTGCACGGTTTTCAAATACGCATTAATTGTACTCTAATAAAGGGTGATCTATATGGCTAAAACCCTTCTTGATACGTTGTTCGAATGTCATTTTTTATCTCGCCGTATTATCGATATTTCAAATAAGCCTGACTTAAAAACCAACATAATTGTAATTTTTGTGCACATATTTTTATGTTAATATGTCCACTTTTTTTGTACTTGCTCACAAGTTCCGTTATGTTTCACACTCCTTTTTGAAATCTTCCATCGCTCCTGTATCTTGAAGAAGAAGAAAGACACCCCCAACAATATATACTAGCATAAAAAAGATACTGTAATACCTGTTAATTTAACTTCGGTCACTTCACAAATTATTATTGTGTACTCTAATAAAGGGTGAACCCTTCTTGATACGTTGTTCGAATGTCATTTTTGATCTCCCCGTATTATCGATATTTCAAATAAGCCTGACTTAAAAACCAACATAATTGTAATTTTTGTGCACATATTTTTATGTTAATATGTCCACTTTTTTGTACTTGCTCACAAGTTCCGTTATGTTTCACACTCTTTTTTGAAATCTTCCATTGGTCCTGTATCTTGAAAAAGAAAGACAACCCCAAAAATATATACTAGTATAAAAAAGATACTGTAATACCTGTTAATTTAACTTCGGTCACTTCACAAATTATTATTGTGTATACCTGTCGGATAGTGATAGAGTATATAGGATTTTTTTTATATGAGGTCGATTGGCAACGCGACGGGTGTGCTATAGCAAGCAGGAACTGCTTACTCTTCCGGAGCACCTGAGTTCACTCTTATTTCGACTGGAGTTCGCGTTGTTGATTGGTATTCAGTTATTTTGTGTTTCCATGTTTTACATGTTGTCTGTTTTTGTCCAGTTCTTGTTGGTGTTTACTATCTTTGTCTCTGCCTTTTCGGACTTTTGACATTCGGATACCCCATTGGTACCTCTGCTTCTTCGATTTCATCTGACACTAATTGTAAATTGCTTCAAAAGCCACACTCGCAAGCTGGAGAATGATTCATATTTACACCCTTTTCTTTAATCCAGAAAAAATAAATAAGTTAAAACTAAATACATTTGGGTTTTTATTTGGTTTATGTTATTGTCGAATCACCCTGCACTCAATCCGCGTCTTGCTTTATTCCTCTGTCGCGTCTACGGTTATGTATATGACACTTTCGTTATCTTATTAAACAGCTTTTGGGAAATTTCGTTTTCTTATCTTACCGATTTCGCTAGATTTCGTTTTCGTACTTATTTGTTTTCGTTTTCTTACTCTACCGATTTCGATTTCTTATCCTTTCTCAGTTTACCGGTATCCGTAACACAGATTATTCAATATGTTCAAGTGGCATCTTTCTAGTTACTGTAGGATAAAACGCACCAAACAATTTAACTAGTAATAACATAATAGTTTGTAAATTACAACATACAATATTTGTCTCCTCCACAGCACTATCACAAACACTACAGCTAAAGCCACAACAACACCAATAACTCCACCAAGAACCATGGGCAGTGTATTGGGTTCTAAATAAAATAATAAAGTACATGTATTATCTGATGACAAAATCTACTTGAGAAACTAAATATAATTTTGTTTTTTATTTGAACATTTTTTTGATATTGTGGCGTTCTTTATAAACGTTTGTGCCTTCCTATTTGTAATCTTCTATATGTAAGTGATGGCTTTAAACGTTCATGTTTTTATAACAGAAGTTTATTTGGTTCACGTCAATCCTAGACTCACTAAATACAATATTTAAAGATCCAAAGAACTGTTATAAAACCAATGGGAGAGTGGATAGTCAGGCGACCAAAAAGTCAAAGACAAAATAAGCAAATAAAGGCAACAACAAAACCATCGAATCCGAACGACCAAACTTTATTGACAACAACAGAACGATGAAACAAGCATCACAACTTTCCCCGAAAGTGTATATGATAATCAGATCCTATTTATTTAAGAATTAACTGTAATATTTTTTTTTGTTAAGTGAACCATAAACTATTTTTTCATGGCGCACATTTCATAATCCGCCAAGTACCATTAAAAAATAGTTTATGGCTTCAATAAACCAAAAATCATTACAGATTATACTTAAAAATAAATTTATTGAAATGTTTTGCACAAAAAATTAAGTAAAATAATATTTTTTTCCATGAAAATTCGGTTAATTCAGAACCACTCTCCAAAAGAACCAAAATGGCTAGGACATAACATGTCACAGATTTTTATGATTTTTATTTTACAATGTATTTTAGACAAACTGATAACAATTCCTACCTCAGTTCATCTCTTGAAGACTTTTGCCATGGTAACCACAGCGGCCATTTTGAATTCTGTGAAATACCCTGAAAAAGGCTATATTTCACTAAGACTTTTTTAAAAAAGCTGAAACCCTATTAAATCAAAAATTATTATGGGTATTATTTACCCCTTATATTACGACATTAAAAACCTAATTGTGAGTTTAACATATTAATGACATTGTAATAAAGCTGATTTTCTTACGCAAATATTACATTTGAAAGTTTCAATGTGTATTTTTTTTTATTAAATTTAAGGTATTTTTTGTACTTTTTTACAGTTTAATTACATAAAAACAACAACTAAAGAATTAATTGTTTTTGTAATAAATTTGAAGATAAACAATAGTACTTCAATAAGTAAAAAAATTGCAATGGGGTTTTTCTTAGTTTTAGAGAAAAATGGCACTAAAATTGGTTACGATAGTAACCGGTTAAAACAAGCTATGTATTTAAATCCCCATTAAATATACATGTTGTCAGATTTTTGGGTACAGCTTCAAATGACACAAGTCAAATAAAATCAATTTACCATTGAATGACCTTGAAGTACTTCAAGGTCATTCATGTGAAGTTCAAGGTCACACAAATATGTACATTTCACAGATAATAATCATTTTTTAATTGACCTTGACCTTCAAGATGCATGAGCATGGCCAAATTCTAAAAAATAGTAAAATGTGATAAAGACGATTACAAATATATATCACAAGGTCCTTTAAAACATTTTTATTTTGAAATGACCATTTCAGTGTGCTTAAAGTTCATAGCGATCTGTTAAAAATAGTATAGAAGAGCCTTATTTTAAAATACTGTACTATTTTAGCTTGTATCGTTTTAATAATCTTAAGTCGTTTATTTATTACAAGTAGATAGATTATTATCTCTCTTTGTACATTAAAGTAAACTCCAAGCTAACTAAGGTCAAGGCAATGCCAAACTGAAAAAGTACATATTTCCTCTAAACTTTCTACTTAAATTTGATCATTGTGGTGACCTTGAACATCACATATATATATGACTTTGAAGTACTTGAAGGCAATTCAATTGTTAAATGATTTTATTTGACTTGTGTCATTAGAAGCTGTACCCAAAGATATGGTTACCTGTCTATGGGGTTTTTCAAAAAATAGCTTGTTTTAACTGGTTACCATGGTTACCAATTTTAGCGCCATTTTTCTCTTAAACTAAGAAAAATAGCCATTGGGATTTTTTTACATGTTGAAGTCCTATTGTTTATCTTCATAGTAATTACAAAGACAATCAATTCTATAGTTGGGTTTTTATGTAATTTAACTGTAAAAAGTACAAAAAATACCTTAAATTCAACGAAATAATACACATTGAAAATTGCAATTTTTGTGTTAAATAATCAATTTATTACAATGTAATTAATATGTAAAACTGAAAACTTGATTTTTAATGTCGTACTAAAAGGGGTAAATAATACCCACTTTTATTTTTGATTTGATATGTTTTCAGCTTTTTATTAAATAATTTAATGAATTTGATTTTTATAGCCTTTTTAAGGGTATTCCACAGAGTTCAAAATAGCTGCTGTGGTTACCATGGCAACGGTAGTCAATAAAGATGAACTGAGGTTAATTTTGTTGGAAGTATACCTTTAACACTTTATATAATAAAACTCATGAAAATCTGTGACCTACTATGTCCCAGCATGGGCTAAATTCTTACATTTTACAGAGAATGGCTCTTAAATCAGCGTATTGATAATTACACCTATTAATCACATTTCACCTGGCGTCCGTGCAACTGCAAGTGTATTAACTTCAATGTTGTATTCCGGAATAAACTGGATTCGATAATACTTTCTTTGCGATAGGCTTTGTTTAAATGATCGTTTACCCAATGAAACTCTTTTGACTTTTTCAAAGTTTAAAAGAAAGTAAACCCAATTTCCATTCAATGCAATTGCAACTAATAGTTTTCTTCAATTTAGTTATTGTAGCATAAACGTTGTGCGGCTAACGATCCAATTAGTGTAAATCAAATAAGATAGAAAACAAAATGAACCGACATCTGTATTCGTGTGGGAGATATAAACGTATTTGCCTACTTCTACAGAATGTTTTCGTTTAATTTATTTATTGAAGATTAAAACCACACGACATTTTACACTGTGTAAATACAAGTTGATCTTTTAGGGAAATCGGCCGTAGCATTATCGGTCTATGGCATTTCTAGAAAGAAGTAGATCTTAAATGTCTTATTTACATCTTTTATATCTTGTGGGATTGTTGAAGTATACAGAAATGCGCCAAGTAATGTCAAGACAATCATGTTCATTTTTAATTCAACTCTACTGATTTTTTGTCAAATAATCATATAATCATTCAAACAATTTACTTGTCGATTGCGTTATGGTACTGCTCTTGAACTCCGTTCTATTATGCCCATTGGATATAGAGTACACACTGAGAGTATATTCTTTTCCAGGGTCGAGGTTCTGTATGGAGTAACTCGTAATGTCACTAGTGGTTGATGCATTTACAGTTGCAAACAAGCTCCCATCGACAATAACCTTGTATTTTTTCACACATCCTTTTCCTTTGTGGATCTTTATACGGATTGAGTTAAGGTCAAAAGTATCCACTTCCACTTTTTTTGGTGGACTGGGGTCTAGAAATACAGTAAACTCCATGTAAATAAATCTGTTTTGACCATCACACAATTAAAACAACAACAAACTATAGAAAAAATAAAGTTAAAATATCAGCTTTTCATACAAAAATTTCCAAGTTTCCTTCTGAATCCTTTAAAACAATATGCTCAAAATAGACCAAAATACTGTTGGTGTCCTCCATTCTAATAGTTTGGTACCAAATATGCTTTTACGAGAGTGTGCGATACATAAACATTTCGTTTACCTAATTAAGCGTGTTCAATTAGGAACCTATGTTTTATAACTTTTAACTCTTTGCCGTTTAAGTATTTTTAGAGAAAATACTGCTTCAAAATATTGTCTTTCTTTTTTTATACTTGAATATTTTCAAATACCAATGAAATACTAACATGTTATTCTTTAATTATTGGTCTTGGGAGATAAAAAGTTTCATAACTTGGGCCAACGGTGAAAAATTGAACATGTCGGTTACCATGGCAGCCCTCAATATATACATATTTTAGCCCAAAATTAGTAGTTCTTCATTTTAAGTGTAGATAATAAAAAGAGGCACCAATAGGGCATTCAAGTATCAAATGTCCGAATGGGTAACGACGAAACCGGTGAACACAAACAAGAACCACGAAGAAACACAAAATCAAAAAATAGAGTCAGTATATTTTTTATTTAGGTAGCATATAATATTCTCAAGTTAATTTTACGAACAAAGTTTGATAAAAGTTGTCAAGGAAAATAGCTTTTAATCGGTTGCTGAGCAACTATTGTAATCGCCAAAAAATTTGAAAAAATGCTATAAACCTTATACCATTGCTACCTTATAATGCTTTAATAGTATTTAATAAATAAATATGTTGTTGTGATAAATATACAACACAAAGCAGCCTAAGCAACCATGGATGCTATGATAACTGACGGATGACTGAGCAAAATAAGTAATAACTGTAAAGGAGTATGTTCACAAAGGCCTATAATTGGCCCTGTAATTGGGCTGATTTTTCATTTTCAAGAAATCTAAATGAATGCTTTGGAAATAGCGCACAAAATACCTATATTTAACAAATATAATAGTTTTCTATTGTTAATATCGTACTGATTCCTTCAATGACACCCTAAATATGAGAAAACAATAGGAAAATCTTCATTTTTGACAATTTTTACCCCTTTTCACCACTATTGTGCCAAAATCAAAAGTAGCCGCATGCTCTAACCAGCATAGATTTTTGTTTATTAATTTATTACTTAAAAGTGAATATTTTAACCAAAAAGTAATTTTGGTCAGAATATGCGGCCAACATTATAATCATCATTTTTTACAGAAAAAGAGGCTAAATATGTCAAAACTAGCGATTTTTAAAGAAGTTTGCTTACTTTAAAGGTCTCTGTTGTACACGAAAGTAAATAATTCATGCACAATTTATGACATTTTATAAAGTATAGGGTCTAATGACCATTCTAGCAGCATTATTTTGTAGTTGTCTCGAATTTGAAATTTAGGGCCGTTTTTTGGGCCTTTCCGAACATACTCCTTTAAGCAAATTTTGAAATAAACATTACTTTTACAAATATTTTAATATTTAAGTTTGCAAAAAGCTTAGATAAGTTTTATTGTATTTAGATTGTTAACATAATCAGGTAATGGTCAATATCTATAACATCTGACCTTGATTTTTTATCCCCAAGGTCAGATGACTTTTAGCCTTTAAAATGTTCGCTACTATTATTGAAAATAAATAGGTTTCAAATTTGATGCCTCAAATGAAAAAAATAATAGTTAAAGGTATAAAATAAGCAAAAAAAATTGATAGCTTCGTGACCTCGTTTTCAAGATAATTGACGTTAAATTCTTGGCGGGAAAAGGTTTTTTCTGACTTTTTCATAGGTTTATCCCTATTTAGCACTAAAACCCATGGCAAAATAAAAAGGATTTGATAAAACTTTGTAAATCACTTCTTTATGATATACTAAAGGCATTGATTAAAAGAAAAAAGGGAGTTTTTGGGCAAACCAGAGGATTCCGAAAAAATGACGGAATCCCAAAACTAGACTAGCGTGCATCCTTAAGTTAGTAACAATATTTTAAATATAATTTAAAGTGCTCGATTTTTTGCTTAAAAATTGTACCAAATTGAAATGGCAATTCATATAACTCAAGATATTTTCAGCCTGAAAATGATTTTGTTAACATGGACACTAAAGTGATTATGTGGATGTTCGAGTGAGTAATTGCGCGTTTTACGCCATAACAACACTAAAGGTAAAAGACGATGATGAGAACAATATGGTACGAATGGGAAACAAACGAACAGTAGGTTTTTAGAAGGCCAGTGGAAAGGGGGAGAGGTGGGTAGTGGCGAAAAATTGAGACTTTGTGGTGCAACACTTGGCGGTTCACAAAGGGATCTTTTGCGTTCATGCCCCACGACACTCTCCACACATGTTGGCCAACTAGGGTCAGCAGTCAAGCTTTCCGTATTGTGACTTTACAACCGTCGCAGACGATAGTCACCCTGTGCAGCCACAGCCAACTAGAATATACACCTCGATTGTTCTATGGGCAAGACATTTATGTCAAATGCAAAGACGCTTATAGTTGCCTCTAACGCAGATTCTGATTGTTTCAATTCAGCGTGTCAAATCCAGTTAAGAACAAAACAAAAAACTATCACAAACCAACATCAGCTAATCAATGAGATAAAAATCCCATGTTTGTTTATAAGCGCATGGTGTCGGCCATAGAATGTATTAAGCGAAAACAACAAATAAGGAGTAATATAACCCAGTGTTAGCAATTTGCGTGTCAATGTGACAGATGTATGTCCGACAAGCTCTGGAATAACAAATCACGCAGTTAAAAAAATGTATGATGTGTTAAATGCATAAGCTGGAACGGAAGAAATGTTGCTACAAAAGAAGGTTAAGTTAACGTTTGCATATTAAGCATAATTCTGTTTACTGTTTTTTTCTTGACATCACTATGCTTCTTGGCAGGTGAGACATTAAAACTATAACAGGGAGCGGTTAAACAATACTGTCTAACTGATAGCTAGAACATAATATATATTTGTAGTCAGATTATGAGTGAATGACACCTCAACAATATTTCTTAAAAATATATTTTTGGGGCATTTTTTTTAACAAATCTAATATTTTACCGGTTTTCCAAGTTTTCTACTCCTAGCGTGTCTGATGAAGGTTAATCCAGAAAAGCGCTTCACACGCAGTGAAATTTTGCTTTTGTACATTTATTCAAATCATATAATATGTGGATCGTGTCTTTTTGGCACATATTCTATATTCTTTCGTTTTTAATATTATTTCAGAGTCTGGCTTTAGTGCCGTGTGGAGGTCGTAGAAAGCTTCCCCGTGCTTCAGTTGTATGCTCTTATATATTTTCGAGTACTGGAATATGTGTTGGAAAGACACAGTTTCATATTTCCAAAATTTGACAACGTGTGGCTGTTTCTTTTAGAAATTGATAAATTTATCTGTTTGGTCATTGTTGTAATATTTTTTGGCATTTTTTAAAATCAAATCTAGTATTTTACCGGTTTTCCAAGTTTTCTACTCCTAGCGTGTCTGATGAAGGTTAATCCAGAAAAGCGCTTCACACGCAGTGAAATTTTGCTTTTGTACATTTATTAAAATCATTTCAATATGTGGATCGTGTCTTTTTGGCACATATTCCATATTCTTTCGTTTTTAATATTATTTCAGAGTCTGGCTTTAGTGCCGTGTGGAGGTCGTAGAAAGCTTACCCGTGCTTCAGTTGTATGCTCTTATATATTTTCGAGTACTGGAATATGTGTTGGAAAGACACAGTTTCATATTTCCAAAATTTGACAACGTGTGGCTGTTTCTTTTAGAAATTGATAAATTTATCTGTTTGGTCATTGTTGTAATATTTTTTGGCATTTTTTAAAATCAAATCTAATATTTTACCGGTTTTCCAAGTTTTCTACTCCTAGCGTGCCTGATGAAGGTTAATCCAGAAAAGCGCTTCACACGCAGTGAAATTTTGCTTTTGTACATTTATTAAAATCATTTCAATATGTGGATCGTGTCTTTTTGGCACATATTCCATATTCTTTCGTTTTTAATATTATTTAAATGTCTGGCTTAAGTGCCGTGTGCAGGTCGTAGAAAGCTTCCCCGTGCTTCAGTTGTATGCTCTTATATATTTTCGAGTACTGGAATATGTGTTGGAAAGACACAGTTTACATATTTCCAAAATTTGACAACGTTTGGCTGTTTCTTTTAGAAATTGATAAATCTATCTGTTTGGTCATTGTTGTAATATTTTTTTGGCATTTTTTAAAATCAAATCTAATATTTTACCGGTTTTCCAAATTTTCTACTCCTAGCGTGTCTAATGAAGGTTAATCCAGAAAAGCGCTTCACACGCAGTAAAATTTTGCTTTTGTACATTTATTAAAATCATTTCAATATGTGGATCGTGTCTTTTTGGCACATATTCCATATTCTTTCGTTTTTAATATTATGTTTATGAATGATTATTTTCTTTATATGTGATATGACGTTACTTTGGTGTACAGGAAGTGGGGAACGTTGGGACGCAAAGAGCGAATGCTTATTGAACCTAGAAGCTCTGATGACGATTTAACTTTATATAATTTGCAGCTGCACTGCAAGTAATGGTACGATTATTTGCTGGAAGTGTAGTCCTGTTCGCTGTATTAGATGTGCTCTGAATGGAGATCCAATTACTTAGGGAAGAATAATTGCAACAATTAAGCTTTGAATGTAACATGTGTACGGCATTGGTTCTCGGTAACTTAGGAATCACTTAACTTGAAATCTAATACCTGATAGGCCTGATTTGTGCTCACCAATACCTTAAGAGGAAGGGAAGAAGCAAAGGTGTACCAAAGGGGTAATCAGTATCATAAAACCGTGAAGACAAAGATATTTCCACCTCTGATAGGCCTGTTTGGTGTGCTCAGAAAAGCGAACGAATGAATTTTGGACTATTAACACAAAACCAGTTTTATGAGTGCTAGATACGAATAGTCATAAAGAAGGAACAAGAAAAAGCATAGATCAACCGAATGAAATCAGAATTATTTAAATAGAACTTGTCTTGAAACTATATTATATCAGCTTGCGCAAAACTGATCTTCTTGGTAAGAATTTGCTACTTTGAATGGTGACTATAGTCCTTTTAAGAAACTACTTTTTGGGCGTGCGGACCCGAGCAATCTTTTAATTTTTCACCACTGGTTAACGACTTTTGGGTCGGCTTCACCATTGAAAATCTGTTGACTAATACTAAAATGGTCAACTTGTTAAAAGATTTTTTAAAAATCGGTATCGGCAAAGTTTTAAACGACTAAAACTTACGTTAACCTCTAGGACTTAACTCCAAGCAAGTTAATTTGAATCAAGGAGCGGAAATTTCGCCAAAAACAGATAGGGGAAAATTGATGTTTTCCATAGCTCAACGTTGTTCACATCATGTGGCCTACCCACAAAGAGAAACTACTCTTGCAAAAATGAAAATAAAAGAACCAAAATCGGAATCCCGAGTGAGTTTTTGAAATGGGATATTGCTTCAGTTAAGGCCTTTTCCGCTGAAGTTCCTTTATTCTTTTAGCATTTGGCAGTTGATTTCCATGGCTTATTGCGATTTAAGGGCATACGACACAGAGGGAGATTATGACGTTGTCGTTAGAAACATATTGTGACGTCATTAAAATAGCCAAAAAAATAATCAGAAATGATTGAAAAATGGTTAGTTTTTTGAAAAAAAACTTAAAACTGAGCACGTTGACCCCTTTGTTTTTAATGCCATTCTTTTGAAGTAGAAAAATCAAACCTCATGCAAAAAATTCAAAATAATTTCAATGGACAGTCTTTTTCTATATGGCTTTTTATTCACAGAATGTCTTCCAGAATTTCAAAAGATTACCCTAAAACCCAATTTTTGGGTCTGACATATCACGGAATTGTCGACAATACCATATATTTATGGTTTAGTAATATTTTACATGATAATTCAACTATTCAGGCATTATCCACTGAGCTTACAGATCTAGTTGCTTTAAATAAAATATATCATTTATTTAATTTCCATACATTGACAGTATAGTATAGTATAGTATATAAGTTATGATAGTTCTGGTAAAAGCCGCTGAGATTCCATGGTTATTGCTTTAAAGCAATGATTTTGAATATGATGTTTATGTTTATTTGAGAACTTAGAAAAAGATTAACTGAAATATATATGATTTTTTATAGTAACAACTTATCATATTATAATAAAGATATGAAAACTTTCGCCAAACCAATCTCAGTCATGTTTTAATTCCATGGTGGCCATTTGAGATCACACTAGTCTTCATATTTTAATCGGGTTTTATAAGTTTATAAGTGAACATAACTTCAAAGTTGTACGACCCCCGTAAAAACGCCAAATTCGGGTCAAAGGAATGGTAAAGCGTTAAACTGATTTCTATCCGTGACAAAGGTTGGTCTTACTCATAATATGGTTTCCAGTTCTGCATTTCTAATTTTATTGTTTCATGCTTTTTGTATTCATGTTGTGTTTTGGCATTTTCAGCTTTTTGAGTAGGGCGCCTTTGGTGAATCTTGAATAGACGAAACGCGCGTCAGGCGTAGAACAATGTATTGTATGGAACTTTATTGTAATTTCTATTTTTTAAAGGAAACTATAAAGTAACTTGTTGTTACAAAAAAGTCTCTATATTTTTTAATAGAAAAATACAATCAGGCAGAGCAGTTTCTTGAAATCATATAATTAATAAATACCTGTTGAATATTCGACTGATGTTGCATTACTCTGCAAGTTCTTAAAAGATTCAGACTTAACGCTGATTAAATACACATGTCCTGGTGTCAAAGGGTTAATATCAACTTCTGTTAGTAGATTGTGTGATCTAGTTAGATTACATCTATTGAATGTATCATCAGTGTTCCCTGCAGTGCTCCAACAGTTAATAGAAGGTTTCCTAACAGCTTCTACACAGTAACTTATAACATGTCCTTCTCCTTTGGTGATGTCTAACATTATAGTATTTGTAGAGCTATTTCTGACAGAGAGTAAAGGCTTGGTAGGATCTTTAATTAAAAAAACATACCTGTATATATAGAGAGACATATTGCTTATCACATGCATCGCAAATAAAGTTTCAAACCAATTGTAAATCAAAGGGCTAAAGCGTTAAAAGGAAAACGAAAATAAGAAGTACTAAAATAGATTGGTTCTCTTTTAATATTTTGTAATAAATGTTCACGAAACATTTTTTGTGGTGGGGAAAGGTGGGTTGTGAATATGTTTTCAAACGTAATGAACGTACACTATCGTACCCCCTCCCCCGGGCACTAAAATTAATTTTTTCATCAATGTATTATTTTCAATTCTACATTTACATAATGTATATAATTTGCATAGATTCAATATTATTCTTATGCAACATAATATGCCACAATAACTCTATGAAGAAAAGATTATTCTTCGACATTTACTTTGTGTATGTTTTGAAAAAGTATAATGTCGGTGAAAAAAATTTGAAACAGGCGTTATCAAATTCAGAACTATAAAAATAACAACTTACATGTTGCTCCTCGTACTATAGTCTTATTACTCGTTAAATTATTAGATAATGCAGTCACTGTCAAATTATATGAATTTCCTGGCTGGAGACCGGGGATTCTTATTTGTTGTTTATCGGAACGAAACTTGTCTGTTTTGTTTTCTTGGGATCCAACTGCCGTATGGTATTCATCAACTAATCCTTGTCCCTTGGTAACTTCTAACTTTATACTTCGGGTTGTGTCAGGTAGAAAATTAGCAGTAGGTGACTCAGGATCTAATGATGAATACTAATTTATCAATTCATAGTTGTTTAAAGAAGTTCAGAAATATTTACAAAAGTATTGTTTACATTAGAAGCTCTTATTTACAGATTCACTTAATAAAAAGATATTAGTACAGATTGTAAAATTGCATCTTAATCCGTTTTTAATTATGAATTATTGAACATGAAATATGAGAAATATAGCTTCTACAACGCGATTGAGTTGATTATGGGATTTCTAACATCGAGAGAAATAAATTTGATTATTTTAATAGCGAGGCTTGCCGAGCGATTAAAATATCAAATTTATTTCTCGAGATGTTAGAAATTCCATAATCATCGAGAATTAAGTTGTAGAAGGGTTTTCTCTAATGTTTACAGGTAAGATATTGCAAAAGGTCGCTCATCAATTGCACGTGCAGAGGTGAGAAATATTTTTTCACAACTGGTTGAGAGGTTGATAAAACGGATGAAAATTAGAGAAGAATAATATATTTGTCGATTACATACTTGTTGCATATGGTTTTGCTTGTGTTGTTTGACTTCTAAGATTAAAGAACACAGCAGTTACTTTGATATCACTGTAAAGACAACCCGGTACCAAACCATTTACATCATAGGTTTTTGACTTGTCCTGTTCTGATGCGGTAAAGTTATAGATGGATTTATTAAGATTCACCAGGAAATAATCAACAGATCCTTGGCCTTTCGTGAATATCAAGGTTAAACTTGTGGTTGATTGACTTGCAAGGTTTATGAATGGGGGATCGGGGTCTAAAATGAAACAAATGTAATTGATATGTTATGGATCATACTGAGTTAATTCTTAAATCCAATCATTTTGGTCAGCAAAAATCTTAAACACAGAAATATTTTGTGACTAAAAAGGCAAGATAATGGATAAAATCATCAAATCTCAAAATAGAAAGAAACGTTTTACGTGTTTGGGTAAAACAGAATTTTTACTATATTTGTTACATTTGTGCATTGAAAAATATAATCAAAATCAGCATCCATCTTCACACTCCCTGGACTCTAAAAAACTTTTTCTTACTTGTTGGGTAATCTTCTGCTTTTGTTACTTGACTTCGAAGGTTATAAAACTCAGCAACAACTGCAATGTTCCTGTAAAGACGTCCAGGTGACAAGCCGGTTATAAAATATGTTTCAGACCTTTTATTCTCTGGTGCAGAAAAATTATGGACAGAATTATTGACATTGACAAGGAAATAATCCACTGATCCTTGTCCTTTAGTGAGGAGTAATTTTAAACTTGAAGTTGTTTGATTAGCTAGTTGTATTGATGGTAAATCGGGATCTGTAAAAAGGAAAAACACATAAGATTGATATTTAAATTGTGTTTTATTGTTTGCCTTTATTTTATTATAGCTTTTGTCTATAAATTAAGCTGGTTTATCTTATTCTTGTACTTTTTTGTCCTTTCAGTGTTCCTTCTAATTTTTAACCCTTTATTGGCCAGTGACTATTTTTTGTAAGACATCTAGTTTTCGAGGTTAATGTCCCGGAATAACAAGAGTCAAAATTGAAGATCGACATCTCTAGTTTCATATTCACTTGTGCGTAAGAAAATTCTGTG
Organism: Arcuatula senhousia; assembly: GCA_963971305.1. Classification (NCBI taxonomy): domain Eukaryota; kingdom Metazoa; phylum Mollusca; class Bivalvia; order Mytilida; family Mytilidae; genus Arcuatula; species Arcuatula senhousia. The sequence goes on from OZ020309.1 coordinate 53,231,731, forward strand.
GTCATCATTTAAAAAAATATATTTATCAGATGGACCCTTTTTATTTCAAGCACAGTGCCTACGTTACGCGCGATGTTATGTGAAATATTTTACAAACTGAAAGTCTACAGCAAACCATAAAATTTAAATATATAATGAAAAATTATGGCAAATAAACAACTTAACCATATTTTTAGGAATTTAACTTACACTAAATTTACGAGTATTTTACATAATGTTCGCTCATAGTATTTTTTTTTTAATTTTAGATCAGATACCTTTATAAAATCATTAAATATGAATTCAAAGCAATCTTTATGCAAAATTTCGTAATTTTGTGTAACATTTTAACAAAATAAACAATGAAAGAATAATTGTGTATGAAATGAATTAAATTAAGCGAAAAAATCTGACACTCGCGTTGTTAAAATATAGACGAGTGAGAATTTTTTCATGCATTTCAAATAACAGAAAATAAAATCCTGGACCAAAACGCCGGTGGTCTGCTCTGAATTCAAAATCTATATGATAAGCTTTTGTAGGCGCAACAGTATATTCGTGCTAAATTTACGTTTGACACTAAAGCAGCCCGTACTTAACTTAACTACATACATACAAATATATGCGTTCAGAGTAAATTTAGTTAAGTGTTTTAAATACTAGATTTTGCTTATCAATAACAAAACATCGTCATTGCAAGGGGTTTGTAGAACCAAGCAGGAACAGCAGGTTTTGGGATCTATTATGGAGTTGTTAAGCATATTAGCTGAATGTTGGTATCTCGATCGTCTTCCATTTCTTTTGATTTTGCTTACTTTGTTTGTGTGGGTTTTGATATTTGAAAGCACTGAATATTCAGAATGAGAATCTGAATCAGACTGAATCAGAATTCAGTCTGTATCACATGCCCAGCTCCCTTAATTACTGATACGATAAGCTTTAGACGGCGAATATTTTAGCCGAACGGAGTTTCTATCTTGAAGTGTGAAGCAGTGAAAAAAAAGCGTCTTGAGATCAAGATTGCTTGACCTCTCATACTTAATTTAAAATTTATAATACAATTTCAAATTTCAATGCCAAATTAATTCCGATAATCCTTGTTTTCGTCATCTTTTTTGATTGACTTGATACCAAAAATCGATAAATCAATCAACCAATAAAATACTACATTTATTTTGTAGTAATCATATTCATTTAAAATTTCATTGATTAACAAACGACTGGAATAATCTTCATTTTTAAAATGGCCCCCTGTATCGTTTTCACAGCATTTCTTGTTTAAATTAAATGCAAATTAATAAGTTTTCTTAAAAACAATATTTTGCACAGTCATAATAACTATAGGCAAAAGTTGACCAAAAGTGTAAGAAACCGAAAGTATATTTTCAAGCTCCTCCTTTTTTAATCTTGGTTGAAAGGCTTAAAAAATAACTTTGACGAATAATGGGACTATTAGGTTAAATGATCAGAAAAAAATCTAAATTTTTAGTTACACGATTGAATTTACAATTTATAAAATCATTAGAGCCATTAGTACACCGGATGTAACTATTTCTTTTCGTCAAAAATTGTCGAATTCCTAAAGCCTATATCACAATGAAATACTTTAACCATTTTCTCAGCCATTTAATAAAGAAATGCAGAAAAATCGGTCTTTTAAACATTTGAAAGATTTTTCATATTTTTTATGGTTTGACCTTTGACTTCAAAATTAGAAAAAAAAAGAGATCACTTATTTTCCCACTCTTTGTGCTACAAGAAGGTTATATGTTTCAAAATGCCATATTTTAGTTTTCTATTTTCCAAAAAAAAAAATACAATAACTTTATATCTAGACCCATCTTTTGGTCCAAATAGGCCAAAGGTATATCGAAAATCAATCACATCTGTAGATAAGACATAAGTCTTCTATAAAAATATGGGGTAAATCTTAAGCTTTTAAAAAACTTTCTTGTAAGATAACGTATTTTCTCCTACAACCCCTTAAAAATTTAGAATTTTCTGGCAAGAGGGCGACTGTTTATAATCAGCTCTCCAGGGCTTAAACGAAAAGATTATTTTTTCTCACTAGTTATATAAAGTCTACATATATTAAATATACTTTTAATTATAGAAAAGTCTCCTTCTGATTTTTATGCAAAAATTATAGGTTAAAACTGCGCAAATGCAACCCTCTGCCACCGGTATTCTTTTTTACACCCAAGATAAAGTGTGGAATAAAATACAGAACGCAACGTGATTGGTTGATATGAATTAGTATTTAAATAGATGAGTGCAAAAACTTAAATATTGACAAAGAAATTCTGGTGCCAATCATGTGTCTACAGGGCGATCGCATCTTTGAAAAATTGAGTATTGAAAATAAAATCGAAAAATATCCCCCCTTTTTTTAACCTATAATTACACTCATAAACGCCGCATAGACATAAGTTTTTTATTTGCTAGAAATAAACGTTTGGATATAAACTGAAAGATTTTGACCCAAAAAAGTGAAAATCGGTCAAAAACTATGTTTTAAAAAATTGAATAGAAGGGTACCCCTAGGGAAAAATGAATTGTTAACATTTGCGCAGTTGTAACTTATTGCAGTATGGTCTTCCGGGACGTTAAGTCGATTGAATAGATTTTAAGGTTGCATGCCTATTAAGCGTTAGATCAAATGTTTAATTAATGTGTATATTTATGTAAATAAACTTTAATTGTCCAATTGGAACACCATTGATTTGCACTCTAGCTACTCTACCGAATACCTGCACATTAAAATATTGATTATTTTCTTACTCGTGTGATATTTTCCTGGTTTTGTGACTTCACTTCTAAGTTCATAGAATACAGCAATAACAGTCACATTGTCGTAGAGTTGTCCCGGTGATAGACCAGTAATTTCTACTTCTTGTGTAATTGCACTTTCAAAAGCCGTAATGTTATGAATAGTATTATTGACTTGTACGAGAAAATAATCAACTTAGCCTTGCCCCTTCGTAATAGTCAATGATAAACTTGTGGAAGTTTGATTGTAAAAATCCAGAAAAAGGACAATAACTCCTACATCGGTTTTTGGATCTTCTTGAAAATTTCAGGGCAGGTAGATCTTGAAGTGCTGATCACTTTTATCTTTGCCACAATTTGATATCTGTCACCGTTTTTGAGTTATTTGAAAAAATCTGTATTTGACCCCCCTGTTCTATTTTTAGTAACAGCGGCCATGTTTTTTGACGTATCAAAAATCCCAACGCAAAATTTTTGCACAATACCCTAAGGAACAACCATATCAAGTTTGGCTACATTTGCCAAGCAGTTTCAGAGAAGAAGATGTTTGAAAAAAGCTAACGGACGACGGACGACAGACGACGGACTTTTTTCTTTTTGCATGAAAAATAAAAGTGGAAAACGCCGAAAATATCAATTTTCTACTGTAGGATTCTTCGACCAGGTTAACTAAAAATTAAGCTGCATTTTCAGATAGAATACATTTTCATGTTTCTGTTTCAAAAACATGTGAATATAATTTACTAATAATAGTTACTGCAGCATTCAAAAGGTTAGTTATATCAGAGTGTGAGATCGCAATTTTTAAAAGTTTTTTGACATATTTCTTTTTGGAATGTCTACACAAAGTCAAAACAAAAGGTATTTTGATTTTCCAGGATAACTTGGCATTTGAAAACTTTTTTGTGATAATTTAACTGTTGTGCAATATTATTTAGGTCTCGCGTGATGAGACAATCTTACATATTTTACTTCACACGATGAGGAATTCAATTTCAAGAATTTGATTGGCCATCCGCTCGTGACACCGCATTTCAATACGCATCTCGTGCTTACTTTTGTTTGAGAACACATATTGATCTCGTTTGAATAAGAAGACAAAGAAAATTTAATCAAAAGTTCACAAACATTTTCTATGTTAAAAATAGAAAATAATGAGATGTGGAATAAGTGTATGCGACAGAACTCACATTACAAGCGGTAATTTAGAAAAACCACGATGGACAACGGCCAGCAGCCTTCAACATAGTCAGTAGGCGCTGTTCGCGTTCTGCAATTGCCCAACGTTCTAAATAAAATCCAGTCATGAAATAGTCACAGATAGACCCCCTTCTTAAACAAGGAACAAAAAGACAAGTACAAACAAAAGCTTTGTCAAATATTCCTGGCTTAGAAAAGGCACGTATGAAATGTGGCAGGGTTTTCAAAAAGTCTACATTTGATTAATATTTATAATATTGATAAAATGATGACAGCTTCTTTATGACTACTTTTTTCACATCTTTGCTGAACAAGATACGAGTATCATTAAATCCCTACGAGTTACCGGTATTTTCCAAATGTATTGAGTTAGCCATTTTAATTTTGGGCTAGTATGATTCATTTTGGACAGGTAGGAAAACGGTTTCACCGCCAAATATATATCTCGATGTGATAAAAATCCTTATCTCATCACTTATGATTGTTAACCCTGTATTTCCATGCATGTTTTGTTTTTGTTTAGGCTTCCTTACTTTATTTTTGACGGCTAAAACACAATCAGGTAGGGATTTCAAAAGTTAATTATGTTATATGGTTAACTTGCAATAGTGTTTGATACAAGTTCATTTTACTTGGTACATCTTAATAGAACATAATTTTTACTTTCCAACAATATTTAACATGCTATACTTTTTATGAAATTTACCCATCATAAATCTACTAAAAGACCCCAAAAATTGTCATTTTTCATCGTTATGTTGTTTCATTTCAAAACAACATTATTTTTTACTTTTATTTTTCAAAACAATTTCCATATCTCTTATGTAAAATGTTAATGTAAATGAATAAGTGAATATTGATAAACCTTATGATGCTTTTTGCCGTGTCCAATTCATGCAAAAAGTAACATTTATATGAAAAAAAACCAAAAAGCTTGAATCTGTTATGATTTTGTGGAAATTTTGTGTCATTATATAAAAGGTAGATCATTTCAATTAAAGATGTCCTTCAGAGAATTCTAGAATTTTTTCATGCTAATAGGATTCCTAAGAACTTTTTTCCAAAAGTTGAAATAAGTTGAAACTTATTAATCATGTAATTCAATCAGATAATTTTGTTTTGATAAAATGTAGTGTCCGTAGACCCTTCTTCTTGAACTTATTTATTTAAGTAACTGTTCAGATAAAACAAACTAAGATATATTTTTATTTCTACACCAATGCCCTGATAAAAGAAAACTTCATGTTATGACCCGCTGAAGAGACATCTTTCCTCAAGAGTTGAAAACAAAATTGTCTGTAGACCGTAGTGTCCGTAAGCCTTACTTTCATGCATTTTGACTCTCCTCTTTAACTTGTTTTGATAGGATTGGTGATCAGTTGGGTGTATTTTTACATGTAGAAATGTATGCATGACTAAGTTAAAATCTTAAATCAAGATACAATAGAAAAGAAAAGAAAAATATCTAGAACGTAAGTATACCACCTCAAACATGCCAAATATTGGCATAATTTCACAAAATTAAGAATTCATGTTAGAAAATGTCCAAAAAACAACTTAAAATTTAAATTTATACAATCAGAATCAATTTTACACCAAAATAATGACAGTATAAAGACTTCTGTCAAACTGGAATTTTAATCTACGGACACTACACTTTGCCTAATACTCTCACCATTTGATTTTACAATAGCCAAACATAAAATGATAACAATTATGTAAAAAGGATTATATTTATAACAAATAAACACTTTTTTATGCTATGAAACAATTACAACATATGAAATATAAGAGATTTATGTATAACAAAATGGTAGTGGCCGTAGACCAATATTCAGAAGTTGCTACTGGGTACCACGATAAACTATAATCATCCAAAAACTTAGTATTAGATTGAAATTAATTTTGATAGTTAACAATTACTATTGAATTTGAAGTGACTGTTTTTTTTGTTTCACACTTTTCCCAAGGTAGAATAATAAAATATGCTAAAAATGAGAAAAAAGAGCAATGCATAAAAAACCAAATAGGATATTCCTTAAATGAATAACATTACATTCTTTGGTGAAAATATATTGGTTTTCATTCGAAAACAGAAACTAAACATAAAAGTCACAGTGTAACAGATATTTGTAAGGAAAGAGACGTTATATCGGGGAAAATGTAGTGTCCGTAGTCCTATGTGTAACCGAACTTTACAAGGAAAATAATTTGGGAATTTATTTTTTAGGCTGATGATATCAAACTGCAGTAATATTTTGCAGCTGGTATGAACTTTACTTTTTGACACACCAAATCCCTACCTGATTGTGTTTTAGCCGAAGATGTTATACCTTTTACTTATAAAATAAATAGATTCTTCATAAATACTTTGACATATATTATCAAAAACTAAAAATCGCTCACCTGATCTCTTATATGCTATAGTCTCTCACCTAGTGTGCAACATGGTCTACATGTACTTGGTAAGTAACATTAAAGAAACTAGTTAGGATAGAAAACACTTTTAAGATCAAGAATACAAAGTTACAAAGCTTTCCGTTTGAAAAAAAAAGTTGAAATTGATTGAAAACACTTACAGGGGGATAACTCTTAAAAGGGTGATCTGACTATTTTGACCCTGTAATCATTTTTGAAGATCTTAATGAGCTGAACAATTTCGCGATGCCATTTATTCCTCTAGCTCTTATGGCTTTTTAGATAAAGTCCAAAAACTGTGAAAATGGTCAATTTTGACGATTTAGGGGAAATAACCCCTATAAAGATCCGTCCCACAACTTTGACACAATGGAGAGTTTGGTAGAGCTTTGATGCTGAAGAAGGTAGGTTGCTTCGGGTTTTGTCCTTCTCTTATACATTTTGACATTTTGAGCTATAAGCTAAAAACTATAGTCTGACCCCCCTGTTCTTTTTTTAATAACATCAGCCATGTTGGTTGGTCGACGTTCACAAATTTTACAATTTTATATTGGACATCCTAAATATCAACTGTACAAAGTTTCAAAGCAATCCCATCAGTGATTTCGGAGAAGAAGATGTTTGAAGAAAGGTTAACGGACGAACGACAGACGGACGACGGACGCTTAACGATGACAATAGCTCACATGACCCTTCTTTATTAATAGAATATAATTCATCTGAATTCTTACTTGTTGGATATTGTCCAGGCTTGGTTGTTTGGCTTGTAAGGTTAGAAAACACAGCAGTAACGGTTACACTTGTATAAAGATGCCCCGGTATAAGACTATCTATGCTGCATATATTAAAATTGTCTTTCTCTGATGTTTTAATGTATTGTGTACTACCACCATTGACACTCACGAGAAAATATTCAACTGATCCTTTGCCCTTTGTGATGTTAAAAAACAAGCGTGATGCAGTTTGACCAGCAAAGAATACTATTGGCATATCTGGATCTGAAAAAAAACATAAAGACAAAAATACAATACCAATTCCCAAAATTGTCAACGAAAGACCATTTCATTTCTGCACATAGCACAATAAACACAAAGATGACAGGGACAACAAAAGCTTTGAAAATTCGCAGTTGGTATTGTGAACTTAGACCGAAACGATAGTTAATCTAGGTGCTCCGAAATGATATAGAGTTCCTGCTTGCTATATCTTACTACGTTGCCAACAATTAAGTTAGGGTCAAATTCAGTTAAGGACAAAAATACTAAATTTCTATGTCGCGATGGAAATATTGTCTTCAAGCACATGTTTCCCGGCAATAATAGGGAAGCAACATCAACCTGTGTTAACATATTGTTCGTAAAGTAAATCGCACTTATTTCCCAAAGCTTTTGTAAAACAAGATACTTAAGTTCGTTAGCTACTTAAATCCATCAATAGAAGAAAATGAGATGTGGAATAAGTGTACGCGACACAACCTACATCATAAACGTATATTTTAAATATCCACAATGGAAAACAGCCAGCAGCCTTCAATGTGACCAGCGGTCGCTGCTCGCTGTTTTTCAGTTGGCCCCTGGATTGAAAATAAAATGCATATGATTCAAGCCCAATCCCAAAGTGCATTGAAAGACCCTCTTCTTGACAAAAAAACAATTAACATAAATTCGACTTAATACAAACATAAGCTTTGATAAAGATTCCTGGCTTAGGACAGGCACATTAAAATATGGCGGGGTTAAACTAGTTTTTTTGGCGCCAACCTTCCCCCTAATGATAATCAATAACAAAGCACAAACTAACACACAGTAAAAATCAAATCGATAGAAGTTCAATTCAACAAGAGAGTATCTGAGACAAAAGGACAACAAGTAATTAACGGGACGTAAAGATACTCTCTTGAGAACACTCGAAGTTACTGACAGCTAGCTAAGAAGCATCCATCGACTGATGTAAAAAAATCAAGTATGTCGATTTTAAATCCGACACAACACGTCAAACACTTATGATTTGATGATGCATCATCACACAAAACCGACACACTTGACTGCTGTAATGCTCAAAAATGACATAAGTATAAAAAGGCAATCAACATTTTAAAGTAAGTATCAAATTATCAATATTTTTACCAAAGAAGAACACATTTCATCGAGGTTTCAAGACACAATTTCATTTTGCCCAGGTATGTGAAAACAAACATGTTTTTATTCTTTATTCTACCAACGGTTTCAGAGATTTAATAAACAAATGTCAAAATTGTTAAGTAAAACAAGAAATCTGTGAGCCAATGCTCAATAGCGATACCCCTGCTTTCACAAATATGCAATGTGTTATGTATAAAGTTTACAGCAAACAAGAAATAATTGTTTGATGGACTTAGTATTGTACCGAATGCAACCTCTGATGATAAGGGGAAATACCATATATGTTTATAGGGTGGGGATCTCAATAGTTTTCAAGATATTATGTATTTTGTCGTTTGAGGGGGTGGGGCATGACCCCCCTCAGACACTTTATGGTACCAAATGATCTGTCTCACCATAAGGACTAAGAATATATATGGTCATAGGGTGGGGATCTCAATGGTTTTCAAGATATGAAGTATTTTGTCATTTGAGGGGGATGGGGCATGATCCCTTCAGACCCTTAATGGTACCAAATGATCTGTTTTACCATAAGGACTAAGAATATATATTGTCATAGGGTGGGGACTTCAATTGTTTTCAAGATTTTAAGTATTTTGTCATCTGAGGAGCGGGGCATGCCCCCCAAGGTATCAAATGATTCGTCTTACTATGAGGACTAAGAATATGTATGGTTATAGGGTGGGGATCTCAATTGTTTTCACTTCATATGGTAGATGGATTCCTTCAATATATCCTCCAGAATTGGAGATTAGAGAGACCACTAAATCAAATTGCTTCACGTCTTTCTTGGATTTGCACCTCGAATTTGACCCAGGTGGTCATCTCAGTACAAAAATTTACGATAAACGAGACGATTGTAATTTTCAAATTATTAATTTTCCTTATCTACACAGCAATATACCTACTTCCCCTACATACGGTGTTTATATTTCACAACTTATTCGATATGCCAGAGCTTGCACACATTTCACAGATTTTTTTTATCATACACCGATTTCTTTGTGACCGACTTTTGGAGCAGGGCTATAAGAAAATACGTCTCATACGATCCCTAAAAAAATTCTTTCTTCGTTATCAGCCACTTATAGAAAAGTTCAAAATTGAGTTCAAAGATATGGTTGTTAATTGTTTTAATTAGTGTTTGACTGGTCTGCTGTACTGAGATGATCACCTCAATATCCCTATTGTTTCCAACAACTATGTTGTGTTCTAAGGGCATTACCGGATCCTAAGATCGCAAAGGAAGAGGGAGGTTTGGCGCCATAAAACCTGGTTTAACCCACCATTTCGTTTGAAATGCCTGTACCAAGTCAGGACAAATGCGATCCACCCATTCTCCGGTGTGACTGATTCTTTTTTTGTCATTTTGTCTGGACTATGAGATTGATCATTCGTGTTCGGTAGTTTTGTTATTACCTTTATTTTCTAGATATTAAGTATTTTGACATTTAAGGGGCGGGGCATGACCCCATCAGACCCCTCTCAGGTACCACATTATTCATCTTACCATGAGGACTAAAAATATATAGGGTTATAGAGTGGGGATCTCAATGGTTTTGAAGATATTATGTATTTTGTCATTTGAAGGGGATGGGGCATGACCCCCCTCAAACCCCTCTAGGGTACCAAATGGTCTGTCTTACCATAAGGACTACGAATATATATGGTTATAGGGTGGGGATCTCAATGGTTTTTGCGATATTGAAAAAATATCAATTTTTGAGATATTTGGAGGAACGTGGCACAGCCCAAGGGAAGCAAATACACCTTAAAAATGCTTAGGACCCACAACTCATAGGATTCCATCATTGTGCAAAATTTGAACACAATCCGCCCAGTATAACATGTATAAAGTACATTTTATACAAAAAGCGGGACGGAACTATGGAACTACGGACGGACACAGGTAAAACATTATACCCTCCCTCTTCCCAAGTGTATAAAAAAAAAATTAGATGATTTTATCACTTGTAAATATAACAATGCACAAATGTTTATAAAAAGGAAAAACTCCAGTATTCAGATACAATAAAAACGAGACAATTAAAATTAACAGGTTTTTACTTACTTGTGGCTAGTTGTAACGGATAGGACGAGTCACTTGTTTTGTTTTGGAACACCCCTTCAATACTGATATTATAAAGCTCTCCTGGTTCTAATGGAGACACCACAACTGATGAAATTTCATAATAGGCAAATGTAAAATTTCTGTCTCCAACTATTATAATAAAACTGTCAAATGATCCGTTTCCTGGGTGTATCCTTAGTGTTATGCTTGTAGTATTTCGGTCCACGACAGAAAGAGTTGATTCAGAGGAAGGAGCTGGAAGAAATGATAGTATAATGCAACACCAATTTTTATTAAAAGATTTGAATTTATCTGAATACAATTTGGTTCTGCATAGTATTAGCCGCATTAATACGAAAGATTAAAGATGTTAAGCATAGTGTGATAGCAAGTTTTTCTTTTTTATTTAAAACATTGACATTAGTAGGTACAGTACTAATTATGTACTATTCTGATAGAGAAACTATAAAAGCAAAAAAAAATCGGTACTCTTTAAACAAAATAAGCTTTTGTAGTGCTCAATAAGCCGAAGGTTTGAGCAAGCAACAGTTTTTTTTTCTGTATTTGCAAGAGTTTTTTTCTAGAGCCAAAAATAAAAAATAAAAAAATTTCATTAAAGGGAAATAATTCTTATAAACGGTCATCTTACATCTTTGACTAAATTGAGACTTTTGAAAAAATTTATGACCTGAAAGTTGAAGCAAGCATAAGCTTTTCTCTATCTACATTAGTTTTTCTTCTAGAGGGCTAAAAAGGAGTAAATATATTAAGTGTAACTAAATTTAATGTAAACATATGAAATTCGTTGAGGGCTAAATCGTTAAAAAGCAGAGCTAAATATTAGTACTAGAAAGAAAGAACAATCTGTTCTTAGATAGAAGAACAAGACACAAGTTACTTTTATTATTTTGTAAATCATTATCGCAAGTTTTACCAGGCAAATACAAATCACTTCACCATTCCACACAATTGAGAGAAGCAAAGAAACACTGTAACAACCGTTTTGTAATTAACTCACCGTTTTGTAAATAAAAAAGTTTTTTTCTTAAAAAATGTAACAATGTGTCAAGGAGGGATAAACTACAATGGACTAATAGTTTGTAGCTCAACATTTCAACATTCAAAGATAATATCTTAAAAAAAATAAGTTTATTACAAAACGGGTTATTCCGTAATAATTTTTTGAAAAGTAATAACCCGTTTTGCAATAAAAATTGTATTCCATTTCCCATTAACGTATTTATACTATGCGTTTATAAAATTATTTATTTTTTGTGAACAAGTTATCAATTGTAGAGAAATTCCTTTAATAAACATGAATGTTTCATTAGAAATAGTCTTGTAATTAAAGTTTATAGCTAGTTAAGTATAAGAACACTTAAATACTCATTTTTCTTGTTTTCAGTCGTAAACCAAAGCATTTTTCTTAACCATTCTTCAAGTTAACATAAATGCAGTATAATAAAATGCTTAGTTTCAAAGTGTATGGATAAAACCCCTTAATTACAGATATGTTGCTTCTAAATATTCAGGTTATTGGTGCTTTAGAGTATATAAATCTGTTAAATAAATTATATATACTAGACTTGTTTATAAATTTTAACAATCTTTTGATTATCAACATTAAACAACCATTAAGAGTGAGTCTTTAGAGTGATTCAGAGGCGGATCCAGAGATTCTGAAAAGAGGGGGCCCATTGACTGGCCTAAGAGGGGGCCCGCTTTGGTCACGCTTCAGTGATTTCCTATATATTCAACCAGATTTTTCCGCCAAAAGGGGGGGGGGCGGGCCCCCCAGGGCCCCCCCCCTGGATCCGCCTATGTGATTTTATACAAAAGTATTTCACGATTTAATAATTTCCATATTTACATAAATTACTGGGTTTTTTTCATAAGAATTAATTCCATACCATTTCTCAACATGTTATCATGAAGTAAAAACCATGCAAAGTTATAAAGTGGGTTGTTGCTTTTTTTCTGGGGGGGGATTAATTTAGAAATCTTATAGACCTTATTGGTTAATTTCAGAAGCTACATTAGAGATTAAAAACACCTCTAATTGCTTGACCTCTTTCTTGGATTCGCATCTTGAATTTGACTCGATAGGTCATCTCAATACAAAAATTTGGGCAAAAGAGACGATTGTAATTTTCAAAATTATTAATTTTCCTAATCTGGAAAGTAACATACCCACATCCCCAGAATATGCGGTGTATATTTCACAACGTATTCGATATGCCAGGGCTTATACTAATTTTTCAAATATTTGGACCAATGATCGGCTATTAGACCAACGTTATCAAAAAAAAGTCTCAGACGGTATATTAACAAGTTTTTCTTTCGCTATTAGCTACTTGTAGCAAAATTCAGAATAATGTCAATTGAAATGATTCGTGAAAGGTAATTAATTATATTTTGACATGAGTTTTCCCCTATTAAATTTTCTCCAAAATGTCAGATAAGACACAGTACTCTTTTTACCTAATCTTGTATTTAATTATATCTCCACCATCGAAAGTATACGTATGTTTGATAGATTAAGATTAATAACATATACATATGTTTGATAAATTTAGATTAAGAAACATTAAGATTTCAAATCCAGGATAAATCAATATGTTTAACCCGTTTTGTAATAAAGTTTGTTAGACGTATAATATAAGTCTTCACGTCAGATCTTTTATTTTTCTAGTGTGAAACTGATACTTTTCAACTTGTTTTTTTTTATGTTAGCACTCAAATGATTAACTCATATATGAAAACGGCATTAGAGTAGTTTGAAATTATAGAGGGAATAAAATAACTGGTTGGAAATTATATTTTGACGCAAGTAATTCGTGCTTTGTAATTTTTTTAACGTTAAACATTGGTTAAAAAATCAAGTAAGAAACAGTGGTTCTTTTCACTAAATTGTGTATTGAAATATATCTCCACTCTCCATAGTTTTTTTTTTGTATTTCTTAAACACTCGCCAATGCTCCCATTTTAAAACAAAATATAATTATCTTAGGATGGAAAAATCGAATGTCCAACCCTAACCAAAGAACAACGTTTACATATAAAGTCTGTGTTTAACTTTCCAACATTCTAAAGTATGTTCGATATATTTAGATTTATTACAAAACGGGTTGAATTTGGCAACCCGTTTTGTAACAAAATTTTGAAATGTAATAACCCGTTTTGTAATAAATTTTGAAAGACGTATAATAGAAGTCTATATGTAGCATATTTCATTCTTCTAGTGTAAAATTGGTACTTTTCCACTAGTTTCCTTTTATGTTGATTAAAAGCAAAAAACAAGATTTATCCATTCATAAAACTGCATCAAAGAAGCAAGATATTAAACGTAGGAATTGAATAAATAAAAATGACAACAAAGTTCCGGACAATAAATTTTGCTACGCCTGACGCGCGCCTCGCCCACACAAGACCCACCAGAGGCGCCCCACCAAAAACACTGAAAATGCCAAACACTATATGAATATGAAGAGCATAGAACAGCAAAACCAAAAATATCAAACTGGGGATCCAAATCATTACTAAGATAATCAACCTATGTCTTGGGCAGGAAGAACCCTAGGGTTTAGACAATTTTGAAATTTAAACGGAAAATTTAAAGCTTTGATGTCCTCTCCAACACAAAAGTGTTGGTGCCGGAGCGGGCCAACCTCGGGGAATCAAAACTCCACCAGCAGCGCTAACCTTCACGTGTGTTCGAAATACAAATGACTACAAAGTTCCAGACAATAAATTTTGCTACGCCTGACGCGCGCCTCGCCCACACAAGACCCACCAGAGGCGCCCCACCAAAAACACTGAAAATGCCAAACACTATATGAATATCAAGAGCATAGAACAGCAAAACCAAAAATATCAAACTGGGGAACCAAATTATTACTAAGATAATCAACCTATGTCTGGGGCAGGAAGAACCCTAGGGTTTAGACAATTACGTGAGTTTTTCCGCTATTACATTTTCTTCAAATTGTGATATCGGTCACAGAAAAGCCTTTATATATATAAATAAAGTCTGTGTTTAGCTTTCTAACATTCTAAAGAATGTACGATGGATTTAGATTGATAACAAAACGGGTTGAATTTGTCAACCTGTTTTGTTACAAAATTTTGAAATGTAATAACCCGGTTTGTAATAAAGTTTGTAAAATGTATAATATAAGTCTATATGTAAGATCTTTTATTTGCTAGTGTAAAATTGGTACTTTTCAACTAGTTTCTTTTTTGTGGCTTAAAAGCAAAAAAAAAGATTTTTCCAATGACAAAAACGGCATCAAAGTAGCTTGATATTATACGTAGGAATTGAAGAAACGAATTGTAATTACATTAAATGGGAAAAGTCTTAAACTTGTAGGTGTGCGGCGGATATTGATAAATGAAGCAGAGGTACCAATGGGGTATCCGAATGTCAAAAGTCCTTTGATTAAGAAGCTTGAATTACCCGAAAACCTCTTAAGATTTTTGGTCCTTAAAGTTTGATTACTCTACTTTATGAATATATATGGTTGACAAGTCAATTATGATCAGAAGATATCGAAAAAAACTATGTTTTGTACAGATACTGTATAACAACCTTAAACGGTTACCTTTTTTTTAAATTATTTTTTTTACTTACAAGATCACAAGCGACAAAAAATGTTTTATAGCACATGATAAAAAATTTGTCATAATTATCTACAATTGAAATTTTCAAAAACAATCATTATTTTTATATTTTTGATCAATTTCAAAGAAACAGAGGTACCAATGGGGTATCCGAATGTCAAAAGTATGAAAGGGCAGAGACAAAACCAGTAAACACCAACAAGAACGGGACAAAAACAGACAACATCAGCAACATAACCCTGTTTGATCAGTTTTTGCATTAGACGTGACGCCAAGCTAAGGAAATCAATGTAAGTCCCGCACTCTCTGAAGTAACGAATCAATTGAGATACGTAAATCTATAAGCTCAAGCGGACAGAATGTTACAACAAAAGAAGGGAAAGTTGACGATTGGAAAGTTGAAGTGATCACGTTTGTCATAGAGTATTGTTGAAAACATGTATAAATGTAGCAAAATTATTCCCTATTTTGAATTCGTGCAACATTAATTGCCATCAAATTCAAGCAAATGGTATAACGTGGTCAAGAAAATGCTGTAAAACTACTTTTTAGTTACAAACTGTTTATTTCTGAGGAATGATGATAAAGTTATACTAGATTAAATATGTCAGATTTAGAGAAAACTGGATGTAAATAATCCCGAAAACTGTTGGATTATTCCATATTTTCATTTTGATTATTATATCATTGATAAATGATTGCATGAATTGTGATCATTGGATGTTAATATGAACAGTTTCTACATTTTGGGGGTTGTTTGGAAACAGACAAATTAATTTATCGTCATTGTTGATTTTTCTAACCTTCGGTGTCCGATAAAAGTATTAAAGGTTTTAGAATTGTGTCCAAGGTGTGCTTAACTTTTTGAGATGTGTTGTTGTGTTGTATTGCATAAACATATAATATTGTTCGACTAAAACATAATTTAAAACACGCATATATTTTTGGCAAAAATGTTCGAAACTATGTTACGAACATCTATTTGCAATAGTTGTCTTTTGGGTCTTTGTTAAACGGATTTTTTTCTTAAATTCACGTTATTTTGGGTTTTTTTCCACACGCTTACTTCCGGTTTAAATGTCTACCAAAATTAACGATAAAAAAATTACTTAATTGTACCATTGCGCAGCCAAGGGTTGCACTTCAGGTGACAGAAAAAGGTCAAAATATTCTTACATGCAGAAAGTTACATTCCATCCGTTTCAAACAGCCAAGAAAAACCAAAAGTTGCGTAAAAAATTGTTGCAGTTGCTACGGCGGGATGAGAAATATTTTGAACCAAATTTTAAACAGAGAGTGTGTTCGTTTCACTTTGTGGACGGTAAACTGACACCAGAACACCCATGCTCAGAGTTATTTGCCAACAATAACTTCATGAATATCACCACAAAGTATGGAACTGCACAACCACTGTGTCAGACATAAACTTTGTCAAAATTGGAGTAATCCAGGGTACACTCACAGACACCAATAGATACTGATATTAGGTTTGTATGCAGTATAATTAAATTTTGGTAATTTGCAGGTTTTTTGTAAGGAATTGAGCTCTAAGATTGAGATCAACATTTCTGTCCATATAAAGAAGTGAATAGGATTCATGTCCTCAATCTTCAATCTCATGTCTCATGACAGTAATTTTCTCAGGTGGTACTTTTTCTCGCTTTACTAATCAACACGGCTATAACTCTCGGTAATTTAGTTATGCATGCATCAAGTTTAAGGATTGAGTTCAAGTTACTACATGTAAACCCTAAATTAAAATACAGAAACCTATATTGAAAACTGACAGTTTGAACACAGTGTATATAGTATGTGATGCATTCGTTTTCAGATACATAATGCATAATTTTTAAACTATGTGCAACATGTAAAAAATTTTCAATGTAAATGTTAATGAGATGTAGAATAACTAGACATGACCAACACAAACAAATAGCAATTTAAAAATCGACAATGGAAAACAGCCAGCCATCTTCAGCTTGACCAGCCATTGCTACTCGCCATCTAATTTTGTAAGATACGGATTTGACGTGTTTCGTAATTTCTATTAACTAAAACTAAATAAATTCAATTTACAACATTGAGACAAGCGATTATGAAGCAAGAGTCGAACAAAGTATAAGTCAGAATCTAAGCTTAAGGTCCCCCAAATCCAATTATCAAATCAAATATATTAAAGCCAGAGCTGCACGTGCAGAGCTTATCAGCCATAAATATTCATAAGTAACAGTTAACATGGCAAAGGAGGCGTGTCGCTAACCACTAAACAAATGGTCAATCACATGCCTGATACAACTACATCAATTTACCAACCAGTATCAAAAGATAAAATATAACATCCCCGTCCCCAAGAAAAGGACATTTGGAAAAATGGCTAACTGGTAAGGAAATCGATGTAGAGATTAAATAAAAAAAACAACAACGAAAATAAAAATAAACAATGAAACATTGTAAAGCAGAAATTTTAAAAAGCAATCTAAGAAAAAACAATTGAAAAAAAATCAAACAGAGAGAAAATAAATCAACAAAGAGAACAAAAATTGAGATTAAAATAGAAATGATAATAACAAAAAATAGTAAAACAAAAAGTATTTCAAAAATCGAATTTTACTAACTAAATACAAATGACAACAAAGTTCCAGACAATAAATTTTGCTACGCCTGACGCGCGTTTCGTCTATTCAAGACTCATCAGAGGCGCTCTACCAAAAATATTTGTTGTGTATTTAAATGTTTAAGTCATTTTTGTCAAATCTTATTACGATTTTGGCGACGAGGATTCGGCGATGTTTAACCCGAAGTGATGTTTTAATTCAGAGGACTATTCCGAAATTATTTCTGCGAATTTTCCTTGGTTATATTCATTATGGCAACTGGGTACATCGGAAAGGTAGAACCTTTTGACGATAGTCTGGAAACATGGACTTCGTATACCGAGAGGCTAGAGCAATATTTTGCTGTGAACGACGTTGATAACGAAAAGAAAGTTCCAGCACTTCTGACATTATTAGGTGGGAAAACCTATGGATTATTGCGTAATTTGACTTTGCCGGATAAGCCAGCAACCAAAACGTATGAACAAATTCTAAAATTGTTAAAGGATCATCTTAGTCCTAAACCGTTGTTAGTAGCAGAAAGGTTTCGCTTTTATAAACGTTACCAGTAACACGGAGAATCTATTAACACTTATGTTGCTGAACTTCGAAGGTTAGCTGAACATTGTGAGTTCCGAAATTTAAATGAATATTTAAGGGACCAATTTGTGGTTGGACTAAGAGATGAAAATATCCAAAAGAAGTTATTGGCCGTAGCAGAATTGACATTTGAAAACGCAATTAAAAGTGCGGTAGCAGTTGAGACAGCCAACAAAGACGCAACTGAGCTGAGAGGGAAGATGAGTTCAGAAAGTTCCGTAAACCGACTTCATCAACAGAAGAAATCACCACGTGTAAATTCAGAGAAGGAAACGCCAAAATTTTCGTGTTACCGATGTAATGGGAAGAATCACAGTGCAGAAAATTGTAAATTCCGAGATGCGACTTGTCATAATTGCAATAAGCGTGGACATATTCGCAGCGCCTGTAAATCATTAAAGAGCGTGAAATCTACAAAGAAGCCACATAAGAAAGTGCATTCTTTAGATCACGATGGAGATAGTGATAATGATGGTGATTATTTACAAGTGGGAATTAATTGTGTGAAAAATCAAAATGCCGATGATTCAATTTGGATTACACCAAATGTGAATGGAAAAGAAATTAAGATGGAGCTAGACACCGGGTCAGCTATTTCCGCAATATCTGTGTCGGATTATAAAAGGTATTTTGATGGTGAAAAGCTTGAACGTGCTACAATCAAGCTTAAAACATATTCTGGTGAAATATTAAAACCTGAAGGATATATGAATGTAAAAGTGAAATATAATGGTCAATGTGAATTTCTTAAATTGTATATCGTAGAAAGTAGTGGACCAGCTTTGTTTGGTCGAGAATGGCTCAAGAAAATAAATCTTGATTGGAAAATGTTAAAATGGATTAACAAATTGTCATTGTCTGGGAATATAAGTGAACGCATAGATTCATTGTTGAAGGAATACTCAGCCGTATTCAAAAATGAAATTGGATGTGTTACCGATTTGAAAGCTAATCTTACGCTTAAGAAGGATGCCGCTCCGAAATTTGTCAAGGCACGACCTGTTCCGTTCTCGATAAAACCACAAGTAGAAAGTGAGCTTGCCAAGCTGGAAAAGGAAGGAGTTATATCCAAAGTGGATACTAGTGCGTGGGCATCACCGATTGTTCCCGTGATGAAACCAAACGGATCTGTGAGGATATGCGGAGATTTCAAATCTACTGTAAATCCAATGCTGGATGTCGATCAATATCCACTACCTCGGATAGATGAAATATTTGCAACACTTGCCGGTGGACAGAAGTTTACGAAGTTAGACTTACGCCAAGCATACTTACATCTAGAGTTGGATGACGAGTCAAAAGTTTTGACAACGATAAATACACATAAAGGACTGTATCGTTATAACAGACTTACGTTTGGAATAGCGTCAGCCCCAGCGATATGGCAGAGGACCATGGACCAAGTGCTTAGCGGACTAAATGGAGTTCAATGTATGTTGGACGATATGATTATCACCGGAAGAAATGACGAAGAACACTTGAAGAACTTACGAAATGTTCTACAAAGACTTCAGAATTTTGGATTACGTGCAAATATGGATAAGTGCTACTTCATGAAAGAAAAGGTAGTCTACTGTGGACATGAAATTAGCGCAGAAGGACTTAGAAAAATGCCAGACAAAGTGAAAGCCGTCATGGAAACCCCGATTCCGAGCAATGTGAAGGAATTGCGTGCGTTTCTTGGACTTGTAAATTACTACCATAAGTTTTTACCAGACTGCGCAACGGTATTGAAACCGCTCAATCAATTACTTGGAAACAGTAAATGGAATTGGACACCAGAGTGTGATAAAGCGTTCAATGACATTAAGACAATGATTACGTCTGATCAAGTGTTAACGCATTATAATCCAGATTTACCAGTGAGATTAGCCTGTGACGCTTCACCTGTAGGAATTTCAGCAATTTTATCTCACGTTATGCCAGATGGGTCCGAAAGACCAATTGCTTTTTCATCACGAAGTCTTACGAAATCAGAACAGAACTATGCGCAAATTCAAAAAGAAGCTCTTAGTATCGTGTATGGAGTGAAGAAATTTCAGATATACCTATATGGCAGGAAATTCACCCTCATCACAGATCATCAACCATTGACGACCATTTTTCACCCAGAAAAGTCAATGCCAGTCACGACAGCTTCTCGTTTGCAGCGTTACGCAATATTTCTGTCGGAATTTCACTACGATATTGAATATAAAAGTACAAAGAAACACACGAATGCCGATGCATTGTCGAGACTTTCACTTCAAAGTAAATCTAAAGATAAAGTGGACGGAGATGATGTGTTTCATATGTCGCAAATCGACGAGCTACCGATTAACAGTGATGAAATTAGGCGCGAAACAAGAAAAGATAGAGTACTAGCTTCGGTACTGAATCAAACAATGAATGGCTGGGAAAACAGTGAAAATGTACTGTTGAAACCATACTATCACCGTAGAAATGAAATAAGTGCAAGTCATGGATGTTTACTATGGGGGATTCGAGTGATAATTCCAGATAAATTTAGAAAACAAGTTCTGAATCTACTTCACAGTAGCCATCCCGGAGTCGTTAGAATGAAATCATTAGCCCGAAGTCATGTCTGGTGGCCGGGAATCGACAATGATATCGAGATGTTAGTAAAGAGTTGTATGGGTTGTCAGAAAGTACAACACGCACCGTCACTTGTACCGTTACACCCATGGGAGTGGCCCGAGACTCCGTGGCAACGTGTTCATGTGGACTTTGCCGGACCATTTATGAACCGAATGTTTTTGGTAATGGTAGACGCACACAGTAAGTGGCCAGAGGTTTTCGAAATGAAATCGATAAACGCTTCGAGTACCATCAATGTAATGAGATTAGTTTTTGCCCGAAATGGAGTACCAGCGCAGATTGTGAGTGACAATGGACCAACTTTTACATCCGATGAATTCAATAGATTTATGAAAAGTAATGGAATTAAACATACGAGATCAGCACCGTATCATCCTGCAACCAATGGACTAGTGGAGAGATTTATTCAAACTTTTAAACAATCAATGAAAGCTATGAAATTCGAAAATGCCGACATGAACAAGAAACTTTCTAACTTTTTGTTGACCTACAGACAGACTCCACACTCTACTACGCAAGAAACACCGTCGAAACTTTTTATTGGAAGAGAACTTAAGTCAAGAATAAATCTTCTAAAGCCGAACATTAAGAACACTGTACGTAAACATCAAGAAAAATCTTGTGAAACTCGCGAAGGAAAGAAGGAAAGACAATTTGAGGTTGGAGAAAGAGTCATAGC
This sequence comes from Arcuatula senhousia, assembly GCA_963971305.1. Classification (NCBI taxonomy): domain Eukaryota; kingdom Metazoa; phylum Mollusca; class Bivalvia; order Mytilida; family Mytilidae; genus Arcuatula; species Arcuatula senhousia. The sequence continues at coordinate 53,253,400 of OZ020309.1, forward strand.
TAGAGACTATCGTGGACAGGAGCAATGGAAAACAGGGGTAATAATTACTTTACAATATGGTCAATATTAGTTTAACTGTCCAGTTCACGGTACATTAAATATCTTAAGGAATTGCTGCTGCGAATAGATTAATCAGATTAATGTCTTTCTCGAGAATGTTGTGATAAGAAGATCAAATGATTGCAAATGTCAATACACTATAATATTGAAAATGCCAAACACTGTATAAATATGAAGAGCATAGAACAGTATAACCAAAAATACCAAACTGGGGAACCAATTTATTACTAAGATAATCAACGTATGTCTGGGGTAGGAAGAACCTTAGGGTTTAGACAATTTTGAAATTTAGACGGATAATTTAAAGCTTTGATGTATTTTCCAACTCAAAAAGTGTTGGTGCCGGAGCGGGCTAACCTCGGGGAATTTACACTCCACCAGCAGTGCTAACCTTCACGTGTGTTCGAAATACAAATGACAACAAAGTTCCAGACAATAAATTTTGCTACGCCTGACGCGCGTTTCGTCTATTCAAGACTCATCAGAGGCGCTCTACCAAAAATATTGAAAATGCCAAGCACTGTATAAATATGAAGAGCATAGAACAGTATAACCAAAAATACCAAACTGGGGAACCAATTTATTACTAAGATAATCAACCTATGTCTGGGGTAGGAAGAACCTTAGGGTTTAGACAATTTTGAAATTTAGACGGATAATTTAAAGCTTTGATGTATTTTCTAACTCAAAAAGTGTTGGTGCCGGAGCGGGCTAACCTCGGGGAATTTACACTCCACCAGCAGTGCTAACCTTCACGTGTGTTCGAAATACAAATGACAACAAAGTTCCAGACAATAAATTTTGCTACGCCTGACGCGTTTTATTATTATTTTATTAGTTATCCCAAAAAATCAAATAAAGAAAAATAAATATTCTCACAGACTACAGCATGAAAGAATTTCTCAGCCACAAGTGTATATCAGTCAATCATTGGACCTGTTATATTAATTAGATTTATATGTTTGTTTAACAGTACTGGTTCCATTATTTTTTTACTTTTGCTGACAATGGGTCCAATAGCAAGTTGATGCACATGTGGCATTTTGTTATTTATTGTCAAAGTACTACGAGATTTATGATACCATTATATTTTACAAATATTACTCCATAGTTATAAAAACCCGAATAAAAGAATTTTCTATTGAAAATTAAGTCCCACCCTTTTTACCTTATTTGGTAAATCAGACGAAATTTGATACCTCATTTCTTAAATCGATTTTAGCACCCCGCAGATCGACATCGATTGTTTTAGAATTTCACCACACAATAGATCATAACACATGGAATTTGAGAATTGCTGCTCATTTTTTGTATTTTTGAAAATTATAACAAAAAATTGATACCAAGATGAAAAACGCAGGTTTTTCTTATTCTGATTTACCCTCTTTGTCCAAAAATTAAAATGATTTTTCATTTTATCAACAATTAGCATCTAAATCCAAATAAATCGATAAAAAACGAACCCAAATAAATGATTTTTATTCAATTCGCTGGTGCTTATCGGGGTGCTAAACTTCAATTTCCAAATCCGAGAAAAGCCATGTTGCAGACTAAATGGTTGCCATGGATACCTATTTATGGTACAATATCAGCAGTATTTTAACGCATTTACGTATTTTCTAAATACATATCAAATTCCTGTTCATTTCGATATATAATAACTTTATAATTGATTTTTAATTTTTTTATGTTTGAAAGGGTCGGGAAACGGACGATTTTCCGGAAAAGTGCATTAACCAACCTGCGGGATTCTACCTGTATCACAATTTTCTAAGCCTAACCTTTATCACATACCCTATATCGCATGGTTACCCTTTATCACTCCCCTTTATCCCACCCCTAAACCTTTAGCAACATGGATTCTATCTGTATCTCAATTCTCTAAGCCTAAACTTTATCACATACCCTATATCACATGGTTACCCTTTATCCCACTCCCTTTATCACACCCCTAAACCTTTAGCAACATGGATTCTACCTGTATCTCAATTATCTAAGCCTAAACTTTATCACATACCCTATATCACATGGTGACCCTTTATCACACCCTTCACCAATATAAGCACTCTTGGGTTGAAAAATATATGATAAAGCGTATAATACATGGCATAATCCGTATTATATGCAGTATCATCCCTAGACTCTAATATCAGCCAAAGGGCCCTCTATGCCATGTAAATTCTCTGTATAAACTTTCACATGACAATGTGTATCCTTTCCAACACCCCATTAATTTGAACCCGTCCAGCATATATATCATCAATGTGTATTTCATGAATGAACCTGATAGAAACCTAGCGTAATCAAATGAAATAACAGAAATATTTAAAGGTATAATAAATGCACAAACTAATCAAGTCACAAATAAATATCAACAGTAGATAAAAAGTGAAAGGTTTAGAATGCTTAATAATGCACCAACTTGTTAATTGATACATGAAATATAGTCGCATTTATATCGCGGGTTTGTTGCTGTTCTTATAAGTTCCAACGATATGTAGAACATTACCAATTAATACAAAATACAAATGACAACAAAGTTCCAGACAATAAATTTTGCCACGCCTGACGCTCGCTTCGTCCACTCAAGACTCATCAGAGGCGCTCTACCAAAAATATTGAAAATGCCAAACACTGCATGAACATGAAGAGCACAGAACAGTACAACCAAAATACCAAACTGGGGAACCAAATTATTACGAAGATATTCAACCTATGTCTGGGGTAGGAAGAACCTTAGGGTTTAGACAATTTTGAAATTTAGACGGATAATTTAAAGCTTTGATGTATTCTCCAACTCAAAAGTGTTGGTGCCGGAACGGGCTAACCTCGGGGAATTTAAAGTCCACTAATTATAAGAATACAGGGGGTCTATCTGTGACTATTTCAGGACTGGATTTGAATTATATGCATTTCATTTAGACCATAGACCAATTGTAGAACCGCGAGCAACGCATACTGGCCTCGTTGAAGACTGCTGGCGGTTGTCTTTTGTGGTTTTCTTAATTGCCACTTGATTGTGGGCTGTATCGCGTACTCTTATTCCACATCTCATTATTTTCTATTGAAACAATGAAAATAACTAGCATCAATGTTTTGATCATAGATAAACAAAACAATAGTTTAGAAGGTAAAACCACATTTAAAAGGTAAAATCCAGAAAATAAAATCACAATAAAAGGTAACAAGAGGCCCCCAGGAGCCTGAATCGCTCACCTGGTCTTGATGTCGACCCTTTACTTTTGAAAAGCTAAATTAGCTGAACATTTAAGCAAGCACTTTTCTCTATCCACTTTAGTTTTCATTCCGTAGGTCCAAAACATAAAAAAAAAATTATTTTAGGGGCTATAACCCCTGTATGGGGTCATCTGAAAACTTAAACCTAATAAAGACTTTGTAGACCTAAATAAGCTGAATGTTTAATCAAGCAACAGCTTTTCTCTATCTGCTATGGCTTTCATTCTATAGGCCAAAAATACTTTTTTCACATTTAAGAAGCTCAAACTCCTATAACGGTATTCTGCCAACTTCGACCCTATGAAGATTTTTGTAGAGCTAAATGAGCTGAACATTTAAGCAAGCAATAGCATTTCCCTATCTGCAATAGTTTTCATTCTATAGGCCAATAAAAAGCTTCGTCGAGCGCAGCATGATACGACCGCAACATTTAAGTTGAACCCTGTTCGTTGGAGGCCAAATATGGATAGTATATTGCTTTTGTCACATGAAGCCCATGGTGGACTTACAAAACTTTTTGACACATGCATCCTGTGGTGGACTTTAAAATGCATATTTGACACTTATGTACTAACTTCAACATCTTATACATCAGTTTTCTCATTACTCCCGTTTTAGCCCTTTTGACCTTTTTTCTAAAACAGCAGGGCCACAAACCCTAAATTCAATACCCACATTTATTTAGTGGATATAATCATCATATTTAAACTTTACTACAATTGGCTGGCCCACTACAACTTAATTTTTAGTATATAACTATTTGCCTAAATAGACTTTTAAAAAGGCGTTTTTGCCCCTTTGATCCCTAATTTCTCAAACATATTGCAAATCTGATTGAAAAACGGGGGCAGCAAATTTTACAAGGATTCCAATGAAAAAAAAGATTTTGAAAATCGGACCACAAATAAAAGTCGATTTTTTGGGTGTGGCCACTTTTTGACCCCCTATAGCAATGTAACGGTGCACTATTTATTGAAACCACTGACACATTTAGTTAACAGAATTCAATGAGGAATTCAATAAAAAAAGAATTTTCAAAATAGAATGAATACTAAACTTTCTACATCAGTTTTGTCAATACCCCGATTTAGCCCCTTTTGGTCCTTTTTTGTAAAACAGTTGAGACCACAAACCCCAAATACAACACCAACCTTCCTGAAAAGGTTACATACATCATTATAAAATTTCATATCAATCGGTCAATATTTACTCAAGTTATCACACAGAAACCAAATGTCCACAGACGACCACGACAACGACAACAACGACGACGACGACAACATCGCCGTAACATTATACGATCGCAAAAATTTTGCGGTCGTATAAAAACACTACTTTTCGCCTTTAAGGGACTGTAACCCCTTGAGGGTCATATGACAACTTCCACCCTATGATGACTTTTGTAGAGCTAAATGAGCTGAACAAGAAAGCAAGCAACAGCTTTTCTCTATCAGCAATAGTTTTCATTCTATAGGCCAAAAACATTCTTTTCGCCTTTAAATGGCTGTAACCCATATAAGGGGTCATCTGACAACTTTGACCCTATGAAGACTTTTGTAGAGCTAAATGGGCTGAACATTTAAGCAAGCAACAACAGCTTTTCTCTATCTGCAATAGTTTTCATTATATAACACCAAAACACTATTTTTGCCTTTAAGGGGCTCGAACTTCCTTAAGGGTTCATCTGACAACTTCGACCCTATGGAGACTTCTGTTGAGCTTAATGAGCTGAACATTCAAGCAAGCAACAGCATTTCCCTATCTGCAATAGTTTTCATTCTATAGGCCAAAACATTATTTTCGCCTTTTAGGGGCTGTTACCCCTATAAGGGGTTATCTTACAACTTCGACCCTATGGAGACTTTTGTAGAGCTAAATTAGCTGAACATTAAAGCAAGCAACAACAGCTTTTCTCTATCTGCAATAGTTTTCATTATATAACCCCAAAACACTATTTTTGCCTTTAAGGGGCTCAAACTCCCTTAAGGGTTCATCTGACAACTTCGACCCTATGGAGACTTCTGTTGAGCTTAATGAGCTGAACATTCAAGCAAGCAACAGCATTTCCCTATCTGCAATAGTTTTCATTCTATAGGCCAAAACATTATTTTCGCCTTTTAGGGGCTGTTACCCCTATAAGGGGTTATCTTACAACTTCGACCCTATGGAGACTTTTGTAGAGCTAAATTAGCTGAACATTAAAGCAAGCAACAACCGCTTTTCTCTATCTGCAATAGTTTTCATTATATAACCCCAAAACACTATTTTTCCCTTTAAGAGGCTCGAACTCCCTTAAGGGTTCATCTGACAACTTCGACCGTATGGAGACTTCTGTTGAGCTTAATGAGCTGAACATTCAAGCAAGCAACAGCATTTCCCTATCTGCAATAGTTTTCATTCTATAGGCCAATAAAAAGCTTCGTCGAGCGCAGCATGATACGACCGCAACAACTTGAACCCTGTTCGTTGGAGGCCAAATATGGATAGTCTATTGCTTTTGTCACATGAAGCCCATGGTGGACTTACAAAACTTTTTGACACATGCATCCTGTGGTGGACTTTAAAATGCATATTTGACACTTATGTACTTACTTCAACATCTTATACATCAGTTGTGTCAATACTCCCGTTTTAGCCCTTTTGACTTTTGTTTCTAAAACAGCAGGGCCACAAACCCTACAGTTGAGCCCAGTTCTAACATCTCTACTGTCCAGCTCTCCTGGCAGTTCTAGAACTGTTCTAACCCTGGACAGCAGCTGTCATAACCTGTTCTAGGGTAGAACTGTCATAACCTGTTCTAACCCATGACACCTTTAGAGCTATTCTAGGCCCTGACAGCTTAGAACTGTTCTAGACCCTGACACCTTAGAACAGTTCTAGCCTTGGACAGTTCTGCACCCTGACAGTTCTAAATGACGTCATGCAGTTATAAAAATACACCTAATTCGGAATATGCGCATATTTTCGGCATTATTATTTAATGAAACTTGATATATAAATTTATTTTTACCAGACAATTCTTTATTCTATACTGTTCTGAAATCGTCACAATCAGAACTGTCAGGGGAGTAGAACTGTCCGAGGCTAGAACAGTTTTAAGCTGTCAGGGCACAGAACAGGTTAGAACTGTCAGGGCGTATGACAGCTTAGAACTGTCAGGGGTTAGAACAGTTTTTAATTTGTCTCGGGATAGAACTTTCCAGAACTGTTCTATGACAGGACAGGGCTTGTCATAAACTGTCCTAGAACTGTCAGCAGAACAGAATTAGAACAGATTCCTGACAGTTCCTGACAGTTCTAAAGAGATGTTAGAACTGGACACAACTGTAAATTCAATACCCACATTTATTTAGTGGATATAATCAGCATATTTAAACTTTATTACAATTGGCTGGCCCACTACAACTTAATTTTTAGTATATAACTATTTGCCTAAATAGACTTTTAAAAAGGCGTTTTTGCCCCTTTGATCCCTAATTTCTCAAACATATTGCAAATCTGATTGAAAAACGGGGGCAGCAAATGTTACAAGGATTCCAATGAAAAAAAAACATTTGAAAATCGGACCACAAATTGTAGTTTCAGTGGAGAACATTTTTTGAAAAACTGTTAACGGACGACAGACGACAACGACGACGACGGACGCAAAGTGATGGTAATAGCTCACCTGGACCGGTCCAGGTGAGCTAAAAGTTAATAAAACAATAAAAGATGGCCAAATTTTCGGACTTCAAGTCCTTCCTCAGGGGCTAAAAGAAAAAGAACGATATAGACACATCAACGAACAGAACAAAATTGCGAGTGTAGACCGAAGGTATACCCCCTACGGATACGAGTTTGTTTGCAAAGACTAGCAATAACAAAAACAAACACGAAATACGTCATCAAAGTGTAAGATAAAATGAAACTGGGGATCAACAGGAAAAGAGGAGAGGTGGGTAGGGACGAAACCAGCCCACCTGGTTGGGATCACTATATTTAAATTTCCGTTTGTTATTTTTCTTTTCCATTGCGTTTTCATTGGTCATATGAGTGAAGATTTTTCTTAGTTGTTCGGCTGGTAAAGTAATTAAGCATTGTCTGTAAATTGTCTTTCATCGAGATTACACCAAACTACGTGTAGTTCGACAAGCTAATTATTATAATGTTGTGTTGTTTATGAGCAATATTAATATTATGTTTAAATTTATATTTTGTAGATCAGTTTGACATTCTAATGAAGGTGAGACGAGAGGACTCCATTAGTAAATAATTTATCACTTGTTAGTTACAATAAAACTTTTTTGGTGTATCTCTCCTCCAATAATAGTCTTATTATTTGGGCTTTTAACATAGGAATAATTTATGTTCGGACGAACGTAGTAAGGACGAACATAATACACATGTATATTCTTCAGCTAAAAGTGTTTGAGGGACCGACTATCTCCTCAGTATCCCAGGTAAAGTTGCATGCAACACATATAAGGTCGACTCACAAATCCTGGTGCCTGAAAAATTGGAAACGAAGGCGTCCAGTGGCATCGTTGTAAGATCTTGAAACTATATGTTGCCTCAAACTCTCTCCCTTACGGAAGGAATCCAGGGGTGGCGAGGTATACACAGTCGACATGTGTTCATCCTAAAGGACAATGGATTTGAAGTTACGCAGCAGAATATTCCGTATAGCCATGTTGTGGTGGTGGTATGTTAGAACCAAAGGTATACAATCGTTCTTGCGTCTAGTCATGGCCTCCAATAATACTAAAAAGAATCAACATCTCATCACGGATTTTCTGAAAACATCCATCAAGATATTAACATTAACACATGTCGTCTAGTTCTGGCCTCCAACGCTTTGGATCGTGTCACCTGAGTGACAGAGTTGATGGCTTTATCCAAGATGTTATTAGGATATCCCCTTTTGACAATGAATGGTTTCATAGTACTACTTGGAACCTTGAAGCCATCCTCGTCGCTGCAGATACGTTTTTTCATAGTACTAGTTGGAACCTTGAAGCCATCCTTGTCGCTGCAAATACGTTTAAGTCTAAAACACTGAGACTTAGGAATGGCATCTTGAGGATGACAAGATTGATAATTCAGGTACCAATGACAATATGTAGGTTTGTAAAATATAGAAGTTACCATTTTGCGATTTTTGATTCTGCATTCCAAGTCAAGAAAGGGGAGTTTCTCTTGAGTGATAGTGAAGGTGTATTCGATGTCAGGGTGATAGGAAGAGACAAAGCTTATAAAGGAGTTAAGATCATCTTCACTATAGGAGGAAACACCAAAAACATCACCAATGTACCGTTTGTAGGTCTGGGACAGGACCAATGTATTAGGTAAACCTTTTCTCTTCCAAATATCCAACAAACAGACAAGCGAAACTAGGTCCCATCTTAGTGCCCATGGGAATAGAATTCTCCATTGAATTGAAAGTGTTGAGGTTGAGGACAAGTTCTGCAAAATGAAATATGGGGTGATATTGGAACAAAGAAATAGCAAGTTTTAAGTAAACAACTGTCGTTTTATATTAATGCCAAAGGGTTGAAATGTTCCTAAAAATTGATTATTCACTGTTCGAGAAATTGTCTTTGTTTCTCGCCAGAACAAGTTTCAAAGAGAACCCTTTGGCATCAATAAAAAACGACAATTGTGTGCTTAGAATTTGCTGTTTCTTTGTTCCCATACGACCCCATTTTTCATTTGTCGTCATCATTTCCTGTTCATGTCGTCGTCCTTTTCATGTTTGTCGCATTTGAGTGGCCTGTGATGCGTTGCGGGGGCGAGAACGCAAATTCACCCATACTCACTTAATATAGTGCTCCACGTGGGTTCACACTCGCATAATATAGTGCTCAAGTTGGGCTGGTTTCGTCCCTAACCACCTCTCCTCTTTTCCTGTTGATCTTCAGTTTCATTTTATCTTACACTTTGATGACGTATGTTGTGTTTGTTTTTGTTATTGTTAGTCTTTGCAAACGAACCTGTCTCTGCAGGTGGTATACCTAGGTTCTGCACTCGCCATTCGGTTCTGGTCAGTTAATGTGTCTACATCGTTCTTTTTCTTATAGCCCCTGAGGAAGGACTTGAAGTCGGAAAATTTTTGCATCTTTTATTGTTTTATTAATTTTTAGCTTTTATTGTGATTTTCTTTTTTGTATTTTTCCTGTTTAAATGTGGTTTTACCTTCTTAACTATTGTTTTGTTTACCTTTTTACTAGCCACTGTACAACACCTTTAATTATTTTATCATAGATCCTGTGGAAGAAATATAACTGACCGATTTACTGTTTAGACAATAGAAAACTAGAGGCTCCCAGGAGCCTGAATCGCTCACCTGATCTCTTATGCCAAAGTTTGAATAAATTTCACAAACTTTCAACTATACAAAGTTGCAAATAATCCCTTCAGTGGTTTCAGAGAAGATTTTTGGAAATCAGTTTAAATTAATAGAAAAAAAAAACAGTTAAAGGGCAATAACTCCTATAAGGACCTTTTGATGCTAAACAAGAAAAGTTGCTTCGGATTTTCTCTATCTCTTATACTTTTTGAGTTATAAGCCAAAAACAATGGTCTGACCCCCCTGTTCTATTTTTAGCAATGGCGGCCATGTTGGTCGGTTGACGTGTATATAATTCACAAACTTGGTAGAGGACATCCTAAAGATCAAGTGTACTAAGCTTCAAAGCAATCCCTTCAGTGGTTTCAGAGAAGAAGATTTTTGAAAATCAGTTAAAATTAATGGAAAAAAAAAAACAGTTAAAGGGGAATAACTCTTAAATGGCTGATCTGACCATTTTGACCCTGAAATCATTTTTGTAGATCTCAATGAGCTGAACAATTCTGAAATGCTAACTTTTCCTCTAGCTCTAACGGTGTTCAAGATATTGTTCAAAAACTGCAAAAATGGTCAATTTTGACGATTAAAGGGCAATAACTCCCATAAGGAGTCGTTTCACCACTTCAACTCAATGGAGAGATTTGTAGAGCTTTTGATGCTGAACAAGGTAGGTTGCTTCGGATTTTCTCTATCTTTTTTACTTTTTGAGTTATAAGCCAAAAACAATGGTCTGACCCCCCTGTTCTATTTTAGCAACGGCGGCCATGTTGGTTGGTCGACGTGTATATAATTCACAAACTTGGTAGAGGACATCCTAAAGATCATGTATACCAAGTATCAATGCAATCCCTTCAGTGGTTTCAGAGAAGAAGATTTTTAAAAATCAGTTAAAATTAATGAAAAAAACAGTTAAAGGGGAATAACTCTTAAACGGCTGATCTGACAATTTTGACCCTGAAATCATTTTTGTAGATCTCAATGAGCTGAACAATTCTGCAATGCTAACTTTTCCTCTAGCTCTAACGGTGTTCAAGATATTGTTCAAAAACTGCAAAAATGGTCAATTTTGACGATTAAAGGGCAATAACTCCCATAAGGAGTCGTTTCACCACTTCAACTCAATGGAGAGATTTGTAGAGCTTTTGATGCTGAACAAGGTAGGTTGCTTCGGATTTTCTCTATCTTTTTAACTTTTTGAGTTATAAGCCAAAAACAATGGTCTGACCCTCCTGTTCTATTTTTAGCAACGGCGGTCATGTTGGTTGGTTGACGTGTATATAATTCACAAACTTGGTAGAGGACATCCTAAAGATCATGTATACCAAGTATCAATGCAATCCCTTCAGTGGTTTCAGAGAAGAAGATTTTTAAAAATCAGTTAAAATTAATGGAAAAAAACAGTTAAAGGGGAATAACTCTTAAACGGCTGATCTGACAATTTTGACCCTGAAATCATTTTTGTAGATCTCAATGAGCTAAATAATTCTGCAATGCTAACTTTTCCTCTAGCTCTAATGGTTTTCAAGATATAGTCCAAAAACTGCAAAAATGGTCAATTTTGATGATTAAAGGGCAATAACTCCTATAAGGAATCGTTTCACAACTTCGACTCAATGGAGAGATTCGTAGAGCTTTTGATGCTGAACAAGGTAGGTTGCTTCGGATTTTCTCTATCTCTTATACTTTTTGAGTTATAAGCCAAAAACAATGGTCTGACCCCCCTGTTCTATTTTTAGCAACGGCGGCCATGTAAGACGGTCGACATGTATATAATTCACAAACTTGGTAGAGGACATCCTAAAGATCATGTATATTAAGTATCAATGCAATCCCTTCAGTGGTTTCAGAGAAGAAGATCTTTGAAGAAAAGTTAACGGACGGACGACAGACGACAGACGACGGACGACGGACGGACGGACGACGGACGCTTAACGATGACAATAGCTCACATGACCCTTCGGGTCAGGTGAGCTAAAAACCGCTATAATCAGTCAGTCAAATGACTACATATACATTTTAATGATAAAAACCAGTGTATTACAAAAAAATTACTAAAACAAGGATATCGTTACCACAAATTAGTGAAGTCGTTTACTAAGTTTTATCATAAATATCTATACCTTATTGGAAAATTTAACTGTACACGACGACTTTTGATTGTAAAGGGAATATCTCATCCAGATTTCTACGGTAATGTTGTTTATAGAGCAAATAAATTCAAAAACAATCCATTGGGAATGCAAAATTGGCTTAAAACTTTATTAAATAAAGGTTATGAAATGGATATTTTAGTAAAATCTTTGAATTTAGTCTTCTTTGGTAAAAATATTGATAATTTGATACTTACTTTAAAATGTTAATTGCCTTTTTATACTTATGTCATTTTTGAGCATTACAGCGGTCAAGTGTGTCGGTTTTGTGTGATGATGCATCATCAAATCAAGTGTTTGACGTGTTGTGTCGGATTTAAAATCGACATACTTGATTTTTTTACATCAGTCGATGGATGCTTCTTAGCTAGCTGTCAGTAACTTCGAGTGTTCTCAAGAGAGTATCTTTACGTCCTGTTAATTACCTGTTGTCCTTTTGTCTCAGATACTCTCTTGTTGAATTGAACTTCTATCGATTTGATTTTTACTGTGTGTTAGTTTGTGCTTTGTTATTGATTATCATTAGGGGGAAGGTTGGCGCCAAAAAACTAGTTTAACCCCGCCACATTTTAATGTGCCTGTCCTAAGCCAGGAATCTTTATCAAAGCTTATGTTTGTATTTAGTCGAATTTTTGTTAATTGTTTTTTGTCAAGAAGAGGGTCTTTCAATGCACTTTGGGATTGGGCTTGAATCATATGTATTTTATTTTCAATCCAGGGGCCAATTGAAAAACAGCGAGCAGCGACCGCTGGTCACATTGAAGGCTGCTGGCTGTTTTCCATTGTGGATATTTAAAATATACGTTTATAATGTAGGTTGTGTCGCGTACACTTATTCCACATCTCATTTTCTTTTATATAAGGCGAGCTTTTAAAAAGCTCTGCCTAGAATGACAAAATCGGCTCTTTTATTAAATACCATAAACTAACCGTTAACGTTGAATTTATCAAAACCAATGTATTTGGTATTCAAAATCTTTGCTATCTCCTTTATTGTAAGTACCTATTGCTAGAACTTGTTTCAAAGTAAAATCGGGCTGTTAAAGTGACCAGGATCATATTGAATTAAGCGTAATAACATCATCTCGGTAACCACGGCTTAAAAGTCTTACATGGAACAGCAATAAAAGACATGATCTATTACTTTAATTTACATGTGAGTTTGTGTTATGCAAGTATATTCCACATCCTTTCATTTTTCGAATACAAAAAAAAAGATTTAAGATAAATTAGATGCCTAAAGGTTGTAATAGATAATATTATTGGATCGAACAAGATGATTTTTTTACAATTACAAAATTTTATAAATCATAATATGGATAAAAAATTGATTTGATGGGGCTTCAATTGAAGAGTGTTTAGTTCATTAACAGAAAATAATTTATAAGAAATGGCCTTAATGATTTCATCTGTCTATTCTAAATAGCATAGAAATGTGGCACTTAACTGTTTGTGACCATCTTCTCAGTTTTCACAGTGCGCGCCTATTTGTCAAGTAATTTCTTTTAAGAAAGGAAAAAATACTGTGGTCATTCCTTGAATGATTTTTAAACTTTTTAAAACTAAGGTAAAATAATGTAAGGTATGACTAAAAACGGTGCCATCTTGGAACACTCACGCTTTTCGAAAAACTCGGCTGGTCCTATGCAGAATCAGGCTTTAATCAAGTGTTCGGCCAGTCAACAACCGGCATGCTCCAATCAAGTTCAAGCATTATAATTGATTAACATTGATTTGATAATTTATTTATTTATTATTTTTATAAAGCTTGTTATGTATCAAAGGTAAAAACAAAATCATCGTCTTTAAGGATGGTAAAAACGTTCGAATATTATGTAGCTATAAAAGAAATACGTATCACTCACTTGTTGCATGGTTAATAAAATTAGAATTGCCACTGGAAAGATGTTGGTAAACTGCTACTGTGTATATGTTTAAGTATAATGTTCCTGGAGTAAGGCCTGTGACAGTCAGCACTGAAGCACTGCTAGCATTCGATGGCACTTGTATGGTTTTATTATTGACATGAGCGAGAAAATAGTCCACTGAGCCGTTCCCAGGAGCTATCTGTAAAGTAATGGTGGCAGTGGTCTCTGATGAAACTGATATAGACGGCATAGATGGTCCTACAACAATAATGTATCAATATATTATGGGAAACTGATTGCACAAAATAAAGATAACAAAATACTTTAACCTTCATGTAAAAAAAATATTTAATTAGCAATGCAGGGGTGCTACTTCAATGAAATATGGATGAAACCAGCAGAGTTGTACCAAAATGACACACAAATATCTGAACAGGCCAGAACAAAATCAGTTGACACAAAAATCGAGACGAATATTTTTTATTATAACATCAAAGTAAAAATACTAAAAGCGACACAATATTTCAATTTCGTGCGTGTTTTCTTTTTTTGTTTTGTACTTTTAATTGTAAAACGCATCTTCGTTACATTTTATCACCTTCAGGCTAATGGAATTGAAAATGGAACAATGCATTGTTTTCATCACCAATATAAAAATGTTAACTTTTGAGTTTGAAGTACAGTATAAGAATACACATTCACACACATTTAAAACGAACAAAACCTAGGATTGTTACGGTCCCTCATCACAAATTTCAACCATTATCACGGCATGTGTGTCAAAAATAGAAAGAACTGTTTACCCATATTCAGTTCATTCTCGTCTCGTCTATAGTACATGTACTTTAAAATGTTGCTGAGGTCACTCCTTGAAATATCAATATACAGCATAACCAATTTAACCCGTATGTATACCCGTTTTGGTATTTGTTTGATGAAACGAAACAGACTTCATAACAAAAAAAATCTAACATAAACAACAATCAAACTGCAACCAGTAAAGTAAACTATAGTCGAGACGAGAATGAACTGACAGTGGGTAAATAGTTCTTTCTTTTTATGACACATATGCAGCAATAATGGTTGAAATTTGTGATGAGGGACTGTAACAATCCTAGATTTTGTTCGTTTTGATCTGTTTGAATGTGTGTTCTTTGATGTTATAATAAAAATAAGACCTATCATTGAATTTCAAAGCAATTTTTACGTGAACAATAAAAAATGATGCATGTAATAAATCTCACTTGTTGCGTTGTTAACATAAGATGAATTGTCACTATTTAAATTAAAAAATACTGCCACACAGCGTATATCCCTGTAGAGAGTCCCAGGAGACAGCCCAGTAACAGTCAGCTCCGTATTGCTGGTTCCATTTGATGTTACGTTGATAATCTTATCATCTATGCTGACCTTGAAATAATCCACGGAGCCAACACCAGGAACTAACATGAATGTCATTGTTGTTGTATTTACTGATACAGCTGATAATGATGGTACAGATGGCTCTATTGTCAATTAAAATGAAATCGTTACAAATGAATTTATGAGGCAAACAACCACAAAAATGCACTTGAGGTCTCAAAACAGTTACAATAACACAAAAATATCAATAAAAATGACACCGTCATGGTTCATAACTGCACAAAAATATACCTTTTATAGAATATCTTCGCCTTAATGATAAATGATTTTGTTACCTTATATTCAAAATTTTACAGAACAATATTTTTTCATTAATACCGTTGATTTCAAATGAAACGACTATCTATTATTTCTCAATACCAAACGAACCTTAGGAAATGTTTTGAGAATTATTTATATCATCTGTCATTGTTCAGACAAAGTCCTTTAAAATTGTACAACAAAATCACCAGTAAAACGCGTGACATTGATGTCCATTACTATAAATTCAAAATTAAAGCTTTGTTGATCCTCGGTTGCTGTCTTCACTTGTTGTAATTTTATGGACGACATCATTCGCTTATAGACAAATACTAGTATGGGAGTTCTATCTCTCAGATGAGTGCAGATGTTGGTTTGTCTTTGGATTTTGTTTTGTCTTCCTTTATCGGATCCTTTGGAGCCCCCGTAATTGGAACTTTTGACGAGGATCTATTGGAGGGCAAATCTGGTGCCAGCAGCCGCGGTAATTCCAGTTCCAATTGCGTAAATTAAGGTTGTTGAAGTTTTTTTGACACGCTGAATGGACCATTAACAGTGCAACGGGAGTTCTATAGCAGCAGGAACTGCCAACTCTTCCGAAGCACCTGAGTACACTCTCGCTCCGACTTTGTTCGCGTTGTTGATTGCTATTCAGTTATTTTTATATTTTTTGTGTTTTGTGTTGTCTGTTTCTTCGTGCTTTTCTCGTTCAAAGTTACTGGTTTTGACTTTGCAAAGATCGCAATGGAAGGGGGAGGTTTGGCGCACCTTAAAACCTGGTTTAACCCACAATTACTTTTGAAATGACTGTACCAAGTAAGGACCATTGCGATCTTCAATTTTTCCGGTATGTCTTCCTTGTTTTGTCTTATCTTATGGACATTTGAGATTGATTCTCCAAGTTCGGTATTTTTGATAATACCTTTATTTGCCCTTTAGGACTTTTGACATTCGGATGCCAAATTGGTACTTCTTCTTTGAAATCTGAGTTGCTACTTACCTGTTGCTGCTTCATCTAATATGCGAGCTGAACTTTTCAAGCTATATCTTTCTACAACTGCACTTATATGATAGTAAAGAGTACCAGGAGTAAGATCTTTTACGGTATATTTTGTATATTGTCCATATAGCGGTTGTACATCGTAGGTAATGTTGTCTATTGTCAGAAATAGCTGAAATTCACCATCAGTGTAACTACTGTGTCCAATTGAAAATGTAATACTCGTTATTTCGCTCAAAACAGGGACTATTTTATCTGGTGCATTGGGTACTACAAGAAAAAAAAATGTGTCATTTACATTTCCCTTGTTTAAAAAAATATAATTTATGAATAAATGAAATTTTCAAAAATCAATAGCCACAACAGGGATTCCACAAGCTAAGAAATCAAGTATTGTAATTGATTATGCCGATAGATTTAATGTTGAAAAAGCAATTTTGTTTATAGATTTTTCTAAAGCATTTGATACTTTGCACTGGGACTGAATGTACTCCGCGTTAAAACAATTTGGTTTTGGCACTTCTTTTTTAAATTGGATAAAAACTCATTATACAAACATAAGCAGCCTTATAATAAACAATGGCTGGATTTCTGCCCCTGTGATACCACAGAGAGGAATCAGACAGGGATGTCCATGTTCTGCGATAATGTTCGTAATAGCTGTTGAGATAATGCCCAATTATCTTCGAAACAACTCTGATATAAAAGGTATAAAAATCAAATTAAATGGAAAAACTGCTTGATGATTTTGACACCACACTATTTCTGGGTACAAAAAATGAACTTAAATTGGCTTTAAATATAATTGAAACCTTTGGAATTTATAGCGGCTAAAAATTTCATAGAAATAAAACAGAGGGGATATGGTTAGGCAAACTTAAGCATAGTAAAGATAAACCAGAAAATATTAATTTTACTGATAAACAAGTAAAAGTACCCGGTTAATATGCAGGTATAAATATAGTAGAATATGATGCATTAAACTGGGGAAAGTAAAATTTAAACTAGAGGCTCCCAGGAGCCTGAATCGCTCACCTGATCTCTTATGCCAAAGTTTGAATAAATTTCACAAACTTTCAAGTATACAAAGTTGCAAAACAATCCTTTCACTGGTTTCAGAGAATATTTTTTGGAAATCAGTTTAAATTAATAGAAATTAACAGTTAAAGGGCAATAACTCCTATAAGGACCTTTTGATGCTGAACAACAAAAGTTGCTTCGGATCTCTTATACTTTTTGAGTTATAAGCCAAAAACAATGGTCTGACCCCCTGTTCTTTTTGTAGCAATGGTGCGGCCATGTCGGTTGGTCAACATGTATATAATTCACAAACTTAGTAGACTCATCCTAAAGATCAATTGTACCAAGTTTCAAAGCAATCCCTTCAATTGTTTCAGAGAAGAAGATTTTTTAAAATCAGTTAAAATTAATGGAAAAAAAAACAGTTAAAGGGGAATAACTCCATACATGTGAATCTCCCGCCGGGAGACGAAATCTCCCGACTTTTTGATCCATCTCCCGTTCTCCCGACTTTTTGTGTAATCTCCCGCTTTTTCAAGACATGACGAAATTTTAGTTTTATAGACATTTTAATTGTTCAGTCATAAAACGTTTCCGTTGTTTTAGGGGTATGTCAATTAGGTACACGTTAATTTAACAGGTAAAGGTGTTAATTAAAGGTTTATTGTCATAATTTACCTGATGATTGTATAAACAGTTTGAGATTAATCAGTGAAGCCATGTTTATTTGGCACTAGCTAGTGCCCCCAATTGACATTAAAATGCAATTTTAATGAGCGTTGAAAATCTCCCGCTTTTAGGTCCAATCTCCAGCCAAAAAAATCAAAATCTCCAGCTTTGTCATCACAAATCTGTCACATGTATGTAACTCTTAAACGGCTGATCTGACAATTTTTACCCTGATATCATTTTTGAAGATCTGAATGAGCTTAACAATTCTGCAATGCTAACTTTTCCTCTTGCTCTAACGGTTTTCAAGATATTGTCCAAAAGCTGCAAAAATGGTCAATTTTGACGATTAAAGGGCAATAACTCCTATCAGGAGTCGTTTCACAATTTTGACAGAATGGAGAGATTTGTAGAGCTTTTGATGCTGAACATGAAAGGTTGCTTCGGATTTTCTCCATCTCTTATACTTTTTGAGTTATAAGCCAAAAACAATGGTCTGACCCCACTGATCTATTTTAAGCAACGGGGGCCATGTTGGTTGGTCCACATGTATATAATTCACAAACTTGGTAGAGGACATCCTAAAGATAAAGTATACCAAGTATCAATCCAATCCCTTCAGTGGTTTCAGAGAAGATTTTTGAAAATCAGTGTAAATTGATGGAAAAAAACAGTTAAAGGGGAATAACTCTTAAACGGCTGTTCTGACAATTTAGACCCTGAAATCATTTTTGTATCTCAATGAGCTTAACAATTCTGCAATGCTAACTTTTCCTCTAGTTCTACCGATTTTCAAGATATAGTCCAAAAACTGCAAAATGGTCAATTTTGACGATTAAAGGGCAATAACTCCTATAAGGGGTCCTTTCATAATTTTGACAGAATGGAGAGATTTGTAGAGCTTTTGATGCTGAACATGAAAGGTTGCTTCGGATTTTCTCCATCTCTTATACTTTTTGAATAAAGGTAATAACAAAACTACCGAACTTGAATGATCAATCTCATAGTCCAGAGAAAATGACAAAAACGAATCAGTCATACCGGAGAACTGGTGGATCGCAATGGTCCTGACTTGGTACAGGCATTTCAAACGAAATGGTGGGTTAAACCAGGTTTTATGGCGCCAAACCTCCCTCTTCCATTGCGATCTTCAAGTCAATCATATATATATAGTTACATAGAATAGTGTGACACTCTAAAATTTGCTTAACCCATACTATATAGTTACGTAAATAGTGAGACACTGTAAAATTTTCTTGGAATAAAGGTTTTGTAAGTAGAACATAATAGGACATGTTTGATATGAAAATTATCATGAACAAAATACAGAAGCTTTTGTCTGGAACTTTGTTGTAATTTTTATTTGTGAGAAACACCAAACCAGAAGAATTTAAGATCGCAATGGTCCTGACTTGGTACAGGCACTTCCAGAGAAGTGGTGGGTTAAACCAGGTTTTATGGCGCCAAACCTCCCTCTTCCATTGCGATCTTAGGATCCGGTAATGACCATAGAACCCAACATAGTTGTGAGACACAATAGGGATATTGAGGTGATCATCTCAGTACAGCAGACCATTCAAACACTAATTAAAACAATTAACTATCATATCTTTTAACTCAATTTTGAACTTTTCTACTAGTGGCTGATAACGAAGAAAGAATTTTTTTAGTGATCGTTTTTGAGTTATAAGCCAAAAACAATGGTCTGACCCCCCTGATCTATTTTAAGCAACGGGGGCCATGTTGGTTGGTCTACATGTAAATAATTCACAAACTTGGTAGAGGACATCCTAAAGATCAAGTATACCAAGTATCAATGCAATCCCTTCAGTGCTTTCAGAGAAGAAGATTTTTGAAAATCAGTGTAAATTAATGGGAAAAAAACAGTTAAAGGGGAATAACTCTTAAACGGCTGATCTGACAATTTTTACCCTGAAATCATTTTTGTATATCTCAATGAGCTTAACAATTCTGCAATGCTAACTTTTCCTCTAGCTCTAATGCTTTTAAAGATATTGTCCAAAAACTGCAAAAATGGTCAATTTTGACGATTAAAGGGCAATAACTCTTATAAGGAGTCGTTTCACAACTTGGACTCAATGGAGAGATTTGTAGAGCTTTTGATGCTGAACAAGATAAGTTGCTTTGGATTTTTTAAGCCAAAAACAATGGTCTGACCCCCCTGATCTATTTTTAGCAACGGCGACCATGTTGGTTTGTCAACATGTATATAATTCACAAACTTGGTAGAGGACATCCTAAAAATCAAGTATACTAAGTTTCAATGCAATCCCTTCAGTGGTTTTAGAGAAGAAGATCTTTGAAGAAAAGTTAACGGACGGACGGACAGACGACGGACGGACGACGGACGACGGGCGCTTAACGATGACAATAGCTCACATGACCCTTTGGTTCAGGTGAGCTAAAAACAAAAACAAAATTAAAAATCTTGGAAAAAAAGAAATATAACAATCTTCGGAAAAAATATCATTATTAAATCTTTAATCTTACCACAGTTTACATACATAGCAAGTGTTACAGACAATCAATAAACAAGACAACGTAAAATTGTCAGAAAGAGAACTACATAATTTTAATTTCATTTGGAACGGAAAACCGGATACGATCAAGAAGCGTCAAATTGGTTACTTATTCCCTATTCCTTATTTGAATAAGGAATAAGTAACTAGTTACTTATTCCTTATTCTAAAAAAAAACACTATATAGGGAACAAGTAACTGGTTACTTATTCCCTTTTCTTTTTTTATTTTTTATCATTTATTTTTTTCTCCGAAATGTAAAATAGTAAATTAGTAACTGGTTACTTAAAACACCCTGTTGAAAATTATCCTTGTGTGTCTGATAAGCAGAGGCGGCCGATCAAGCAGGGATGTTGATTTCGATTTCAACTCAATTGGCTACGATCAGCCGATATCGAAACGATTGAAATCGATAGGAGAGATATCGAGGCATTAAACCTATATCGCCGATAGTGTTTAATATCGACTGTTCCGATTAGGGATAGGCTGTGATTTTATATAAAAGTGTCTAAGGTTGGGTCTCTTCGACCTCCATTTCAACTCTGTTGGCTACGATCAGCCGATATCGGACCGATGGTAATCGATAGGGGAGATATCGAGGTATTTAACCTACATCACCGATAGTGTTTAATATCGACTGTTCTGATTAGGGATTGGCTGCGATTTTATATAAAAGTGTGTAAGGGTGGGTCCTTTTGACCTCGTTTTCAACTCGGTTGGCTATGATCAGTCGATATCGGACCGATTGTAATCAATAGGGGAGATATCGAGGTATTTAACCTATATCGCCGATAGAGTTTAATCTCGACTGTTCCGATAAAGGAAATGCTGCGATTTTATATAAAAGTTTCTAAGGATGGGGACCTTCGACCTCGATTTCAACTCGGTTGGCTGTTGGAAGCGACAGACCATAATAATGAAACTGTATAGATATGCTGTGAATAGGTGATCTTTGTAGCATCAAGTCAACAAACAGTTCATGTTGAACAATTTTATATAGACGAGTGTATGTACATGCATTTAATAATCAATGATTTCTTGCATACCTGTAGCATGTGGCGTTACTTTGAATGGTTCACTTAATTCTTCATTGGCAATTGCTGTTATAAATATACTTTTATAACAAAATCCTGCTTTTAATCTATCAAATTCTGTAAGTGTGAAAGAGGAATGTTGAGAAGCAGAAATGGTACGTTCAGGATCCTCAATCCTAGGAATTGATACTCGAAACTTTTGTACTGTTCCTAAACCATGGGTTATATTAAAATACAAAGAAGTTGTCGTAGATTTATACACTGTGACGTTTGATGGCATTTCTGGTTCTACAAAAGAGTATTGCAATTCATTAAATGTGTGTCCAGTTTAACATGATATATAGATATTGAATTTTAAACGAAGCCGGTGACTTAGTAAAATATTTGATTACAGGTACCGATGAACGCATGCATTTGATTTTAACGAATGACAGGAACAAGATAAACACCGTTTTATTATACTGCTTTTTGATAATTTTCTAAACGGTGGAGGAATTTAAATGTCAGTAACCAAAACATGGCCAACAGCGTCATACACTTCCCGATTTGTAAACTTGCAATATGCCTTCCTGCATCAACTCAGCGACAAGATGGTAATCAGAAATTCACTAAAACATCGTTTCTCTTCATTCTAAATGGAGTTATTTAAGACTTAGAAACTTTTCTTCTTTTGAGCACTTTGTGCCAGTCCCACATGTTGATTTTAATTGACGTACTCTAGTTAACAAGAGTAACTTGAGCTAAAAAGAAAGAGTAATACTAGTGTAAGCCTTTATGACCTTTAACCTGCAGTCGAATTTACCTCTTTGCCAAGGCAGGGTTGGTAGAATGCATGTCGTTTTCATGTGACAATGCAAATGGATTTAACAAACAAATGTTTTGTATGATTTACTTTAAGTTACTTAAGAAAATTATGTTTTGAATTTTTGTTTCGGAAGCCTTGAATTTGTATTTTCCCCACACGCAACGTGACTGAGGGGCCTAGTATTGGCCTTCGTCCGTCCGCCTATCAATACGTCCGTCACACTTTTGTGAAACATCTGCTCTGAGGCCGCTCAACTGATTTTGATGAAATTTTGAAAGATTTTTTTTTCATGGTATATAGTTGATCACATTGCAACATCATTATGATACAATACCATAAACGGGTATGAAACGGTCAATTTTATTATGCTGTATATCGATATTGCAAGGAGTAACTTCTCATCAGCAGCATCTGAATCAATCCATTGGAAGATCAAAAACCAAAAATATTTGAATGAAAAGTTCTCAAAACCAAAACGTTCGAACAGGAAAGCCAAATCCAGCACCGAGGATATCGACAATGTGCATTACAAGAAAGAAACCTGGTGTTACTCAACAATTTTGAATTTAACAATCGGATATTTCAATGACAAAAAATATTAGAAATTTATTGATAAAATCGTGTCAGACAAGTCTGACGACCAGGCTTGTGATTACCATCGGGAACCCGTGGTCAACCAGCAACGTAATAAATCGTAAAGGAGTTATGGGATAAGTATTATATGATATAAGAACTCATTGTGGGCTCATCTGAGGCTGCTGAACTGATCGTTCTGAAGATTTATTCATTTTAGTTGTATGAATATTAGACCCCAACAAACAGAACCTAATCGAAACTTTCAATTATACTTTTAGATTTTTAGACGACATTCTTGCACTCAACAATCCTTCATTTTCTAATTTTAATACAGATACCTATCCTTCTGAATTAACCTTGAACAAATCTAACGTCACCGGTGATACAGTACTTGAACCGATCAATGCAACACTTTGACGGATCGATGACTGATCGGTAACGGATTGATGACGCGTTTGGACCGGATTGATGACTGATTGATGACGGATTGGTGAATGATTGGTGACGCGTTGTTGACTGCATTGCCAAGAATTAGTCCGGTTTAAGGGAGATAATTCAATCTTACCCTTAATTGCGATGTGTAAGAACGATAACTGTTGCATCATCCATCTCAACATGTGGTTCAAACACAAGATAAAAAAATTAACACCTTTTGTTGTTAGATTTCTTAGAAATATTTTCCTGTTTTAGGGATAAAGTTGTGTCACGGTGTTTATAGTTCTATATCATATTAGGGTCCGTTTTAATTTTGATCGAGGATTGTCTACCGATCAAATAAAGGGGGGATGAGCATACAACTTCCTAAAGAATATAATTGAATTAAAGTTTTTTTCAAATACTTTATAGTGTTAAAATAAATGAATAATATTAAATTTTATTTTAAATTATTATCTTTTTTGAATCTTTTTAAAAAAGATCTATACAAAAAAGATAATTTTGAAGTAAAATCGTCATGTTGACTTAAAACACTTCTGAAAAAAAGAATCCATTTTTTTCACATGATCGAAAAATTGCGTCCTAAAATTTTGGTTATGGTTTTCATTTTTTTCGTTTTGGATATGTACAGTGCTTCTTATAGACAAAATGCACGTCTAGCGGCTGGAACTTAGTTATTTGGACTTAAACAACTCTGCAGTCTTGTGGATTGCGCTTCTTGATAGAAGTTCTAGAAGCTTTCATAAAGAATATCCTATAAAGAATTGTTCTCACAAACTTTAAAACAGATAATCAAAAATACTAATGGTGGTCCTCGAAGCTTTGTAACTTCATAGCTATAATACTTAAACGCTAGTTAAGTTATTGGTGGTTATTGTCTGCATGAGTTTTTGAGAACCAAAGTTTGTAAATGATCAAGAAAAATGCTTATAGATACTGGAAAAAAACATGTCACGTCTAAACGTATTTAATATATATTGTCACTCAAATTTGTTTGAAAATAGACTAAGTTAGTGTTACTAAATAGCTTCCTTTAGTGAGAGGAAAATGATGTGTATGCCTATTAGTAGAACATGACTTCAGGTTAGGAAACATCATAAGAATGACTTAAGACGGGTACTGACCCCTGGAGGTTACACAACTCCGATATATGCATTTATCATCTACCCAGACGTTGATCTTAGCTTGGATGTAAACTAAGGTTTTGATTCGAATATTTATACTTAATATAATTAATGCGCTCTATTTCATGTCATACAATGGACATTTTCAACCTTTAGGCTGTATTGCTTCTGAAGAGTCGCAGTCTTTAACACGAATGAAATGTAGCAAAATGTATTGCCTGAATCATAATGGTAATATCATGTGGCAGTGGTGCGCGTTAATAAAGTTTAAACCCACTGTGGTAGTAAAAGGATACATCATATCATGGACGGTTATTATAAATATAGAAAGTCCATGATCATACCTAAAGATAACGCCCCATCCGTCTTCGTAAACTTCGGCGACTGCAAGGAGCGTAGTAAAACGACTGTATTATCGGGTTAACCTTAAGATGTTTTCATGCATGTTCCATCAAAATTTCAACCTTTGGACTGGAGTTTCTTTTATAATTTTAAATAAACGAAACCTGCTTCAGGCGTGACAAGGTTTACTTGTATTGATTGAACTTTGCTTTGTGTAGTTATTGTTTTTCAAATATTGTAACATTAATAACTATGAATTTAAATTTTTCTGATATGAAAGACTTACTAAATTGCATTATTCAAAGGCGATGCATTCTAAACATGATGCTTTAATTGCATTGCATGCAATGTCGGACAGCTCATTACCTTTTATAATATAATTTTATAATTAACCTATCAAATTAATTGTTATAAATCTATTTAGGTTTAAAATACAGAAACTTAAAATCATGTTCGATTCTCGAAACCACTTATCTAAACAAATTATTTATCACTTCAGAGGGTGGTAATCTGCTTGTGATAAGATAAGCCACATTTTATCTTAACATTTAGACTTTTATGAATTTTTTCTTAAAAATGGCAATTTTTAAACTAAAATGGAAGCAAGAAAACCTTTACCAATTTTTATCAAAAATACATCTTTGTAAGATTCAACTTTTCTTCTTTCTTCCGATATCAGCAACTAAAATATATTCTTAATAAAAGTATTTTTATTAATTTAAAGAAAAGAGGCAAGTCTCTAATTCTGTCGATTTTTATCATAAATTTATAATGTTTATGTACAGGACAACACCATCTTTTTTTAAATCAAATTGGAAGCAAGAAAATGAAGCACTATTGTAAAATAACCCATACCATCATAAAGAGGAAACATTGAAGTTTTTGCTCATATCAGCAACTAAGAAATGTCTTTAGGGACAAAATTAATATTGTAGGTTTAAGATATTTTCCCGTTATAGTTCTAAGTTAAAAAAATATCGATACAATTGTTGATTCTAGCGCATGCGTAACGCTATACCGGACTA
This sequence comes from Arcuatula senhousia, assembly GCA_963971305.1. Classification (NCBI taxonomy): domain Eukaryota; kingdom Metazoa; phylum Mollusca; class Bivalvia; order Mytilida; family Mytilidae; genus Arcuatula; species Arcuatula senhousia. The sequence goes on from OZ020309.1 coordinate 53,279,272, forward strand.
ATTCTTGGCAATGGATTGATGACGGATCGGACGGATTGGACGGATGACGGATACCATTGGTAACCGGGCTATCAATCCGTTATTTTGACTGATACGATCGATCGGTATAATTAGAAAACTCTTCTGTGAAACGAAGTTATCGTTTATACCTATACGTTTATAACATATATAACGCAACACAAACCAGTCACGGCGTTAATTTAATTTGTTTTAAATAAATTTTGCTATAGTGTTAAATATAAGACATACATTTTCTATTTAAATATGTTAATATTATTAATCTAATGAATTTAATAATTGTTTACATAGTACTTCCTTTAAACTAAATAGGCAAAGTTCGTATTCTTTTCTTCTATAAAAATAACACTATTATAATTTTATTTTATTTGTTCTGATTTTTAAATACAAAAACAGAAACTGTGCTGAAAAAATCTTTAAAATGTAAAAAGGTTCTGCTTAGAACAAATATTTCAACAATTTGTAACATATAACTAAGAACAAAAAATTCAGGAGATATCAATAATCTAGTAATTTTCTTTTTTTTTTTAATTCACTGTGTTAAATTTGTTCGCATAGGAATATAGATCACATTTGCTAATTTCTTATGTAAAATATATGAAACTTTAGTTAAATCTTATATTTGAGCATAAAATTATATGACGGTTTAATAAAATTGACAAGAAAATGTTTGCGAATCAACTTTTTTCATCAGGTTTGACACATTAATGCTAAGATAAGTTGAAAAGTTGCATAACTACATATTGCTGACTTAAAAAAATAAGGTTCATAAAGTTAAGAGATTATGAAGAAAATTTGTTCGCAAAGGAATATAGATCACATTTGCAAATTTCTTATGTAAAATATATGAAACTATAGTAAAATCTTCTATTTGAGCATAAAATTATATGACGGTTTAATAAAATTGACAAGAACATGTTTGCGAAACAACTTTTTACATCAGGTTTGACACATTAATGCTAAGACAACTTGAAAAGTTGCATAACTACATATTGCTGACTTAAAAAAATAAGGTTCATATAGTAAAGAGACAATAAAGAATATTTGTTCGCAAAGGAATATAGATCACATTTACAAATATCTTATGTAAAATATATGAAACTATAGTAAAATCTTCTATTTGAGCATAAAATTATATGACGGTTTAATAAAATTGACAAGAAAATGTTTGCAAAACAACTTTTTTCATTAGGTTTGACACATTAATGCTAAGATAACTTGAAAAGTTGCATAACTACCTATTGCTGACTTAAAAAATAAGGTTCATAAAGTTAAAAGATTATGAAGAAAATTTGTTCGCAAAGGAATATAGATCACATTAAATTTTACAAATTTCTTATGTAAAATATATGAAACTATAGTAAAATCTTATATTTGAGCATAAAATTATATGAGGGTTTAATAAAATTGCCAAGAAAATGTTTGCGAAACAACTTTTTACATCAGGTTTGACACATTAATGCTATGACAACTTAAAAATGTTGCATAACTACATATTGCTGACTTAAAAAATAAGGTTCATACGGTAAAGAGACAATAAAGAATATTTGTTCGCAAAGGAATATAGATCACATTTACAAATTTCTTATGTAAAATATATGAAACTATAGTAAAATCTTCTATTTGAGCATAAAATTATATGACGGTTTAATAAAATTGACAAGAAAATGTTTGCGAAACAACTTTTTTCATCAGGTTTGACACATTAATGCTGAGATAACTTGAAAAGTTGCGTTACTACATATTGCTGACTTAAAAAATAAGGTTCATAAAGTTATGAGATTATGAAGAAGATTTGTTTGCAAAGGAATATAGATCACATTTGCAAATTTCTTATGTAAAATATATGAAACTATAGTAAAATCTTCTATTTGAGCATAAAATTATATGACGGTTTAATAAAATTGACAAGAAAATGTTTGTGAATCAACTTTTTACATCAGGTTTGACACATTAATGCTAAGACAACTTGAAAAGTTGCATAACTACATATTGCTGACTTAAAAAATAAGGTTCATATAGTAAAGAGACAATAAAGAAAATTTGTTCGCAAAGGAATATAGATCACATTTGCAAATTTCTTATGTAAAATATATGAAACTATAGTAAAATCTTCTATTTGAGCATAAAATTATATGACGGTTTAATAAAATTGACAAGAAAATGTTTGCGAATCATGCAACTTTTTACATCAGGTTTGACACATTAATGCTAAGACAATTTGAAAAGTTGCATAACTACATATTTCTGACTTAAAAAATAAGGTCCATATAGTAAAGAGACAATAAAGAAAATTTGTTCGCAAAGGAATATAGATCACATTTGCAAATTTATTATGTAAAATATATGAAACTATAGTAAAATCTTCTATTTGAGCATAAAATTATATGACGGTTTAATAAAATTGACAAGAAAATGTTTGCGAATCAACTTTTTACATCAGGTTTGACACATTAATGCTAAGACAACTTGAAAAGTTGCATAACTACATATTTCTGACTTAAAAAATAAGGTTCATATAGTAAAGAGACAATAAAGAAAATTTGTTTGCAAAGGAATATAGATCACAATGTAAAATATATGAAACTATAGTAAAATCTTATATTTGAGCATAAAATTATTTGACGGTTTAATAAAATTGCCAAGAAAATGTTTGCGAAACAACTTTTTTCATCAGGTTTGACACATTAATGCTAAGATAAGTTGAAAAGTTGCATAACTACATATTTCTGACTTAAAAAATAAGGTTCATATAGTAAAGAGAAAATAAAAAAAATTGTTCGCAAAGGAATATAGATCACATTAAATTTTACAAATTTCTTATGTAAAATATATGAAACTATAGTAAAATCTTATATTTGAGCATAAAATTATTTGACGTTTTAATAAAATTGCCAAGAAAATGTTTGCGAAACAACTTTTTTCATCAGTTTTGACACATTACTGCTAAGATAAGTTGAAAAGTTGCATAACTACATATTTCTGACTTAAAAAATAAGGCTCATATAGTAAATAGACAATAAAGAAAATTTGTTCGCACAGGAATATAGATAACATTTACAAATTTCTTATGTAAAATGTATGAAACTATAGTAAAATCTTCTATTTGAGCATGAAATTATATGACGGTTGAATAAAGTTTACATGAAATTGTTTGCGAAACAACTATTTTCATCAGATTTGACACATAAATGCTATAATATTTTGAAAACTTGAATAACTTCATATCTTTAACTTTTAAAATAAGGTTCATATTTAACCATTTTTAAGAGATTATAAGGAAAATTTATTTCCATTAGACCAAACATTTCTTATGCAAGCTACAAATGTAATAAGAAATTAAAAATCTGATGTTTGAGCCTAATATTATATGATGGTTTTATAACAGTCACAAAAAATTGTTTTCAAAATAACTTTATGACAAGATTTTAAGTACTATTCCACATAAGGATCAGGCAGGGGGTGGCACATCGATAATTTCCCATTTCAGATTTGGGGGTATAGATGCATTCATTTTACCTTAAAATTAAACCCAATGCAGTTTTGACATCTCAATATGTATTTGGTGCCTAGATATTTTTTGACTGGTTATATAGGAAAAAAATATGGCGGGAAATTTTCCCGTACTTTTCGCTATACAATGCAACTAAATTTTGACTGGTAATATCTCCTAAACCCAAGATAGACTGAAAAATTTAGTGGTCAAAACAAAGTTTACTGGGGTTGCTTTACCTAATTCTGTTGATTTTTTTTTGTGTATTTATTATCGATGTGCCACCTTATTAATGGTATCTGCCTGATTCTTAGAAAAAGTAGTACTTAAATGAGTTATTTTAAAATATAATATATTTGACCAGGAACATTTTATTTAATGTTCCTGATTTGACATAAAAAATCGTATGAATTTTCGCATTTTAAAACAGAAATGTGTTATGTCTTTACATTAAAGTTGGACTTTAATATTTATTTAAGCACGATTCGGCTGTGCTTTTTAATATTCTATGTTTAATTATTGATATAAAACACGTCTAATGTCCCGCTTTTACATTCATTTATATAAATTTCTATTTTATTCAAAGATTTTATGCATTCGATCAAGGAGTCACGTGATACAATAAGCGAAACGAACTTAAAAATTCCGTATTTTAGATTGAATTGACGCGTGACGGATTGGTAAATTGCATCATGGGATGCATTTGACGGATAGGATCGGACGGATTGGTGACTGATCGATGACGGATTGGTGACTGATTGATGACGGATCGGTGAATGATTGAGACCGGATCGATGACTGATTGGTGACTGATTGATGACGCGTGACGGATCGCAAAAACTGTTGCATTGATCGGTTCAAGTACTGTAGATGTCCTTTTTTAGATTTAGATTAAAGTATTATTGACGGAAAATTACGAACCAAAGTATATGATAAACGTGACAACTTTACCTTCCTTATTATAAATTTCCCTTTTCTTGAAGGAGATGTTCCGCTAGCGCCGTCACACGGGGTTTACATTTCACAGTTAGTAAGATATGCTCGGAGCTGCAGTGGTGTTTCTGATTTTAATAATAAAAACCGTTTTATTAATGAAAAATTATTAAAACAAGGTTATCGATACCACAAATTAGTAAAATCTTTTTCTAAATTCTTCCACAAGTATCGATCTCTTATTGAAAAATTTAATTGTACACGGCGTTTTCTGATAGTGAAAGGATTATCACATCCTGAATTTTACGGTAATGTTTATTACATGTATAAAGCTCATAGATTTAAATGCAATCCATTAGAAATGAAAAATTGGCTTCAAAATTTATTATGGAAAGGATATAAATTGAATATTTTGGTTAAATCGTTGAATTTAGTTTTTTTGGCAGAAATATTGATAACTTGATACTTACTTTAAAACTTCCATAAACGTTTTTACTATTGTCATTTTTAAGCATTATAGCTATCAAGCATGTCTGTTTTGTGTAAGACATTTCACTAAATCATTATTGTTTGAAGTGTTGTGTCGGATTTAAAATCGATATGTTTGATTTTTTTACATCAGTCGATTGATGATTTTCAGCTAGCTGTCAATAACAGCGAGTGTTCTATGGAGAGTCCCTTTACCGTCCTTTTGTTTGTTGTTTGTTCTTGTTGTTCTTTGTCTTAGGTTCTCTCTAGTGGAATTGGACTTTGATCGATTTGATTTTTATTGTGTGGTTAGTTTTTATGCTTTTCTAGGAATATTGAGAGGGGGAAGGTTTAACCCCACCACATATTACATGTGCCTGTCCTAAGCCAGGAATCGTTGACAAAGCTTTCGACTGTACTTGTCTTTTTGATGTTTTCTGTTCCTCGTTTAAGATGGGGGTCTATCTGTGTCTATTTCAGGGTTGGATTTGAATTATTTGCATTTTATTTAGACCATGGGCCAAAAGCATAACCGCGAGCAGTGCTAAATGGCCTCGTTGAAGGCTGCTGGCGGTTGTCCATTGTGGTTTTTCTAAATTGCCGTTTAATTGTGGGCTGTGTTTGTACACTTATTCCACATCTCATTATTTTCTATTTCTACGTAAAATGAGACTATATAGTAATTGTAAATTTTCAACTTGAATGCGGTGGATGGAGATTGGCTACGTGTAGCAATTTTTCTGTAATATTATCGGCGTATGTAGTAATTGTATACTCCATACCAGAGAACCTCGTTTTGTTGACAAAAATATTTAAGTATTTTTTTTTCTAAATTGACCCTACACAGTTGAACTAGATTAACAGCCCTTTGGGTTTATTCTTTTCCTTAGTACAAGCCCTCTGAAAAAGCAACATATCCATTTGGGACTACAATTCGAGATGTGTCCTTCTATAGCGGACCACAACTGTACATTGTGACGAAAGAGAGATATTTTTTGTTATTTTCAAATTGGGAATTTACCAGTTTTTTTCATAAATATTATGAAATATACTGAAGCCTTAAAGATAGAATTCAAATGATTATTTTATGACAAAAGATGCTTTAAATCAGTATTGTTCCCCCGTAAGAAAACACCTAAACATCCCAACATATCAATAAAATACGCAGCCGTGACGCAAGCTTAAAAAAACAATGAAAAAAGAAGCGGTTTTTCCACGGAAGAAATTTTAAGTAGGTAAAACCACATTTAAAAGGTAAAGTAAAATACGAATGGATATCTTTGAATCTTTGATATTGATATAACAATAAAAGGTGCAAAATTTTTTTGACATTAAGTCTTTCATCATGGAATGAAAAGAAAGGAGATGTTCTAACATCAACTGACGAGAACATAATGACGAACTGAGAACCGTACGTACAAGATCAGTGAAAAAATGAAAGTTCAATTGCAAAGACCAGAAATGTCTGAATTTCATATGTCATCCAAGTGTAAATCTTGATTTCTCAATAGCCTGTTTATTTATTCATACATATTTCTATATCACCTTTTTAATAATATGTACACTTCTTGGTACCAGTCTGGTATTACAAGTTCTTTCGCGGGTGGACGTCAAAACATGGAGGCTATTAAAATATAGTGCCTTTTCCCTGAGTTGTTTGCAGCATTTCTTTTTATGCATTTTTCTAACTTTTGGCTTAAATTGATGGTAAGACACCAAACTTTGACATCACTAACTTTTTGAAATGGGAAAATAGCATCATTAAATAAAAAAGTTTTCATGAAAAGGGGGTATTTTTGAAATGGAAGTTAAAGTGAATGAAAGAGAAAATCTATTTTAGTTCAACCAACTGTGGTTTTCTTATCTTCGTGCGACATTTTTTCGGCCCACCCTTTAAAATGTTTCCTGACACTTCCTTTATTTGAAAAATATATCGAAAGTTGTATTGAATCATTTGAAAACTTTTTTTTTTAAATTTCAAAAATCTCAGGTTAACAATAAAAGTCTATGGGAAAAACAATACAAGACTGAGACATCTTTGTGATACGTATAATAAGTAACATAGCGCCTAAATGTATATAAATGCAGTATTCAGTTAAAGAGCTCCACTAGTTTTCAGCAAATGAAAATCAAGAAAATATGTTACTTTCCACGTGTAACGCATGGTTGTATCTATATTCAGAAACTTTTTTCGTTGTTCCAGTATCATGCTTATGTACATGTATAATTTAACTATAAATGAGTGAAAGTAGCAGATGCTGCCTACACATCACCTTCGGCTGTACACTCGATGATGAGTGGAGATAGATTATAGTTTGCACGGTCCAATCAGTCCGAAGTTTGATATAATTATCTCTCTTGTAAATATTTGTTTGATTCTCTAACATAATAAAAACAAAATGCACATGATTTTTGAAGGGCGGCCTGAATTGATCAAAGTTCTTAGGGAGTGCGAATATAAACTAAAAAATCTGTATAAACTGTTGAAGTAAGAAAAAAACTGACTGCCATGGATAGTATTGTTTTTGTTGAGAGCAAATAGCACAAACTAGAAAAACTGTGAGCAGCAGCTAACAAATAAATACCCCCGCCCTAAAAAAATTAATCAGATAAAACTTTAAAAAAGGTCGTCCACATCTACATTATGTCACAAAGATTGTGTGAAAGTCTCATGAAAATCCATCAAAGGGTTTAGAAGGAGTTGCGGATAAGAGATGGGTACCCCCATGTTGTCGAATGGCTAAGTCCATGTTTTGCTATGGGGAAACCCCAAAAATCATTCTGATAAAATTTTAAAATAGGAGGTGTACATCTACATTATGTCACAAAGGTAGTGTGTAATTCTTCTGAAAATACATCAAGGGGTTTAGGAAGAGTTGCGGATAAGAGATGGGTACCCCCATGTAGTGGAATGGCTGAGTCCATGTTTCGCTATTGGAAACCCAAAATCATTCTGATTAAATTTTAAAAGATAAGATAAGATAAGACAAATTTATTTGTACTAACACATTTCAGTAAATGGTTATGACACAACTAAAGAATTAATAACATAAAATACAAAGAAACAATATGACTTAATAAATGAAAATGGATGGGTATATAATTGTTGAAACCTGGGGTGGCAGTGACTAAAATGTGTATGTAATGTACATGTAAAACAATTTGTAAATGAGAAGGGGGTTATCTACATGTATCACTTATATAGTTAACTTACATTGTATTTATCTGGCATTTGTTGATAAATTCAATAATTGCCTTGAGCACTACTAAAGAACTACTATTTAATATAAGACAGAGTTTGTTTTCAGTTAAATAATTAAAATTTTTAAGTTCACATTTTAATTTATTGTTCAACTCTTGCCTGTATATGTTGTATTTGGGACACTTGATGAAAAAATGTAATTCATCTTCAACTTGCCAAGTTTCACATTTAGTGCACAGCCTTGCACTTTGGGGATATTTTTATAACACCCTTTCTCAATTTCAAGAGAATGAGCACTTATTCGATATTTACAAATTGTGGACCTATCCGTTTTGAATTTACAGATATCTACATAGTAAGGCCTCTGATTTGACTTATGATTGCTTCTGTAGAAGGACAATTTTTTACTTTCAATTAAGGTGCTATGTTGATTTTGTAATGACTGGTCATTAAGCCTTTGTTTTATGCATGAGATTGTTGGTATCATCAATCAAGTAGCAATATTAAGTGCACATCTACATTATGTGACAAAGAATGTGTGAAAGTTCAAGGGGTTTAGGAGGAGTCGCGGATAAGAGATGAGTACCCCCTTGTAGTGGAATGGCTAAGTCCATGTTTTGCTATGGGAAACCAAAAAAGTCATTGTGATCAAATTTTAAAATAGTAGGTGCACATCTACATTATGTGACAAAGAAAGTGTGAAAGTTCCATGAAAATTCATCAAGGGGTTTTGGAGGAGTTTTGGATAAGAGATGGGTACCCCCTTGTAGTGGAATGGCTAAGTCCATGTTTCGCTATGGGAAACATTCTGATCAAATTTTGAAATAGAAGGTGCACATCTACATTATGTGACAAAGAATGTGTTAAAGTTTCATGAAAATCCATCAAGGGTTTTAGGATAAGAGATGAGTGCCCTCTTGTAGTGGAATGGCTATGTCCATGTTTCGCTATGGGAAACCCCGAAAATCATTCTGATCAAATTTTAAAACAGTAGGTGCACATCTACATTATGTCACAAAGATTGTGCAAAATTTTCATGAAAATCCATCAAGGGGTTAAGGACGAGTTGCTGATAAGAGATGGGTACCCCCATGAAGTCGAATGGCTAAGTCCATGTTTTGCCATGGAAAACCCCCAAAAACATTCTTATCAAATTTTAAAATAGTAGGTGCACATCTACATTATATCACAAATAATGTGTGAAAGTTTCATGAAAATCCATAAAGGGGTTTAGAAGGAGTTGCGGATAAGAAATTGGTACCCCCTTGTAGTGGAATGGCTAAGTTCATGTTTCGCTATGGGAAACCCCAAAAATCATTCTGATCAAATTATAAAATAATAGGTGCACATATACATAATTTGACAAAGAATGTGTGAAAGTTTCATGAATATTCATCAAGGGGTTTAGAAGGAGTTGCGGATAAGAGATGGGTTCCCCCATGTAGTGGAATGGCTGAGTCAATGTTTCGCTATTGGAAATCCCAAAATCATTCTGATCAAATCTTAAAATATTAGGTGCACATCTACATTATGTGACAAAGAATGCGTGAAAGTTCAAGAGGTTTAGAAGGAGTCGCAGATAATAAATGGGTACCCCCTTGTAGTGGAATGGGTAAGTCCATGTTTCGCTATGGAAAACCCAAAAAATCATTGTGATCAAATGTTAAAATAGTAGGTGCACATCTACATTATGTGACAAAGAATGTGTGAAAGTTCCATGAAAATCCATCAAGGGGTTTTGGAGGAGTTGTGGATAAGAGATGGGTACCCCCTTGTAGTGGAATGGCTAAGTCCATGTTTCGCTATGGGAAACATTCTGATCAAATTTTGAAATATTAAATGCACATCTACATTATGTGACAAAGAATGTGTGAAAGTTTCATGAAAATCCATCAAGGGTTTAGGAGGAGTTGTGGATAAGAGATGGATACCCCCTTATAGTAGAATGGCTAAGTCCATGTTTCGCTATGGTAAACCCCGAAAATCATTCTCATCAAATTTTAAAACAGTAGGTGCACATCTGCATTATGTTACAAAGATTGTGTAAAATTTTCATGAAAATCCATCAAGGGGTTAAGGACGAGTTGCGGATAAGAGATGGGTACCCCCATGAAGTCGAATGGCTAAGTCCATGATTCGCTATGGGAAACCCCAAAAATCATTCTGATCAAATTATAAAATAATAGGTGCACATATACATAATTTGACAAAGAATGTGTGAAAGTTTTATGAATATTCATTAAGGGATTTAGAAGGATTTGCGGATAAGAGATGGGTTCCCCCATGTAGTGGAATGGCTGAGTCAATGTTTCGCTATTGGAAATCCCAAAATCATTCTGATCAAATCTTAAAATATTAGGTGCACATCTACATTATGTGACAAAGAATGCGTGAAAGTTCAAGGGGTTTAGAAGGAGTCGCAGATAAGAGATGGGTACCCCCTTGTAGTGGAATGGGTAAGTCCATGTTTCGCTATGGAAAACCCCAAAAATCATTGTGATCAAATGTTAAAATAGTAGGTGCACATCTACATTATGTGACAAAGAATGTGTGAAAGTTCCATGAAAATCTATCAAGGGGTTTTGGAGGAGTTGTGGATAAGAGATGGGTACCCCCTTGTAGTGGAATGGCTGAGTCAATGTTTCGCTATTGGAAATCCCAAAATCATTCTGATCAAATCTTAAAATATTAGGTGCACATCTACATTATGTGACAAAGAATGCGTGAAAGTTCAAGAGGTTTAGAAGGAGTCGCAGATAATAAATGGGTACCCCCTTGTAGTGGAATGGGTAAGTCCATATTTCGCTATGGAAAACCCCAAAATCATTGTGATCAAATGTTAAAATAGTAGGTGCACATCTACATTACATGTATGTGACAAAGAATGTGTGAAAGTTCCATGAAAATCTATCAAGGGGTTTTAGAGGAGTTGTGGATAAGAGATGGGTACCCCCTTGTAGTGGAATGGCTAAGTCCATGTTTCGCTATGGGAAACATTCTGATCAAATTTTGAAATACTAAATGCACATCTACATTATGTGACAAAGAATGTGTGAAAGTTTCATGAAAATCCATCAAGGGTTTTAGGAGGAGTTGTGGATAAGAGATGGATACCCCCTTGTAGTAGAATGGCTAAGTCCATGTTTCGCTATGGTAAACCCCGAAAATCATTCTCATCAAATTTTAAAACAGTAGGTGCACATCTGCATTATGTTACAAAGATTGTGTAAAATTTTCATGAAAATCCATCAAGGGGTTAAGGACGAGTTGCGGATAAGAGATGGGTACCCCCATGAAGTCGAATGGCTAAGTCCATGTTTTGCCATGGAAAACCCCCAAGAACATTCTTATCAAATTTTAAAATAGTTGGTGCACATCTACATTATATCACAAATAGTGTGTGAAAGTTTCATGAAAATCCATCAAGGGGTTAAGAAGGAGTTGCGGATAAGAGATCGGTACCCCCTTGTAGTGTAATGGCTAAGCCCATGTTCGATCGCTATGGGAAACTCCAACAATCATTCTGATCAAATTTTTAAATAATAGGTGCTCATCTACATCATTTGACAAATAATGTGTGAAATATTCATGAAAATCCATCAAGGGGTTTAGAAGGAGTTGCGGATAAGAGATGGGTGCCCTTAAACGTCACGGAAAGAAGGACACACGGACGGACGGACGAATGGACAGACATCCCTATCACTATATACCCCCATTTAAAGCGAGGGATATAAATATAAAATAAAAATAGGGCATCTGATGGGACATTATGATGAAACCCCGCAACGATAAAGTATTCTGTCATTTTGGGGTGGGACAACATACGAGGAAGCAACGGATTTTCAGGGAGTCCGGAAATTTTAGAATTTATCTTCAAATAATCATCAACAACAGTGAAGTTTTACTTTGTATTCGCTGGAAAGTTAAAACTTACTATTTGAAAGTGATTAGTGACTATTTGACGTTAGAAGATATCGCCGAAACAAATTTTGAAAAAATGGCACATTTGGAACTTCGACAGAATGAGTAAGTTATTGTTTGTCTTAAACCTCTGATTGTATATAATTGATACCGGAAGAACAAGAAAACAGAAAATATATTTTAGTATAATAGTAGCACCAAAAAGCATGTAGAAGGACGATAAAAACGAACATTTATGTATCAGTAACCCCTAGATACGCAGAATAACATAACGGAAAATTCACACATATCAGTTTACGTTGACTGAGCCTGCAAAAATAATGGACATAATAACCCTTTAGGAGGATGCGGAGTTTATTGGGGACCATATCATCCTTTAAATACATATGAAAAACTTTGTGGAACGAAGCAAACAAATAATAGAGCAGAGCTAACGGCGGCAAGTTTGGAGGGAAATACAAATGACAACAAAGTTCTAGACAGTAAATTTTGCTACGCCTGACGCGCGTTTCGTCTATTCAAGACTCATCAGAGGCGCTCTACCAAAAATATTGAAAATGCCAAACACTGTATGAATATGAAGAGCATAGAACAGTATAACCAAAAATACCAAACTGGGGAACCAAATCTGGGAAAGCAAGCGCAAGTAATTGGTGTAGACAAATTACAGATTATCACGGACAGCCAGAACGTGAAAAATGGAATTGAAAAATGGATTGGAAATTGGAAGCAAAATGGTTGGAAGACCGGAAGGGGGAAAACTGATGTTCTGAATAAAGATTTATGGCTACAACTTGATAATATAACATCAGGCAAAAATGTAATTTGGAGATGGGTCCACGCACACAGTACGGAAATTGGAAATGTAGAAGCAGATCAGTTAGCGAAAATTGGAATTTCGTGTGACAATTGCTATTGGCAAGAACAGTTTTTATCAGGTTATACTACAGGTCTTGAAATAACAGATCAATCTATTGATGCGATTCAAAATTTTTAAGCTTAAATATCGAAGAAGAAACCAGTCTTAAGTCAGTCTCGGAACCAGAAAAAAGGGAAAATACTGCAGAAATTTGTTGTTTATGTGACAAACAAGTGATGAAAGGCGGCATAAATTGTATGGAATGTAAAAGATGACTACATTATACCTGCACTCGTCTGCCGGCTTATCAATTGTATCTCTAAGAGACAACTTCAAGAAAATTCATGTGCGAGCTCTATACAGAAGATTTTGTGTTGGAATTCTCAAAATTAAAACGACGAGAAAATAGTTTAATCTGTCCAAACACAAACAGAAAAAAGACAAAGCGACAAATTTATTCAATGTAGCGTAGAACAAACAAGCTCTGTGGTAAAAACTCTAGACTTTCACAATCCAAATCTACAAACCAACACGGAAAATACAATGGAATGCATGGAGAAAACATTTGTATAAGTTATTGACAAACTTTTACAAGACAAAACTAGTGTCACTAACTACAAAATGAAATTCAAGTTTTGAAGAGAGAAAATTTGAATCTCAAGCGCAAAATTCAAAGCTGGAGCGAAACTTTGGAAAGACAAAATCCTGAAATTAGTTGTAAAGAATGCTCTCAAAAGGAAGTCATCATTCAGAAGTTAAAGGAAGAGAAAATGGAATTTCAAAATACTACATGTAAATGCTAATAGATTACTAGAGCATGAGTTAGAAATGCACAAACTTAAAATGCAGGGGGACCCTTGTTGAACAGCTTTAGATAAACAAGCAAAAGCTTCAGATCTATATGGATGAGGTTGCTACTTTCAAAGAAAGAATAAATCTGAAAAATACAGCAATTTTAAATTTAGAGAAACAAAATACCCAACAAAGAAGAAAAATATCAGATTTGGAAGACCAAGTGATATCATGAAAATTGCACAACTCAAGAGCAGACGACTCACTGCTTTTATTAGACAGTCATGACAGAGATAAGGACGGAAAATATGAAATCTGCAAAACACTTGCGTCATCCACTAACTTGAAAAATGCAACAGTTGTTACCGCAAACAAAACTCAACCGAGGAAATGAAGCCGACACAAAAGGTTCGCGGTGATAAAGATGTACCGATTCAACATAAGGATATCAAAACCGGAAATGGTAACGCTGGCAACAAATCACAAAGCACGAAGGTCGCCACCACTACAAACAGCTCTTCTTTACATAAAGGACACAAAGTTACTATCATAGGCACACCAAATACAAAATTTGTCAGCAGAAACTTGCCTAAGGACCAAACAGTTGAAATTGATAAAGTGATACAATAGATGAAACAAAACAGTACTGTGGATTCATTTATTTTCGTGGATACTAATTTTCGTGGTTTGATGAAAAATTGTCAGTTCGTGGATTCTTAAATTCTTGGCTCTGTAGTTTCCAGCAAACAAACCAATATCAAATATCCTTTTCGTGGAGTATCAAATTTCGTTGGTCAAGACCACCCACGAAAACCACGAAAATTAATACCTCACGAATGATAATGAAACCACAGTATCTTAACAGTTCAAACAGTGAGAAACTAAGCGATTCCGATGCAATCTTTCTACATCTTTTGTGCAATGGTCTAAAGCAAACGAGTGCGGAACAGTGTACTGCAGAATTAATTGATATTATCGACAATATCAACGGAAAGTGCTCGAAATCAAAATGATCGTCTCACTTGGTTTGCCAAGAAAATCAAACGAATTCAACAGAAAAGTGGAAAAAAATGAACATACTTCTCAAAGAAGAGTTACACAAGAGAGAGCAACTAGCAACAGTGTGTGACAACAGCAATTTCTTTTATCACGGAAGGGCAGCATATGGTGTCTTGAATATTGACAAACATCTCAGCAGAAATTGAACATTTAAGTATAGTGCAAACATTCGCCAAACTCTGAGGGAAGCGTTACAACTTAATGAATATAAGGACCAACATCGAGTTAATGACAGAAACAGTTGTGAGTTGTCAAGATACAACTACCAGTGGGGAAGAAGACAATGGTATTAAAATAGTAGTACCAAAATGACAATTAAACATTGTGAATATTTAAAGATAAGCAGTTGGAATGTACATGGTTTAAAATCTAAAAATTTTGATAAGACAAAAGATAATGCGTTTTGAATGAAATAGAACAGTATGATATATTCGGCATGATAGAAACAAAAATAAGCCATGATGATATTTTAGTTTTTGAAAATTACAAAACATTTAATGTTTTTCGACCCTTAGAAGAAGGTTTTCCTACTTCGGGAGGTATTTCAATTTTATATAAACCATATGAAGAATCTGATATTTCTTTCATGAAAACAAAATCCAGTGAGATACAATGGATTAAGTAAGTTATCCAAGGATTTTTTTAGATTTGATAGAGATGTATTTTTGTGCTTCATATATTCATATATTTGCCACCATCAAATTCGGCATATTCAACAAGGGGTTGCACTTAGTCGTGCTAAGAATACCCCCACTCGGCCACTCAGAAAACAGAAAGTAAATGCACGACTGACCTGGAAAGGGGAGGCACGATAGAACTCATCATGCTAAAGCTGTATACCACATTTAAAATCAATCCGTTTTGTAGAAGCCGAGAAATCTGTTACGAAAAATTGTCTATTTTTGACCCTTAAAATCAAAGTCGGCTCAGAAAACAGGAAGTGGATGCGCGACTGACCTGGAAAGGAGAGGCACAATACAACTCATAATGATAAAGCTGTATACCAAATTTGAAAGCAATCCCTTCAGTAGAAGCTGAGAAATCTGTTACGAAAAATTGTTTATTTTTTACCCTTAAAAAAGTCTAAGTTGGCTCAGAAAACAGGCAGTGGATGCGCGACTGACCTGAAAAGGGGAGGCATGATACAACTTATCATGATAAAGCTGTATACCAAATTTCAAATCAATCCCTTCAGAAGAAGCTGAGAAATCTGTTACGAAAAATTGTCTATTTTTGACACTAAAAAAAGTGTAAGTCGGCTCAGAAACAGGAAGCGGATGCGCGACTGACCTGGAAAGGGGAGGTACGATACAACTCGTCATGATAAGGCTGTGTACCAAATTTGAA
This sequence comes from Arcuatula senhousia, assembly GCA_963971305.1. Classification (NCBI taxonomy): domain Eukaryota; kingdom Metazoa; phylum Mollusca; class Bivalvia; order Mytilida; family Mytilidae; genus Arcuatula; species Arcuatula senhousia. The sequence goes on from OZ020309.1 coordinate 53,295,364, forward strand.
ATCAATCCCTTCAGTAGAAGCTGAGAAATCTGTTACGAAAGTTTGTTACGGACGGACAGACGGACGGACAAGGTGATTGCAATATAGCCCCCTCTCTTACGAGTGGGGGTATAATAAGACATAATTTAGATATGATGAGCAGTTTAGAACATGATTTATTGATTTTTAGTAATAAGGGTGAAATTGTAATATGCAGAGACACAAACGCATGAACTGGTAGAGAGCTAGATACACTTGATAATGATAACAGATATATACCTGTACCTGAAACATTTATAAGTAATTTTTCTAGTTCAATTCATAGAAACAGCTTTGATAAAGTATGTTGTACAAGGAGTAGAGAACTAATAGAACTATGTATGTCTTTTAATATGAAGATTTTAAATGGTAGAGCTTTTGGTGATAACACTGGTATATTTACATCATTTCAATACAACGGAAACAGTGTAGTTGATTATTGTATTATGTCAGAAAATTTTATGTCAAGTGTCTTATACTTTTATGTAAGTGATCATATTCCCTATTTATCAGACCATTCAAAACTTACATTACAGATATAAAAGCCAATTTTTCGCATTCAAAAACTACAAACATTTTCTTATGTTCCGGTAGGTTATAACTGGAATAGAAAATCTGTCGAACCATTTCAGAAAGCATTTTCTTCCCTGAGATTAAGTCCATGATAGAAAATTTCATGAACAATGCACATCAGACAACAAACAACAACTTCAATGCAGTGGACTTTGTTGTTGAAAAGTTAAATAAGATCTTTCATGCAGCTCGTGAAAAGTCTCTGAAAAAGAAAAGAGCGACACAAAAAGGAACATCTAAGACAAAAAAAAACATGAATGAGAAACGATGAAGAGAGAACTGATCAGAAAAAATGAGCAATACGCTAAAAACCCAAAAGATCCAGCAATTAGGGGATCTTTCTTCAAATACAAAAAAAATGTTTAGTAAAGCTTGTAAGAAAAAATTTCAAGTCACAAATTATTGAACAGTTAAACAATAGTACGACAAAGATCCTAATTCTTACTGGTCATTGTTTAACAAGCTGACGGAAGATAAAAAATCTGACCCTAGTGAACAAATCTCAGATATGGACTGGGTTCAATGTTTCAAAGAACTGTTGAGTGTTAAGAGTGCCTTTAAATCCACAAATGATCTTTATACTAGACTTCTAGATACTATTGCTTCTCAGAAAACGTTCTCTGATTTGGATTTTAGATTTACGGGAAAAGAAGTCTTATCGGGAATAAAAAGTTTAAAAAATAAGAAATCAGAAGGTCTTGATCAAATAAACCAGAGGCTCCCAGGAGCCTGAATCGCTCACCTGATCTCTTATGCTAAAGCATCTTACCTAGTGTGCAACATGGTCATGTACTTGGTAATTAACATTAAAGAAACTAGTTAGGATAGAAAACACTTATTAAGATCAACAATACTAAGTTTACAAAGCTTTCTATTTGAAAAAAAAAAACAACAAACAAGTTAAAATTGATAAAAAAAATCAGTTAAAGGGGAATAACTCTTAAACGGTTCCTCTGACAATTTTGACCCTGAAATCATTTTTTAAAATCTCAATAAGGTGAACAATTTTGCAATGGTAACTTTTCTTCTAGCACTTACAGTATTCAAGATAAAGTCCAAAAACTGTTAAAATGGTCAATTTTGACGATTAATGGGAGATAACTCCTATAAGGAGTCATTCCACAACTTTGACTCAATAGACAGTTTTGTAGAGCTTTTAATGCTGAAGAAGGAAGGTTGCTTCGGATTTTCTCAATCTCTTATATTTTTTTAGCTATAAGCTTAAAACTATGGTCTGACCCCCCTGTTCTATTTCTAGTAACGGTAGCCATGTTGGTTGGTCGACGTTCACAAATTTCACAAACTTGGTAGAGGACATCCTAAAGATCAAGTGTACAAAGTTTCAAAGCAATCCCATCAGTAGTTTCAGAGAAGAAGATCTTTGAAGAAAAGTTAACGACGGACGACTGACGCCTTACGATGGCAATAGCTCACGAAGGGTCATGTGAGCTAAAAATGAGATGTTAAAATATACATGTAACTTTACATTACCATGTATTGTCAAATAGTTTAATTTAATATTTTATTTTTCTACCCAAAAGAATGGAGAAAGAGTTTTATAAGACCAATTTCTAAAGGTGGAGAACAACTTGATCAAATTATAGAGGTGTTGCTATTATGTCATGCCTTGCTAAGTTATTTAGTTTTTTGTTAAACGAGAGATTACAAAAATATCTAGATCTCAATAACATCATTGACTGGACTCAAATTGGTTTTCAGCCTAAGTAGACCATGTGTTTGTTTTTACGTACTATTATTGAGAAATATACACAGAATAGGTCAAAACTTTAAACATCTTTTGAAGATTTTGCAAAAGCATTTGATACCATCTTACAGCCTGTGCTCTTTTACAAGATCTGTAAATTAGGTAAAATGGATTTTTCCAATATTTTGAAAGATATGTACTCAAAAAATGAAGTCAATATTAAAATTGGAAATAGATTAACAGAGGGTATTAACCTAGAAATTGGTGTTCGTCAGGGTGATTATATCAGACCTAACTTATTTAAGGTGTATATCAATGACCTACCCACATTTTTAAAGGGTAGCACAGATGGCATTAGTATTAATAATATAAGAATAAATTGTCTTTTATATGCAGACGATTAAATTTTATTGTCAACATCGGAAAAAAAATGTTTACAAGAATGTCTCAATAAGTTATATATATATTGTAACGAAAATGGGATGCTTGTTAATGTTAAAAAGACAAAAAAAATAGTGTTTTGTAAAGGTGGAAAAGTGTCTACATGTAATTTAAAATTTTATTATGACAACAAAGAAATAGAACATACCAAAAGTTTAAATATCTTTGAACAGTTTTTACTACTAGTGGTACGTTTACTCATTGTCAAGCTGATTTGTACAAACGTGCATTAAAGGCACAGTTTAAGATGTTAAAAGGTTTTGGAAGTGTTAAACCAAAACCGAACACTCTTTTACATCTTTTTGACCATATGATAAAACCTATTTTACTTTATGGTTCTGAAATTTGGGGAACACTTAATATGTCTTCATCAAAAGTTAAACGAAATAGTTATTCTATTGAAAATTCTATGGAAGATTTGTTTTGTGACAAATTACACATTAAATTTTTAAATATACACTTGGCCAAAAGTTAGGGACCAGTAACTTTTTTATTTCTATAATAATATGAGTTGCAGTGTGGCGGAATTAAAATTCAATACAATAATAAAAGTCAGGTACGCCACAGGGTTAAATTATAAATACACATAAACATATCACTTAAAATCAAATATAAAACGATAGAGGGGCCCGAGTACTTTCGGTCAAAAGACCTTCTTCTTGTCCTTGTCTTTGTACTGTGCGGGTGTTTCTCTTTTTTCTCCCAGTTTTTATTTCCCTGAAGAAGGTCTTTTGACCGAAAGTACTCGGGCCCCTCTATCGTTTTATATTTGATTTTAAGTGATATGTTTATGTGTATTTATAATTCGATTTAACCTTTTAACCCTGTGGCGTGCTTTTTTATTTCAAGTACCTTTTTAGATTTGTAATATTAGCAAAACTATAAAGCATAGGTAGAAAATTCCAAGTAAACTACTAATTTTAGAACATTTTGAAGACAACTTTATCACTGCATACCAAAAACACTCATATAGCGGCATGTGATTCCAATTTGAAAATTATGGACAAAACACAAGAAAACTGATGCGAAAAAATGTTTGAGTTTGAAAGCTCAACAATGCCTGATGTAAATTACTAGCACATTGAAACCTTTTGAAAGATACGAGGAAGGCATTTGTTGAGTGAATTCGGCTCACTTTGTTGGAAATGAGCAAAACATGGGCACTTCCGGTCACTTTTTAAAAATTGCCCCCAAATAACATACACGATAATGAAGGTTGTTGTTGAAGGCATTGCTGATAGTTTTTTATGAAAGCAGTACTAATTTTACTTGTATTACAACATTTTTGGGTTATAATCGCTAATTGTCACCTTGCAATTACTGTAGGGTTTACTATCAGATTCACATTTTCGTCTTTGGTTGGTCCCATTTAGGTCATTATCAGTCAACATCTCAACTTACAAAACAAAAAACCGTCAATGATGTCACGCTCGGGTTTGAGTAATTTTTACATGACAAATAGTGAAAAAGGGCTTATTTATAGAGATTTTAATAGGAAAAAATGCAATAAAAGGAAACCACCCCTAAGTCATTTATTGTCAGAATGAGGCCAAAACATGGTGAATTTACTACAAATTTTCCATATTTTGACTTGCAGGCCTGTTTTGTGCGTCCTTGCTCATTAGCACTTCCGGTTGCACATAAACGTTGAAAGTGTTTCTTTATGGTCATACGTGTGCCATAGAATTTTTAAATTGTGCTCCATAACTTTTTCACTTACAAATACCTACGAATGATTCAAAATCCTTATGTTGCTGATATACCATTATGAAATGTTTCCGTTAAATGAAAAAAATAGTCCACTGGACACGTGGAGACGGAAAGTTTGAAAGCGAAACAAACTTGGTTTTTTAAAACATAGGGGAAGCATTTTTGCAACGTTAATTTAAATATCGGAACGTGCATAAATTTGGATTTTTTATAGCAAAAAGTATACATTATACACCAATATCTATGTACAACATCTTGGTTTATATAAGGTAACAGCTTACATACATTTTTGATCACTCAAACTTGGTGGTCCCTAACTTATGGCCAAGTGTATATATAACAGGCGCTCATAAGAGAGCTTCAAATGGTGCACTTTTTGGTGAATGTGGTCGCTATTCTTTATACATTGATGTGTTAGCTAATTGTATAAAATATAAAAGACTTGTTAATAATGAAAACGAGGTAAAAATCTATTGTATCACTCTTATAATGAAAAGTGTGTCACTTTTTCAAGATGGTAAAAACAGCCGGATAACAAGTTTAAATTTCTTATTACAAAAGATTGACATTGATAGAAACAATACTAATTTTATTATTGATTCAAAATAGACCATTTCCCAATTAATATCGGATTTTTATTCCGTGATCGATTTAATTTTACCGTTTACAATACCGTTATGAAAAATCCCGTTGGTTTCCAAATGGAAAGAAGTAGGACAAGCCTCGGATTTTATCGTGTACGCTTGGATAATTCACGTGAAAAATTTAAACAACTTACAGAGATTTAAATATTGTTGACACTATATTCTAATAATATATACCACATCATTTCATACTACGATATCAAAATTATTCAAATGTGCTTTGATTAGTGTATTCAAAAGATCGGAATTGCATTGAGAGCAAGCGATGTTCTATTCCTTGTCCGGTGGCTGGTTACCGACGGTAACAGTAAAATCCGGTAAAATATGACCAAGTACCCAAAATAATCAAAGTGAACAACAATTGGCAAATGCACTATTTGTTCTGATAGAAAGATTTGTAAAAGCCTGGGAATTTAAACTTAGAGAATGTGAAGAAAATCAAATTGGTAAACTAAGAACATATTCACTTTTTAAAACAAGATTACTAAAAGAAACATATTTGTCTGCTGTTGATAATTTTTAAGTTAGAAAATTATTTACAGCCTTCAGAATAAGTTCTCATTCCTTGGAGAGAGAAAAAGGGAGATATTAGAAATTACCGGTCGATATACGAAATTATGCAAATTTTGTAAAAATAATCAAGTAGAGGACGAATGTCATTTTGCTTTTGAGTGTGATTTATATAGTAGTTTACAAGACGATATGTATCATGAAATAGGAATGACTTGTAAATTTTTTTTCTCAATGTCTCCAAGAAATAAACTTATTTGGCTGATGACAAATGAAGAAGAACGTGTCATTTCTCTATTCTCTTCATACATTTTTAATTGTTTTCAGTATAGAAACAACCATGTTACATGATCATCTGATGTCTTTTACTTTTTATTAAATATTTTATTTTATCATTATCATTTTCCATTAATATTGTTTAGATGCATAATTTTGTGACATGTATATATGTAATTTATTATTTTTAAATCAATGTAATATATGCCAGAAATGGCCCATGATTGGTATAATAAAAGTATTCTATTCTATTCTGTTCTGTTCTGACCCCATTCCCTTTCAGACCCCCGATTCGTCTTATCTTAAGGAGTAAAAGTATACATGATTATAGGGTGGGGATCTCAATGGTTTTCAGAATATTTTGTATTTTGTAATTTTATAGGGTCGGACATGACCCCCTTAAGATACCAAATGGGGCATGACCCCCGAAGATACCAAATGAATTGTCTTAACATATGGAGTAATTGTATACATGGTAATAGGGTGAGAATGTGGTTTTGACCTATTCAAAAATTAACATGAAATTTGATATTGAATATTGAGTAATTCTAAAATTAAAGATTGAGTTATCTTTTATAGATATGAAAATTTCAACATGCAATGAAGTAAAAATTTTCGGAACATCGTGAAAATTAAAATCAATTTTTATTTTATTGTACTCAACAGCGGTGCAAAATATCATTCAAATCCCTTGATGTGTTGTTGAGATATCACATGGAAACCTTCGGGGGACGGACGAGCAGACGGAAAAGCGGACAGACACGGAACGAAACTGAGGGTGTGAGATACAACCTCGCACTTCATGTGGCGGGGTACAAAAATGAAATGAAATTCATTAAGAGTGATTCTATATAACCACCAACCAGTTTATAAATGAGGTGTGGCACGAAGGGTCACTGCTTTGCACGAAACTTTGCTCAAATGGTTAGTTCGATGACTTAAGGGTATATATGTAGCAAAATTTAGATTCTATGCTTTGGTTGCCATGGCAACAGTAAATCATGTTTTCCCGCAAATATGACCATTTCAGAAGCCCGAAATATAAAATTTTAAACATATATGCAAGAAAATAGACTACCACATTTTGAAATAAAGGTAATAACAAAACTACCGAACTTGAATGATCAATCTCATAGTCCAGGGAAAATGACAAAAACGAATCAGTCGTACCGGAGAATTGGTGGATCGCAATGGTCCTGACTTGGTACAGGCATTTCAAACGAAATGGTGGGTTAAACCAGGTTTTATGGCGCCAAACCTCCCTCTTCCATTGCGATCTTAGGTAAGGTTTACAGAATGTAGTCCATTACAATAATTGACAAAAAGGTACCAGACAAAACTACATCAAAGGGATTAGCAAAGCTGAAAGAAAAATAAGGTAATCATGCCAATGGCCTACTGGTGGAGATTCATAATTTTCCTGACTAAGCACAGCTTCTTAAATAGTAATGATTGACGGAAAAGTAGAATGTATGGCGCCATAGCGATTCGATATCCACAACGAGAACTTTATTAAAAACAAAACAACTCTTGTTTGCATATTTTAAAATACTAGTCGTTTCAAAAAAATATTTCCCTTTAGAAAATAGGTTTTTTGTTACATTTGAACAAGAAAATCCGCATCTTGACATTTCATAATAAATCTATCAGTAGTTTGTATTTATTTTTTTTTAGTCACACCTTGTCCAATCCGAAAGCGGATGTTACATGATTTTTTACTGAAAACCAGCCAAATTTTCGTGTCTACTTTGTACCATGCCGATTTTGTCATAGGCGTTCTACCCCGTTTAGAGAAAAACATTATTTAGAAACACAAATTTTGCTAGACTTTGGCATTTCTTCCGATAATTCAAGTAAAATTGAAAGAGCTTTCAAAGAGCATTACTCATTTTAAACCTAGATGTATGCACACATAGACGGGGTGTGCTACTAGAGAAGTGACATGTGTCCTATAGCACTGCATATTTCTAAATGTTGTTTCAATTACTTGACTTACTCAAACAAATACTTTGGTTGAAGGGAAAACTTTCTTGAGCCTCATAGACAGTAGACACTTTTACATTGTAGCAGGTTCCAGGTGTAAGTCCATCAATATAAACTTTTGTTTGATTTGTTCTAAAATCTTTTGCTTCAGTTGAATTAACTACGACCCGAAAGGTAGTTTGGGATTCTGAGTTCATCTGTATAGTAATTCCATTTGTAGTAGCATTAAATATGTTTATTGTTGGTGTTTTCATGGCTAAAAATAAAGTTATAGGTAAAATATAGTACTATAAAAAAAACAGTAAAAAGATAAGACTTTAGAACCAACAGACCAAAAAACTTCAGCAATCTCATACATATAAAGGTTATATTATGTAACAATGTCGCATGAAACAAATGTGAAGATGATCTGTTTTCAATGCCTTTGCATTTATAATGGATATTTTCTTACCCCCCCCCCCCTTTCCAAAAAGCATATGAATTCGTTAATGATGAGAATGGACTCTTTTTGATTGTTATGATTAAATTGAAGGTTGTATTGAAGTGTAATAAAAGTGATGGTTTTCCACAATTAAAACGGATAAACTAGCAAAAGTTGTGAATGTCTGTGCGTGAGTATAAATTATTATATGATCCCCTTTCAAGCTCACCTGACCCAAAGATTCATGTGAGCTATTGCCATCACTTGGCGCCCGTCGTCGTCTGTCGTCGTCGTCGTCTGTTGTCGTCCGTCGTCCGTCGGTCGTTATCTTCTCTTCAAAAATATTCTTCTCTAAAACTACTAAAAGATTGCTTTAAAACATAACACAAGTCATCTATGGGATGTCTTCTACCAAGATTACACAATTTGCGGCTGCCAACCAAGTAACATGGTTGCTGTTGCTAAACATAGAACAGGGGGTCAGACCCCAGCTTTTGGCTTATAAATCAAAAAGTATTACAGATAGAGAATGTATAATGCATCCTCTTTCTTTAGTATGAAAGACCTACGAAAGTCTCCATTAGGTTGAAGTTTTTAGATGACCCCGTATATGGGTTATGGCCCTTTGAAGGTGAAATATCTTTCCTTCGTGTTTTTGGCCTATATAATGAAAAATATTACAGATAGAGAAAAGCTGTTGCTTCAATTTTCAGCTCATTGAGCTCTACAAAAGTCTCAATTGGGTTGAAGTTGTCAGATGATCCATTATAGGGGTTATGGCCCATTAAAGCATTTTTGTCGTGTTTTGGGCCTAAAGAATGAACAAAAGATTTTGTTTCAAAGCTTAAATATTGGCTATATGTGCTCTACAAAAGCCTACAGGTGGAAGTTGTATGATGATCCTTCATTAAAGTTTTTGCCTCAGATGGCCCACAATATGTTTAATCTATCAGTCATTAAATCACGTGAGCGATTCAGGCTCCTGTGAGCCTCTTGTTTCAATTTTACTGACAGAAAAATAATTTGTTTTGTACAAAAAAAAATGTCAACAGAATAAATTAAAAAATGAAAACGAAATGATAATAATTACCTTGTTCACAATTTTTCCCTCTGTACCTTATCGTACAGTTACAAGTATAGTCGTTAATCCCATTTGTGCAAGTTCCATTATTTTTACACGGGTTACATAAACATTCATCAATATCTGTAACATATTAAACTGTATCAATTACTGGCACTATGAACCAAAATAATGACTGACATTACCATGTACAGTTCAAATTCGATTTTAAACGACTGAAATGAACAGTAAATTACCATAATTTATCTAAAAAATGCTGGTTTTCTTTTATGCAATCTCTTCAGTAATTATCAATTTCTGTGTTTGAACTGTTTTTAATTGTCCTTAACAGAAACAGATGATGTCAGTTTATATCAGTCGGTTTTTGTTATTTGTAACAAATCAAGGAAGTCATTTTAAATTTTTACCTTGATTTAAAATCACTGATGTGTATTGTTACTGTCATTGTCAGTCATTAACAGAACTTTACCTTGATTTAAAATGACTGACATTGACTGAAGATGTATCGTCAACTAATCCCTGTCAGTCATTTTAAATCAATGTATAGTTCTGTTAATGACTGACAATGACAGAAACTAGCCACATCAGTGATTTAAAATCAAGGTAAATATTTAAAATGACTGTCATGAATTGATACAGATAATTAAATTGACTGATATAAACTGACTTCATCTGTTACAGTAAACGACAATTAAAAACAGTCAAAAATACAGAAATTGCTAATTACTGAAGATATTGCATCAAATAAAATCAGCATTTTACAGATAAATTGTGGTAAAGAACAGTTCTTATCAGTCATATTAAATCGAATTTGAACTGTGCATGGTAATGTCAGTCATCATAATGGTTCATATTGTGAATTAATAAGTATTTTTTACCAAAGTTAGTCAAGTTTGAAGCTATGAGAATTGAATTATGTTTAGAATACCAATTAAAGGTATGAAATATTTCTTTGAGAATTCTGTCATTGATTTTTATTCATTCTTGTATTAAGTGTCCATTTTCAATGTTTTTTTTTAAATTTCTTCAAGTTACAGTTATTTATATAGTATCAACCCCCAGCCTTAAGCATGAGAAAAATGAAGAAAAAATTAATCTACAGATATGTAACCTATCTTATTGCATTATCAACCAAAGTCGATTTTGCATTTAGCAATTTGATCTGTAATGAATGTAGATATTCTTTTTGTGATATGCTTATATTTTTGTCAATTCTTTTTTGCAACACCTTGCCACTGATTAAATAAAAACATAGTCTGAAAAAAGGCCCTTTCAATTCTAAGATTCTAACATTTAACAAAGCTAAGATTTGTTACACAATAGATCAAGTTCTCAGTGCGATTGGTTTCCTTATTCAAACAACATTTTTGTCACATCAGGAGACGAGATTTTTCAGCAACAAATTGACACTCCAATTACTGATAAAGGTAATAACAAATCAGGAAAGTCATTTTAAATTTTTACCTTGATTTAAAATCACTGATGTGTATTGTTACTGTCATTGTCAGTCATTAACAGAACTTTACCTTGATTTAAAATGACTGACATTGACTGAAGATGTATCGTCAACTAATCCCTGTCAGTCATTTTAAATCAATGTATAGTTCTGTTAATGACTGACAATGACAGAAGCAAGCCTCATCAGTGATTTAAAATCAAGGTAAATATTTAAAATGACTGTCATGAATTGATACAGATAATTAAATTGACTGATATAAACTGACTTCATCTGTTACAGTAAACGACAATTAAAAACAGTCAAAAATACAGAAATTGCTAATTACTGAAGATATTGCATCAAATAAAATCGGCATTTTACAGATAAATTGTGGTAAAGTACAGTTCTTATCAGTCATATTAAATCGAATTTGAACTGTGCATGGTAATGTCAGTCATCATAATGGTTCTTATTGTGAATTAATAAGTATTTTATCAAAGTTAGTCAAGTTTGAAGCTATGAGAATTGAATTATGTTTAGAATACCAATTAAAGGTATGAAATATTTCTTTGAGAATTCTGTCATTGATTTTTTTTCATTCTTGTATTAAGTGTCCATTTGCAATGTTTTTTTTTAATTTCTTCAAGTTACAGTTATTTATATAGTATCAACCCCCAGCCTTAAGCATGAGAAAAATGAAGAAAAAATTAATCTACAGATATGTAACCTATCTTATTGCATTATCAACCAAAGTCGATTTTGCATTTAGCAATTTGATCTGTAATGAATGTAGATATTCTTTTTGTGATATGCTTATATTTTTGTCAATTCTTTTTTGCAACACCTTGCCACCGATTAAATAAAAAAAATCGTCTGAAAAAGGCTCTTTCAATTCTAACATTTAACAAAGTTAAGATATTTTACACAATAGATCAGGTTCGCAGTGCGATTGGTTTCCTTATTCAAACAACATTTGTGTCACATCAGGAGGCGAGATTTTTCAGCAACAAATTGACACTCCAAATACTGATAAAGGTAATAACAAAAATACCGAACTTGAATGATCAATCTCATAGTCCAGAGAAAATGACAAAAACGAATCAGTCATACCGGAGAATTGGTGGATCGCAATGGTCCTGACTTGGTACAGACATTTCAAACGAAATGGTGGGTTAAACCAGTTTTATGGCGCAAAACCTTCCTCTTCCATTGCGATCTTCAAGTACATAATATATATAGTTACATAGAATAGTGTGACACTGTAAAATTTGCTTAACCCATAATAGTTAGTTACGTAAAATAGTGTGACACTGTAAAAATTTCTTGGAATTGGGTTTTATAAGTTGAACAGAATAAGGCATGTAGGATAAGAAAATTATCATGAACAAAAAAACAGAAGCCTTTGTCTGGAACTTTGTTGTAAATTTTATTTGAGAGAAACACAAAACCAGAAGAATTAAAGATCGCAATGGTCCTGACTTGGTACAGGCACATCCAATGAAGTGGTGGGCTAAACCAGGTTTTATGGCGCCAAACCTCCCTCTTCCATTGCGATCTAAGGATCCGGATATGAAAACAAATTGTGCTCCCCACCTTCTTGAATTGTACACACCTGGAAAAATGTTAAGCATCCCCGTGATTTTTTAAAATTATAGATTTTCAAAATACTTTTAAACCATTATTTAACTGATAGCCAATGTAAATTGGTATTGTTAACTAAAATATGCATTTTTTAGCACGATTTAACATGCTTGTCACAAATAAAAAGACATTCTATATTAACATATCATGACATAGCAAAAAAGAAGGAGTTCGAAAAGTATGGTCATCTGAAGCTCAAAACTGTTATTAGATCGTCAAATCGAGCTTAAAATGTAAATTATTATCAAAAGTTTGATACTGACAATTTCGAGAATGTACACCTTTAGCACGAATGACTGCTGAGACCCTAGGTTCGGCGTCTAATCCCGAAGAGTTGTCTGCCGCTATTCATGGCGAAAATGTGCTTTTAACCGAACGCTCACACCCTTTAAATTAAACATAAAGATTTAAGGCTGCCCAAAATCAACAAAAGTAAAATTATTTCAAATCATTGAAAAGCACAAAAAATCAAGGGGTGTTAACTTTTTTCCTGGTGTATATTAATAATCTATAGACTGAATCTCTGAAGGAACTCGTAAGGAAGAAGAAATCGAAAGTATCTGGGTCCTATAATCTCAAAGTCAGATATATCTCTGTCAATATCGCATCCTTTGGAAATTGAAGTCCTTCAATTTATCCTCCAGAGTTAAAATTAGGGAAACGACCGAATCAACTTATTAATCGAGTAAATAACACTGTTTTTTTTTATTTCAAAACTTATTCCATAGTCCAGGACTTATCTGACCCGTCGTATCCCTGATCCGCTTTAAGACAAAGGTTATATTAAACAAACGTCTCATACAGTTTCTTAAAACGTTTTTCTTACGAAATCAACCACTAGTACAAATCAAAGCGCTATATATAGCGTTAAAAGACAAGCGAAATATATAAGTACTAAATTAAAAATAGACTGGTTTTTAACAGCTCATTAAATCTCGAGGACAAAATATTTTTGTGTTCACGACCCAATCAAACAACTGATAAATAAATTATGTATATTTTATCATAGTTCGTTTTAAATTGCAAAGGAGTGATAAAAAAACTTGTGCTGGTCATATAAAATGCCTATAAAAATGGAGATATATAAAAGTGTGTTTCATGTTAATATATATTGTAAAGTAATATATGGAATATAAAGCATATTTTAGACCGTAAGCAGACAAAAACTATATCTAAACTAGAATAACCACGCGAAAACCATTTACACTCTATAAACTACATAAAGCTTGGCAGGTGCCGGCCTAAGAGCTAAACAATTCTGTCCTCATACGTTTTTTGGGGGGCCCTCCTCCTCATCTCATATCCTTATAACTGTTTCCCTTACCTCCTCCGCCTCCTACTTCTCACTTTCTTTATTAACATCATATTTTCCCTCTTCTTCTTTTGTGTTCTATCTAGATATTAGGACGTATAATCTAGCAATTGCCGGTTTCGTAAATTTAAGGTGGACGAGGAGGTAGCCCCACAGCTTCTCCGTAGCCTAGTCCAATTCCATCGGATTTTGAAGAGTGCAAGTAGTGGTAACTTTTTGTGTGGGATTTTTGACGAAAAGAGGTTTTGGTTAAGTTTAATGACATAGAGGTTTCGATGGTGCGGTCCTTCTGTAAACAAATCGTTAATTCAGCTGGTATTCGTGAATACCTTAGACATGAGATCGTCTAGAACGATCAGGTTGCGTTGACGCGGGTCGAAATACCAGTCCGATTCGAGATGAGTGGGAATATAGCGGATAAATTCTACATTGGGCACCACACACTTTTTAATGTCATCGTATAAAGAATGTCATCTCTTGAAAAGCTACATGATTCTATGGGGTTCTGCTTTATGCATCTTGCGTAACAATCCTCTGACAGCCCATGGGTCCCGAAATGATCATGGTAAACGGATGTTTCAACCGAAAGGATTCACCATTGCTGACCTTCGCAATGCGTTGATTGTTCAAGTGTAAGGTCTCAGCTTTGTTGCAATGCATGATTCGCTGATTACGCAACATGTTGTCTCTCATAGAATAGGCTTCTTTATATTTGAGACAGTCCATGATTACATTGGTTCCCTGTGTAGCTACTTCTTACAATTTTCCGAAAATGGACGAGACAGAATGCGTGATCGTCCTTCATTTCAAATTAGCGCAATCTATCGTCTTTAAGTGTAATTTCCGAGTTATTGAAACAAGTCCCTCCTCTATTCCTTTTATGTAAAGGCTTTCCGAACACGATGTCTAAAGGTTCATCGCGATTGACTACCCATTGCAATAACGGTAAAATATATCTTTGGTTTACGTGTCGTCGACAAAATTGCAGCTCATGTAGATACTTCTGGACGTGCTAGCAGAGGGCATCGTTATTTCCAAGAGGACGCATTTCCATTCACCTTGAAGGATGAAGATACTAGGTATATAAATTTGAAATCTCCGCCTCTATTCTAGGGAAATAATTTTAGCGAGTCTTCGCTACTCAAAAACAAATAAAACTCCTACATATCGATGTAGAATATGAACTCCTTGCATCTTCTTATAAGTTTTTGTACGACACTGGAAATAGCTAGCTTACCTCCCAATAATTTAAGAAAAAACAGTAAGGAAGAGAAGGAGGGGGGAAATTATGAGAAAATAAGAGAAGAAAGCGAGGAGGAGAAGGGAGAATATAATAAGATAAAAATGAAAAGGGCAGATTAACCAGTCTTATAATTCGCCCTATAGTCTTTTAAAATCATTGTCATCAAGAAAAAATTATAAATTTACCATTTAAGTTGCTTTAAAATCAGAAGCTCCTCTAAAATAAAAAGGTCTTCTCGACTCGAACGCGTTGTCTTCTGGATTTGACTGTATTGCGGTTGTTCAAGGTAAAGATAGCGAGCTTAGAAAGGGGTTTTCTGGCTGTCTTCAATTGTGTATTTTTTTTAAATTGCCGCTTATTTATCAAGGTTGTGCGGCGTGCACTTATTCGAGATCTTATTGTAGTCTTTTTTAATAAATTCATTTTTTAATAATCTACTTATTAACCCTAAATGTATTAACCAACCTTTATTACAGTTTGTTCCTGTATAACCAGCTACACATGTACACTCGAAAGATCCAACTTGATTCATACAAGTTGCTCCATTTTTACATGGATTGGTAGTACACTCGTCTATATCTGAAAAAGAACATTAACACACGTTAAACACTGGATCTACTTGTCATTTTAGTGTATTATAAACGTCTAAGAAGCAGAGGTACCAATGGGGTATCCGAATGTCAAAAGTCCGAAAGGGCAGAGACAAACACAGTAAACACCAACAAGAACGGGACAAAAACAGACAACATGTTAAACATGGAAACACAAAATACTGAATATCAGTCAACAACGCGAACTCCAGTCGAAACAAGACTGAACTCAGGTGCTCCGGAAGAGTAAGCAGTTACTGCTTGCTATAGCACATCCGTCGCGTTGCCAATAGTCCATTCAGCGTGTCAAATCCGGTAAAGGAAGACAAACCAACATTTGCACTCATCTGAGAGATCGAAATCCCATATTTGTCTATAAGTGCATGATGTCTTCCGTAAGATTTCTTGAGTGAAGACAGCAAACGATGAGTAACATAACCCTGTGTGAAAAAATTTTGCGTCAGACGTGTCGCTCTGCTAAGGAAATCGATGTAAGTCCCGCAATCTCTGAAGTAACGAATCAATTGAGATACGTCAACTCCATAAGCTGGAGCAGACAGAATGTTGCTACACAAGAAGGGAAAGTTGACAATTGGAAAGTTGAAGCCGTCACGTTTGTCATATAGCCTTGTTGAAAGTCTTCCTTGAGAGTCAATTTCGAGATGTAGATATAAATATGAAGCAGACTTCCTAGAATCCGTTGTGTCCTTTATCTCAAGCTTCTGGGGATATATGAGATGGAGAAAGTCACCAAATCGAGAATTGTTAGGTGAATGGACATCATCAATATATCGGAACGTGAGGTTGAAAGAGATAGCTAGTCTACGGTCTTTTTTGACTAGAAAAGATTGAAAGAAGTCTGCTTCATATGAATGAAGAAACAAATGAGGAAGCATAGGTGCACAATTAGTGCCCATTGGAATCCCTATTGTTTGCTGAAAAACACGTCCACCAAACTGAACAAATATGTTATCAATAAGAAAGTTGAGCATGTCGATTATTTGGTCTTCTGTAAATTTGTTCTTTTTCAGTGACTCATTAATGACAAAGTAAGTTTGGTATAATCGACTACTAGATATGTGTACCTGCGTTTTCCGTTCTTTTTGAAAAATCTGCGTTTAATCAGCTGTGCCAATCGCGATTTCAGTTGTTCATGTTGAATAGAAGTGTAAAGTGTGGAGAAAGCGAATGTTTTGATGCTGTTACAAGATGAAACTTAATTAGAGTTAAGAATCTCCATCAGTTTTTTTAATTCTTCAGGATCCACTTTTGATTGACACCATTTCTAGAATAGCAACATTCGTAATATTTCCGGAGGCCAGATTTTATTGCCGTAAGTATTGAAGTCAACAGAACTGAAAGAGGCTAACTTGTATATTTGGATGACCCTGCAATGAAGCGCTGTTTGTATGGAATTTTATGTAATTTAGGATTCCAATACAGGGATGGAATGTCATCATTATTGTCACCAACAGAAAGGCCGAAGGAGAAAATGTCAGATTTGTGATTGTCAATGATTTTCTCCTTAGACAGTGTTGTAGCTGTGTATGTGTGTAAGTGTTTTTTGAAAATTCTTTCGACAATATTTGTTCTAGTTGCATGTTATTCTCAGACCATGATGTATTGTCAGATGTGAATTTGTGGATTTCTATTTCAATATTGATAAAACGATTTGAATGGAATACTTCTCTTGCCATTTTTGTCTCGCCTGCGACTTTCGTGGCTGAAGGCGAGACATAGGTATTACTTTCCGGCGGCGGCGGCGTAGACTTTTTTTGAAATACATTTGTGGAAAATGAATTACAAGAAAAGTATAATAGCTAGGCATCTGATTTTTGGTATACAGACAGTTGGGGTTATGGTCGAAGCAACTGGCACCATGCCGTTTGACCCTGACACCGATATCATGGTTCAGCGACTCTGAGAACTTAGATGTTTTTTCGAGCCAAAAAACCCCTTTGTAAGACTTTTGTGGAAAATGAATTACAAGAAAAGTATAATAGCTAGGCATCTGATATTTGGTTAACAGACAGTTGGGGTTATGGTTACGCAACTGGCACCATGCCGTTTACCCTGACCCCATTTTCATGGTCCAGCAACTCTGTGAACTCAGATGTTTTTTCGGGTCAAAACCCCCTTTGTAAGACTTTTGTGGAAAATGAATTAAGGGAAATCTGGCATCTGATATCTGGTAAACAGACACTTTGGGTTATGGTCTATGCAACTGATGCCATGCCATTTGACCCTGACTCCATTTTCATGGTTCGGTGACTCTGTGGACTTGGATGATTTTTGGGGAAAAAAAACCATTTGTAAGACTTGTGTGAAAAGTGACCAGGCCCAGCTTGACCTTCAATGAGTTCTGTGATGGTGCCGACAGGCGAGACATACTTTAGTGTCAACTCTTGTTAGTGACTCCTGTGTCATCCAAACACAATTATACCTTGTTACTTGTATTGTAACAACCTGTTTTTGTCATCTTTTCAAACAAACAAGTGTATACATCAAATTTTGATTGTAAAAGGAATATCACATAAGCATTACTGCAATCAGATACTAGTATGTCGATTTTGTGTGATGATACAACACTTTATAATTTTTTGTTTGTTTTGTTGGGTCGGATTAAGATCGAGATGTTTGATTTATTTTTAATTCGTTGCTTCTTAGCTGACTGTCTGTAACAGCGAGTATTCTAAAGAGAGTTGTTTTGCATCTCGTTTTTAACTTGTAGTCTTTGGGTTTTAGGATCTGTCTTGTAAAATCAAACTTTCATCGATTTGCTTTCTACCATGTGTAATTGCTGTGTGCTGTTTACAAAAATATCAATAGTGAAAGGCCAGGTCAAAAAAACTAGTTTAACCCCGCAATATCTTGTATGTGCTTGTTCTAAGCAAAGAATCTTTGTCAAAGCTTTTGTTTTTTTTTAATTAATGTGAATTATTCAATGTCGAGAAATTCGTGTTTTTGTAGATAATTTGGGGATAGGTATCGAATCCTTTATAATTATATTTTAAATCTTGCGCCAATAAAAGACAGCGAGTACCGACCGTTAGCTACGTTGAGGGCGCCTGTCTTTCTTCCATTGTGATTTGTTTTAAATTGCAACTTATTTATGTAGGTTGCGCTGCAAACACTTATTTCACATCTGATGATAGTCTATTTTTATGATTTAATTTCTGTAAATCTACTTATTAACCCTAAATGTATCAACCAACCTTCATTACAGTCTGTTCCTGTAAAACCTGCTACACATGTACACTTGTAAGATCCAACTTGATTCATACAAGTTGCTCCATTTTTACATGGATTCATAGCACACTCGTCTATATCTGAAAAAGAACATTAAACACACGTTAAACACTGGATCTTCTTGTCATTCTTTAGTCTAGTTCGTACGTCTAAATGCGTTTTTGAAATTCTTTCGACGTAAATTGGTTCCAGTCGCTTGTAATTTTCAGACTATGATCTATTTTTACATATGAACATTTAAATTTCTAGGTCAATTTTGATAAACCGATTTGAATGGAAAACTTCTCAGAGCGAATTTTAAGCAGCTTCTGTTTAAACACCCAGACACAATTAAACATAGTTAGTTGCATTATAACATCCTGTTTTTTGTCACATATTGAAAAAACATTTTACACTTCGAACTTTGTTTCTATCAGGAATATCACATATAAAGCTTTACTGCAATCAGATATGTCGTTTTTGTTTGATCATATAACATTTTATAATGAATTGTTTGAAGTGTTGTGTCGGAGTAAGATTGAGATGTTTGATTATGTGACCATTATTGATAGATCCTTTATAGCTGACTGTCAGTACCAGCGAGTATTTCTAAAGAGAGTTTTATTACG
The DNA here is from genome assembly GCA_963971305.1 of Arcuatula senhousia. Taxonomy (NCBI): domain Eukaryota; kingdom Metazoa; phylum Mollusca; class Bivalvia; order Mytilida; family Mytilidae; genus Arcuatula; species Arcuatula senhousia. Next base: position 53,314,807 of record OZ020309.1, read on the forward strand.
ATTTGTTTTAAACTTGCAGTCTTTGGGTCTCAGGTTCTGTCTTGTAAAATCAAACTTTCATCGATTTGATTACTACCATGTGATATTGTTTTTATATGCCTTATCAAAAAAATACCATTAGTGGAAGGTACCGGGGGATGGTCGGTTAAAAGCAAATAGTTTAACCCTCGACATTTCATTTGTACTTGTCCTAAGCCATGAATCCTTGTCAAATTATTGTGTCATCTTGTCAATTAACATGCATTGATCTTTGTCAAGAAACTTGTTTTTTATGTTGATAATTTGGGCAAATGGCAGACGACAAGCACCAACCGTTGTTGAAGGCTGCTGGCTCTCTTCCATTATGGATATTTTAAATTACAACTTATTTATGTAGGTTGCGCTGCATACACTTATTTCACATCTGATGATAGTCTACTTTTATGATTTAATTTCTGTAAATCTACTTATCAACCCTAAATGTATCAACCAACCTTCATTACAGTCTGTTCCTGTAAAACCTGCTACACATGTACACTTGTAAGATCCAGGTTGATTCATACAAGTTGCTCCATTTTTACATGGATTCGTAGCACACTCGTCTATATCTGAAAAGGAACATTAAACACACGTTAAACACTGGATCTTCTTGTCATTCTTTAGTTTACTTTGTACGTCTAAATGTGTTTTTGAAATTCTTTCGATGTAAATTAGCTCCAGGTGCTTTAAATTCTCAGACTATGATCTATTTTTACATATGGACATGTGCATTATTAGGTGTATTTTGTTAGACCGATTTGAATTGAAAATTTCTCTGAGCGAATTCTAAGCGGCTTCTGTTTTAACACCCGACACAATTGTACATTGTTATTATATTATAACAACCTGTTTTGGTCACCTTTTTAAAACAAAAGATATACACGTCTTACTTTGTTTCTATCAGGAATATCACATATTAAGCATTACTGCATAGATGTGTTGTTTTTTGTGATGATATAACACACTTACTCATTTACTATTTGAGGTGTTGTGTCAAATTAAGATCTTTATATTTGATTTAATTTTACATGAGTTGATAGATGCTTCATATCTGACTGTCAGTAACGGCGAGTTTTCTAAAGAGAGTTTTATTACGTCTCGGTTTTAACTTGTGGTCTTTTGTTCTCAGGTTCTGTCATGTGAAATTAAACTTTCATCGATTGGATTTCTACCGCGTGTTAATGTTTTATGCTTTATCAAAAAATATCAATAGGGGAAGGTCGGGTCCAAAAATCTAGTTTAACCCCGCAATATTTTGTATGGGCTTGTCCTAAGCAAGGAATCTTTTTCAAAGCTTGTTTTTTTTTCTGTTCATTATGAGAAATTCGTGTTTTTGTAGATAATTTGGGGATAGGTGTCGAATCCTTTATTATTATATTTAAAATCTTGCGCCAATAAAAGACAGCGAGTACCGACCGTTTGCTACGTTGAGGGCGTCTGTCTGTCTTCTATGTGATTTGTTTTAAATTGCAACTTATTTATGTAGGTTGCGCTGCATACACTTATTGCACATCTGATGATAGTCTATTTTTATGATTTAATTTCTGTAAATCTACTTATTAACCCTAAATGTATCAACCAACCTTCATTACAGTTTGTTCCTGTAAAACCTGCTACACATGTACACTTGTAAAATCCAGGTTGATTCATACAAGTTGCTCCATTTTTACATGGATTCGTAGCACACTCGTCTATATCTGAAAAAGAACATTAAACACACGTTAAACACTGGATCTTCTTGTCATTCTTTAGTTTACTTTGTACGTCTAAATGTGTTTTTGAAATTCTTTCGATGTAAATTAGTTCCAGTTGCTTTAGATTCTCAGACTATGATCTATTTTTACATATGGACATGTGCATTATTAGGTGTATTTTGTTAGACCGATTTGAATTGAAAATTTCTCTGAGCGAATTCTAAGCGGCTTCTGTTTTAACACCCGACACAATTGTACAATGTTATTATATTATAACAACCTGTTTTTGTCACCTTTTTAAAACAAAAGATATACACGTCTAACTTTGTTTCTATCAGGAATATCACATATTAAGCAAAGCATTCTTTCGATGTAAATTAGTTCCAGTTGCTTTAAATTCTCAGACTATGATCTATTTTTACATATGGACATGTGCATTATTAGGTGTATTTTGTTAGACCGATTTGAATTGAAAATTTCTCTGAGCGAATTCTAAGCGGCTTCTGTTTTAACACCCGACACAATTGCACATTGTTATTATATTATAACAACCTGTTTTGTCACCTTTTTAAAACAAAAGATATACACGTCTAACTTTGTTTCTATCAGGAATATCACATATTAAGCATTACTGCATAGATGTGTTGATTTTTGTGATGATATAACACACTTACTCATTTACTATTTGAGGTGTTGTGTCAAATTAAGATCTTTATATTTGATATCATTTTACATGAGTTGATAGATGCTTCATATCTGACTGTCAGTAACGGCGAGTTTTTCTAAAGAGAGTTTTATTACGTCTCGGTTTTAACTTGTAGTCTTTTGTTCTCAGGTTCTGTCATGTGAAATTAAACTTTCATCGATTGGATTTCTACCGCGTGTTAATGTTTTATGCTTTATCAAAAAATATCAATAGGGGAAGGTCGGGTCCAAAAATCTAGTTTAACCCCGCAATATTTTGTATGGGCTTGTCCTAAGCAAGGAATCTTTTTCAAAGCTTGTTTTTTTTTCTGTTCATTATGAGAAATTCGTGTTTTTGTAGATAATTTGGGGATAGGTGTCGAATCCTTTATTATTATATTTAAAATCTTGCGCCAATAAAAGACAGCGAGTACCGACCGTTTGCTACGTTGAGGGCGTCTGTCTGTCTTCTATGTGATTTGTTTTAAATTGCAACTTATTTATGTAGGTTGCGCTGCATACACTTATTGCACATCTGATGATAGTCTATTTTTATGATTTAATTTCTGTAAATCTACTTATTAACCCTAAATGTATCAACCAACCTTCATTACAGTTTGTTCCTGTAAAACCTGCTACACATGTACACTTGTAAGATCCTGGTTGATTCATACAAGTTGCTCCATTTTTACATGGATTCGTAGCACACTCGTCTATATCTGAAAAAGAACATTAAACACACGTTAAACACTGGATCTTCTTGTCATTCTTTAGTTTACTTTGTACGTCTAAATGTGTTTTTGAAATTCTTTCGATGTAAATTAGTTCCAGTTGCTTTAAATTCTCAGACTATGATCTATTTTTACATATGGACATGTGCATTATTAGGTGTATTTTGTTAGACCGATTTGAATTGAAAATTTCTCTGAGCGAATTCTAAGCGGCTTGACACAATTGTACATTGTTATTATATTATAACAACCTGTTTTGTCACCTTTTTAAAACAAAAGATATACACGTCTAACTTTGTTTCTATCAGGAATATCACATATTAAGCATTACTGCATAGATGTGTTGTTTTTTGTGATGATATAACACACTTACTCATTTACTATTTGAGGTGTTGTGTCAAATTAAGATCTTTATATTTGATATCATTTTACATGAGTTGATAGATGCTTCATATCTGACTGTCAGTAACGGCGAGTTTTTCTAAAGAGAGTTTTATTACGTCTCGGTTTTAACTTGTAGTCTTTTGTTCTCAGGTTCTGTCATGTGAAATTAAACTTTCATCGATTGGATTTCTACCGCGTGTTAATGTTTTATGCTTTATCAAAAAATATCAATAAGGGAAGGTCGGGTCCAAAAATCTAGTTTAACCCCGCAATATTTTGTATGGGCTTGTTCTAAGCAAGGAATCTTTTTCAAAGCTTGTTTTTTTTTCTGTTCATTATGAGAAATTCGTGTTTTTGTAGATAATTTGGGGATAGGTGTCGAATCCTTTATTATTATATTTAAAATCTTGCGCCAATAAAAGACAGCGAGTACCGACCGTTTGCTACGTTGAGGGCGTCTGTCTGTCTTCTATGTGATTTGTTTTAAATTGCAACTTATTTATGTAGGTTGCGCTGCATACACTTATTGCACATCTGATGATAGTCTATTTTTATGATTTAATTTCTGTAAATCTACTTATTAACCCTAAATGTATCAACCAACCTTCATTACAGTTTGTTCCTGTAAAACCTGCTACACATGTACACTTGTAAGATCCAGGTTGATTCATACAAGTTGCTCCATTTTTACATGGATTCGTAGCACACTCGTCTATATCTGAAAAGGAACATTAAACACACGTTAAACACTGGATCTTCTTGTCATTCTTTAGTTTACTTTGTACGTCTAAATGTGTTTTTGAAATTCTTTCGATGTAAATTAGTTCCAGTTGCTTTAAATTCTCAGACTATGATCTATTTTTACATATGGACATGTGCATTATTAGGTGTATTTTGTTAGACCGATTTGAATTGAAAATTTCTCTGAGCGAATTCTAAGCGGCTTCTGTTTTAACACCCGACACAATTGAACATTGTTATTATATTATAACAACCTGTTTTTGTCACCTTTTTAAAACAAAAGATATACACGTCTAACTTTGTTTCTATCAGGAATATCACATATTAAGCAAAGCATTCTTTCGATGTAAATTAGTTCCAGTTGCTTTAAATTCTCAGACTATGATCTATTTTTACATATGGACATGTGTATTATTAGGTGTATTTTGTTAGACCGATTTGAATTGAAAATTTCTCTGAGCGAATTCTAAGCGGCTTCTGTTTTAACACCCGACACAATTGTACATTGTTATTATATTATAACAACCTGTTTTGTCACCTTTTTAAAACAAAAGATATACACGTCTAACTTTGTTTCTATCAGGAATATCACATATTAAGCATTACTGCATAGATGTGTTGTTTTTTGTGATGATATAACACACTTACTCATTTACTATTTGAGGTGTTGTGTCAAATTAAGATCTTTATATTTGATATCATTTTACATGAGTTGATAGATGCTTCATATCTGACTGTCAGTAACGGCGAGTTTTTCTAAAGAGAGTTTTATTACGTCTCGGTTTTAACTTGTAGTCTTTTGTTCTCAGGTTCTGTCATGTGAAATTAAACTTTCATCGATTGGATTTCTACCGCGTGTTAATGTTTTATGCTTTATCAAAAAATATCAATAGGGGAAGGTCGGGTCCAAAAATCTAGTTTAACCCCGCAATATTTTGTATGGGCTTGTCCTAAGCAAGGAATCTTTTTCAAAGCTTGTTTTTTTTCTGTTCATTATGAGAAATTAGTGTTTTTGTAGATAATTTGGGGATAGGTGTCGAATCCTTTATTATTATATTTAAAATCTTGCGCCAATAAAAGACAGCGAGTACCGACCGTTTGCTACGTTGAGGGCGTCTGTCTGTCTTCTATGTGATTTGTTTTAAATTGCAACTTATTTATGTAGGTTGCGCTGCATACACTTATTGCACATCTGATGATAGTCTATTTTTATGATTTAATTTCTGTAAATCTACTTATTAACCCTAAATGTATCAACCAACCTTCATTACAGTCTGTTCCTGTAAAACCTGCTACACATATACACTTGTAAGATCCAGGTTGATTAATACAAGTTGCACCGTTGGTACATGGATTGGAAACACATTCATCTATATCTGAAAAAGAACATTTAAGACACGTACAACACTGGAAATTCTGTGGACGTAAATTTGTTCCAGTTGCTTGTAATTCTCAACCTTTGATCTTAATTTTACAAATAGACATGTGAATTTCTATGTCTATTTTGATAGACCGACTTGAATGGAAAACTTCTTTGTCCGAATTTTTAGCGGCTTCAGTGTTAACACCCCGACACAATTGTACACTGTTACGTGTATTATAACAACCTGTTTTTGTCACTTTTTGAAAAATAATTATACACGTCGAACTATGTTTCTTTCAGGGATATCACATATTAAGCATTACTGCTAACCGATATGTCGGTTTTTTGTAGTGATATATTACACTTAATCATTAATTATTTGAGGTGTTGTGTCGGATTAAGATCGATATATTTGATTTCATTTTACATAAGTTGATAGATGCTTCATATCTGACTATCAGTGACAACGAATATTCTATAGAGAGTTTTATTACGTCTCGTTTTTAACTTATAGTCTTTGGGTCTCAGGTTCTGTCTTGTAAAATTAAACTTTCATTGATTTGATTTTTATCGTGTCTTATTGTTTTATGCTTTATCAAAAAATATCAATAGGGGGAGGTCGGGTCCAAAAATCTTGTTTAACCCCTAACATTTAATTCGTGCCTGTCATAAGCCATGAATCTTTGTCAAGCTTTTGTTTGCTCTTGTCAATTTCTGTGCATTGATCTATGTCATCAAACTTGTTTTATGTTGTTGATAATTTGGGCAAATGGAAGAGGGCAATCAGAAACCGTTGTTGAAGGCTGCTGGCTCTCTTCCATTATGGATATTTTAAATTGCCACTTATTTATGTAGGTTGTGCCGAAAACACTTATTTCACATCTGAAAATAGTATATATAATATATTTATTAACCCTAAATGTATCAACCAACCTTCATTACAGTCTGTTCCTGTAAAACCTGCTACACATATACACTTGTAAGATTCAACTTGATTCATACAAGTTGCTCCATTTTTACATGGATTAGTAGTACACTCGTCTTTATCTGAAAAAGAACATTTAATACACGTTAAACACTCGATCTACTTTTCATTTTAGTCTATTTTGTACGTCTAAAAGCGTTTTAGAAATTCTTTCGTCGTAAATTTGTTCCAGTTGCTTGGAATTTTCAGACTACAGTGTATGATGTATTTTTGAGCAGAGCTCTATGTATTCATAAAGCTATCTGATTTTCGCGGTTTTTTTTCCGTCTAGACAGGCTAAATCGGTCAGGCAATATTCCTACCAAAGGATCTATTATAGAATATTCATCGTGTATAATTATTGTTTTATTGTTTTAAATGTTATACAGGTTGTCTTAACTAAGAGGTACATCTTTATACCCCTATAATAAGTGCACTATATTTCACATATCGATACACTAAAGTTGATGTATACTTAAGCATTGTTGACCTTTTACCTTCAATTTAATCAATACGTCAGATATATTCAAATGTTTAAGTGGACGGAGCGAACGAACAACATCAATATGTTTCAAGTTGGTGAAAAACAGATCGTTCTTTATTTTAATGCATTGATTAAGCTCTGCTTTTAAACGCTTTAGCGCTTTGATTACTTATGGACATGTGAATTTCTAGGTCTATTTTGATAAACCGATTTGAATGGAAAACTTCTCAGGGTGAATTTTTAACGGCTCATATGTTAACACCCCGACACAATTGTACATTGTTACTTGTATTATAACAACCTATTTTTGTCACCTTTTGAAAATAAATTATACACGTCGACCTTTGTTTCTTTCAGGGAGATCACATATTAGAGAAAATCGGATAAGAAAGTATCCTTTACGTAATGTGTCACTTAAGGTACATAACACTACATAAGGCATGCCTAACGTAACAAAATGCTATAATCAAATTTGAATTGTCGTTCTTTGCATGGTTTTCTTGATAAGTTAAGTAACATACGTTAGACTTACATTACGAGGAACAGAAAGTTAGAAATACCCTCCCTTGTTTTTAAGCTTATATTAGTTTTATCGATAATAAAATGAAATAAATTGATAAATGTATCCATGCTTTACTGAAATGCATTAAAGTTTATACGCAAAATGTATTTTTGCACTATTTTTATAAAACTGTAATCAATTTTGCAAATCAATTAGATTTGTATACCATATATATGAGAAATATTTATTATTTATTAATTCATCTTGTCAAAATCGATATCTGAAACTTCGCTGCAGACCTATATGTAGGTATAGTCACGACGTTTAACTTCCCAGTCAGTCGATAACCTGCGCGTCGCTGCAGACCTAATACTAGATATAATAAAGACGATTAAACTCCCCAGTCATTTTTAAAATAAACCCAAAAAAACTCAGTCGGTATACGGTACTACCTCTGAAATCTAATCAACTGGATAATACCCTGAGGTAATCGACCTGCATAACTAGAAGAAATATCAATTGCCTCATGTTTGTATTTTGACGTTTCATCGGCAAAGCCATTTAAAACCCTTGACCGTGGTCCCACATTTTTAACATGAAGCGCTAGCGCATTTCATTAAAAATGTGCTACGGTCAGCGGTTTACATGTCAACGAAACATCAAAATACAAACATTCAATTCTTAATACAAATGACAACAAAGTTCCAGACAATAAATTTTGCTTCGCCTGACGCGCGTTTCGTCTATTCAAGACTCATCAGAGGCGCTCTACCAAAAATATTGAAAATGCCAAACACTTTATGAATATGAAGAGCATAGAACAGTATAACCAAAAATATCAAACTGGGGAACCAAATTATTACTAAGATATTCAACCTATGTCTGGGGTAGAAAGAACCTTAGGGTTTAGACAATTTTGAAATTTAGACGGATAATTTAAAGCTTTGATGTATTCTCCAACTCAAAAGTGTTGGTGCCGGAGCGGGCTAACCTTGGGGAATTTAAACTCCACCAGCAGTGCTAACCTTCACGTGTGTTCGAAATACAAATGACAACAAAGTTCCAGACAATAAATTTTGCTACGCCTGACGCGCGTTTCTATTCAAGACTCATCAGAGGCGCTCTACCAAAAATATTGAAAATGCCAAACACTGTATGAATATGAAGAGCATAGAACAGTATAACCAAAAATACCAAACTGGGGAACCAAATTATTACTAAGATATTCAACCTATGTCTGGGGTAGGAAGAACCTTAGGGTTTAGACAATTTTGAAATTTAGACGGATAATTTAAAGCTTTGATGTATTCTCCAACTCAAAAGTGTTGGTGCCGGAGCGGGCTAACCTCGGGGAATTTAAACTCCACCAGCAGTGCTAACCTTCACATGTGTTCGAAATACAAATGACAACAAAGTTCCAGACAATAAATTTTGCTACGCCTGACGCGCGTCTCGTCTATTCAAGACTCATCAGAGGCGCTCTACCAAAAATATTGAAAATGCCAAACACTGTATGAATATGAAGAGCATAGAACAGTATAACCAAAAATACCACCTGGGGAACCAAATTATTACTAAGATATTCAACCTATGTCTGGGGTAGGAAGAACCTTAGGGTTTAGACGATTTTGAAATTTAGACGGATAATTTAAAGCTTTGATGTATTCTCCAACTCAAAAGTGTTGGTGCCGGAGCGGGCTAACCTCGGGGAATTTAAACTCCATCAGCAGTGCTAACCTTCACGTGTGTTCGAAATACAAATGACAACAAAGTTCCAGACAATAAATTTTGCTACGCCTGACGCGCGTTTCATTTATTCAAGACTCATCAGAGGTGCTCTACCAAAAATATTGAAAATGCCAAACACTGTATGAATATGAAGAGCATAGAACAGTGTAACCAAAAATACCAAACTGGGGAACCAAATTATTACTAAGATATTCAACCTTTGTCTGGGGTAGGTAGAACAATTTTGAAATTTAGACGGATAATTTAAAGCTTTGATGTATTCTCCAACTCAAAAGTGTTGGTGCCGAAGCGGGCTAACCTCGGGGAATTTAAACTCCACCAGCAGTGCTAACCTTCACGTGTGTTCGAAATACAAATGACAACAAAGTTCCAGACAATAAATTTTGCTACGCCTGACGCGCGTTTCGTCTATTCAAGACTCATCAGAGGTGCTCTACCAAAAATATTGAAAATGCCAAACACTGTATGAATATGAAGAGCATAGAACAGTATAACCAAAAATACCAAACTGGGGAACCAAATTATTACTAAGATATTCAACCTATGTCTGGGGTAGGAAGAACCTTAGGGTTTAGACAATTTTGAAATTTAGATGGATAATTTAAAGCTTTGATGTATTCTCCAACTCAAAAGTGTTGGTGCCGGAGCGGGCTAACCTCGGGGAATTTAAACTCTTCCAGCAGTGCTAACCTTCACGTGTGTTCGAAATACAAATGACAACAAAGTTCCAGACAATAAATTTTGCTACGCCTGACGCGCGTTTCGTCTATTCAAGACTCATCAGAGGCGCTCTACCAAAAATATTGAAAATGCCAAACATTGTATGAATATGAAGAGCATAGAACAGTATAACGAAAAATACCAAACTGGGGAACCAAATCATTACTAAGATATTCAACCTATGTCTGGGGTAGGAAGAACCTTAGGGTTTAGACAATTTTGAAATTTAGACGGATAATTTAAAGCTTTGATGTATTCTCCAACTCAAAAGTGTTGGTGCCGGAGCGGGCTAACCTCGGGGAATTTAAACTCCACCAGCAGTGCTAACCTTCACGTGTGTTCGAAATACAAATGACAACAAAGTTCCAGACAATAAATTTTGCTACGCCTGACGCGCGTTTCGTCTATTCAAGACTCATCAGAGGCGCTCTACCAAAAATATTGAAAATGCCAAACACTGTTTGAATATGAAGAGCATAGAACAGTATAACCAAAAATACCAAACTGGGGAACCAAATTATTACTTAGATATTCAACCTATGTCTGGGGTAGGAAGAACCTTAGGGTTTAGACAATTTTGAAATTTAGACGGATAATTTAAAGCTTTGATGTATTCTCCAACTCAAAAGTGTTGGTGCCGAAGCGGGCTTACCTCGGGGAATTTAAACTCCACCAGCAGTGCTAACCTTCACGTGTGTTCGAAATACAAATGACAACAAAGTTCCAGACAATAAATTTTGCTACGCCTGACGCGTATTTATGACGACTTAAATTAATGTTCGGTATTTTTAATCTTTTGGTAGAGTACCACCGTCCGATGAATCTTGTATAGGCGACTAGCAAAAGTTGTTATCTAGAACTTTGTTGTGTTTTTTTATTTCTAACATCCGTGACGGTAAGCACCACTGGTGGAGTTTTAATTCCTTGGGGTAAGCTCGCTCCGTAATCTACACTTTTGTGTTGAAGAATACCAAAGCTTTAAAATCATCCGCTTAAATTTTTAAAAAATGCCAAAACTTTAAGAGTCTTCCTTCCCAAGACATAATATTTTGGTTCCCTGTTCAACATTTTTGGTTTGATTTTTCTATGCTGAGCTCTTCATATTTACGTTGTATGTTTATTGTTAGATCAATGTAACTTTTGCCCAGAAATGGGCCCAGTCACTGGGTAATAAAATTATTCTTATTCTTATTCTTATTCATATAATGTTTGGCATTTTCAACCTTTTGGTAGAGCGCCTCTGATAAATCTTGAATAGACGAAACGCGCGTCAGGCGTAGCAAAATTAATTGTCTGGAACTTTGTTGTCATTTATCGTTCGAACTCACGCCGGAACGAAAACTAAACTCTGGCGCTTTTGAAAGGTAAGTGCAACACATCCGTTGCTTTGCGAACAGTCAGTAACTTTGCTTTTTTTTATTTGTTTACAAGTATGGACTCTAATGCATATTGCCTAGCAAGCCGCTATGGACACAAAAAGCAAAGGTCTGCTTTAGTAACATAAAAAAAGACTTTATTATTTCTAGGTCCTGCTAAGGTTTATTGTTGAATTCTATAAGTAGCCTTTGTTGTACACATACTATAAAATCAATCTAAAGTTAAGCCATTTTAAGATAAACATGTTGATGAATCTAAGTCATGTAAGCGTTTATTCTAAACATTATTTGTTTTTAGATCAAGTACATTGTACATGTAGGTTTATTATCTCCTATTTAGTTTAAAATAACTGCATCAAAGTTTGGTTATGTTAGTGGATGAAATAGGAAACTATTGCAGATAGAGAAAAGCTGTTGCTTGCTTAAACCTTCAGCTCATCGAGCTCTACAGAAGTCTACATTGGATCATAGATGTCACAGTCTGTTGTTTATAGGTCTTGATATATACTTATAAATCAGCTTAATGTTTAAGTTTAAAAAAGTTTCAATCTTCAAATTATTCTGAGAACAAAAGCTACCAACGGGATTCTGGGAATACCGAAGACGAAAATCAAACATTTATTTTTTGCCTAGAAATTTTTACAATTTTCGTTTTATAATATTACTATTTTCAACATTTAGTTGCATTCCAAGCATGCGAAGATGTAAAAAAAAATCGTACATTGTTATTTTGACTTTTTTTCTAAGTGTGACCAAAAGGCAAACTGGACTCATCCTTTTTTTGTATTTTTAGTCTTGGGCCAATGCAAGACGGCGAGCAGCGACTTATGGTCATGCTGAAGACTGCTGGCTGTTTTCCATTGTGATTTTTTAAATTCCCGTTTTTTTATGTTGGTTGTGTCACGTACAATTATTCCACATCTATTTATCGTCTACTTTAATGGTTATCATTTGTCAGATTAGCCTATGATTTTGAAGTATATAATATTATATGAAATAAGTTTAAACCCAATGTAGATCTCTTTATGAAAATTTGCAATGTACATGTATGCCTTTAGATTTTTTACGTTTATTAGCAATAAATTATATTATAACTCAAACAGGGCCAGATCCAGAATTTTTTGAAAGGGGTTGGTCCACAGAAAGTCCGCTGTGGACGAATGACGAAAAGGGGGTGGTTCTAGACAAATTTTGCAGAATACCTGCACGTTACTTGCGAAATTTTTTGCGGAAAGGGGGAAAATTCCAACCTCGGAACCCCTCCCCCCCGCATCCGCAACTGCTCAAATATTTTTGATTGTCACCTATTCAAAGATTGTCCCTCCTTTATGATAGAGACTAAAGCAAACTTATACAGGAACGTTGCAATCCATGTTCCGCACACAGGGGGTTGGATTCTCGTCATTTATATTAACTTAAAAAAAAAATCGACCCCCTACTCTATAATCCAAGCCCCTGTGGTTCCGCACAGTTAAAATTATTTTCTGACATGTTTGTAAGACAAGTGTGGCGACTTTGGTCTCTGTGTGGTTAATCGACAAAATTGTCAAGCAATGATAACATTTTCGAACAACCAATAACTTGTGACAAATAAGTTTATTTTTCCGGATCCCGCAATAGCTATGTGAGAAATACATAAAATTATTCATCCTTATTAAAATGACCTAGATCAAGACAGACGAATGACCCAATGTGGCTATTTTGTCATTTTCTAAAAATCAATAAAATGCTTGAATTGTGTGTGTCTGATTGACCTATATTTCTGTCTGTGATAATCACGTGGTGATAATAAACTATCTTCAATGAATTAACATTTTGCAGTCAAAAATTTATAAAGAAAGTACGCTTAAACATATGCAAAACCTGATAAAGTACGCTACATGATCTAGTTGAATCGCATTGTTGCTTTAAAACACCGCCAAATAAAAGCATGAAATACGAAGATGCTGTGTACAACTTTTTTGCATGATTAACTTATTTTTGGTGTCCGATTAGTATTTTTGTCCTTTAAAACTTTACTCAATTAAGTAAATTTTCGCAATCCAAAATCAAATATCCATTTATACGCTAAAGTTACGCAAGATATGCTACACTGACTAAAATATAATCCGAAGCGGAACACATAATCTACTGGTCGCGGCCATATTGTCTTGATGGGAATCCGAAGATTGAGAATCCGAATATAGCCACCGAGTGAAAAGTGAAAGTATGTACATTGCAAAGAGCTTTTGTAAATATAGAAACGACGGAAACAAACGACCTAATTGATGTATCGCTGACAATCTTTTTATATGAGAATCTGAATATAGCCACCGAGTGAAAAGTGAAAGTATGTACATTGCAAAGAGCTTTTGTAAATATAGAAACGACGGAAACAAACGACCTAATTGATGTATCGCTGACAATCTTTTTATAATAGGTAGTAATAAAAGCAAAACTTTGTAAGTAGCAAATTGCAGTAATCTTCTCTCGATTGGGCGCCTATCACTTTTCGTGTAAGCTTTTGGTTTGTATTCTTCAAGTAGTTTTTTTCTACTACTCGTTATAGATGCAAGTATTTAACTTAGCTGGCAAATCACGGCTATTCAAATAGACCGAACAAACCAGTTTTTGTACATCGCATAACAATTTTTGATATTTGAATAACAATAGAAAAGTGAAAATTAGCTACTTGACCATTTAAACTGATCATTTAATTGTCGAATCGAATCGCCGCAGCCGTGGTACGATAAACCATTCTTATCGGTCTTCAAGCTATTAATTTAAATAACAATTGTACATGTATAGAACTTGTTTCGCCAGATTGTGTGTTACTGATTTCAATTGGAAGTGACATAAAAAGGGGGGCCTTTTGTTAACCCACGCAAGCGATAGATTCTATTGATTTTTGCTAAAAAAAAAAAAAAAAAAAGAGTGTTTTGCAAAATTGTAGATAAGCAAATCATGGACGTAACTTCGAATAATTAACTAGATGATTTCTAAGTACTAACAACTCCAATTTCTAAGTTCTAAATTTCACCGTTTGCACGGGTAAAAAACTAAACAATTTATAAGTGAATTCTAAAAATACATTATAATTTTATAAAAATGGCAAAACTTACTATTATTAAGAAAATCGAAAAAAAACTAAGTGAGGGAAACGGGGACACAAGGCCAGTCGGGGAGGAGAGTTTTGACTTGCAAGTTGAACGGGAAAATCTTAGGAGTGATGGCATTTAATGGCAATTTAACCTCCTATGGATATCCTATTCTTCACGAGACCTGCAACAAGGTTATTTAACGCGCGAGGAACGTGGAATTTTTCCTAATATGGTGCCCTACTATGGTTTGCGGTTAGGTTATCCACATTATAGCAAAGCAACCCGAACCGATGTCACGTTTCTTGAGCGCTCTTTAGTGGACTGTTACCGACAAGCTTAGCGCTGCCGTGGGTCTATTCGCCACATGGAAACCGCTGGGGTAAATAAATGAAAAAATGAATGATAAACACTAAAAATATTAACAAAGGAAGAAGACTTTTGATTCTAATTAGGTTCTATATATCGGAACATAAATGTATATACTTGTATTATAGATCAAATTTGTCGATTCTATTTAGAATTCCTTCCATGATATTGCTTTAGACATTTTGTTGTTCACAAGAAGAGTTACATGTATGTTTTTTTCTGATGTTAAAATATCACCAGATGCTGTTAGCAACCAGGCTTATATCGGACTAGGATTGTAAGAGCAAAACAGGCATTTTTACGCATTACAGCTTTAAAAAGTCTAATCAATGTCTTTGCCTTTTTTTGTCTTTTGTTCTTGGATATATGAGATTGATCATCCCAGTTCGGTAATTTTGTTGTTACATTTATATTCCATATATCAAGTCACAATTCTTTACAAACATCAAAACCAAAATTTGACTACAGTACCGGTACTGGTATGTATAACAACAGCAAGTTAATATGCAAAGGATTATGTCACCAAAGAATCATGTAAAATCCTAAGCGCCTTCTTAAATGACATGAATGAGAGGAAAATGATGAGAAATTGAATATTTCAAAAGTGTAGCAACGGGAAGGGCAAACATATTCCGATTGTGGCCTCGTTCATCTGCCTTTTGTCGACTGACGAAGTACAGCTTTGATTCTCTCCGAGTGTTGTGTAGATGCGGGTTGGCCTGGCAGACAAGACAAACTCTGGTCAGTAGCCAATCGATCATTTCACAACTCGACCCATGTTTTAACACGAATTTAGTTTGTGTGCAACACATAAGGTTACCCCAGAACCTGAGCTGACACAGTCACAAAGATTTTCAACTGCAATGATTTAAAATACGGTAATATCCGAAGATCTTCAGTTGACTGTACAAGCAAAAACAGGAGTACATTCACTAGCATTGAAACACAATTTTATCTTTTATATGGTGTCTCCCTTTCGAAAGGCATCTTGAAAGGTTTTTCAATCAATTTAACATTACTCATGTTTCATAGATTTCAGTCCTGTCACCACTTGAATTCGCGTTTAAGATTGCAAGTCCTTTGCCCTTTGCTTGTATAATTATTTTTGCGTTTTATGCAGACGGATTTAAAACCGGCGTGCCGGGGGCGCGCCCTCCCGTTTGACAGCCAAGATTGGAATGAAACAAGAGGTCCCAGAATATTTTTTTAACTTGGGAGAGCGCCTCCCATATGAAAATTTCTGGATCCGCCACAGATGCGGTCTGTTTCTTTGTCCTATTCTCGTAAGTGTTTATTATAGTTTTGTTTTTGCCTTTTCGGAATTATAACATGTGGATTCCCCATTGATAACTCTACTTCATAAACTGTTCATAGACTACTGATTAAGATATTCAAGTCTCTGATTGTTTTCCATTGCGGATTTTGTTATAATTGCGGCTTATGTGTGTCTTCATAAACAACACTGCAAATGGGTACACTGTAACAAGTAAAAAAATATGTTCCGGAACCGAACAAACTTCTTTTTTGGAGAGATTATTACATTTAATCAATTACTTAGTGTAAATATATATATATGCTTTTTGTAAACTTTTCGTTCTTCTATATAAAGTGTGTAACAATAAATAAACTCTTCTAGCGGTATACAAATTCTTATTTTTTGCAGTGAATATTCGTTATAGAATAGTTATTCTAAAGTTTAGATTTCTTAATCAAAGCTTAACATTGTTTTCACTATTCAACGCACTGAAATATCATTTTAAATTCCGTATCCATCACTAAAAGAGGGTATATCTAAAAGCAAGGGAAACAAATTCTACTCTTTGCTAAATGTACTTTAAACTTAAGTAATTGACTTAATGTTTAACAAATAAAGATCCAAAGAACGATAATTCAAATTTTATTACAGCACTAAGTGACATAAGAAAGACAAAAGAAAGCATACCTTATGTCGAGTTAAGTATCTTAAGTGAAACATAACTTTATTTAATGTTCCTTATCCGATTTTCTCTATTATGCATTACTGCATAGATATGTCTTTTATTTGTGATGATATAACACTTAATCATTAATAATTTGAGGTTTTGTGTTGGATTAAGATCGAGATATTTTATTTCATTTTACATCTGTAAGAGAGAGTTTTATTACGTCTCGTTTTAACTTGTAGTCTTTGCGTCTCAGGTTCTGTCTTGTAAAATTAAACTTTCATGGATTTGATTATTATCGTGTCTTACTGTTTTATGCTTTATCAAAAAATAGTCAACATTTCATTCGTGCCTGTCATAAGCCATGAATCTTTGTCTAGCTTTTGTTTGCTCTTGTCCTTTTTTGTGCATTGTTCTATGTCAAGAAAGAAGCAGAGGTGCCAATGGGGTATCCGAATGTCAAAAGTCCGAAAGGGCAGAGACAAAACCAGTAAACACCAACAAGAATGGGACAAAAACAGACAACATGTAAAACATGGAAACACAAAATAACTGAAAATCAATCAACAACGCGAACTTCAGTCGAAACAAAAGTGAACTCAGGTGCTCCGGAAGAGTAAGCAGTTCCTGCTTGCTATAACACACCCGTCGCGTTGCCAATAGTCCATTCAGCGTGTCAAATCCGGTAAAGGAAGACAAACCAAAACCCTATGACAAACCAACATCTGCACTCATCTGAGAGATCGAAATCCCATATTTGTCTATTAGTGCATGATGTCTTCCGTAAAATTTCTTGAGTGAAGACAGCAACCGAGGAGCAACATAACCTTGTGTGAGCAATTTTTGCGTCAGACGTGTTGCTCTGCTAAGGAAATCGATGTAAGTCCCGCACGCTCTGGAGTAGCGAATCAATTGAGATACGTAAACTCCAAAAGCTGGAGCGGACGGAATGTTGCTACACAAGAATGGAAAGTTGACGATTGGAAAGTTGAAGTCATCACGTTTGTCATAGAGCCTTGTTGAAAGTCTTCTTTGAGAGTCAATTTTGGATGTAGATTTACCTAAATATGAAGCAGACTTTCTAGAATCCGTTGTGTCCTTTATCTCGGGATATATGAGATGGAGAAAGTCACCAAATCGAGAATTGTTAAGTAAAACCATGTTCTTTGGGTAAAAGTTTTGATTTTTTAATATGTACCGTTTAAAATTTGGATTTTTTTTAAAGCTAATCTCAAACTAATCATTGCTTTAACTTTGTCAAAATGGAGTGCAAATCTTCCAAGTTCTTTTGGCTTTTCATCGATTCTAATGCTTCTGATGAGAGTCGTTAACCGCTGTTGTTGGTCACGAGATCTCCAAGGGTTTTCACAAGCCTGGTCGTCGGACTTGTCTGACACAAAATTACCAATAGATTTAAATATATTTGGCATTTCTAAATTCAAAATTGATTAAATCACCAGGGTGCTGTTTCATAAAGTGATCGTTAGCCTAACATGCACGAAAGCTCATTTAATTTGCATGGAATATCGAGCACGTTAATTAGCGATTGCTTAATGAAAAGGCACCCAGGTTTCTTTGCTTGTATTACCCATGGTCGATATACTCGGGGAATGGCTTCCTTACTCATTACTTTCCTTTTGTTTTTAATACTTTTGGTTTTTGACCTTCCAATGCTAAAATTGAAATGCATAATGAGAGGTTTCTTCTTGAAATATGAATATACAGCATAAGGGTTGCAATAGTTTATAAAATGCAGCATTTTAATATATCTTAAAATTGGTTGAAAACCCCTAAGTTTCTTAATTTGTTGAAAACATTTTTGAGTGTTTGTCTGGAAACCATTTTTTAAAAGAAATTTTTTACAGTATCAGTATTTGAAAAACGATCAGGTGATTATGTATTACTAACGTGTTGTTGCTGCTGTTGATGTGGGTCCGGATGTTGTTGGTATAGGTGTTTTTGCTACTCCTGTTGTTGCTGTAATGATATAATCGTTTAAATAAGCAAATAAAAGACCTTCACATTAACAGTTTTTAAATATAATTGCCCAAATAATTACCAGCATGATCTTATGGATAGATGAAACCATGTTCTTTGCTTAAAAGTTTGGACTTTTGATATGCGCCATTTAAAGTTGAGATTTTTTTCTAAACGAATCCCAAACTAATCATGGTTTTATTAATGTCAAAGTGGAGTGCAAATCTGTCTAGTTCTTTTGGCTTTTGACCTTCCAATGTTTAGATTCAAATGCCGCTGATGAGAGTTTACTCTTTTAAATATGCATAGTTTTACCCCGACACATTTTATATGTGCCTGTTCTAAGCCAGGAATCTATGTCAAAGCTTTTGTTTGTCCTTGTCTACTATCTGGTTTTTTTTTTGGTTCTATGTCCAGAAATGGGTCATTTCAGAAGACTGCTGGCTGTTTTCCATTGTGATTTATTAAATTGCCGTTTCTTTATGTTGGTTGTGTCTCGTACATTTTTCCACATCTATATACAGCATGCCAAATTAACCATTTAATACCCGTTTTTAGATTTGTATTTTGAACCATTGGGTCCATTGGTGGACCAGAGTTCCCCGAGGGTAACCACAAGCCCGAAGCCTGAATTGTCAGTAGATTTTAATGCTTTTGGCATTGAAATTTCCTATTGCTATATTCAATATTGTTTAAAACACCATGGTGCCGTTTCATAAATAAGGGTTACTTAAAACAAAATTACCGAACTTGGAGGATCAATCTCAATGTCCAAGAGAAAAAAAAACAAAACATAGTAATCACACCGGAAAGACTATAGATCGCAATGGTCCCGACTTCATCCAAGAATGAAATGGTGGTTTGAACCAGGTTTTAAGGAGCGCCAAACCTCCCTCTTTCAATGCGATCGTTAGCCTAACGTGCACATACGCCCATTCAATTGGCCTGGCATAACGAGCACTTTAGTGATCACTTAATGAAAAGACACCCATGTTTTTTTCTTGCACTGCACATGGTAGATATCCTCGATGCTGGATGTGCCTTCCTTATTCGAAATTTTACCGTTGCTATTATATATGTATTGAAAATTGTCAAAGTCACTCATCCAGAAAATCAAACTCAAGGTCAAAAGTTGGGGATGCAACTGTGCTAAGCTACTACTGTGCCATATGCATAACAAATTTCATTAACCTATGACTTATAGTTCTTGAGATATGGAGGTGCTCATAAAACATTAACACAAAAGTTAACGCCGCCGTCGGTAAAGTAACACCTATGTCCCACTCTGCTTCGGAGTAGAAACATAAAACAGATACAATGAGTATAATTAGGAGGGAGTTTCAGAATCCCTGCACCATCCTCTACCCGTATTAATTATGTACCAGAGTGGTCCCCTAGAGAAAACTTTTCTCACCTATTTTAAATAAAAAAGAATTAGGTTTAGATTCAGAGTCTTAGTGTCACTCACCTCCTTATGAAAGAAAGACCAGAGTGACCCGTGCCCCTTGAGAATTTTACTTACCTGTTTTGACTGTTGTTTGTCTGGCTGAGGTTGTGTCTGCTGATATAGGTTCTGTTGTTGCTGGTATTAGTGTTGTTGAATGTGCATGTGATGATGGGATAGGGTCTATGGTACTTAGTGATTCTGATTCTGATATGAGTGTTGTTGTGTCTGCTGAAGACTCAACTATTGCTGTGCGCAGAAGTGATGTCAGAAGGGGATCTATAGGCGTTTGTGCTATTGATAATTAAATGAGTAACTACTAACTACTAGCATTATTGATTTATGGTGTATTGATAATTAAATGAGTAACTACTAACTACTAGCATTATTGATTTATGGTGTATTAGGTGCAAAGCAGATTGGCAATGATTTGACTATTTGCTAACCTTATTTTACAATGTCATTTAGATTTTTGCATTATTCATAAACTTGTGCTATGTGCTGTGCATCTTCTCATGTTCGTGGGTTATTATGTTGCTGGCTATCTAGGTATTCTCAAGCATTAGTGTTAAAGTTCGAGTTACGAATCGAGATCGACTTCGAGTTAAAATTCTAGCTCACTCGAATGTTGACTTTCATTGCTACGATCAAGTTACAGACTCGAGTTCGAGGTAAAATTCGAATTACGAATAGATTAAGTAACGTATAAAGCTTATTCTAAATCTTATACATATTAACTTTTATCAGAATTGTTTTGTAGCCTTTCTACGTTTAATAAATTTTAATCTTAAACATTTAACGTTTTATTCATGACATAAATTCATTTTAAAAATAGAATAGAATCACATAACTGTATGTCTCGGTCTTTGTTTGACAAATTGGAAACAACCCCAAATATGACACATATATGCGGAATCCGAATTTCTAAAATACTAAAATAACGAAGCGTTTTTTGTTAGCCGGGTTGCAGCCTTAACAACAATAGCTACGACTAAGCTTTATATATCAAAAAAAAAAAGGGGATGGTTGCGCCCTTTAAAAATTTAATAAGCACATATGCAATTATGTCTGCAGTTTGCTAATTAACCTAATTAATTGATCCGGAAACGCTATAGCCGTATTTCCCCTGTTTTCAGACAACTACAAAAACAAAAACACAAAACTTTTCCATTAATTATGCTTTATATTTAAAGATTTTACATGATAGATTATATTGGTATGTTTACTATAAAAATGTATGCAAAAAATGTTTTATCGTCAAAAATTGTAACTTGATAGAAAAATGAAAACCATATTGAAGATTTAAAATGTGTAAAATTAGAGTCAACGAAAAAATGACGTAGCGAATGACACATCACAGTTACGTCTCAGTCCTTACAGCTGAACGGACGTGCTGGTTAGTCCTCCTTTAACCGGAGATTGCCGATGACAGCCGAACACTTGTGAACTGAATGGCACTTTCGACTCTCGAATTGCAGTTAGAACTGGGGTTTACCTGGATATGGTACAGTTGCACCGTTCCCGCCTAGCACTTGGACTACGCCGCAATGCGTCACCAGTGCCCGGATAAGGACCCGGATTCAACTTTACTTGCCAAGTATACTGATCCTGTCTTGCTGTCTTCGCCAGTTGAGTCAACGACGATCGGCGAGGGTGTTTCCTGTCCCGTCTCGAACTCGGACTTAGCCATCATGCACACCAGTACCTGACATGGACTTGGATACATTCAGACCTACCAGTTATGCCAATCCAGTCAATTATGAATCGCCACAGTTACCAGGTTTCCAGTTGCTATCGACCATCACTGGTCTGTCAGACTAGCCTACCTGGCCCTGAAAAGCGCTGTTGTTCGCCAGAAAATAGTTTAAAAAAATCTTAGTTATCTTAGTAATGTACCCTACTCCTTCCGTCCACACTAGCCGGACCAGGCACCAGTTTACACGCACTTATACCACCAGGTGCCGTCGCTGCAGACCCTGATGGGTATAGTCACGATGTTAAACTTCCACAGTCAGTACGTAGCGAATGAATAAAACTTATCCTGCCACTGGAATTTTGTTTAATCTACAGGTGGGATAAAAAAAAACAATTAAAGATAATAGACAAAATCTTTTATAAAGTTAAAATAATACCGTTAAACCTCCAGTCTTCCAGAATTCCAACCAGTACCTCCACGTGGTGGAAGACGGGCCCTGCATCCATCGATAACAAAAGATACTATGGAGCAACTAACACTGGCGGTGGTGTGTCATGGGCTGGACGACCCATGGCACATTGCGAGTCTTTTATTTTATAGGTCATAGTCGCTGCAGAGGCTCTTTAGCCTACAGTCACGACTATAAAAACCCATCAGTCAGCCGTAGAACCTTTAATTTGAGATTAGCACAACAATGTATGGTTATGCAAATGCAATGCTTTTATTGTGTGGTCTACATGTATTTTTTAAAGCAATGCAACGATTGATTTTGCCGCGAATTCGCGGGTTTTTCCTAGTTAAAAGTATAATTAAGCTATAGTTCCTAATTTATTCCTAACTCGAACTTCAACTCGAACTCGTGTCGTCACTCGACTTTTAACTCGAACTTGATGATTTCCTTAGACACCCTAGGTCACTTAATTTATTTGTTACTCGAACTCTAAATCGATTTTGAGTCGTATAACTCGATAATTGCAATAAAAATTATTAATTCAAGTAACTAGTTTTTCAACTCAAACTCGCATAGCAACTCGATGATTTCCTACACCTCTCATTTTCAAGTTTGAAAATAGATTTTAAAAATATTTTTAATCGACTCTTTATACATTTTAATCAATGGACTTTACATTACTGCTTTACCACAAATGCTAATGAAAGAGTAATTAGCCTGATATAGCCGTACAACTACAAAGAAGTTGTCCATGGTGTATACATCCTTGGTATCGAATTGGACGTTTACGTTTTCTAACTGAACGACGCAAAAGAGAACTAGAACGTGTCTCTAATCGAGCACTTTGAGGTTCATTATTACTTTCGACATCGATCGGCGATTGCGATTGTTCACTAAGCACATCAGCATCTGAGTGTTCGTCTTCCATGGCACTTGTGCGGATCTTTGGTACAAAGTAGTCTGTAGGTTCGGGTGCACGGACAAAAGCTATTTTAAGTCTATCTAAATGAACGTCAATTGCGAAATAGCTTTCCTGTGGATACTTCACGAATCTTCACTAAGTGAGGTGAAACGATAGTCTCTACGGAATACGGTCCATTGTAACGAGGTTGGAATTTTCGTCCCGGACCAACCGGATCGGTAAGCATATACACAAAATCTCCATCGGAAAGTTTTAAAGGATTCGCGTTCTTGTTGTAACGATCCACCATAATCTCGCCGGATTTGATCGCGTTAGCTTCGATTTCCTTACGGGTGAAAGTCAACTTTTGTGCTTGCGTTTGGACAAAGTCATGATAATCCTTGGCTAAGTCGGTAAAGTCTATTTCCACTGGTGATAACGGAAATTGCGGTCGTTTGCCGAAAACAATCTCAAACGGAGAGTACTTAGTCGACGAGTTGACAGACGCATAAATTAAGAAAAGCAGATACATGTATATAAATAGGGTGGAGTTTCAGGGACCTCTAGCCTTACAAAGTGATTTTGACTCACCTATTTCATCTGTTGTTGTTGGTTTGGTTGCTTCTGTTGATATAGTTTCTGTTCTTGTTTGTTTGGTTGCTTCTGTTGATATGGTTTCTGTTGTTGTTTGTTTGGTTGCTTCTGTTGATATAGTTTCTGTTGTTGTTTGCTTCGTTACTTCTGTTGATATATTTTCTGTTGTTGTTTGGTTGGTTGCTTCTGTTGATATATTTTCTGTTGTTGTTTGTTTGGTTGCTTCTGTTGACATACTTTCTGTTGTTGTTTGTTTGGTTGCTTCTGTTGGTATAATTTCTGTTGTTGTTTGTTTGGTTGCTTCTGTTGATATAGTTCCTGTTGTTGCAGGTATGAGTGTTGTTGTTGGGTTTGCATGCGGGGCTGTTGGTGAAGGTTCTACGGTTCCTTTTGTTGTTGATTGTATGAATGCCGATAGTGAGGTGTCTACTGTAGCTGTATGAATGAGTGCTGAGAGGTTTACTATAAGTGTTTGAGTAAGTGATAATGGTGAATGGTCTACTTTAGCTGTTTGAATACGTGCTGATGAAGAGAGGTCTATTATAGCTGTTTGAGTAAGTGCTGATGAGGAGAGATCTACTGTAGCTGTTTGAGAAAATGCTGATGAAGAGAGGTGTACTGTAGCTGTTTGAGTATGTGCTGCCGAAGAGAGGTATGTAGCTGTTTGAGTACGTGCTGGTGATAAAAGTTCTACTGTAGCTGTTTGAGTATGTGCTGATGAAGAGAGGTCTACTGTAGCTGTTTGGGTAAGTGCTGCTGATGAGAGGTCTACTGTAGATGTTTAAATAAGTGCTGATGGTGAGAATTTTTTTTTTACTTTAGCTGTTTGAAAAGATGCTAATGGTGAGAAGTTTGCTTTAGCTGTTTGAGTAAGTGCTGATGGTGAGAGATCTACTTTAGGTTTTCGGGTTAGTGCTTATTAGAGGGGTTTACTCTAGCTACTCTGAATAAGTCCAAACGGTGAAAGGTTCTACTGTAGGCTAATGGTGAGCGATCAACTCTAACTTTTTGATAAAAAAAACTAATGGTTGCATTTTGAAATACTGCTGATAGTATTAGTTCTGATAGTGTAGGTTTTGTTATTAATGAAAGGGGCAACAACAAAATGATAGTTTCGTTGCTCGATGATGAAAAAGACTTCATGGGGCACCCCTACCCAAATAAGTAAAGTACCAAAGTGGTCCCTAGAGAAAGCTTTACCGGGTACTTACCTTTTGCCTCTGCTTTTGGTGATTTGGGTGATGTTATGTTTGCACGTGGTGCTGCCGTGCCATTGGTGGATGTGGTTGCTAACGGTTGCTAAAATAAATATACAATAATAATTAAAAATTGGAATTCCAGTACTTCTATATGTTGATGTTTTAGATATTTTTACCACAGGCGTTTGGGTCCAGGATTTTATTTTTATTTGCTGTGTGTATTTCAAAAACAATCTGACCCTCACTTTAAAACTATTGGAAATTAAAAACACGTCACCAACTATAATCCTGTACCCAAACGCCTGTGATTTTTGCTACACAAAACATTTTTTCTTACATCCTTATATATCCGTATACTTTCTACTTTGTGGTTATTACCATACATGCATCTGTTGGTGCATGTGTTGATCGAAGGTGTAAGAATGAAAGTTAGCTAGGTGTAAGAATCAAAATTAGCTATATACCAGAATTTTAAAGCGACAAGTTCAGAGACTGAAGCAGAGTGGTGTACGATTATACGAAACGGTTCTTTTATTTCTAGAAAATTTTGTTACTATTTCTAGAAAATTTTGTTACTCTTGAGTTTCTCATGCAATAAAAGTTGTTTAGCTAAGGTTATATCAAAATTAAAGAATAGATTGTCTAAGAGGAGCTGCCAAATACTAGTAAAGTAATTGCATCCCTTGAAGACTGCAATGGTCCCTTTACCCATAAAAGGAATCCCAAAGGAAAATAGCAGCCGAAAAGACGACCATATAATATTTCAAGATAATTTTTATTTTTTTTAACTTTACTGAAAATGAAATGTGTCAGCAGATTAATTAAACATTTATTTGGCCACTTTAAGGAATACGCATATTCACTAAAATTTATGTCCAAAACAAAATGTTCGAAAAGGGAAGCAGATGCCAAAATCAAGGATATTGATCCTCAAATGTCTCTATCAAAAAAAAAAAACATTGTGTCAATAAGGAAATCAGTTATGTTGCAAACTTGGTCCGAGGATCCGTGATTTTTAAAAAATCCGTTCAATAGGTTCCATAAGATGTCATTTCAATTTCTTGTTAAATAGGGAAGTGTAAAGAGTTTGAAAATTAAAGTTTTCATGGAGAAAGAAATTTCAGAAAATGATTTTAAGAATCCATGAGGCTTAACTTGTAATATTGTGTAAATGGCATGTAAAAAAGAAGAAAACTTTAAAAATGAATATCGCTTTACATCCAGACAACAGTATCAAGCATTTACACTGACAATATTGAGTGAAGAAAGAATCGTACAAATCGTAAAAACAATGAATAATATATTTCCATGGAAACTTTCTTTGCAAAAAAAAAAATATAATAAAAAGCTTTTGGATGTTCAATCTCTTTTAAAGATATGACATTCTTGCTTCTGGACAATATCTAATATTTTGCATGCTTTTTCTCATGCTTTTTTTTAGAAATTCTCCGTAGCAATTTGTGTGAAAAGTCGATTCTAGAAATCATTGTCCTATATCTATTAAAATGAAAGACAAAATCTTTTCAATTTATAAGCGTGTTTCTGTTTCCAGGACCAGAGACTGGCTTTATTTTAAGTGTTAAACGAATTTATCAATATATAGTAAAAGAAAGAGATTAATTTGTAAAAGAACTCGAATGTGACCTTAGTCTCTGTTCCCAGGACAATGCAGCTTTGTAGTATGTAATTTCATCATTAGGATATGTAATTTTATGTAAAGGTATTTTTAAAGAGCACTTGTCTGGGTTTCTGTCTCCAGGAAAAGACACTGGCTTTGTTTTAAGTGTTAATCAAATTAATTTGTTATTGTTATGGCACGCGACAGTCACAAAACCCCCATGAACTGAGTTTATCGACCGTAAACTATAGTTAGCGGTCGATAAACTGGGTTTATCACTCGTTAACTATAGTTTGCTGATGCAAATGATAATTTAAGTTGTTTGAAATTGATTACTATAATAAGCGGTCGATAATGGGATTTTCAAATGCTAATTAAGGTTTCTCGGTGATAAACTATGGCACGCCATATTTATATTTATTCCTCTTTAAAGATATCTCATAAAATTTATAAGATATCTCGTATACTTTATAAGATATCTTATTAAATATATAAGATATCTCATATAAATGGTAGTTTATAAGATATCTTATAAAACATATGAGATATCTTATAAAACATATAAGATATTTTATAAAACAAATAAGATATCTTATAAAACATATAAGATATCTCATAAAGTTTATAAGATATCTTATAAAGATTATTAGATATCTCATATAAAATAATTTATAAGATATCTTAGAAAACTTATAAGATATCTTATAAAACTAATAAGATATCTTATAAAGTTTATAAGGTATCTCATAAAATTTATTAGATATCTTATATATTCTATGAGATATCTTATAAGTTATTTTTTTATAAGATATCTCATAAAGTTTACGAGATATCTTATAAACTTTATAAGATATCTTATAACTTTTATTAGATATCTTATAAATTATTTTATATAAGATATCTCATAATCTTTATAAGATATCTAATAAACTTTATGAGATATCTTATATGTTTTATAAGATATCTTATATGTTTTATGAGATATCTTATATGTTTTATAAGATATCTCATATGTTTTATAAGATATCTTATAAACTCCCATTTATATGAGATATCTTATATATTTAATAAGATATCTTATAAAGTATATGAGATATCTTATAAACTTTATAAGATATCTTATATTTTTATAAGGCCTCTTTAAAGATATCTCATAAAATTTATAAGATATCTCATATACTTTATAAGATATCTCATAAAGTTTATAAGATATCTGATAAACTATATAAGATATCTTATAAACTTTATAAGATATCTTATAAAAAATAATATATAAGATATCTCATATGCTTTATAAGATATCCTATAAACATTATGAGATATCTTATAAACTTTATCAGATATCTTATAAACATTGTGTTTAGTAGATATCTCATTTTCTTTTAAAGATATCTTATATAGTAAATAAGATATCTTATAAAATTTATAAGATATCTCATAAAGTTTATAAGATATCTTATAAAGTATATGAGATATCTTATAAATTATTTTTTATAAGATATCTCATAAAGTTTATAAGATATCTTATAAAGTTTATAAGATATCTTATAAACTTTATGAGATATCTTATAAAGTATATGAGATATCTTATAAAGTTTTTGAGATATCTATAAAGAGGAATAAATGTAAAAACGGCTTGCCATAGATAAACTGAATTTATCGGTGATAAACTGAGTTTATCGGCGATAAACTGTGTTTATCAACCGCAAACAACAATTTACGGTCGATAAATGCTGTTTTGCGTTGATAAAGTAGCATTTCCACCGCACAAACCAAAGTTACCGCTGATAAACTTGGTTTCATGAACGTAAACTAAACTCACTCAAAAAATTTGCGCAACAATACAAAATTTCCTTATATATTCTAAATAAACCTAACTAATTTTATTTTTGTATTGCAAAGCCATTTCTTAACCGATTTTAATGAAATAAAAACCAAGAGAACGAGAAATGATTGAAATTTATTTTTATGCTTTTAGAAAAATCGTCACTTCACTGATTTTTAAGATATCACAAGAAGAAATCAACGATTAATTTCATTCGTCAACCACCCGTTTAAATCAACCAACATTTTCCGTAGGAAAACATTGGTTATGTTCTACTCGCGTTCTATCAAAAACCGTAACAGCTAGGATTTTTCCCAAACATAAAAAATAAACTTCACTTGTTTGTCCTTTTCTTGGTTTTTATTTTATTAAAAATAATTGAAAAACGGCTTGGCAATATTAATTTATTATAAGGTAGGTTTACTTAAAACATATAGGGAAATTTTCCACTGTTGCGTAACTTTTTTGAGATAGTATATCTTTAGCGTGCGATAAACCCAGTTTATCAACAGCAAACTATAGCTTACGGTCGATAAACTCAGTTTATGGGTTTTTTGTTATTATCGCGTGCCATATTATGAATATGGCTATTATAGTATAAAATACAAATGACAACAAAGTTCCAGACAATGAATTTTGCTACGCCTGACGCGCGTTTCGTCTATTCAAGACTCATCAGAGGCGCTCTACCAAAAATATTGATTATGAAGAGCATAGAACAGTAAAACCAAAAATACCAAATTAGGGAACCAAATTAATACTAAGATGATCAACAAGAGGCTCACAGGAGCCTGAATTGCTACCTGGTCCTAAAGTCATAAGTCTAGAGGAGTCTGATTTTTCACCAACAGCTTTTCTCTATCTGTAATAGTTTTTATTCTAAAGGGCAAAACATGAAAAACCCCTATAAAAGGTCCTCTGACACCTTTGACCCAATGAAAATTTTTGTAAAGCCTTATGAGCTGAAGGATTAAGCAAGCAACAACTTTTCTCTTTCTGCAATACTAGGGTTGCACAATATATCCGTTCCGGACTTGACTCGTCATTGTAGAGCTCAGAAGGATGAAGGTTTTCTCTATCCGCAATAGTTTTCATTCTATAGGGTAAAAACACTATTTTTGACCTTTCAAGGGACAAAACTCCTATAAGGGGTCATCTGACATCTTCTGTCTAATGGAGATTTTTGTAGAGCTCAATGAGCTGAAGGTTTAAGCAAGCAACAGCTTTATTCTATTTGCAAAAGCTTTTATTCTATAGACCCAAAACATGATCAGGATCATTCATACCGAGTTTCATTTAATTCTGTTCAGTACATTGTAGTTTCAGAGGAGAAGATTTTTTGAAAAATTGTTAACGGACGACGGACGACAGACGACAAACGACGAATACGGACGCCAAGTGATGTTAATATCTAGCTCACATCGACCTTTAGTCCTGGTGAGCTAAAAAGGAGATTAATTTGGCAAAGGAACTCCAATAAGGCCTTAGTCTCTGTTCCCAGGGTAAGACCGCTTTGTTAGTATCATGATTAGGATATCTAATTTTATGTTATAGTATTTTTTAAAGAGCATTGGTCTAAGTTTCTGTTTTTTGCGTTAACTTCGAGACACATTTGATGTAAAGAGCTTTCATTACAATCTTTTAGATATTGTCATTCAGAACTACTGATTCTCTGTGCCCATGCAGGACCAGACTGTATTTCATTTAATAATTGATAATCATGCTCATTCTATCATTATAATAATGTCATCATAATGATAATGATAAAGCCATCATAATGTTTGTCATTTTGGGGATAATGTCAAACTGTTTATGTCATCTTGAGAATAATGTCATAATGGCAATGTCATCTTTAGGACCGTGTCATACTGGCTATGTCATCTTTTAAGGATAATGTCATAATGATTGTCATTTATTTTGAAGAATAATGAAATAATGTTATAAATTAAATGGAAAAATTATCATAATGGCGCTTGCCATGTTACCCTGTTATACAAGTCGTGACCGCGTGTATATGTACAAATGCCACTTTCTAAATATATTTTTTTTTTATTTGTATTTTTTGTTTGTTTTGCCACATGCACAATATAGGATAATAAGATTGGATACCGCAAACTCTTACCATAAGTATAGATCTTCTGACAAAAGGGAAGTATATAATTTGTTTTTTTTTTCTAGAAACAAGTTCCTGTGTTTTCGTACCAGCAAAATACTTACATCTTCGAGCAAGTTTTTAATATTATCAAACAGTCTAAAAGATTTGTTGTGGTTTATTTAAATCAAAGCACATCATTGTCATTCTCCTCCTCATCATTGTTATCTTACATAGAAATAAAAAAAAACAGTTTGAACCATTTCTTGCCTATTATACATGCAACTATCCTGTGTTATTTATGATATTGTATTTTCTTGGAGAAGACTTTGCCTTATGTCCTATCCTTTTTGTAATTTTGTACCATCTTCACAAATAGAATAAGTTAAAACTAAACTTACGGCTTGCGAAGATCCCAGAAGGATTATCACCAGAGCTAAACAACTGTATATAAACATTTCTATAATCCTTCACGGTTCCATCCCAGAAAAAAATATAACTAACTGTCCACAAAAAGCTTCCTTTTCTCTTTTATCTTTTAGAGGGGTTATAAATGCATGCAAAGCACATAAAAACTGAAAAAAATATATATGCGATTACTTTTCCAGAAGATTATATATTTTACATGTTCAAATTGGTAGGAATTACCTGTCCTTAAGGGAACTTTTTGTTATATATTTAAAATTTAATATTTTTTCGGTTTTTTTTTACCCAGAGTGGACCCCCAATGACATACATGTAGTGGAGCCGATAAGATAAATTTAAGTCCATTTTATATCAGTAAATTTGATATATAAATCTATCCCAACAAATAGTACAATCAAGGAAGTCGATAGTGCACATTTTATCCCCCAAAGATTTATTAGTGGTATGTGATATAGATATGCGGTGTTTCATAAGCATTTTGAAATATTGGTAAAAAAAAAAATCTTATGAAGAATCAATACAGATATGCATTCTAATCTTTTCCTGTAAATCTGAGTCACTTAACTTTTTTAAGGTTGGTAGGTAGTCTAACTAAAGTAGAGCGGACTTAATGTACCAGGTTTTGGCAATTGATCGCAGGGACTCTCCGTCCCTCCTGTAGCTGACTTGGATGCCCGATTGTAATACTTGATCACAGGGAATACCTTAATTCCCCCCCGTACCTGACTTGGGATTAAAAATGATAGAGGAGGACAAGTGTCCTTTGACGGTGATAAAAAAAATCTTTGTTCTCCTAATGACCTCATACAACTTTTACGATATTTAAGACAAACAACATCATATCAATCACGTACATGTATATACGTATTTTAACTACAATTTTATCAATGATAACTCTGATCATGGAGATATGAAATATGCTAATTTCAAGTAGTAGCTCCTTCTATATCATATCTCCATGCTCCGATTTACATGTAAATGAACAATTGCACTTTGACCGTATACATGTAACAAAATGTATTGAAGAGAGACAGGTGACAGAGCCTGTGGTCGTATTAATTAAGACAAAATACTACAAAATCATATACAATTCATATAGCAATTGATATTTGCAAATTCTTAATTAGAAACTAAAATGTTTTAATATATAGCTGATAGAAATATTACAGTAGGTGTGCATGCGGTGTTACTATACTAAAAACTGTTATTTTTTAAAGACTAGTTTAGTAAACTTGCCAACCAGACTATATAAGTTTTTGTCTTGACTTAGGTTAAGCCTTTACTTGGTGTAATACGTTTCAGCTTAGCTGACAATCTTTACAAAGTTCTTTATAAGAAACATTAAAGGCGAACTCTTCTGGTTACATTTAGACTAAGAATTAAATAACAGTATGTATAATACTCCGGCTTAAACTCAGTTTAACCATTTTGCTCTACAGTCTACCGAGATATCACAATGATTGATTTATCGACATACAATCAGTGATTTAGCTAGCGCTCGTCATTTTCGTCATTGGCGAAAAGATTTTTCAAATAGCGAAAATTTATTTAACCATTTTCGTCACCAAAATTTTCAAAAAGTGTGTAAACTTTAATTTACGAAAATCAGTGGTAAAAGTCAATTCCAATGTCACTTTCGTCAATTGTTGCGAATGAATCAAGGCTAATTAATTTACGAAGCCAAGCTGATCATGAACACCGGATATGATTGTAGACATCAATTGACACCTTTACAACTCATGCCAATTAAATTTATAGATCGATATGAGACCACCAAACATAAAAGAAATCCGCCGACAAGGTAAAACAGGAGGTGTTAAGAATAATTGAAATTATGCAAATTTCTATTTAGCCAATCAAAACGTGAGAAATGTAAATAAAAATAAAATGACCGACTCAACCACGTGGTTTATTTTTCAAAGCCAAGGTCTTATTGAAAAGAAAATGAATGCAT
The DNA here is from genome assembly GCA_963971305.1 of Arcuatula senhousia. Lineage (NCBI taxonomy): Eukaryota > Metazoa > Mollusca > Bivalvia > Mytilida > Mytilidae > Arcuatula > Arcuatula senhousia. Next base: position 53,347,762 of record OZ020309.1, read on the forward strand.
GGGGATATTTACCTTTCTAGGAAAAAGTTAAATCCATAAAATAGCACAAAACATACAATAATTTGAATATATGCCATACATATGCAGAAGTAACTTTTACAAAGGTCATGAATGACCAGAGTGTGTTTGTTTACATTTGAGCTGTGATCATGTGACGTTTTTGGCGGGAAAATTTACATATTGGATTACTTAGTAGAAAAAGAAAGATAACTCTAGTCCAAAGCAAACAAACTTAATTTTTATCAGGAACTTTAAATAACCGTTCCTGATTTTATTTAATAAGGTTATATATTTATTCTGCATCTTTATATACTGTGTATTTTATGATTAAATGTAAATAAAATAGAACTCTCTTTGATTATGGGTAGTAAAAACACTGCAGAGTTCTTTCTTTTCCTACTCATGTTATTTTTTTTTTCTTTAGAGGGGAAAAAAGGGGGGGTGTTGAAATACATAATTAGTATTTATAAAATATAAAAACATACATATAATTCTGGCTAAAATAACAAAGCTGTAAATGTTGGATAATACTTTATTTAGAAGATAAATTTTATTTGAAATCAATGAATTACAAACAGACCATTTGCAAAAAAAGTTTATAAATTAAAATTAACCATAGACATGATAGAATATTACTAGCTCTGAACAGTGACTGAAAATGTGGTCCAAAATATGCCTGCCGCTAAAGTGACTAAAGCCTGAAAAATCCTAGCTAAATCCCTGCATACAATACGGAGGATTCCGATTAACTGCAATGTTTGATGCATGGAAATGTAAAGGCAATATTATGTATTTATATACAGGTCTATGGCAGAAGTAAATTTTATATGATTGTTACCATAAGAACCCATTTAATTAATAATTTCTCAGGTTACTAGAATTTGATTCAAATTGGGAGGACATAATTATCCCGGACTGGGGTGGTGGTGTATACTCATAATAGATCTAGGGAAGAGGGGGTCAAGGGTTTATGCGACGGGGGGCTGCAACGAAAATGGAAAAATGGTGAAAATGGAAGTGAAAAATAATAATGAAATAAAAATAATTAAAAAAAGTGATAATAATAAAGACAAAAAATACACACACAAAACATAAGACAAACGATAAAATAGGGAACTAAATGTAAAGTATAAGGCGAAAAATGTTTATAAAAAATAGAAGGGATATAATTAATGATGATGTAAATGAAAAAAAAAAAAAAACAAACCGAAAATTAAATTGAACAATAGCCAAGGAAAGTAAACAATGATCGAACTGAATAAAACATTCAATGCTTCTTAAAATATGATAGACGTTAATTTCTATTATGTATTAGTTGGACTATATGTACACCTTGTGCCTATAATACCAATTTCATATAAACATAGACGTGGACATTGCCATTGACCTGTATTCGACCGGACTCATTTGAATAGCCCCTCGTTATATTCTGAGACAATAATTTCGATATGATTTTCTCAGTACTATTCGACCAGACCTGGTTGAATAAGCCCACATTATTTGACCGACCGGAACCAGAATCCATTATGGACACGCTATTCGATCGGACTTTCTTAAAACCAAATCAATGTTTGTATGTTTTGTTTTTCTTTGTTTTTGTACTGTTTGTTTGTGTCGCTTTCTTCACATTTTACTGCATCTGACAAAACTACACTATATAACGTGTTTTCATTGTCTGACAATCTCATAGTATAGCAGTTGCAATTAAAGATCTAAAGTCATAAGGGTTAGAAGCAACTGAGAAAATCATTTAATTATTGTCTCAGGAATCAAGGACATACATTTATAATCTCAAACTGCCACATAAAATTAACATTTACACCGGTCATAAAATAATTGAAGATTTCTCCCACACAGCACAAGCGTCCAACATATACACTTTTTTGCGTCAATTTTTTTTCTGCGAAAAGGGGGGATAATGTTGAAAAGCGCGCGAATATCCATTCGGAACTCTGATAATCCAATATGTCTGCGCCCATGAAAAAAGTTTTTTGATTTGGAAAAAATATTGCTAAAGATGTCTGTAACAGAAAGGACAGATCTGTCCTCTCCAGTTAAGAGTGTTGAGGTTGAATATACGCAAAGCTAGTTTATCACGTGTTGTTGGCAATATTTCTCCTCTTTCTTCAAACATATTTCAGAATTTTTTTTTTCAAATTTGTCTAAATTATTGCATCAGTCAGTCAGAGCTCCCATTGCATGATAAAGTAAAATCTTTTAAATTAATTATGTTATTTTCAATTACCTGAAGCAGTATAAAGGCCTTTCCACCTATACAAGTAAAAACATTTTACTTATACAAGTAAAGAGTGAAATAGGCCATTAAAATCATCCCAAAACAGCCTACCCAAAATGCCAGCACAATATTCACTCTATTGGACGTCATGAAACCTTATTTAAAGTAATATGAGGCAAGTAAAACCTGTTACGCTCCCGAGGTTTCAATTAATTTAATTTTTTTGGTTCGAAAATAAAAACAAACTGGCTTTTCTTGTGGGTTACGTGAGCGTTTAATGACGTCTATAATTTTCAAAGATAAAAACGTTAAAAAGACGCAGAAAGTTCGGGAAAACAAGCGCGTGCTATACCGGACGTTGAAGGAAAATTCAGCTCATAGTACAACTAAAATATTGACATTTCTACCATTATCGCTCCCTTTGGGAGCGTATCATTAGCTCACCTGGACCGAAGGTCCATGTGAGCTATTGCCATCACTTGGCGTCCGTCGTCGTCTGTCGTCTGTTGTCTGTCGTCGTCTGTTAACAATTTTCAAAAATCTTCTCCTCTGAAACTACTGAACAGAATTTAATGAAACTTAATATGAATGATCCTTAGGGTGTCCTGCACCAAACTTGTGTTTCGATTTTTGATCCGCCAAAAAACATGGCCACCGTTACTAAAAATAGACCAGGGGGGTCAGACTACTGTTTTTGGCTTGTAAATCAAAAAGTATAAGAGATAGATGAAATCTTATGCCACCCTACTGCTTCAGCATCAAAAGTTCTACGAAAGTCTTCATTTGGTCGAAGTTGTCAGATGATCCCTTATAGGGGTTACAGCCCTTTAAAGGTGAAAAATAGCGGTTTTTCATGATTTTGGCTTATAGAATGAAAACTATCGCAGATAAAGAAAAGCTGTTGCTTGCTTAAATGTTCAGCTCATTTAGCTCTACAAAAGTCTCCATAGGGTCAAAGTTGTCAGATGACCCCTTATAGGGGTTACAGCCCCTTAAATGTGAAAAATAGTGTTTTTGGCCTATAGAATGAAAACTATTGCAAATAGAGAAAAGCTGTTGCTTGCTTAAATGTTCAGCTCATTTAGCTCTACAAAAGTCTTCATAGGGTCAAAGTTGTCAGATGACCCCTTATAGGGGTTACAGCCCCTTAAAGGCGAAAAATAGTGTTTTTGGCCTATAGAATGAAAACTATTGCTGATAGAGAAAAGCTGTTGCTTGCTTAAATGTTCAGCTCATTAAGCTCTACAAAAGTCTTCATAGGGTTGAAATTGTTAGATGACCCCTTATAGGGGTTACAGCCCCTTAAAGGTGAAAAATAGTTTTTTTGGCCTATAGAATGAAAACTATTGCAGATAGAGAAAAGCTGTTGCTTGCGTAAATGTTCAGCTCATTAAGCTCTACAAAAGTCTTCATAGGGCCAAAGATGTCAGATGACCCCTTATAGGGGTTACAGCCCCTTAAAGACAAAAAATAGTTTTTTGGCCTAAAAAATGAAAACTATTGCAGATAGAGAAAAGCTGTTGCTTGCTTAAATGTTCAGCTCATCTAGCTCTACAAAAGTTGCTTGCTTAAATGTTCAGTTCATTAAGCTCTTAACAAAAGTCTTTATAGAGTAAAAGTGTTCAGATGGCCCTCAATATAAATAAAATTTTGCACATTTTTGACCTACAGAATATAAACTATCGCTGAAAGAGAAAAGCTGTTGCTTGCTTAAATGTTCAGCTTATTTAGCTCTACAAAGTTCTTTATAGGGTTGACATCAAGACCAGGTGAGCGATTCAGGCTCCTGGGAGCCTCTTGTTTTATGATTAATCTCAATTTTATAATGATTCGAATCGAAGATCATTTAAATAAATATTAACACAGTGTCCTAGCTAGACCAAAATAGAGGGGCGCTGCGCCCTGCCACCTTTACAGTGTGTCCCTCTGCCCTCCATGGGCGCCCCTGTGTCCCTTTTTCTTCCCCTTGAATATCCTTTGGGTCATTTAATTACCCAAGCCAATAAGTAAGTGTGACCGTATATGGCTTTATTATCCACCAAACATCCTGTCTAATTAATGGCCCCAGTTGAGAACTATAGGTAATTAACTGTAATAAGTACCAAGCCATAACTGTCAATCAGTGTATTTGTTAAATTTAACTATTTTTTAATCCATATTGATCAATCTTTTCATCTCCGTCGGCTGTTTAATTGTGCTACAGAGTAATGCCCCTTTGTAAATTATATTTTTCTACAAAATCGTAAATTTTAAACACATTTTACTGCAAACTTACCAAATTTACTAAGTAAATACATAAAGTTTTAAGTAATATTGTAATATGTCTATTAATAATTGTTATTTGTCATTTTGCTTTTATGAATGCACCATATTTGGCAACATTAGCTAAATTGATGGCTGTTTCTCTTGATGAGTATTTGTTTACCACTAACTAATGCTAAGATCTTTGTGATCTTGTGCAAATGTAGCACATGAATTACATTTCAGTTTTTATCAATCAACAAAAAGAACTTATTACAAAACACATGAAGTTAAACTCCTGCAATTACACCATTAAAAAATTAAATCATGTTTACAAGAAAAAGACATTTATAGATGCCCTTCACTCTGGAGCCCACGCTAAAGTGACCTCTTCCTGCTCCCCTCTATTTTCAGATACTAGCTAGAACACTGTTAACAGCTGACTGTCAGTATAAATTAACAACCAATAGTCTATTAAATATTTTCCACATGCTTTTATATGAATATTTCAATTCATGTGAAAGGTACCCTTGATTCGTGGTGGAAGCTGTGGAAGTACTGACCATTTGGTTATGTCATTATGTTAAAATGTCTATAACCTGACATGCCCACAGGGGCTTATATTCTGGTAATTTTTATTGACTCAAAAAATTCGACCCCCTACTCTATAATACCCACAAGAGAGGAAAGCTCTTGACAAGACTTCACCTATTCCCTTCAAAATCTATTTATTTGTCTCTTTTCTTTACTTCTTGTAAATCTGAGGTTTTTATACAACTGACAAATCAGATTTCCATTTGTACCCTAAATGATTGCAAAATGCATCACATAAGCTTATATTTCCCCATTTGTGCAAAATAAAACAATTACATTAAACAATAAAACAAAATTTAAAATATATTTAATAAAGAAATGAATAGTATTAATCTATTTCATTGCTTCTATTTATTGCGGCATTTTGTGTCAGGTAATTCTATCATGTGTGTTCGTTGAAATTTTATTTTCAAACACAGACATCATCATTCAATTATTTTGATTCTAGGATACAGAATAACAAATCTAAATATGTAGCATCTGTTATTACTTATTGTGTCCAATTGGCTGTGTGTATCATATTCATATTTTAAAATATATATTAAAAATGCTGTACATATACATGTACATGTGTATTTGCACATGTCACTATCATAAATAAACACTGAACATGTACTTTAAATACCATATTTTGCTTATATATTTTTGTACACTGTAACTTCTTTTATATTTTCCAGGAAAAATGGAAACTTTTACCAGCATTTTTAAAAGTGAAGGGATTGGTTAAACAGCACATTGATTCCTTTAACTTCTTCATCAATGTAGAGGTAAGGACTTGATGGGGATGTACCATTATCATGATTATGGTTTGCTGTATTAGATTTATAAATGAAGTATGCCCATTATTTTTATTTATTTTATCTTATACTGTGCTAGGCCACTGGGGCAAACTATTAATGAAATAATAAATATACCCATGTTAAAGTCTCCAACGAACCAGGACAGCCAAAAATTTCTTAAAAGTAAAGAATTCTAATCTTAAACTGAAATAACAAACCAGGGGCGGCCATGGATAAAAAGAATTCTAATCTTAAATCCAAAAAAAGACAAGTTCAGGAAAACTGAAGACAACATGACAACAAAGAATCTAACAATAAATTTAAAAATTGATATCACCAACACAAACTCATTTTGAATGGCAATTTAAATATATAGTTATTAATAACTCCTTCCAATCAAAACACTGCTCTGGAAAGTGTTGCAACACATCCTTTGTCTTATGGAATGCTTTAACTTAGGTATTGCTTTTAAAGTCTTACAAATAGGTTTGATTATGATATTACATATAATTTAGTTAAAAAAGGACAGAGTTCGACAACAAAGACTCAGTCTTTGGTTCAATGGTTCAAATCTTCATAATAGTTATATTGCAAGATGATGCCTTTAATTTTATAATTGAGTAAATTAAAAACAAAATAAAACTTTATATGCAATTTAACCCAGAAGTCATATTTTCAAAAATTTCACTTGCAATGGGTAAAAAGCTTCAAATTTGCTACCTCCAACATACAGTGTAGTCAAGCTTAAATGTTTTAACTTTTTTCTTGCACATTATTTTATCAGATTAAAAAGATAATGAAAGCAAATGACAAGATCACCAGTGATGCTGATCCCAACTTTTATATGAAGTAAGTATGCATTGTATACCATTGACTTCTGTGCTACATGGTTTTCATTGTGTTCATCATATTTTACTTTAGCCTTATAACTTTTGGCTTCAGCTTCTCTTATGAAGTTTAAATACACAAAATGGTCAGATTCTTGTCAAGAATTGATTGTTTGTATTTTGATGTTTCATTGGCGTGTAAAACCATTGACTGTAGCACATGCTAAAAATGTGTGACCAGTCAACTGTTTTACAACCCTATGAAACATCAAAATACAAACATTCATGTCTTATAATTACAATTTAGTGTTTTTGTCTCGCCTGCGACGAATAGTCGCGGAAGGCGAGACATAGGTATTACTTTCCGGCGACGGCGGCGGCGGCGACGGCGGCGGCGTAAACTTTTTTGTAAGACTTTTGTGGACGATGAATTGCTTGAAAAGTATAATAGCTAGGCATCTGATATTTGGTATACAGACAGTTCAGGTTATGGTCTACGCAACTGTCACCATGCCATGTGACCCTGACCCCATTTTCACGCTCCAGTGACTCTGTGAACTTAGATCTTTTTTCAGGCCGTAAACTTTTTTGTAAGACTTTTGTGGACGATGAATTGCTTGAAAAGTATAATAGCTAGGCATCTGATATTTGGTATACAGACAGTTCAGGTTATGGTCTATGCAACTGTCACCATGCCGTGTGACCCTGACCCCATTTTCACGCTCCAGTGACTCTGTGAACTTAGATCTTTTTTCAGGCCGTAAACTTTTTTGTAAGACTTTTGTGGACGATGAATTGCTTGAAAAGTATAATAGCTAGGCATCTGATATTTAGTATACAGACAGTTCATGTTATGGTCTACGCAACTGTCACCATGCCATGTGACCCTGACCTCATTTTCACGCTCCAGTGACTCTGTGAACTTAGGTCTTTTTTCAGGCTGTAAACTTTTTTGTAAGACTTTTGTGGACGATGAATTGCTTGAAAAGTATAATAGCTAGGCATCTGATATTTAGTATACAGACAGTTCAGGTTATGGTTTACGCAACTGTCACCATGCCTATGACCCTGACCTCATTTTCACGCTCCAGTGACTCTGTGAACTTTGGTCTTTTTTCAGGCTGTAAACTTTTGTAAGACTTTTGTTGACGATGAATTGCTTGAAAAGTATAATAGCTAGGCATCTGATATTTAGTATACAGACAGTTCAGGTTATGGTCTATGCAACTGTCACCATGCCGTGTGACCCTGACCCCATTTTCACGCTCCAGTGACTGTGAACTTAGGTCTTTTTCAGGCCGAAAAACTTTTTTGTAAGTCTTTTATGGACAATGAATTGCTGGAAAGTTATAATAGCTAGGCATCTGATATTGGGTAAACAGACAGTTGCGGTTATGGACAACGCAACTGTCACCATGCCATGTGACCATGACCCCATTTTTACGCTCCAGTGACTCTGTGAACTTAGGTCTTTTTTCAGACAGAAAACTTTTTGTAATACTTGTGTGGACAATGGATTGCTTGAATAGTATAATAACTAGGCATCTGTTATTAGGTATACTGACACTTTTTTATGTTTATATCAAGAAATGAAAGCTTAGGTAGTTGATTTTAGCGATGGTGCGGGCAGGCGAGACATACTTTTAGTGGCCACACTTGTTTAGTTTGTTTCTGATTTTTCATTATGTTTTGTGGTGTATGTTCGTGTATTATTTATTTGTGCATTAATATCAAAATGTGAATTCAAGTTGTGAGAATTTACCTGGATAAGAACAAATTTTAGTTGTGCGTATAGTAAGGTCATGACTTAAACGTTCTAATGACACACCAACATAGATGTTCTAATGGCATACCAACATGGATGTTCTATTGGCAAACAAAAAAAATAGATGTTTTAATGGCAAACCAGCATAGATGTTCTAATTGCATACCAACATAGATGTTCTAATGGAATACCAACATAGATGTTCTAATGGAATACCAACATAGATGTTCTAATGGCATACCAACATAGATGTTCTAATGGCATACCAACATAGATGTTCTAATGGCATACCAACATAGATGTTCTAATGGCATACCAACATAGATGTTCTAATGGCACACCAAAATAGATGTTCTAATGACCAACCATGGCAAACCAACATAGATGTTCTAATGGCACACCAAAATAGATGTTCTAATGACCAACCATGGCAAACCAACATAAATGTTCTAATGGCAAGATCAAAGTTTGCACCAAAATTTTGAAATTATCAAATTGAGCTTGAAATATGCACAAAATAGATTAAATTAGTTAAAATGAACTATAACAGCATGATTTTGTTTAAAGTTATCCATATTGATGTTAAAATAACTACCAAAAGTGACTTTAAAATTTGATCATTTTGTGAAAAACTGTAAAAAAAACTGCAAGTTTTAAGTGTTTTTGTCAAAATTAACTAAAAGCAACACAGAGTACCACTCCAATAAATTAATAATTATAGTAAATGATCACTGATAACAAAGAAACTAAACAAAAATATCTTTGTGGTACACTGTGTTATTAATAGTTGGATTTGCCAAAAAAACACTGAAAATTTTGATGATTTTAACACTTTTTCACAAAAAAGCCATTTTAGCAGAATTTATGAAGTCACTGTGAGATTTGTTAAAAATTGTTCCACTTTACCTTGTTCACCTATGAATTGATGTAAAACAATTTCACCTGAATTCAATATTTTTTTAAAATATGTCAAATTTGGGTGGGGGGGAATTAAACATTTATCAGATACAGAAACAAAAATTTTTAAATAATTACATTTACCATGCATATAATTAAAATACAGTAATTCTATTGGTGATTTGACACCTTTCATACCTCGATGCCGGGTTGGTATGCCATTAGAACATTTATGTTGGTATGCCATTAGAACATTTAAGTTGGTATGCCATTATAACATCTTTGTTGGTATGCCATTATAACATTTAAGTTGGTATGCCATTAGAACATCTATGTTGGTATGCCATTAGAACATCTATGTTGGTATGCCATTATAACATCTATGTTGGTATGCCATTAGAACATCCATGGTCGTATGTCATTGGAACATCTATGTTGGTATGTCATTAGAACATATATGTTGAATGTCATTAGAAGATCTATGTTGGTATATCATTTGACCATCTATGTTGGTATGCCATTAGAACATCTATGTTGGTTTTCCATTAGAACATCTATGTTGGTATGTCATTAGAACATCTATGTTGGTATGTCATTAGAACATCTATGTTAGTTCCCAATTAGAACATCTATGTTGGTGTGCCATTAGAACATTTATGTTGGTATGTCATTAGAATATCTATGTTGGTTTTTCATTAGAACATTAAAGTTGGTATGCCATTAGAACATCTATGTTGGTATGCCATTAGCACATTTAAGTTGGTATGCCATTAGAACATCTATGTTGGTTTGCCATTAAAACATCTATGTTGGTATGTCATTAAAACATCTATGTTGGTATGTCATTAAAACATCTATGTTGGTATGTCATTAGAACATCTATGTTGTAATGCCATTAGAACAGCTATGTTGGTATGCTTGATGTTGAGGAGAGGTTCAGTCCCATTAGACCTACATTTTTCTATCATCATGGGTTATTATATTTCCAGAATTTAATAGAATTTTTTGTACATTACAGGTATTTGAACATCTATGTTGGTATGCCAGATGTTGAGGAGGGATTCAATATAACCAAACCCATTTCACCTCATGAGGTTAGTTTTTACATAAGTATATTGTAAAGTTGGAATTTTTTACTAATTCTGTTCTGTATTAAAAATTTATTCAGTATCACTTTACTTAAGTTTTTTTGTCAATCATCATTAAACATTTACCATTGAGAAGTATTAGAAAATTAAACCGAAAAACAGGTTTGGATGCAGAAATAATTTCACATATATACAACAGGAACAGATCTCAAATGTAATTTGTTTAATTTTTAGAAAAAAAAATTATCAAAAGATCAAACAAAGTGTTCTTTCTGCAAGTTATAGTTATGAGATGGTTTAGAAATTAACAAAATTAAAATATGATACTGTGGTTTCATTATTATTCATGGGGTATCAATTTTCGTGGTTTTCGTGGATGGCATTGACCCACGAAATTTGATATCCCACGAAACTATAAATTAACATTGATCTATATTATGCAGACTTCAGAACCACGAATTTAAGAATCCACGAACTGACCCTTTTTCATCAAACCACAAAAATTGGTACCCACGAAAATAAATGAATCCACAGTATATATATTCTCTATCATAAAGCCTCCAGGCTTTCTCTGGTTTAATATGAAATTGTGTCAACAAAGTAGCCACGTGCCTTTCTATTTAAAGTAACTAAAAACAAATAGAATCAGCTGATTGCTATGCACGGGTGATTCTACCCAAGCTGTATAAAATCCCGAGACACCCTGAAGGCGCGCTTTTTGTTACAAAGGCCACGTGTATAGGTTAGTCGTTGTGCTACGCTGTGGCAGCAACTTGAAAATTTCTTTAAGATTACATCTTTTAATTTACGATGTCGGAGAATTATAGTGATATTAGTTCTGTTGATGAACACGAGTCTGACAATGACGATGCAATTTTAGAATTATTTGACAGCGGAGCTGAGGAAAAGAGTAGTTTTTCCGGATTTGAGCCCGTTGATATTGAAAATGAAGAGGCCGAGATGCCCAAAGTAAAGTCTGTTGTTAAAAAGGTCAATAAATCCAAAGGGAAAGCCCCCATGTCGAAGAAAATCGCCAAAAAACGTAAGTCGCCTGTTTCCAAAAGTTCGAAGCCCAAGAAAATGAAAGTCTCAGATAAATCTGACAATAATGTTGCCAATATGATTAAAGAATTTTTTGAGAATTTAAGGAATGTGCCGGGAACAAGTAAATCCCCAATTACAGCGGCTGCGGCTGCGCCAGTTAATCAGGAAGTTGATTTTAGTGAGATTGAATGTGGGTCAAATGCTTCGCAAGATGTTGACAATGATGAAAATGGCCCTGTGATGGGATACAATTTATTTAATGAAACGCATGCAAATGAGAAACGTATTGTTATAAGTACCAACAATTCTGCCATAGTGGTTCCTAAGATTTATGAGGATGAAACTAAGTTTTCCCCGGCGGTCTCTGAAAATCTCGCTGAATTTATAAAGTCGGGTTGTACGAGAAAGGCAGATATTTCGAGTTTTCTAGAAGCCAATAATATTCCTTTGAATTGTAAGTCACTGGTTCCACCTCTTGTAAACCAGGAAGTTTGGGGATATCTGTATCCAAACATCCAACAACGTGATAAGAGTATGCAGGATGTCCAGAAAATTCTGGGACAAGCAGTTGTGCCAATGCTGAAATTGGCAGAAATTTTTGAGTCAAATCATATTGACGTGTCTGAAGCCAAAAAATTGCTTACTCAGTCTATTGCACTAGCTTGTAATACATTCTTTGAGATGAACATTAAGAGGCGTTATTTTATAAGGCCATACGTGAGCAAAAAATTCCAAATGCTGTGTAGTTCTACTTATCCCATAGAGGAACAGCTCTTCCCAAAAGACGTTGCAAAGAAAATGAAGGAGATAAGTGATGCGTCTCAGATAAATAGACAGATTAGACCAGCTCAGTACTCGAATGCACATTTATCAGGCTCAAAAAACTTCAGAGGTCGGAGCTACAGGAGAGGTCAAAATTCAGGTTATCAGGGTCAGAGAGGAAGACCATATCAAAGAGGTCCCACATCAAGAGGGTCGTACAAAGGCAAGGGTCGTTTTTAGACCCAAAGGTGAGTTTACCATGTTCAAATGTGAGCCAATTTAAAGCTGGGTCCTTAAGTAAAAAGTTGGTGGTTTGGAAGAAATTTACTGATGATAGATGGATTTTAAATGCTATTAGAGGATTAAAAATTGATTTTTTAAGCACACCTTTTCAATCATTTGTTCCTAAAATTATTGATTTTGGTCATGACCGTAACAAAATTGTAGATGAGGAAGTAATAGATTTGTTAGCCAAAGGGGCTATTTCAGAATGTGATCATGAGACTGGCGAGTTTATTTCGAACATATTTTTAGTAAATAAAAAAGGGGGTAAATTTCGCCCGGTTATCAATTTAAAAAAGTTGAATGATTTCATCAAGTATCAGCATTTTAAAATGGAGACAATTGATGTAGTTTTAAAGTCAATAAAGAAAGATCATTGGTTTATTTCTTGCGATCTACAAAATGCTTATTTCTCTTTGTCTATTCATAAATCACATAGAAAATATTTAAAATTTGAGTGGAATGGAAAGCTTTACCAGTTTAATTGTTTATGTTTTGGTTTATCTTGTGCACCAAGGGTGTTTACAAAACTAATGAAGGTAGTTTTTGCCTACATCAGAAGAATAGGTATTTCATCTTTTTATTACATTGATGATTCTCTTGTTCAGGCACAGTATAAAAGTATATGTCAGTCAGGCCACTATTTTGACCAGTACATTATCAGATCTTGGTTTTTATGTAAATTGGGAAAAATCAAACTTCATTCCTACCACTAGAATAGTTTATTTGGGCCATCTAATTGACTCTGTTGAGTTTAAAGTATTTTTACCAGATGAAAAGTTGCAAAAAATATTATCGGTATGCACCGAAGTATTGAGAGAAAAAAGACTTACTATTAGAAAAGTTTCTCATTTAATAGGTCTTTTTACATCGGCCAGGAATGCAATAAGATTAAGTCCTCTATTTTATAGATATTTAAATAGGGACAAGGTCGAAGCTTTATCTGTTAATGATAATGATTTTGACATGATTATGTCATTGTCGAAAGAGTCACAACTAGAGATTGAATGGTGGCAGCAAAATATTTTATTAAAGAATGGTAAAGATATAAGGCCCCCCAAAATAGAGCATTATATTGAAACTGATGCGTCTAAGGCTGGTTGGGGTGCAGATTTTGAAGAAAACAGAGCTGGTGGTAGGTGGTCAGAAAGTGAATCCGTTTTGCATATCAATTTATTAGAATGTAAGGCAGTATTTTTTGCTTTGCTTAGTTTATGCAATCATTTACATGACACCCATTTGTGTATTCGTAGTGATAACAGTACTACCGTTGCTTATATAAATAATCAGGGTGGCTCAGTTTTGTCATTGAACTCACAGGTTAAAGAAATTTGGCTTTGGGCTGAGGAGAAGAACATTTTTCTTACGGCTGTTCATATAAAGGGCAAAGCAAATGTTTCGGCTGATTATATGTCAAGAAATTTCAGTGATTCTACTGAGTGGAAACTTAATGAAAAGGTATTTGAAAAGATTTGTAGATCAAATTTTATGCCTGATGTGGATTTATTTGCTTCCAGATTGAATTCTCAAATTTCTAAGTATGTTTCTTGGTTCCCAGAACCAAATGCTTTTGCTTCAGATGCATTTAGTATTTCATGGTCAGAATTTAATCCCTATTTATTTCCTCCTTTCAGCTTGGTGGACAGAGTGCTAAGCAAGATCCAAGACGATCAGGTGAGCAAAGCAATTTTGATTGTACCGATGTGGTCTACACAGCATTGGTACCCCACTTTATTAAGTTTGCTAATTGGTATTCCAAAAATGCTTCCAAATGTAAAAAGTTTACTAAGATTGGTACACAACAAAAAGACACATCCATTGTGCCGAAACCATTTGATTCTTGTCGCATGCATAGTATCAGGTCAGCACTCAAAAATAGAGGATTTTCAAAAAACTCTATCCGATATATCTCCCAATCATGGAGAAGGTCAACTGCGAAGCAGTATGACCTGGCATGGAACAAATGGCTTATTTGGTGTAACCAAAGGAAAATTAGTGCCTTACAGCCGACTGAGGGTCAAATTTTAAATTATTTAGGCGACTTAGCATTACAGAATAAATCGTATAGTGTGATTAATACACACAAGTCTGTATTATGTCAAACCCTTTCTTTATGTGGTTTTTCATTTAGTGATAATTCAGTTTTATCCCGTTTTATGAAGGGAGTTTATATTGCTAAACCACCAAAACCTAGATACAGTTGCACATGGGATGTGAATAAAGTGCTAAATTATTTAATTACTCTATGGCCATTAGAGAATTTATCTCTTAAGGAGTTAACACTGAAGTTAGTAGCTCTTTTGGCTTTGTGTACAGCACAGAGAGTTCAATCTCTGGTCAAGTTAAAATTAAGTCTGCTCTCAGATTTTGGAGACAAAATAGTTTTTACCTTGGATGAACTTACAAAAACATCCAGACCAAGTCAGGTGCCGCAGGCAATAAATATTGAGAAATTTACAAATAAAAGACTATGTGCGTTGCACACACTTAAACATTATTTGAAAATCACTGCAAATATTAGAAAAAGTGACAAGCTTCTTATTTCATTCAAAACGTATAAAGAGGTTTCTTCTTCAACTTTGTCTAGGTGGTTGAAAATAGTTTTAGATATGTCAGGAATTGATACATCAATTTTTACTGCTCATTCTTTTCGTGGTGCATCAACATCTAAAGCTTTAGCGTGTGGAGTTTCTATGAAGGAGATTTTAAAAACTGCTAACTGGTCGAATGCCAATACATTTTACAAATTCTACAATAGACAGTCAGATTCCTCATATTCTAATGCTGTGTTAAACATTCCTAAAGATTGATTCTTGTCTCATCTTTTTTAGCTGACAGGGAGTAATCGCTGAAGTGATTATTGGATAGTGCTCAGTGGAAAGTCAGAGGATTTGTTTCTAGATGGACATTTTATTTTGAAGAACATTAAGAGGGAAAGAACACTTATTTTTTCTTGATATTCAATATATGTTTTGTTGAAGTAATATGTGGGAAGATAAAATAAAAGTTGGGTTATTGTATTTTTTATTTCCACTTACAAAATATATCTACATCATGCTACATATGTAGTTGTGCAGGAGGAGATCTGATGATCTTACCGGTAAATTGATAGAGATGTGGTTAAGTGTTCAGAAGTCATAAAAAATGATTTGTTGATTCTTTAAAGATTTCATATTAAACCAGAGAAAGCCTGGAGGCTTTATGATAGAGAATGAACCCTCATCCAAGCATCTGCAGGATGTGCTGGATGAGGATTATTCTCTGAGTAAGCCGTAAGGCTTCGAGGGTTTAATTACCCTCCCGAATTTGCTTTGGCATTCCCTCCCTTTTAGTTTACCAAATCATTTATTTATCTTTAAATTAAGCGCGCCTTCAGGGTGTCTCGGGATTTTATACAGCTTGGGTAGAATCACCCGTGCATAGCAATCAGCTGATTCTATTTGTTTTTAGTTACTTTAAATAGAAAGGCACGTGGCTACTTTGTTGACACAATTTCATATTAAACCCTCGAAGCCTTACGGCTTACTCAGAGAATAATCCTCATCCAGCACATCCTGCAGATGCTTGGATGAGGGTTCATTTTGCTTGACTGTCAAGACAAAACCTGAAATTATAGTTCCTATTGCTACATGTAAAAGTTTATTTCTGTAATTTTAGTGCCGACTTCGAGATATGACCTATTCAGCTCCTATAACAGTGGATATAGAATACACACGAGGAAATCAAAGAATTGTCAGGAATAATATGCCAATAGGAAGGTAAACATTAGACAGTACTAAAATATTGCATTAAATGATTCACATTGTAAAATACAAACATTCATGTAAATTAGCACAGAACTCACAGCCCAAGGCCTGTAAAAACTCATTTGGTCTTGTGTTTTTGTGCCTTTCACAGGTCCAAATGAAGTTAGCAGTATTTCAAAAATAATGTTTTATTGGACCTCTATATTTTTTTAGTCCTGTGATTCTTGACCGATAATGGGACCAAATGTCCTGCCCCCAAAAAATCCTAATTTCCTGAACTGTACAATATATTTACATGTAGACACTCAAATATACTATTTTATTTATGGTTTTACTTTTAATAATTTTTATACGACCGCAAAATTTTGCGATCGTATAATGTTATGGCGATGTCGTCGTCGTCGTCGTTGTCGACTGGGAACATTTGGTTTCCGTGCGATAACTTGAGTAAATGTTGACCATTTGTTATGAAATTTTGATATGATGTTTGTAGCCACTAAAGGAAGGTTGGTATTGTATTTGAGCAATGTGAAGTTGGTTACTTAATCGACATTCGATTGACATTCATTTAACATTCGATTGACATTCGGTTGATATTCGATTGACTTTCGGTTGACATTCGTTTAATATTCAACAGAAAATCGTTAAACATTCAATTGTGACATAAAGTGGGCTACATGCCCCACCCGGTCGGACCGTGACTAAGTATCGGGATTCGGTCCGGTGGCTGTCCCAATATGTTAAAGCCCTATGACCCCCCTTTCATATCCCCCTACCCCCTTCTCGATTGAAAGGGGCGAAAAAAAGTCGGGGGTCATTATTTATATACCCACGCAGGGCCTATTAATGCATATTATAAGATTTTCGGACCGCTACCCGTTCGGACACGGACATTTACAGTGAAAAGGTCCGACTGGGCCATGTAGCCCTATGACCCCCCTTTCAAATCCCTCTACCCCCTTCTCGATTGAAAGGGGCGAAAAAAGTCGGGGGCTATTATTTATATACCCACGCAGGGCCTATTAATGCATATTATAAGATTTTCGGACCGCTACCCGTTCGGACACGGACATTTACAGTGAAAAGGTCCAACTGGGCCATGTAGCCCTATGACCCCCCTTTCATATCCTCCTACCCCCTTGTCGATTGAAAGGGGCGAAAAAAGTCGGGGGCCATTATTTATATACCCACACAGGGCCTATTAATGCATATTATAAGATTTTCGGACCGCTACCCGTTCGGACACGGACATTTACAGTGAAAAGGTCCGACTGGGCCATGTACCCCTATGACCCCCCTTTCATATCCTCCTACCCCCTTGTCGATTGAAAGGGGCGAAAAAAGTCGGGGGCCATTATTTATATACCCACGCAGGGCCTATTAATGCATATTATAAGATTTTCGGACCGCTACCCGTTCTGACACGGACATTTACAGTGAAAAGGTCCGACTGGGCCATGTAGCCCTATGACCCCCCTTTCATATCCTCCTACCCCCTTGTCGATTGAAAGGGGCGAAAAAAGTCGGGGGCCATTATTTATATACCCACGCAGGGCCTATTAATGCATATTATAAGATTTTCGGACCGCTACCCGTTCGGACACGGACATTTACAGTGAAAAGGTCCGACTGGGCCATGTAGCCCTATGACCCCCCTTTCATATCCTCCTACCCCCTTGTCGATTGAAAGGGGCGAAAAAAGTCGGGGGCCATTATTTATATACCCACGCAGGGCCTATTAATGCATATTATAAGATTTTCGGACCGCTACCCGTTCGGACACGGACATTTACAGTGAAAAGGTCCGACTGGGCCATGTAGCCCTATGACCCCCCTTTCATATCCCCCTACCCCCTTCTCGATTGAAAGGGGCGAAAAAAGTCGGGGGCCATTATTTATATACCCACGCAGGGCCTATTAATGCATATTATAAGATTTTCGGACCGCTACCCGTTCGGACACGGACATTTACAGTGAAAAGGTCCGACTGGGCCATGTAGCCCTATGACCCCCCTTTCATATCCTCCTACCCCCTTGTCGATTGAAAGGGGCGAAAAAAGTCGGGGGCCATTATTTATATACCCACGCAGGGCTTATTAATGCATATTATAAGATTTTAGGACCGCTACCCGTTCGGACACGGACATTTACAGTGAAAAGGTCCGACTGGGCCATGTAGCCCTATGACCCCCCTTTCATATCCTCCTACCCCCTTGTCGATTGAAAGGGGCGAAAAAAGTCGGGGGCCATTATTTATATACCTACGCAGGGCCTATTAATGCATATTATAAGATTTTAGGACCGCTACCCGTTCGGACACCGACATTTACAGTGAAAAGGTCCAACTGGGCCATGTAGCCCTATGACCCCCCTTTCATATCCCCCTACCCCCTTCTCGATTGAAAGGGGCGAAAAAAGTTGGGGGCCATTATTTATATACCCACGCAGGGCCTATTAATGCATATTATAAGATTTTCGGACCGCTACCCGTTCGGACACGGACATTTACAGTGAAAAGGTCCGACTGGGCCATGTAGCCCTATGACCCCCCTTTCATATCCTCCTACCCCCTTGTCGATTGAAAGGGGCGAAAAAAGTCGGGGGCCATTATTTATATACCCACGCAGGGCCTATTAATGCATATTATAAGATTTTAGGACCGCTACCCGTTCGGACACGGACATTTACAGTGAAAAGGTCCGACTGGGCCATGTAGCCCTATGACCCCCCTTTCATATCCTCCTACCCACTTGTCGATTGAAAGGGGCGAAAAAAGTCGGGGGCCATTATTTATATACCCACGCAGGGCCTATTAATGCATATTATAAGATTTTCGGACCGCTACCCGTTCGGACACGGACATTTACAGTGAAAAGGTCCGACTGGGCCATGTAGCCCTATGACCCCCCTTTCATATCCCCCTACCCCCTTCTCGATTGAAAGGGGCGAAAAAAGTCGGGGGCCATTATTTATATACCCACGCAGGGCCTATTAATGCATATTATAAGATTTTCGGACCGCTACCCGTTCGGACACGGACATTTACAGTGAAAAGGTCCGACTGGGCCATGTAGCCCTATGACCCCCCTTTCATATCCTCCTACCCCCTTGTCGATTGAAAGGGGCGAAAAAAGTCGGGGGCCATTATTTATATACCCACGCAGGGCTTATTAATGCATATTATAAGATTTTAGGACCGCTACCCGTTCGGACACGGACATTTACAGTGAAAAGGTCCGACTGGGCCATGTAGCCCTATGACCCCCCTTTCATATCCTCCTACCCCCTTGTCGATTGAAAGGGGCGAAAAAAGTCGGGGGCCATTATTTATATACCTACGCAGGGCCTATTAATGCATATTATAAGATTTTAGGACCGCTACCCGTTCGGACACCGACATTTACAGTGAAAAGGTCCAACTGGGCCATGTAGCCCTATGACCCCCCTTTCATATCCCCCTACCCCCTTCTCGATTGAAAGGGGCGAAAAAAGTTGGGGGCCATTATTTATATACCCACGCAGGGCCTATTAATGCATATTATAAGATTTTCGGACCGCTACCCGTTCGGACACGGACATTTACAGTGAAAAGGTCCGACTGGGCCATGTAGCCCTATGACCCCCCTTTCATATCCTCCTACCCCCTTGTCGATTGAAAGGGGCGAAAAAAGTCGGGGGCCATTATTTATATACCCACGCAGGGCCTATTAATGCATATTATAAGATTTTAGGACCGCTACCCGTTCGGACACGGACATTTACAGTGAAAAGGTCCGACTGGGCCATGTAGCCCTATGACCCCCCTTTCATATCCTCCTACCCACTTGTCGATTGAAAGGGGCGAAAAAAGTCGGGGGCCATTATTTATATACCCACGCAGGGCCTATTAATGCATATTATAAGATTTTAGGACCGCTACCCGTTCGGACACGGACATTTACAGTGAAAAGGTCCGACTGGGCCATGTAGCCCTATGACCCCCCTTTCATATCCCCCTACCCCCTTCTCGATTGAAAGGGGCGAAAAAAGTTGAGGGCCATTATTTATATACCCACGCAGGGCCTATTAATGCATATTATAAGATTTTAGGACCGCTACCCGTTCGGACACGGACATTTACAGTGAAAAGGTCCGACTGGGCCATGTAGCCCTATGACCCCCCTTTCATATCCCCCTACCCCCTTCTCGATTGAAAGGGGCGAAAAAAGTTGAGGGCCATTATTTATATACCCACGCAGGGCCTATTAATGCATATTATAAGATTTTCGGACCGCTACCCGTTCGGACACGGACATTTACAGTGAAAAGGTCCGACTGGGCCATGTAGCCCTATGACCCCCCTTTCATATCCTCCTACCCCCTTGTCGATTGAAAGGGGCGAAAAAAGTCGGGGGCCATTATTTATATACCCACGCAGGGCCTATTAATGCATATTATAAGATTTTCGGACCGCTACCCATTCGGACACGGACATTTTCAGTGAAAAGGTCCGACTGGGCCATGTACCCCTATGACCCCCCTTTCATATCCTCCTACCCCCTTGTCGATTGAAAGGGGCGAAAAAAGTCGGGGGCCATTATTTATATACCCACGCAGGGCCTATTAATGCATATTATAAGATTTTCGGACCGCTACCCGTTCGGACACGGACATTTACAGTGAAAAGGTCCGACTGGGCCATGTAGCCCTATGACCCCCCTTTCATATCCTCCTACCCCCTTGTCGATTGAAAGGGGCGAAAAAAGTCGGGGGCCATTATTTATATACCCACGCAGGGCCTATTAATGCATATTATAAGATTTTAGGACCGCTACCCGTTCGGACACGGACATTTACAGTGAAAAGGTCCGACTGGGCCATGTAGCCCTATGACCCCCCTTTCATATCCCCCTACCCCCTTGTCGATTGAAAGGGGCGAAAAAAGTCGGGGGCCATTATTTATATACCCACGCAGGGCCTATTAATGCATATTATAAGATTTTAGGACCGCTACCCGTTCGGACACGGACATTTACAGTGAAAAGGTCCGACTGGGCCATGTAGCCCTATGACCCCCCTTTCATATCCCCCTACCCCCTTCTCGATTGAAAGGGGCGAAAAAAGTCGGGGGCCATTATTTATATACCCACGCAGGGCCTATTAATGCATATTATAAGATTTTCGGACCGCTACCCGTTCGGACACGGACATTTACAGTGAAAAGGTCCGACTGGGCCATGTAGCCCTATGACCCCCCTTTCATATCCCCCTACCCCCTTCTCGATTGAAAGGGGCGAAAAAAGTCGGGGGCCATTATTTATATACCCACGCAGGGCCTATTAATGCATATTATAAGATTTTCGGACCGCTACCCGTTCGGACACGGACATTTACAGTGAAAAGGTCCGACTGGGCCATGTAGCCCTATGACCCCCCTTTCATATCCTCCTACCCACTTGTCGATTGAAAGGGGCGAAAAAAGTCGGGGGCCATTATTTATATACCCACGCAGGGCCTATTAATGCATATTATAAGATTTTAGGACCGCTACCCGTTCGGACACGGACATTTACAGTGAAAAGGTCCGACTGGGCCATGTAGCCCTATGACCCCCCTTTCATATCCTCCTACCCACTTGTCGATTGAAAGGGGCGAAAAAAGTCGGGGGCCATTATTTATATACCCACGCAGGGCCTATTAATGCATATTATAAGATTTTAGGACCGCTACCTGTTCGGACACGGACATTTACAGTGAAAAGGTCCGACTGGGCCATGTAGCCCTATGACCCCCCTTTCATATCCCCCTACCCCCTTCTCGATTGAAAGGGGCGAAAAAAGTCGGGGGCCATTATTTATATACCCACGCAGGGCCTATTAATGCATATTATAAGATTTTCGGACCGCTACCCGTTCGGACACGGACATTTACAGTGAAAAGGTCCGACTGGGCCATGTAGCCCTATGACCCCCCTTTCATATCCTCCTACCCCCTTGTCGATTGAAAGGGGCGAAAAAAGTCGGGGGCCATTATTTATATACCCACGCAGGGCCTATTAATGCATATTATAAGATTTTCGGACCGCTACCCGTTCGGACACGGACATTTACAGTGAAAAGGTCCGACTGGGCCATGTAGCCCTATGACCCCCCTTTCATATTCTCCTACCCCTTGTCGATTGAAAGGGGCGAAAAAAGTCGGGGGCCATTATTTATATACCCACGCAGGGCCTATTAATGCATATTATAAGATTTTCGGACCGCTACCCGTTCGGACACGGACATTTACAGTGAAAAGGTCCGACTGGGCCATGTACCCCTATGACCCCCCTTTCATATCCTCCTACCCCCTTGTCGATTGAAAGGGGCGAAAAAAGTCGGGGGCCATTATTTATATACCCACGCAGGGCCTATTAATGCATATTATAAGATTTTCGGACCGCTACCCGTTCGGACACGGACATTTACAGTGAAAAGGTCCGACTGGGCCATGTACCCCTATGACCCCCCTTTCATATCCTCCTACCCCCTTGTCGATTGAAAGGGGCGAAAAAAGTCGGGGGCCATTATTTATATACCCACGCAGGGCCTATTAATGCATATTATAAGATTTTCGGACCGCTACCCGTTCGGACACGGACATTTACAGTGAAAAGGTTTGACTGGGCCATGTACCCCTATGACCCCCCTTTCATATCCTCCTACCCCCTTGTCGATTGAAAGGGGCGAAAAAAGTCGGGGGCCATTATTTATATACCCACGCAGGGCCTATTAATGCATATTATAAGATTTTCGGACCGCTACCCGTTCGGACACGGACATTTACAGTGAAAAGGCCCGACTGGGCCATGTAGCCCTATGACCCCCCTTTCATATCCTCCTACCCCCTTGTCGATTGAAAGGGGCGAAAAAAGTCGGGGGCCATTATTTATATACCCACGCAGGGCCTATTAATGCATATTATAAGATTTTCGGACCGCTACCCGTTCGGACACGGACATTTACAGTGAAAAGGTCCGACTGGGCCATGTACCCCTATGACCCCCCTTTCATATCCTCCTACCCCCTTGTCGATTGAAAGGGGCGAAAAAAGTCGGGGGCCATTATTTATATACCCACGCAGGGCCTATTAATGCATATTATAAGATTTTCGGACCGCTACCCGTTCGGACACGGACATTTACAGTGAAAAGGTCCGACTGGGCCATGTACCCCTATGACCCCCCTTTCATATCCTCCTACCCCCTTGTCGATTGAAAGGGGCGAAAAAAGTCGGGGGCCATTATTTATATACCCACGCAGGGCCTATTAATGCATATTATAAGATTTTCGGACCGCTACCCGTTCGGACACGGACATTTACAGTGAAAAGGTCCGACTGGGCCATGTACCCCTATGACCCCCCTTTCATATCCTCCTACCCCCTTGTCGATTGAAAGGGGCGAAAAAAGTCGGGGGCCATTATTTATATACCCACGCAGGGCCTATTAATGCATATTATAAGATTTTCGGACCGCTACCCGTTCGGACACGGACATTTACAGTGAAAAGGTCCGACTGGGCCATGTAGCCCTATGGCCCCCCTTTCATATCCTCCTACCCCCTTGTCGATTGAAAGGGGCGAAAAAAGTCGGGGGCCATTATTTATATACCCACGCAGGGCCTATTAATGCATATTATAAGATTTTCGGACCGCTACCCGTTCGGACACGGACATTTACAGTGAAAAGGTCCGACTGGGCCATGTACCCCTATGACCCCCCTTTCATATCCTCCTACCCCCTTGTCGATTGAAAGGGGCGAAAAAAGTCGGGGGCCATTATTTATATACCCACGCAGGGCCTATTAATGCATATTATAAGATTTTCGGACCGCTACCCGTTCGGACACGGACATTTACAGTGAAAAGGTCCGACTGGGCCATGTACCCCTATGACCCCCCTTTCATATCCTCCTACCCCCTTGTCGATTGAAAGGGGCGAAAAAAGTCGGGGGCCATTATTTATATACCCACGCAGGGCCTATTAATGCATATTATAAGATTTTCGGACCGCTACCCGTTCGGACACGGACATTTACAGTGAAAAGGTCCGACTGGGCCATGTACCCCTATGACCCCCCTTTCATATCCTCCTACCCCCTTGTCGATTGAAAGGGGCGAAAAAAGTCGGGGGCCATTATTTATATACCCACGCAGGGCCTATTAATGCATATTATAAGATTTTCGGACCGCTACCCGTTCGGACACGGACATTTACAGTGAAAAGGTCCGACTGGGCCATGTACCCTTATGACCCCCCTTTCATATCCTCCTACCCCCTTGTCGATTGAAAGGGGCGAAAAAAGTCGGGGGCCATTATTTATATACCCACGCAGGGCCTATTAATGCATATTATAAGATTTTCGGACCGCTACCCGTTCGGACACGGACATTTACAGTGAAAAGGTCCGACTGGGCCATGTACCCCTATGACCCCCCTTTCATATCCTCCTACCCCCTTGTCGATTGAAAGGGGCGAAAAAAGTCGGGGGCCATTATTTATATACCCACGCAGGGCCTATTAATGCATATTATAAGATTTTCGGACCGCTACCCGTTCGGACACGGACATTTACAGTGAAAAGGTCCGACTGGGCCATGTACCCCTATGACCCCCCTTTCATATCCTCCTACCCCCTTGTCGATTGAAAGGGGCGAAAAAAGTCGGGGGCCATTATTTATATACCCACGCAGGGCCTATTAATGCATATTATAAGATTTTCGGACCGCTACCCGTTCGGACACGGACATTTACAGTGAAAAGGTCCGACTGGGCCATGTACCCCTATGACCCCCCTTTCATATCCTCCTACCCCCTTGTCGATTGAAAGGGGCGAAAAAAGTCGGGGGCCATTATTTATATACCCACGCAGGGCCTATTAATGCATATTATAAGATTTTCGGACCGCTACCCGTTCGGACACGGACATTTACAGTGAAAAGGTCCGACTGGGCCATGTACCCCTATGACCCCCCTTTCATATCCTCCTACCCCCTTGTCGATTGAAAGGGGCGAAAAAAGTCGGGGGCCATTATTTATATACCCACGCAGGGCCTATTAATGCATATTATAAGATTTTCGGACCGCTACCCGTTCGGACACGGACATTTACAGTGAAAAGGTCCGACTGGGCCATGTACCCCTATGACCCCCCTTTCATATCCTCCTACCCCCTTGTCGATTGAAAGGGGCGGAAAAAGTCGGGGGCCATTATTTATATACCCACGCAGGGCCTATTAATGCATATTATAAGATTTTCGGACCGCTACCCGTTCGGACACGGACATTTACAGTGAAAAGGTCCGACTGGGCCATGTACCCCTATGACCCCCCTTTCATATCCTCCTACCCCCTTGTCGATTGAAAGGGGCGAAAAAAGTCGGGGGCCATTATTTATATACCCACGCAGGGCCTATTAATGCATATTATAAGATTTTCGGACCGCTACCCGTTCGGACACGGACATTTACAGTGAAAAGGTCCGACTGGGCCATGTAGCCCTATGACCCCCCTTTCATATCCTCCTACCCCCTTGTCGATTGAAAGGGGCGAAAAAAGTCGGGGGCCATTATTTATATACCCACGCAGGGCCTATTAATGCATATTATAAGATTTTCGGACCGCTACCCGTTCGGACACGGACATTTTCAGTGAAAAGGTCCGACTGGGCCATGTACCCCTATGACCCCCCTTTCATATCCTCCTACCCCCTTGTCGATTGAAAGGGGCGAAAAAAGTCGGGGGCCATTATTTATATACCCACGCAGGGCCTATTAATGCATATTATAAGATTTTCGGACCGCTACCCGTTCGGACACGGACATTTACAGTGAAAAGGTCCGACTGGGCCATGTAGCCCTATGACCCCCCTTTCATATCCTCCTACCCCCTTGTCGATTGAAAGGGGCGAAAAAAGTCGGGGGCCATTATTTATATACCCACGCAGGGCCTATTAATGCATATTATAAGATTTTAGGACCGCTACCCGTTCGGACACGGACATTTACAGTGAAAAGGTCCGACTGGGCCATGTAGCCCTATGACCCCCCTTTCATATCCCCCTACCCCCTTGTCGATTGAAAGGGGCGAAAAAAGTCGGGGGCCATTATTTATATACCCACGCAGGGCCTATTAATGCATATTATAAGATTTTAGGACCGCTACCCGTTCGGACACGGACATTTACAGTGAAAAGGTCCGACTGGGCCATGTAGCCCTATGACCCCCCTTTCATATCCCCCTACCCCCTTCTCGATTGAAAGGGGCGAAAAAAGTCGGGGGCCATTATTTATATACCCACGCAGGGCCTATTAATGCATATTATAAGATTTTCGGACCGCTACCCGTTCGGACACGGACATTTACAGTGAAAAGGTCCGACTGGGCCATGTAGCCCTATGACCCCCCTTTCATATCCCCCTACCCCCTTCTCGATTGAAAGGGGCGAAAAAAGTCGGGGGCCATTATTTATATACCCACGCAGGGCCTATTAATGCATATTATAAGATTTTCGGACCGCTACCCGTTCGGACACGGACATTTACAGTGAAAAGGTCCGACTGGGCCATGTAGCCCTATGACCCCCCTTTCATATCCTCCTACCCACTTGTCGATTGAAAGGGGCGAAAAAAGTCGGGGGCCATTATTTATATACCCACGCAGGGCCTATTAATGCATATTATAAGATTTTAGGACCGCTACCCGTTCGGACACGGACATTTACAGTGAAAAGGTCCGACTGGGCCATGTAGCCCTATGACCCCCCTTTCATATCCTCCTACCCACTTGTCGATTGAAAGGGGCGAAAAAAGTCGGGGGCCATTATTTATATACCCACGCAGGGCCTATTAATGCATATTATAAGATTTTAGGACCGCTACCTGTTCGGACACGGACATTTACAGTGAAAAGGTCCGACTGGGCCATGTAGCCCTATGACCCCCCTTTCATATCCCCCTACCCCCTTCTCGATTGAAAGGGGCGAAAAAAGTCGGGGGCCATTATTTATATACCCACGCAGGGCCTATTAATGCATATTATAAGATTTTCGGACCGCTACCCGTTCGGACACGGACATTTACAGTGAAAAGGTCCGACTGGGCCATGTAGCCCTATGACCCCCCTTTCATATCCTCCTACCCCCTTGTCGATTGAAAGGGGCGAAAAAAGTCGGGGGCCATTATTTATATACCCACGCAGGGCCTATTAATGCATATTATAAGATTTTCGGACCGCTACCCGTTCGGACACGGACATTTACAGTGAAAAGGTCCGACTGGGCCATGTAGCCCTATGACCCCCCTTTCATATTCTCCTACCCCTTGTCGATTGAAAGGGGCGAAAAAAGTCGGGGGCCATTATTTATATACCCACGCAGGGCCTATTAATGCATATTATAAGATTTTCGGACCGCTACCCGTTCGGACACGGACATTTACAGTGAAAAGGTCCGACTGGGCCATGTACCCCTATGACCCCCCTTTCATATCCTCCTACCCCCTTGTCGATTGAAAGGGGCGAAAAAAGTCGGGGGCCATTATTTATATACCCACGCAGGGCCTATTAATGCATATTATAAGATTTTCGGACCGCTACCCGTTCGGACACGGACATTTACAGTGAAAAGGTCCGACTGGGCCATGTACCCCTATGACCCCCCTTTCATATCCTCCTACCCCCTTGTCGATTGAAAGGGGCGAAAAAAGTCGGGGGCCATTATTTATATACCCACGCAGGGCCTATTAATGCATATTATAAGATTTTCGGACCGCTACCCGTTCGGACACGGACATTTACAGTGAAAAGGTTTGACTGGGCCATGTACCCCTATGACCCCCCTTTCATATCCTCCTACCCCCTTGTCGATTGAAAGGGGCGAAAAAAGTCGGGGGCCATTATTTATATACCCACGCAGGGCCTATTAATGCATATTATAAGATTTTCGGACCGCTACCCGTTCGGACACGGACATTTACAGTGAAAAGGCCCGACTGGGCCATGTAGCCCTATGACCCCCCTTTCATATCCTCCTACCCCCTTGTCGATTGAAAGGGGCGAAAAAAGTCGGGGGCCATTATTTATATACCCACGCAGGGCCTATTAATGCATATTATAAGATTTTCGGACCGCTACCCGTTCGGACACGGACATTTACAGTGAAAAGGTCCGACTGGGCCATGTACCCCTATGACCCCCCTTTCATATCCTCCTACCCCCTTGTCGATTGAAAGGGGCGAAAAAAGTCGGGGGCCATTATTTATATACCCACGCAGGGCCTATTAATGCATATTATAAGATTTTCGGACCGCTACCCGTTCGGACACGGACATTTACAGTGAAAAGGTCCGACTGGGCCATGTACCCCTATGACCCCCCTTTCATATCCTCCTACCCCCTTGTCGATTGAAAGGGGCGAAAAAAGTCGGGGGCCATTATTTATATACCCACGCAGGGCCTATTAATGCATATTATAAGATTTTCGGACCGCTACCCGTTCGGACACGGACATTTACAGTGAAAAGGTCCGACTGGGCCATGTACCCCTATGACCCCCCTTTCATATCCTCCTACCCCCTTGTCGATTGAAAGGGGCGAAAAAAGTCGGGGGCCATTATTTATATACCCACGCAGGGCCTATTAATGCATATTATAAGATTTTCGGACCGCTACCCGTTCGGACACGGACATTTACAGTGAAAAGGTCCGACTGGGCCATGTAGCCCTATGGCCCCCCTTTCATATCCTCCTACCCCCTTGTCGATTGAAAGGGGCGAAAAAAGTCGGGGGCCATTATTTATATACCCACGCAGGGCCTATTAATGCATATTATAAGATTTTCGGACCGCTACCCGTTCGGACACGGACATTTACAGTGAAAAGGTCCGACTGGGCCATGTACCCCTATGACCCCCCTTTCATATCCTCCTACCCCCTTGTCGATTGAAAGGGGCGAAAAAAGTCGGGGGCCATTATTTATATACCCACGCAGGGCCTATTAATGCATATTATAAGATTTTCGGACCGCTACCCGTTCGGACACGGACATTTACAGTGAAAAGGTCCGACTGGGCCATGTACCCCTATGACCCCCCTTTCATATCCTCCTACCCCCTTGTCGATTGAAAGGGGCGAAAAAAGTCGGGGGCCATTATTTATATACCCACGCAGGGCCTATTAATGCATATTATAAGATTTTCGGACCGCTACCCGTTCGGACACGGACATTTACAGTGAAAAGGTCCGACTGGGCCATGTACCCCTATGACCCCCCTTTCATATCCTCCTACCCCCTTGTCGATTGAAAGGGGCGAAAAAAGTCGGGGGCCATTATTTATATACCCACGCAGGGCCTATTAATGCATATTATAAGATTTTCGGACCGCTACCCGTTCGGACACGGACATTTACAGTGAAAAGGTCCGACTGGGCCATGTACCCTTATGACCCCCCTTTCATATCCTCCTACCCCCTTGTCGATTGAAAGGGGCGAAAAAAGTCGGGGGCCATTATTTATATACCCACGCAGGGCCTATTAATGCATATTATAAGATTTTCGGACCGCTACCCGTTCGGACACGGACATTTACAGTGAAAAGGTCCGACTGGGCCATGTACCCCTATGACCCCCCTTTCATATCCTCCTACCCCCTTGTCGATTGAAAGGGGCGAAAAAAGTCGGGGGCCATTATTTATATACCCACGCAGGGCCTATTAATGCATATTATAAGATTTTCGGACCGCTACCCGTTCGGACACGGACATTTACAGTGAAAAGGTCCGACTGGGCCATGTACCCCTATGACCCCCCTTTCATATCCTCCTACCCCCTTGTCGATTGAAAGGGGCGAAAAAAGTCGGGGGCCATTATTTATATACCCACGCAGGGCCTATTAATGCATATTATAAGATTTTCGGACCGCTACCCGTTCGGACACGGACATTTACAGTGAAAAGGTCCGACTGGGCCATGTACCCCTATGACCCCCCTTTCATATCCTCCTACCCCCTTGTCGATTGAAAGGGGCGAAAAAAGTCGGGGGCCATTATTTATATACCCACGCAGGGCCTATTAATGCATATTATAAGATTTTCGGACCGCTACCCGTTCGGACACGGACATTTACAGTGAAAAGGTCCGACTGGGCCATGTACCCCTATGACCCCCCTTTCATATCCTCCTACCCCCTTGTCGATTGAAAGGGGCGAAAAAAGTCGGGGGCCATTATTTATATACCCACGCAGGGCCTATTAATGCATATAAGATTTTCGGACCGCTACCCGTTCGGACACGGACATTTACAGTGAAAAGGTCCGACTGGGCCATGTACCCCTATGACCCCCCTTTCATATCCTCCTACCCCCTTGTCGATTGAAAGGGGCGGAAAAAGTCGGGGGCCATTATTTATATACCCACGCAGGGCCTATTAATGCATATTATAAGATTTTCGGACCGCTACCCGTTCGGACACGGACATTTACAGTGAAAAGGTCCGACTGGGCCATGTACCCCTATGACCCCCCTTTCATATCCTCCTACCCCCTTGTCGATTGAAAGGGGCGAAAAAAGTCGGGGGCCATTATTTATATACCCACGCAGGGCCTATTAATGCATATTATAAGATTTTCGGACCGCTACCCGTTCGGACACGGACATTTACAGTGAAAAGGTCCGACTGGGCCATGTACCCCTATGACCCCCCTTTCATATCCTCCTACCCCCTTGTCGATTGAAAGGGGCGAAAAAAGTCGGGGGCCATTATTTATATACCCACGCAGGGCCTATTAATGCATATTATAAGATTTTCGGACCGCTACCCGTTCGGACACGGACATTTACAGTGAAAAGGTCCGACTGGGCCATGTACCCCTATGACCCCCCTTTCATATCCTCCTACCCCCTTGTCGATTGAAAGGGTCGAAAAAAGTCGGGGGCCATTATTTATATACCCACGCAGGGCCTATTAATGCATATTATAAGATTTTCGGACCGCTACCCGTTCGGACACGGACATTTACAGTGAAAAGTTTCCCCTTTGAGGACCATCTGTATTCCCAACCGAAAAAGATTATTGATGATTTTTTTTTTTTTTTTTTTTTTTTTTTTTTTAACTCGGAAAACCGATACTGTCTTCTGCTAATATAATTTCGGTTATCGTAAATCTCTAGTTTTGCAAATAGTTTATCCTTACTTGTCAAGCAGGCATGGAAATGAAATTTTCTGCATTAGAATAAATTACTTGATATATCTTCGGGGTCCGGGTACGATATAATGGACTTAAAAGATGGCAAACGTCAACTACATAAGAACGATAAATTTGCGTTTTCAGGGCTGTCCCCAAGTCAACAAAGCGTAGTACAGATTTTTTTTTTATTATTGTATCTGGTGAGGGCAATGCATACACTAAAGTCCTGCAAAAATCCAAGCTTTGCTATTTTGTTATTTGATAACTAAAGATTCTTCTAAAATCAATTGTAAAATAATCGATCACAGATTGTTAAAATTTTATATTTGATGGACAACTTTGTTAACTATTTTCCTTTGACAGCCCTTTAGCACACTATCTATATAAAAAATGACAATTCCTGTATTATGATCTGCAATTTTTCCTAGATATGAATATTATTTCATAGAATCATATATTAATTAAGGATCACCATTTTTAGTTGTCATAATGTAATCATAAAATAATGAAATATTATATATTTAG
Source organism: Arcuatula senhousia (assembly GCA_963971305.1). Lineage (NCBI taxonomy): Eukaryota > Metazoa > Mollusca > Bivalvia > Mytilida > Mytilidae > Arcuatula > Arcuatula senhousia. The sequence goes on from OZ020309.1 coordinate 53,379,749, forward strand.
GTATAAATAACTAAAGTCTTTTTCTGCAATTACTATATTTGACCAAAAGTGAAGTTAGGACCGGCCTGCGGGGTTGGATGCCCCACCCCCCCTCGACAGGATAATTTGGTTAGGTACTGTATTAAACAAGAGGTCCCAAGACGTTACATGTATTCTACAGCGGAATTAAATCTATGGATAGTATACAGTTTTTAATTGTCTTGGAAACATATTATAAAAGGGGGTTAAAATAGGTTACTTTGGGGTCAAATCCTGAGAGACCCCTGACCCTTACCAGCACAAAAAGCTCAGAATCAACCTCTAGACCTTAAAAGCTGTCTAATGATATACAACAACCCCACCTTTGAATAGAAATAAGAAATGGTCACCTGATGGTCAAGCCCCTAATGACCACTGACCAACACAATGGACATCATCGGAAAGACATTGTCTTACCCAAGACAATGCAACAAACCGGAAGGAAAGCGGACAAGGAATAAGAAAGATATGAAATTTTAAAAATTGGCGGAATTTAAACTTTTTGGCGGGAAAATTATCTCCCCTTCTATAACCGGAAATACGTCATCCAAGATGGCGGAACCGGAAGTCACGTGATCCAAGATGGCCGCCGGGATCCAAGATGGCCGACCGGAACCGGATGTGACGTCATACGCCTGCGCAAAAGGGGTTAACCTCCCGTTAACCTCCCGAGAAATGCGACTCGTGAACAACATGATATACTACTGCTTTGTTATCCAGTGCCCTGATCTTTATGTAGGTTGTGGTTTGTAGTTCTTTCAGCACATCAACGAAAATAAATATAAACGGAGGAGGACTGTAGAACTGATCTATGAAGTTGGAATGGAAGGATTCTGGGCCATTATTTGTTTCGCAACCACTTTACAGCTGATTTTGATATGTTTTATGTAAAGTTATATTTTCAGTTATAATTTTTTTTTTTAAATGCGCCCCGCTCATAATCAGCTGAGAAAAAAGAAATCGCAATTAAGCGGGGAGTAATAAGTTATAATTCGTGCCCTTTGCAGAAAAGACACTCAGTCAGATCAAAGCAACACAGAAATGCCCGAATCAAGCCAGGACCACTCCGACTTAAAATGTTCCTGTGTGTCTTCCTTGTTTTGGCCTTTTTGTTGGACATTTGAGATTGATCTTCAAAGTTAGATAATTTTGTTATTACCTTAATTAAACGATTTTTATTGATTATCAAAACCAAGACGCAATAAAATATATCTCTGTTAGATTACCAAAATTATGTTCATATCATACCTGCAATAGCCCGGAAACCGTTCCCCGTGCGCATTTTCCTCCCTGGGCGTTCCGTGCATATTAAAGTATCATCGGTAATCCGGTAATGCGGTCATGATGAAAACAGACCGTATTTACATGAAAGTGAGATCATATGATGAGATTGTAGAACAGTTTGCTTTAGTCGTATCGATGTCGTGGCAGAAGCGTGGTAAGGTCGTACCCAAATTGACATCCGATCCTACTACGCTAGTGCAGCGCTCTCGTCACGATCATACTGGTCACGATTTTGTACGACCTATAAGATCATCATACTACGATAAAACTACGACCTTAAAGATCATACCACGACAACACTACAACGCTATCACGCCTTCGGCGTTCTTTGCACGATCCTTCCAAGATCTTTAGAGCTAAAAATATAACAATTGATTCATGCGTCTCTCGCAATGTCAAAATCAAATGCAAAAAGTATCTATTTCCTTACCCTAAATACCCATTGGCAGCAAACGGCTTCCTAGCTTTCAGTGATGAAACATCAAGCTGACACAACTCAAAATTGAATATGTTTGAAAAACCACATTCAATGAGTCTTGATTTGGATGTTCACGACTTCAGTTCGCGTTGTTGATTTCCGTTCGGTTGATTCTGTGTTTCTTCATGCTGTTTTTGTTCGTGTTTGCCGGTTTCATCGTTGCCCTTTCGGACTTTTGACACTTGAATGCCCATTGGTGCCTCTTGGCGTCTTTCACTTAGGACGTACGTCTATTTACAGGCGTCTGTGTTTAGGATTCATTGTTTTGTTTTTATTGTGTCCATATAAATAATTCTGACCCTCACTTAATATGAATATTACTATTTTTCCACGTTCACTACTTTAGCGATTCATCAATTTGAAAATGGAGCGCCTTTCGTGTCATATTGATTTTTTTTTGAAATTTTACATCGTAGTTGTGTTAACCTTGCGCATGTCTGCCAAATTAAAAGCATATTGCATCTTTTTTTGGAATTAAATATAAAATTAAGGACATATACAGACCAAATTGCCACCTTGCGTCTCATAATAGAACAGTCTCAATAAAATGGCAGTCAACACTCTACATCAATTTTGTGGACTTCAAGAAAGCATTCGATATGATTGATTGCAACACTTTATGGAAAGTTCAAAGACATTATGGTATCCCAGAGAAAATTGTCAAGACCATTCAGGGACTTTACAACAACACCATATCTCCATCATTTAGCGTGGTCACAGGTGTCAGACAGGGATGTCTCCTATCACCTCTGGTCTTCTCTCTTGTTATTGACTGGATCATGAATACTAGCATGTCACCACCAAGAGGAGTACAATGGACGCTTACATCAAAACTAAAAGATCTTGATTTTGCAGATGATGTTAGCTTGTTGGCACATCTCTTCCAACATACGCAACAAAAACAGAGTCACTTCAAACAGTTGCTAGATCCACTGGGCTTGAAATAAACACCACCAAGACTAAGTGCCTACAAATCAATGCACAAAACGACTCCCCTCTCATGTTGGACGGAAAAATCATTCAAGATGTCGACAGCTTCACCTATTTAGGAAATGTCGTAAATAAAACAGGGGGCGCAGACCAAGACATCAAAAGCTGAATTGGAAAAGTCAGACATGCATTTGTTACTTTACGACCAATCTGGAAGAGCAGCAACATCAGCCTCAAGACAAAGATCAGAATTTTTTAAACAAATGTCAAGTCTGTCCTGCTTTATGGATCTGAGACATGGAAACAACCAAAACAGAATGAACATGACCTTCAATTTTTGTCCACAAATGTCTTAGACAACTGCTAAAAAACAGATGGCCTGAGAATATATCAAACCAGGACCTATGGAGAAAGACCAATCAAAACCCAATATCAGACACGATAAAGAAAAGAAAATGAAGATGGATTGGCCACATCCTAAGACAGGAACAGGGAAACATCACTAAGCATGTCCTAGACTGGAATCCACAAGGAAAGAGGAAGGGAGGACGCCCGGTAACAACATGGCGAAGATTTTTAGACAATGGACTGAGGTCGATCCAGATGTCATGGGGAGAAGCCAAGCGAGCTGCACATGACAGGGACAGGCGGAGAGCTGTTGTCGAGGCCCTATGCCCCTCCAGGCGTTCAGAGGATTAAGTCAAGTAAGTCAATGTATTAGTCAAAATTGGGAAAATTTTAATTTTGATTGGGGCTAGAAACATAAAATTCGGTTTCGATTAATCTAAAAGTGACTATATCTGCTCTCATTTCTCAAGTTTCTCACTTATTTTGTACATCGTTTTGTTTTGTTTTTTTTTGGTTTTTTTTGACTGATGCAGAAATGATTACTGTCCTAAATTATCTTTTGGACAACATCTAATAATTTATGAAAGGATATGGAGTAAATGTACACGAGACCACAACACATATGTTAACTCCAACTGCAATTAATTTTTATGAGCTGTATTGCCATTTCGGAAAATTATTCCTTATCAGCAGAACTAGAACTTAAATAAAGGAAAAGATGTTCAAAATGCCTAAAACCAAATGAAATCCAAATATATATAGCTAAGGGCAAAACTACGATGGAGGGAGTTAAACCTTAGGTTTTAGTATTTACATGAATTTAGATAGTGAACAAAGTGTACACATGAGAAGTAATCTCATGTACAAGTACACCATATCTGAAAAATAAAGAGCATACATCTTAAACACGGGGAATTGGTCTACCATCTCCACACGGCATAAAAGAAAAACTCCTGTAATTAATAATTTATGAAAGGATATGGAGTTAATGAACACATATGTTAACTCCAACTGCAATTAATTTTTATGAGCTGTATGGCCATTTCAGAAAATTCGTTTCGGGAAACAAATTTATCGTCAAGCTATGAAATCCGTATTGGAGATAATTGTGCTCCGCTAATTTTTGACCTTTTCTTATACTGTTATCAATTCCAATTTATGGCGAAACCTCAAACAACCACAACAAATAACATCTCATTGAAACTTTTAATAAAAGGTTTAAATACATGAAATATATATACATTCTTTTAGTAAACAATCCCACATTTTTTAAAATTTTATTACCGAAATATATCCCACGGAATTAACCTTGAATGTGATAGATGCGCATTTTTAGGTTTAGATTTAAGTATTATCAATGGAAAATTACACACTCGAATACATGATAAACGGGAGGACTTTTCATTTCCTATCGTTAATTTTCCTTTTTAAGAGGGAGATGTACCACTTAATCCGTCCTACGGAGTTTATATTTCACAGTAGGTTGGTTAAATATGCTCGGATTTGCAGTGGTGTGTCTGATTTTAATGATAAAAAAACCGATTTATTACAGAAAAAATTACTAAAACAAGCACATCGTTACCACAAATAAGTTAAATCGGTAATTAAGTTTTATTATAAATATCTATAAATTATGGAAAAAAAAATAACTGTACACGTCAACTTTTTGTTATTGTAGGGGGAATTCACATTCCGAATTCTATGGTAATGTTGTTTATTAAGCAAATAAATTCAAAAACGATCCTTTGAAAATGAAAAACTGGATTAAAACTTTATCGAATGAAGGTTGTGAAATGAACATAATCGACATATTTGATTTTTTTTTACATCAGTCGATAGATGCTTCTTAGCAAGCTGTCAGAAACTTATAGTGTTCCCAAGAGAGTATCTCTACGTCCCGTTCATTTCTTGGTGTCCTTTTGTTTCAGGTTCTCCATTGATGAATTGAACGTCTAGCGATTTGGTTTTTACTGTGCGTTAGTTTGTGTTTTGTTATTGATTATCAATATAGGGGAAAATTCGGCCCAAAAACCTAGTTTAACCCCGCCACTTTTTAAATGTGCCTGTCCTAAGCCAGGAATCTTTATCAATGCTAGCTGATGTTTGTGTTCGTCGAATTTATGTGGGTTTTTTTGGCAAGAAAGGGGTCTTTCGTTGATACTTAAGGATTGGGATTGAATCCTATGTAGTTTATTTTCAATTCAGTGCCAATTGCAAAACAGCGAGCAGCGATCGCTCGTCACATTAGTTGTCCTGAATTTGATTAAATTGTACATTATACTTTATTTGAATAACCTTAAATCTTTGCACTATACCTTCTGCTGCAGCGGTTAGAACAGCTTATTTTAATTAGATTGCCTGTTCACCGCGAGGGGGTGCGAGTAGTATTTTTAACAGGATTTCATTTTATTTAACATTGTGCAATTGTGCCGAATAATGAATTCGTACAAAATGGTGATCATGAAGACTTTTTCCCCATGAAATTACTATTTTCTTTTTATTGTTCTTTGTTCTTTGATACTTCATAGTTTTCATTATTCGTCATCTTCGGAAGCACGGGGGTTCTTCTTTCGCTAACATTCATTACCCATAAAATTACTCATTTTTGATAGTTTTAAAAAGTTTTGTATCGAGTCTTCTGATTGGTCGCATTACATTTTTCTCATAGGAATTTAATATGTTTCTCTATTTAATTTTATAAAGTTGAAGATTAGATCAAGATTGCGCAAACGAACAAAGTCATACGAAATGACCAGAGGTGATGAACGAGATAAGCGAGAGAAGAACCCATGGGTTTCCGAGGCTGATTATTTGCATGAATTCATTATTCGTATGAACATTGAAATTTAACTTATTTCATATCTCATTATTCGTACAATGAATAAACTTAATTAACTTTTTTCATTTTCATTATTCATATGAATAATGAACTTTAACTTATTTCTAGTTAAGACGCAACAAGTCCACGCGTACAGTAAGGTTAAGTGAGCTCTATTTGCAACCCGTAGCGGACGACAAATCTACGAATATCGAATGAATATCAATCGAATGTCAAACGAATATCTACCGAATGTTAAACGAATGTCAACCGAATGTTAAACGAATGTCAATCGAATGTCAAACAAATGTCGAATAAGTAACCAACTTCACATTGCTTTGTATTTGGGGTTTGTGGCCCCTACCGTTTTAGAAAAAAGGGCCAAAAAGGGCTAAAACGGCTGTATTGACAAAACTGTTGTAGAATGTTTGTTATTCATTCGATTTTGAAAATTCTTTTTTATTGAATTCCTCATTAAATTCTGTCAACTAAATGTGTCAATGATTTTGATATTTATTGCACCGTTACTTTGCTACAAGGGGTCAAAAAGGGGCCTCACCCCAAAAATCGACTTTTTTATTTGTGGTCCGATTTTCAAAATTTTTTTTTACACAAAAAAATTAGTTCTAGTGGACCAGCCAATTGTTATGAAGTTTCAATATGATGATTATATCCAGAAAAAAAAGTTGGCCCCTACGATTTTAGGAAAAAAGGGCCAAAAGAGGCTAAAATGGGTGTATTGACAAAACTATTGTAGTATGTTTATTATTCATTCAATTTTGAAAATTCTTTTTTCTCATTAAATTGCTCATTAAATTCTGTCAACTAGAGGTGTCAATGGTTTTGATATATATTTCACCGTTAAATTGCTACCGGGGGGGGGGGGGCAAAGACGGGGCCAAACATATCAATTAAAATATTAACAGGACTTTTTTAATTTGATGTTAATGTAGATATATATGAATGTGTCAAATATGCATTTTAAAGTCCACCACAGGATGCATGTGTCAAAAAGCTTTGTAAATCCACCATGGGCTGCATGTGACCAAAGCAATAGACTATCCATATTGGGCCTCCAACGTACAGGGTTTAATTTGTTGCGGTCGTATCATGCTGCGCTCGGCGTAGCTTTTTATTAATTACTGTAGAAGCAGAAATATTCGTGGGGGATTAATTTTCGTTTATTTCGTTGGTCAGAAAAATCCATGAAATTAAATCCCCACGAATTTAAATATCTAGTTTAAGAGTGTATCTCTAAATTAAAAAATCCACGAAAATTTGTCCCCACCAATTTAGTTTTGTGCTCTGAACCACGAAATTTTATCCCCACGAAAATAAATGATTATACAGTATATCATTTGTTTGAATATTTATTTAAAGAACGCACTTATAAAGGTTTCTCTTCATCAAGAAACAATAGGGTTATGATAAAACCAATGGCAATGTGTCTTGTTGGTTTGTAATTACAGACATGTCTTTATTGTTGGTGATTGCTGTTAAACAGATTATTTTTATACCCCCCACTTCAAAAGTGGGGGGTATATAGTGATAGGGGTGTCCGTCCGTCCTTCCGTCCGTCCATCCGTCCGTCCTTCCGTTACACTTCAGGGTACCCATCTCTTATCCGCAACTCCTCCTAAACCCCTTGGTGGATTTTCATGAAACTTACACACAATCTTTGTGACATAATGTAGATGTGCACCTACTATTTTGAAATTTGATCAGAATGATTTTTGGGGTTTCCCATAGCAAAACATGGACTTACCCATTCGACTACATGGGGGTACCCATCTCTTATCCGCAACTCCTCCTTAACCCCTTGGTGGATTTTCATGAAACTTACACACAATCTTTGTGTCATAATAGATGTGCACCTATTATTTTGAAATTTGATCAGAATGATTTTTGGGGTTTCCCATAGCAAAACACGGACTTAGCCATTCGACTACATGGGGGTACCCATCTCTTATCCACAACTCCTCCTAAACCCCTTGGTGGATTTTCATGAAACTTACACACAATCTTTGTGACATAATATAGATGTGCACCTATTATTTTAAAATTTGATCAGAATGATTTTTGGGGTTTCCCATAGCAAAACATGGACTTAGCCATTCGACTACATGGGGGTACCCATCTCTTATCCGCAACTCCTCCTAAACCCCTTGGTGGATTTTCATGAAACTTACACACAATTGTTCTGACAAAATGTAGATGTGCATCTACTATTTTAAAATTTGATCAGAATGATAATTGGGGTTTCCCATAGCAAAACATGGACTCAGCCATTCGACTACATGGGGGTGCCCATCTCTTATCCACAACTCATCCTAAACCCCTTGATGGATTGTCATGAAACTTTTACAAAATCTTTGTTACATAATATAGATGTGCACCTACTATTCGAAAGTTTGATCAGAATGATTTTTTGGGGTTTACCAAAGCAATACATGGACTCAGCCATTCGACTACATGGGGGTGCCCATCTCTTATCTGCAACTCCTCCTAAACCCCTTGATGGATTTTCATGAAACCTACACACAATTTTTGTGACATAATGTAGATGTTTATCTCCTATGCTAAATTTTATCTGATTAATTTTTTTGGGGGTGGGGGGTATTTATTTGTGAGCTGCGGCTCACAGTTTTTCTAGTTTTAACTGAAATACCTATATATTTATCTAGAATGCCCATCATGTTAAAGAGTTCTAACTGTGTGTTGACTGGTAAAAGTCCTGCAGAGATGGCCAAACTTAACGAGTGTCCCATGGACCCTGGTGGGTACTTCATAGTACGAGGTGTGGAGAAGGTCATCCTTATACAGGAACAGCTTTCTAAAAATAGAATGATTGTAGACCTGAGCAGTGGTCGGAAAGGAGGGATAGAGTGTTCTGTTACTAGGTTTGTAGAACATTATGGAGAGAGGGGGTTAATACATATGATAATAATAAGATATTAAAAGATATAAGCATTTGATAGAATGTGTGTACTTGCTGTTTACAGTTTCAGATCTTGTCCATGTTTTTTAATGTTTTATCATGAATGAACACCTATTCACATCTCATAATAATTTATATACTCAAATATGTTGGACTTCAGATTGTTCAGCTGATTAAAAAATATGTTTTATACCATAATGAAAATAACATATGTACATGATAAACATGTTTAAAATATCTGAACCTCACTGTAGTGTTATGACCTTTATCACTATAAGCACCTACAATTAACAATATCTATAAAACTTATGTGCAGTACTAACAATTTAATAGCTGAAGTTGATCAGGGCTATATTGCTACAGTCATTTGTAGTTCACAGAAAAAATGTTATCAGTATTATGCCTTAAAAAAATCACTTTATTTTTTTTACCCTTTTACTACAGCTCAACACATGAGAGGAAGAGTAAAACCTACGTCACAACAAAGAATGACCGTTACTACCTTAGACACAACACTTTCTCTGAGGACATACCTATAGCTATAGCCTTCAAGGCCATGGGTATCGAGTGTGACCAGGAAATAGTACAGATGATTGGCAGTGAGGAGGAGGTCCTAGGGTCTATAGCTCCTTGTCTGGAGGAGTGTCATAGGGCTCAGGTGTTCACTCAAAACCAGGTATATTATAGAGCTTTAAAATGATATTTTGGTCTCTGGAGATAATACATTTAAATCTCAATAGTAAACCTGTAATTTAATTGTTGTGTGGTTTTAGAGGAATCCTTAGTTCTTGGCTTTCATACCTTTTAATTTCAAAATGGTAGATTTCAATTTATGACAAAAGTTGCTTTACAGGTACAATTTCAAACACATAAGAAACTATGTTTTCAGTAAATTTAAAACTAGCTAAGTATGTTTATTGTTACATGATTGCTTATTTCATAAGTTAACACAGATAATATTTGTGAGGCCCTGAAACACATAGGAATGAATGACTGAGGAGCAAAATGAATTCACTAATGTAAGAGAACAAACCTAATTCCAAACAGAAGTTTAAGAAGTTTCTCATATTTTTGTCCTGGCCCATGTACAAATAATGACATTATTTTATAGGCCCTGACATACATAGGAAAGCGTGTTAGGCAGCGACACATGTGGGGTGTTGGAAAAAGGTCTAAAGCTGATGATGCTAGAGAGGTCCTCCATGATGTGGTCCTGGCCCATGTTCCTGTTAGTTGGTATTTTTTTTCATAGAAGAAGTTTAAAACTTTGAAAATTGTTTGCTTGTGAATGTGCTATTGCTCATCAGGTACTAATTTTATTGTTTTATGTAAGCAAAACACACCACAATACTAAGTTTTAAACACAAAGTAAATATTTAGCTATAAGGGAATGGGAAAAAAATAATTGAAAATCCACAAGCTACAATGTACTGTGTCTTTCCTAATCCATGGAAATCTATGCCCATGAATTAAACTACTTTCACAGTATATTGTTCACATGGGTCAGTTCTGCGTTTTAGATCAGCTTGCTCAACTTTTTCATTTTTCATTTTGCTGTAGTAGAGGTCAGAATATATAAATTATTAGAAATTGAAATTCTTTAAACATGTCTGTGTAGGTAGAAGACTGGAACTTTAAGACCAAGTCGACCTACATGGCCTTGATGGTAAGGAGGATAATCCTTGCTAAAGATGATAAGGTCAAGGCTGATGATAGAGATTACTATGGTAACAAGAGATTAGAGTTGGCAGGTCAACTATTGTCTCTATTGTTTGAAGATCTCTTCAAGAAGTTCAACTCAGAGGTAAGAAATCATTAGAACAAAGTGTTACCAGATGCTGTTAATATTGTCAAAGATATTTTAATTTTCTGTCCCATTTGCTCCATGACCTGATTGGCTAACATCTTATGAACATGGTTATTGGTTCCTATACCAGCATCACAAATGTTGTAAAAGAGCATATTCACTATTGGTATTTATTTTTACTGTGTTTTCTGTCTGTTTTATGTGTGTATGAAAAATTGCATGCTAAAATAGATATCTGATATGAAATTTGAAAATATTTCTGTGGTTTCATTATTATTTGTGAGGTACCATTTTTTTTGGTTTTTGTGGGAGGCCTGGTCTCACGAAATTTGATACCCACAAAAAGGAATTTTATCATTGATTTGTATACTGCAGACTTTAGAACCATCAATTTAAGAATCCACAAACAGATTTTTTTTCATCAAACCAGAAAAATAAATGAATCCACAGTATCTATAAAATGTCAATTTAAGCATCATTGAGAGTACATGTTCTGCTTTTGCTTAAATAGGAGTGTATGTAATTTAAGCTATTTGAACTTGAATTTCAATATCCAGTGTATATGCTTTGTTTATATTTCAGTTAAAAAGAATAGCAGATTTGACCATCCCCAAACCAAGAGCAGCCCAGTTTGACATTGTCAGGCACATCAGACAGGACCAGATCACTAATGGACTGGTTAACGCTATTTCTACAGTAAGTTCACTTGCTTAGTTAGCTTAAGTTTCTAACCAATTCTAATATAGACAATTGGGGCTCAGCCAGATGAGGGGTCTAAAGTGTTGGTTTTACTACCCAATATTGATCACTAGTCAATTACCTCTCAGGTGTTGATCGAGTCCCACTTTGTGAATGTGATAAAGTTTATCATTTACCTTCCCAGGGTCCATGGTTTCCTCCAGATTCTCTGTTTCCTCTACCATTAAAACTGGCCACCCTATATGGACCAGGTGTGTGGAAAAAGGGCATTTTAAAGACCCTCACATACACACACACCAAGAGGACATCAATGAACTTTGATAACCACGAGGACAAGTTGTTGTATAATTATTGGTATATCATTCATTGACATTAAAGTTAAAACTGGCAACATCACAATGTTTTTGTGATTAAAAAATATCAAAAAGAAACCATTTTGCTTTGTAGAATAGGTTGACTGAATGCACGAAAATCTCAAACATATCTCAGCACAGATGGATTATTTCTTAAAAGAAATAATAAAAAAAAACATGTTTTATTTGTGTATGAAATATCCCATCATACCAAAAATTGAAGTTTGATTTACAATTGCCGAGCCATTTTATACATGTATGGAAGTATTATCATATTTTAAAAATTATAATTCTATGAAATATATTTTAGGGAAACTGGTCTATCAAAAGATTTAAGATGGACAGATCAGGAGTCACTCAGGTGTTATCACGGCTGTCTTACATATCAGCTTTAGGAATGATGACTAGGATATCAAGTCAGGTAAAAATCAGGAGTCACACAGGTGTTATCAAGACTGTCTTACATATCAGCATTAGGAATGATGACTCGGATATCAAGTCAGGTAAAAATCAGGTGTCACACAGGTGTTATCAAGACTGTCTTACATATCAGCATTAGGAATGATGACTCGGATATCAAGTCAGGTAAAAATCAGGAGTCACTCAGGTGTTATCAAGACTGTCTTACATATCAGCATTAGGAATGATGACTCGGATATCAAGTCAGGTAAAAATCAGGAGTCACACAGGTGTTATCAAGGCTGTCTTACATATCAGCATTAGGAATGATGACTCGGATATCAAGTCAGGTAAAAATCAGGTGTCACACAGGTGTTATCAAGGCTGTCTTACATATCAGCATTAGGAATGATGACTCGGATATCAAGTCAGGTAAAAATCAGGTGTCACACAGGTGTTATCAAGGCTGTCTTACATATCAGCATTAGGAATGATGACTCGGATATCAAGTCAGGTAAAAATCAGGTGTCACACAGGTGTTATCAAGACTGTCTTACATATCAGCATTAGGAATGATGACTCGGATATCAAGTCAGGTAAAAATCAGGAGTCACACAGGTGTTATCAAGACTGTCTTACATATCAGCATTAGGAATGATGACTCGGATATCAAGTCAGGTAAAAATCAGGTGTCACACAGGTGTTATCAAGGCTGTCTTACATATCAGCATTAGGAATGATGACTCGGATATCAAGTCAGGTAAAAATCAGGTGTCACACAGGTGTTATCAAGGCTGTCTTACATATCAGCATTAGGAATGATGACTCGGATATCAAGTCAGGTAAAAATCAGGTGTCACACAGGTGTTATCAAGGCTGTCTTACATATCAGCATTAGGAATGATGACTCGGATATCAAGTCAGGTAAAAATCAGGTGTCACACAGGTGTTATCAAGGCTGTCTTACATATCAGCATTAGGAATGATGACTCGGATATCAAGTCAGGTAAAAATCAGGAGTCACACAGGTGTTATCAAGACTGTCTTACATATCAGCATTAGGAATGATGACTCGGATATCAAGTCAGGTAAAAATCAGGTGTCACACAGGTGTTATCAAGGCTGTCTTACATATCAGCATTAGGAATGATGACTCGGATATCAAGTCAGGTAAAAATCAGGTGTCACACAGGTGTTATCAAGGCTGTCTTACATATCAGCATTAGGAATGATGACTCGGATATCAAGTCAGGTAAAAATCAGGAGTCACACAGGTGTTATCAAGACTGTCTTACATATCAGCATTAGGAATGATGACTCGGATATCAAGTCAGGTAAAAATCAGGTGTCACACAGGTGTTATCAAGACTGTCTTACATATCAGCATTAGGAATGATGACTCGGATATCAAGTCAGGTAAAAATCAGGAGTCACACAGGTGTTATCAAGACTGTCTTACATATCAGCATTAGGAATGATGACTCGGATATCAAGTCAGGTAAAAATCAGGTGTCACACAGGTGTTATCAAGACTGTCTTACATATCAGCCCTTGGAATGATGACTCGGATATCAAGTCAGGTAAAAATCAGGTGTCACACAGGTGTTATCAAGGCTTTCTTACATATCAGCATTAGGAATGATGACTAGGATATCAAGTCAGGTAAAAATCAGGTGTCACACAGGTGTTATCAAGGCTGTCTTACATATCAGCGATAGGAATGATGACTAGGATATCAAGTCAGGTAAAAATCAGGTGTCACACAGGTGTTATCAAGACTGTCTTACATATCAGCATTAGGAATGATGACTCGGATATCAAGTCAGGTAAAAATCAGTTACATATCAGCATTAGGAATGATGACTAGGATATCAAGTCAAGTAAAAATCAGGTGTCACACAGGTGTTATCAAGGCTGTCTTACATATCAGCTTTAGGAATGATGACTAGGATATCAAGTCAGGTAAAAATCAGGAGTCACACAGGTGTTATCAAGGCTGTCTTACATATCAGCATTAGGAATGATGACTAGGATATCAAGTCAGGTAAAAATCAGGAGTCACACAGGTGTTATCAAGGCTTTCTTACATATCAGCATTAGGAATGATGACTAGGATATCAAGTCAGGTAAAAATCAGGAGTCACACAGGTGTTATCAAGGCTTTCTTACATATCAGCATTAGGAATGATGACTCGGATATCAAGTCAGGTAAAAATCAGGAGTCACACAGGTGTTATCAAGACTGTCTTACATATCAGCATTAGGAATGATGACTCGGATATCAAGTCAGGTAAAAATCAGGAGTCACACAGGTGTTATCACGGCTGTCTTACATATCAGCATTAGGAATGATGACTCGAATATCAAGTCAGGTAAAAATCAGGTGTCACACAGGTGTTATCACGGCTGTCTTACATATCAGCATTAGGAATGATGACTCGGATATCAAGTCAGGTAAAAATCAGGTGTCACACAGGTGTTATCACGGCTGTCTTACATATCAGCATTAGGAATGATGACTCGAATATCAAGTCAGGTAAAAATCAGGTGTCACACAGGTGTTATCAAGACTGTCTTACATATCAGCATTAGGAATGATGACTCGGATATCAAGTCAGGTAAAAATCAGGGGTCACACAGGTGTTATCACGGCTGTCTTACATATCAGCATTAGGAATGATGACTCGGATATCAAGTCAGGTAAAAATCAGGAGTCACACAGGTGTTATCAAGGCTTTCTTACATATCAGCATTAGGAATGATGACTCGGATATCAAGTCAGGTAAAAATCAGGGGTCACACAGGTGTTATCACGGCTGTCTTACATATCAGCATTAGGAATGATGACTCGAATATCAAGTCAGGTAAAAATCAGGTGTCACACAGGTGTTATCAAGACTGTCTTACATATCAGCATTAGGAATGATGACTCGGATATCAAGTCAGGTAAAAATCAGGGGTCACACAGGTGTTATCACGGCTGTCTTACATATCAGCATTAGGAATGATGACTCGGATATCAAGTCAGGTAAAAATCAGGAGTGACCCATGTGCTATAAAGACTTTCTGATATAATCTGGCTCAAAATAATGACCTGGGTATGAAGTCATGTGTACCAACTATTCTGGAATCTCAATCATTGGAAAGCTGTCTCTAAAAATCCCAAAATTTGGTGAGTCTTTTGGAGTCAAATAAGATAAAAAGAAATGCACTATAGAAATCTTAAAAACTATGTACTTCATCCCTGCTTCAATGCAAGAAGGAATACATGTATTCTCTTACTCCTTTGTTTGGTGATTTTGTCAAAGTATTTTGTTAACTTGCAAATTAATGTAGATTCATTTATTTACATGGGGATAATTTTTATGCCCCCGCGACGACATGTCGGGGGGCATTAAGTTTTACTCATGTCCGTCCGTACGTACGTACGTCCGTACGTCCCGTACGTCCGTCCGTACGAATTTCCGTCAAGCTTTTCTCAGCAACCGTACATGAGAATGACTTGAAACTTGGTAGGATGGTTCAGTATGACAAACAGTACGTCCTAAGCGATTTTGAGACCTGTCGGACATCTGCTTCCTGTTTGGGACTTAGGCCATGTGAAAATATGTGAACATGACTATGAAAATTTCCGTCAAGCTTTTCTCAGCAACCGTACATGAGAATGACTTGAAACTTGGTAGGATGGTTCAGTATGACAAACAGTACGTCCTAAGCGATTTTGAGACCTGTCAGACATCTACTTCCTGTTTTGGACTTAGGCCATGTGAAAATATGTGAACATGACTATGAAAATTTCCGTCAAGCTTTTCTCAGCAACCGTACATGAGAATGACTTGAAACTTGGTAGGTTGGTTCAGTATGATAAACAGTACGTCCTAAGCGATTTTGAGGCCTGTCCGACATCTACTTCCTGTTTGGGACTTAGGCCGATTGGAAAAAATGTGAACATGACTTGAAAATTTCCGTCAAGATTTTCTCAGGAACCATACATGAGAATGATTTGAAACTTGGTAGGATGGTTCAGTATGACAAACTGTATGTCCTAAGCGACTTTCATGTCTGTCAGACATCTACTTCCTGTTTGGGGCCTAGCGGGGGCATCCGTGTCCCATGGACACATTCCTTCTTTATTTGTGGTTTCTTCACAAGGGGACAATTCATTTGATTATTAATTATGTGGTTTGCACATGTTAATATAAAAGCAATTGATATAAAGTTTACACTTTCTTGGATTCTTATTTTCGTGGTTGGTTTACAACCATGAAAACCATGAAAATTGGTATCCCACAAATAATAATATAACCCCACTACATAATTAGGAAGGATTTTCCGAAGCTATGTATATGTAAATCAATCAAACACATGTGCTTTCAGTTTCTTGATTACTTACATTTTTTTAATAGTTTGAGAAGACAAGGAAAGTGAGTGGACCTAGATCCCTCCAGCCATCACAATGGGGGATGTTGTGTCCCAGTGATACACCAGAAGGAGAGGTAAGCTATGTTTTATATAAATTATGTTTTTAGCTCACCTGGCCAAAGGCCATGTGAGCTATTGCCATCACTTGGCGTCCGTCGTTGTCGTCTGTCCTCGTCATCCGTCATCGTCCGTCGTCGTCATCGTTGTTGTTAACTTTTCTTCAAACTTCTTCTCCTCTGAAACGGCTGAACAGATTCAAACCAAATTTGGTCTGATGGTACTTTAGGGTATCCCCCACAGAACTGATGTGGGGATATTTGATTCGTTGAAAAACATGGCCGCCGTTGCTAAAAATAGACCAGGGGGGGTGGTCAGACTACTGTTTTTGGCTTGTAAATCAAAAAGTATAAGAGATAGATGAAATCTGATGCCACCTTGCTGCTTCAGCTTTAAAAGCTTTACTATTGTCTCCATTTGGTCCAAGTTGTCAGATGACCCCTTATAGGGGTTACAGCCCAGTGAAAAATAGCGTTTTTTCATGTTTTTGCCCTATAGTATGAAAACTATTGCAGATAGAGAGAAGCTGTTGCTTGCTTAAATGTTCATCTCATTTAGCTGTACAAAAGTCTCCATAGGGTCGAAGTCGTCTGATGACCCTTAATAAGGGTTACTGCCCCTAAAGTAACCTTTTTCATGTTTTTGGCCTATAGAATGAAAACTATAGCAGATAGAGAAAAGCTGTTGCTTGCTTAAATGTTCAGTTTATTTAGCTCTACAAGAGTCTCAATAGGATTGAAGTTGTCAGATGACCCTTAATAGGGGTTACAGCCCCTAAAATAACCATTTTCATGTTTTTGGCCTTTAGAATGAAAACTATAGCAGATAGAATAAACCTGTTGCTTGCTTAAATGTTCAGCGCATAAAGCTCTACAAAAGTTGTCAGATGACCCCTTATAGGGGTTACGGCCCCTAAAATAACGGTTTTTCATGTTTTTGGTCTATAGAAGGAAAACTATAGTAGATAAAGAAAAAACAGTTGCTTGCTTAAATGTTCAGCTCATTTAGCTCTACAAAATATAGGGTTGACATCAAGACCAGGTGAGCGATTTAGGCTCCTGGGAGCCTCTTGTTGTTTCGTAATCTGGTTGTGAACCATTAAATTATTTTCTCTTAAAATACACATATCAAATTAGTAGCATTTTGAAAAATTACCATATATCACCCTTTTGGAAGTGAAAAGGTATTGTTGTCCTCCTCCTCTTTCAGTATGTCACTGTGGTGGATTAATAGCGAGTATTGCTCGCAAGCGGGCACGAAGTGCCCGCTCGAGCGGAGAGCTCTACGGTATTTGTTTCCGCGAGAAATTTGCTAATGTTGATTTAGATTTTTTATGGTCCGGAAAGGGTTATTATTTTTACAGGACCGGCGTGAATGTTAAAATAATTTATAAGAAAAGAAATAATGCTTAAAAAAATAATAAATTGCGCTTTTTACAAGAAAATAATATTCTTAAAATAATAAATACACATAAGCTGCTCGTTTTGTCTTGGTTATATGCACGTACGAAACTAACGTGTCTCGAAGCTTAATCGCCCCATACCATCTCGCCCCAAAATAAGCAAATGGAAATATTGGAAATTAAGTGATAGCGATGGCCCTGAATGTCGACATTTAGAACAAAAAACGTAGTCCCTTTTAGCTATGCTCGCATTTAGGCAATGCCTACTCCATATTAATTTTTTAAATAGGGGGGGCACCCAATTTAAAAGAATCTTCTGGGACCTCTTCTTTTATACAGTTCATAACAAAATTTTCTGCCTAATGGTAGGGCATGCCCAGCATGCCAGTTTCAAATCCTTCTTTTGTGTCACCCAGTGTCTCTCAATCATATGATTCTTTTATCACAAATTTTCTACAGATCACATTAAATTTAGAGCAAATTTTCGGTTATGTCTTTTATGCTATCCTGTGTACATGTGTTTGTGTGTGTATAGGTGTGTAGGGTTGAATGTTTTTAGACAACTCTGCTACCCAAGCAATCCTAGTTTTGGTTTAAACCATGTTCAAACCCTGTACAAATAGGGCTAGTGACAAACATGACAAATGAATGACAACTTTTTACTTTGTTTCAGGCTTGTGGATTAGTGAAGAACCTTGCTTTAATGACCCACATCACAACAGATTTAGAGGAAGGACCAATTGTCCGTCTAGCCTTTAACCTTGGTGTAGAGGACATACAGTTACTTAGTGGGGAAGAAATGACCAGCCCTGATGTCTACATTGTCTTCTTAAATGGTAGGATTTAAAGAAATAAAAGAAGATTGAAAAACTAAAAGGAACTAAAAACTAGTAATTCGCAACATTGAAATGAACAAATTCTTTCATAATCATGATAATAGAACATAATAAGATGTGGACCTACATATACATGTATCATTATATTTGAAAATCTGCAAAGAAAAACAGCCATCAACCTTCAATGTGACCAATGGTCACTGCTCATGATTTTGACATTGGCTGAAGATTAAAATATAATGTTTTGAATGAAATCTTGTTTATCCCTTTATTTTGAAATTATTTTCTTGGATAGAAAAACACTGAACAGAGAAAAGATGCAAAATAATTTCATTTTTGCAAAGGTCAGATTTTTGTTATAGTACTAATATTTATAACATCAAGATCCTTTCTCAGCTTTAACTTGAAAATTAAAAGGAGGAATAAAACGCTTATTTCCTTCTATGGCATTTCAGGAAACATTCTTGGTGTTGTAAGAAACTATGTCAAGCTAGTGAAGACAATCCGACAAATGAGACGAGCAGGATTTATCAATGAGTTTGTTTCCGTCTGCTGTAATCATGGTCATAAGTGTGTTTATATCTCTACAGATGGTGGCAGGCTATGTAGGTAAGGATTTGCCTTTAGACCTTGATCAATAATCTATATAGATGCATCTGTTTAAAGCAATTTTTAGAATACGAACCCGGTTTAACAATGAGATGTTTCAAATCCTTGTGAACAAAAAGAAGAAAATAAAGGAATTTCTTGTAAAAAAGTGTGCTTCAAAATAACATATTTCATAGTACATAGGAAATTATTTCAACAAACTTCGACTAGGTGAGCCAATGCCATCACTTTGTGTCCATCTTCTGTTGGGGTCTGTAAACGGTTTGAAAAAATCTTCTCTTAGAAACCACTGAACCAATTTGACAGAAACTTTTTATGCATGTGGCAACAAATGAAGGGATTTTAAAAATAAAAATCATGGCCATTGTTACTAAAATGATAACATATGGTAAAATCACGTCAAATGGCATCTTAAAAATCAAAATTTCTACAAATGTCTGCTTTTTATTGAACTTGTCAGATAACCCATTATAGGTGTTTTAAATGTGAAAGTTAATGTTTTTTTCGGCCTATGGAATGAAAACTGTTGCTTGTTCAAACCTTCAGCTCATTGAACTTATCAAAAGTCAGCTTATCAAACCTTCAGCTCATTGAACTTATCAAAAGTCTTATTAGGTTGAAGTTGTTAGATGAACCCTTATGACCCCTTATTGTGATTCAGGGGTATAAATGAAATCAATCAAATTTTTCTAAAAAATTGTAAAAATAAATTATTATAAATGAACTTTGAAAACATGCAAAAATGGGGGTTGTGGACTATTCTACAGATTCAGAACCTTGTGAATTTGCTTACCTATAGCTTTGGTTTTCAATAGATTATATAGTGAAATGTGTCACACTGCAAGCTGAAAACCCATAATATTTTCTTAAAGTTAAATTTAAGCTTATGATTTTAATATATAAAAAAGGATTTTTTATTTCAGACCTTATATTATAGTAAAGAGTGGCAAACCTTTAGTTCAAGACAAACACATACAAGAACTTAGTCAGGGCTTCAGGTATATAGTCTAGTTTTCATGTTGGACTCATAAAATATAGAGTATTTAAAGATTTTAACAGGCATGTGTGGAAAATGCATGAAATTCAAACAGAAATTATAATTTTAGGAAAAGAGGCTGTAACCAGGAACTTGAACATTTTTGTCTCGCCTGCGACGAATAGTCGCGGAAGGCGAGACATAGGTATTACTTTCCGGCGACGGCGGCGGCGGCGACGGCGGCGGCGTAAACTTTTTTGTAAGACTTTTGTGGACAATGAATTGCTTGAAAAGTATAATAGCTAGGCATCTGATATTTGGTATACAGATAGTTCAGGTTATGGTCTACGCAACTGTCACCATGCCGTTTGACCCTGACCCCATTTTCACGCTCCAGTGACTCTGTGAACTTAGGTCTTTTTTCAGGCCGTAAACTTTTTTGTAAGACTTTTGTGGACGATGAATTGCTTGAAAAGTATAATAGCTAGGCATCTGATATTTGGTATACAGACAGTTCAGGTTATGGTCTACGCAACTGTCACCATGCCATGTGACCCTGACCTCATTTCACGCTCCAGTGACTCTGTGAACTTAGGTCTTTTTTCAGGCTGTAAACTTTTTTGTAAGACTTTTGTGGACGATGAATTGCTTGAAAAGTATAATAGCTAGGCATCTGATATTTGGTATACAGACAGTTCAGGTTATGGTCTATGCAACTGTCACCATGCCGTGTGACCCTGACCTCATTTTCACGCTCCAGTGAATCTGTGAACTTAGGTATTTTTCAGGCCGAAAAACTTTTTTGTAAGACTTTTATGGACGATGAATTGCTGGAAAGTTATGATAGCTAGGCATCTGATATTGGGTAAACAGACAGTTGCGGTTATGAACAACGCAACTGTCACCATGCCGTGTGACCATGACCCCACTTTTACGCTCCAGTGACTCTGTGAACATGGGTCTTTTTTTCAGACAGAAAACTTTTTGTAATACTTGTGTGGACAATGGATTGCTTGAATAGTATAATAATTAGGCATCTGTTATAAGGTATACTGACACTTTTTGTGTTTATATCAAGAAATGAAAGCTTAGGTAGTTGATTTTAGCGATGGTGCCGGCAGGCGAGACATACTTTTAGTGGCCACACTTGTTGATATTATATGAAGTTGTCCACAAGAACTTGTAGTATTTTTTTACATATTAAAAAAACAATTTTGAAAAGCTTAAAAGATTTTTTAAGATAATTGTTTTTTTGTCTCGCCTTTGATGAATGTCAAGAAAGTGGAGACATAGGTATGGTGATTCAAACAGCAGTGGCGGCGGCCACAGTGGCATCCACAATTGTTTAAGTTTTTGCTTTAGTCTGTTTTATGTGAACAAGTTATGGTACACCATTGATATTTAATAAACAGTTGAATTTGCAACCGTTCAGAAAATTTCATTAGTAATTGCCAGTACTGTTGGATTTTTATTTAACTTCATTTTATACTGTGTCCATCTGCGACAGGTGAGACATATCTCTGTGTTGATAGTTTATTTTAAATTTTACAGGAGTTTTGATGATTTCCTTAAGGAGGGTCTGGTGGAGTATTTAGATGTCAATGAAGAAAATGACTGTATGATAGCTTTATATGAATCTCAAATTAACAGGTGAAGAAAATGACTGTATGATAGCTTTACATGAATCTCAAATTAACAGATAAAGAAAATGACTGTTTGGTAGCTTTACATGAATCTCAAATTAACAGGTACCATGTTATGTTTTTGTTTTTCTTTAAAGATTAACTGCATATAGTAATGTTTTAGATGTCAGCTCTTTATTTTCATAAAAAGTATGAATTGTAATTAAGTTGATACATTGTTTATAGCTTCCAACTGTAAAAGAATGGATTTTATCAAGGTTTTCTTGTAATTCAATAGAGTATTATTAAAATGTGTGTAGATTTATTTGTTGTTCTATTTTTCAGAGACACAACACATTTAGAGATAGAGCCCTTCACAATATTAGGAGTTTGTGCTGGCTTGATCCCCTACCCTCACCACAATCAGTCTCCTAGGAACACATACCAGTGTGCTATGGGGAAACAGGCCATGGGTAAGTAAGTCCCTAGCACTGGCTTGATCATTTTGAAAGGTCAAAATATAGGACATTCAACATCTCGGTTACCTAGGTGCACAGAGTTCTGACATTTTGTAGGCTGATAGAGAAAAGGTACTCTATAATAATACCCCAAAAAATTTTGAAGCAATATTTACAGTTTTTGAGGTATTTACGAATTTGTGATTTTCTGGTCCTATAAATGGGACTTTGTCAAACATTTTTGTGAGTGTAACTCCTCGGTGAACTGATGTTGCTGAAACTTTACATACTGATAGGGTACTATTAGTAGGTGATCATTCCATATTTTGAAATGAACAAGATGGTGCCATTCATTTTCGCAATTTAAAAATGCAAAATTTTGTAATATATTTTTCCTTCACCGAGGAAAATGGATTTTGGGAATTGCGAACAAGTTAGCGTACTTTGTGAATTTCCAACTTTTCTTGATTGGACAAAACTTAAATGGAAGATCTGTTGTTTCTCAGAGAATATATTGCTAGAATTTACATACCACACAACTTTCATGCGGCGGCGGGGGACACATGGCTATGCGTAGCAATCTTGTTATGTTACTTTTCATCTGATTTCAGGTACAATTGGTTATAATCAAAGGAACAGAATAGACACCCTGATGTATCTGTTGTGTTATCCCCAGGCTCCATTGGTCAAGTCTAAGGTATATAACAATGGAGTTTATTATGTCGCCCCAGATGAAAGTCGGGTGACATGTTGTTATTCTATTGGTCCCCATTTTATTCTTCCACAAAATTTTGTCCGAAGTTTTTCTTGGAGATGGATGAATGGAATGACATGAACCTTTGCCAACTCAAAGGTAGTCATCTGAAGTTGTGCTGTGGAAGTTTAAAATTATTCCAAGATGGTCACCATTTTCAAAATGGCCGCCAGAAGAACCGATTTTTTTTAAACCTTATATCTTGGTAACCTAGGTGCTAGGGCGGCTAAAATTTTGCATGTGGATAGACAAATATATTATCTCAGAATAGACTATTTTCATATTTCTGGGATGACTGATTATTTTAGTCCTTCTCACCACTTTTTAGAGAGTTATCTTTTCCTGAGTAGGACAAACAAAAATATTGCATCAATAAGGTCAGAATAAACTTGATTTTGTAATGTTTTCTTACAAATGTTTCATTGTAATCTTGATGAATTTGAACTAAAAAATAAGCATACATCAATAGGATGTTGATTTGGAACTATTTTTAGCTTAAAATAAGTGTAAAAGGGCATTTGGTCATTCTACCTGAACTTTTTGCTCTATGACATATTTGCATTCAGAAAGACAGTCACGAATCCTCTTTAGACATATTATTTGCTAAAACCAATAATTTCACTAATTTTAATCTAGATTTCCTAAAATAATGTGTTAAAACTTTACTATTTTTCCTTTGCTCAATTATACAAAAAATGGTAAACCAGTCCATGTCGGGTCAGGTTCAGTAAAAAAAATACTGAAATTATTCAGCAGTCCCTGAAATATGAAAATGGTTTATTGACCCAAAATTTTTTTGAAGATTTACCGTTTTTGCGTTATTTGCAAAAATGTGATTTAGGAGGCAAAAACGTCACTTATTCTTCCACAAAATTTATTTATACATCAATACAAACTCAAAGTTATTGGATGCATCAACAACTATTTATATCTAAACTTATATTTGGGGATGGTGAACAAAATGCAGCTGGGGTGACATCTGCTATTGCTCCCAATTGCAATTCTAGTTTATATTGCTGATGTCATTGTTGTGCAGCTGGTTTTAAACACAGTGCTTAAAAACATCAATAAATGTAAAAAGATAAAAAAAAATTCTATAATTCTAAGTATTTTTACTACCAGTAAAAAGATATACCTTTCAGGAGAGTTCTTGTCAATTGAAATTTTTTCATGCCCTAGCTAAATTGTTCTGGTCCGTTCGTCCATTCTTCTGTCCACATCTGTCCCAAATGTTGCAAGATGCCGCATAATGTCCATTAGACAATTTCTTGTTGTTAATGTAAGGAAATTATTTGCTCTTGTGTTATCTACTGTAAATGTTTTAATTTTTCATGATTTTTGATATTCGTGAAAATGAAAATTTGCAAATAATTCATTTTTAATTGTCGTAAAGTTGTTGTAAAAAGAATTTAGTAAATAGATAGCTGCGAAATCACACTCTCACATTAAATAAATTAGTTTACAGTACCTTTTGTATTTTAATGATTATGGCTTCTATGTTCATTTTTTAGACAATAGAGATGATAAATTTTGACAAACTTCCAGCAGGAATAAATGCCACGGTGGCTGTGATGAGTTATAGTGGCTATGACATAGAAGATGCCTTAATACTTAACAAAGCTTCTGTTGATCGAGGTAGATTTTTTATTGCTATATAGCCTCTTCATATAAAACTAAAATCTTATGAATTGTTACAGTCGAAAGAATATTTTAAAAATTATTTTATGTAAATTGTACACTAATACACTATTACATGAGCTTAACATCTACTAAGTGAAGTTTTTAACTTAAATATCAATTTCTAATTGTAAAAGTGTTCACAACTTGTGAAAATAAGTATCTGAGTTTTAAAGTTTATTGATCTCAAGCTGACAGTTATATAAATAATTTTTTTCTTTGAACTTTTTTTCAGGATTTGGGAGGTGTCTGGTATACAGAAAACAATCTGTTGTCCTGAAGAGATATGCCAACGATACTTACGACAAAGTCATGGGGCCTATTGTTGACGGGACGACAAACAAACAGATCTGGAAACATCAGGCTTTAGACTCTGATGGTATTGGGGCTCCAGGTATATATATTCATATTTGAAATTTGATGATAGCTTCTTACAATCTTGTTTTACAAGTTCTTATGATTTAAACTCTTTGAAAGAAGGGTATACTGTTTAAATGAGTCTTGACATTGTTTCCATCACTTTTGCACTTCTGCCATACCATTTCTTCTTGCCCTTTAAATTAGGGTGCTGATAAAAATTTAAAGTTTTATATGTATTTGGGTTTATGATTGTTTATGCCAAATACTTAGGATTTTTTGTGCGATCGGATGTGTCACTTGTGAGCATTATATTACAAATTAACTTGTCATATTGTTTTTGATAAATTATATAGTGGCATATTATTTCAGGTGAAAGAATAGAGAACAGACAAGTTCTGGTAAACAAAGCAGTACCAGCTGTCACAGTTAGCCCTCTAACACCAACACAAGGACCCCCTCAACCCAGGCAAACAGAATATAGAGATGTTCCTATCATGTGAGTGAACCATATCACTGCTATCAAGTCTTACTTTCAAAGCTCAAAAGGGAAAAGCATTACTTTGCAAAAATCTGCAAGATTTGCCAGCCCCCCAAAAAAGATGTTTTCTTTAAATTAACTCTGATCATGACTCTTTTTAACCTATTTTTGCAAAAGAATTATTATCATGAAAGACACGCATAAAGCTCATGGGATTTTGAATCATCAACAAAATTGTGTTTTAATCTCGCATGATCCTATTTCCAGGTATAAAGGTATAGAACCATCATATATTGAGAAAGTAATGATATCATCTAACCCTGAGGAGTCATTCTTGATCAAGATGTTACTACGTCAGACTAGGCGTCCCGAGATAGGAGATAAGTTCAGCAGTAGACATGGGCAGAAAGGGTAAGTAACTCTTACAAGATGTTACTACGCCAGACAAGACGTCCAGAGATAGAAGATATGTTCAGCAGTAGAAAATAATGAGATGTGGAATAAGTGTACGCGACACAGCCCACAATTAAACGGGAATTTAGAAAAACCACAATGGACAACCGCCAGCAGCCTTCAACGAGGTCATTTGGCACTGCTCGCGGTTCTGCAATTGGCCCATGGTCTAAATAAAATGCATATAATTCAAATCCAGCCCTGAAATAGTCACGGATAGACACCCTTCTTAAACAAGGAACAGAAAACATCAAATAGACAAGTACAAACGAAAGCTTTGTAGACATGGGCAGAAAGGTTATGCTTCTGATTAGGTCACTTCAGAAAGAAATAGCCTATTTTAAGAATTTATTAGACCAGTTAGTGGCAACATTATTATTGTTTTCTGTATAAATACAACTTACAACAAAGTTCCAGACAATAAATTCTGCAATGCCTTTCGCACATTTCTTCTACTCAAGACTCATCAGAGGCACTCAGATTATGATGAGCATTGAATAATACAACCAAAAACTACCAAACAGGAATAATTCCTTTGCTAATTTTATGACTCGATCGGTTATTTTTCGTAGATTAACATTCTTTGTTTGGAAGCCTAAATTCTCTATACAGAATATCTTACTCAGTATTTTCTGTATTGTAGTGTGTGTGGGTTGATAGTTCCACAAGAAGATATGCCTTTTACAGATCTGGTAAGAAAAGCATGATTATTATTACTGATGCTAATTTTCTTTATGTCCCAATAACTGCAAAGTCATTTTGAGATAGAAAAAAAACTATGTGTGTGTATGTGTGTTGATGTTTAACGCCCTTTATCGACTCACCTGGGCCATGTAGGGCAGTCAGTTTTAATGGTGGAGGAAACGGAGTACCCAGAGGAAACCATCGACTTTGGGCAGGTAACAGACAAACCTATGCACAAAAAAAAAGCCAATGTTTCTTGCAAAAGTAAGAAATGGCCTCATAATCATTTATATGCACTGTCATTCTAACATTAAAAATCTATCATCTGCTTATACTTTGTAAGTTTGTGTGACTAGTTTTCTTTATTTTTTAAACCAAACATGTCTTTTATAATATTAATTATGGCTTGTATGCCCTTTTGTTATATTATGTTTTTCTCTTCTTTTTAGGGAATATGTCCTGATGTTGTAAGTACATTTTTGGTTACTGTGAACTCATTATTTTCATGCATTGGATTCTTGATTTCATGGTTTATTGTCTCGCCTGCGAAGCAGAGCGGGACATAGGTGTTACTTTATTGGCGACAGCGGCGTTAACTTTTTGGAAAAGTTTTATGAGCACCTCCATATCTCAAGAACTATAGGTCCTAGGTTGATGAAACTTGGTATGCATATGCCCCAGTAGTAGCTTAGCACAGTTGCATCCCCATCTTTTGACCATGACCTTGATTTTCCGGTTGAGTGACTTTGACAATTTTCAATACATATAATAGCAATGGAAAAGTTTTGCGAGCACCTCCGTATCTCAAGAACTATAGGTCCTAGGTTGATGAAACTTGGTATGCATATGCCCAAGTAGTAGCTTAGCACAGTTTCATCCCCATCTTTTGACCTTGACCTTGATTTTCCGGTTGAGTGACTTTGACAATTTTCAATACATATAATAGCAATGGAAAAGTTTTGCGAGCACCTCCATATCTCAAGAACTATAAGTCCTAGGTTAATGAAACTTGGTATGCATATGCCCAAGTAGTAGCTTAGCACAGTTGCATCCCCATCTTTTGACCTTGATCTTGATTTTCCGGTTGAGTGACTTTGACAATTTTCAATACGTATAATAGCAATGGAAAAGTTTTTCGAGCACCTCCATATCTAAAGAACTATAAGTCCTAGGTTGATGAAACTTGGTATGCATATGCCCCAGTTGTAACTTAGCACAGTTACATCCTTATCTTTTGACCTTGACCTTGATTTTCCGGTTGAGTGACTTTGATTATTTTAATTGCATATATTTGTAATATTTAAGTTCTATAAACATTTATTGATCTCAGAAACTGAAAATCCATGTAAATTCAAAATATAGTGGAAGTAAGAAAGAATAATTGTTTCTGATGGTGCCAACAGGCAAGACATACTTCAGTGTTAACTCTTGTGTTTATACATGTAGGAATCACTGTAAAAGCACTTTGTTGGATGTCTGTTGTCCACAAATCCATAAAAATTGGTACTCCAAGAACAATAA
The DNA here is from genome assembly GCA_963971305.1 of Arcuatula senhousia. Taxonomy (NCBI): domain Eukaryota; kingdom Metazoa; phylum Mollusca; class Bivalvia; order Mytilida; family Mytilidae; genus Arcuatula; species Arcuatula senhousia. The sequence goes on from OZ020309.1 coordinate 53,408,130, forward strand.
GAAAACCACAGTATTTTAAATTGATATTGCTTATTATTGATAACAGCAAAACAATTGAATGGGGATGATTCATTCAAAAGACAAAATAAGAAATAACATATATTACTGAATAATTTTAACACTAAAATGCTGCTGTCAGACTTGGCACAGGCATTTTAAAAGAAATGTAAGGTTGAACCAATATTTGTAGCTTATGTAGCTCCAAACTCATCTTTCATTGTGATATTAGCAAAAACACAACCCAGCTGAATATAAAACAGATATACAGAACATGTTTATTTAAATTGTTAATGTATATTTACATGTAAGTTCTAGTTTGTTTAGACACTTAATTTAACATGTTGAATTTTTTTGTTACTATAAATCAAAGTTTACTGTTAAAGTTTGTTATATAGATTCATGTGCATGACTTTTTATATTGTTTTTGCTTACTTTTACAGATAATGAACCCTCATGGTTACCCCTCTAGAATGACAGTAGGTAAATTGTTAGAACTGATGGGAAGCAAAGCAGGGGTACTGGATGGGAGATTCCATGATGGCACAGGTAAATATTGTCATAAATGTGTTGAAATACGGAATATATAAATGTAGGGTGCAGTTTAAGATTTGAAATATTAAATATTTAACTTGATTTAAATATTTCCATTCCCCATGGCCACTTGTAAACAAAGAAGGGTATACAGTGTTAGGATTCATTCATCCGCCTGGCCCAAATCTCAGGTTTACCTTCAGGTTGAAATTACTTTTGCATGTTGTGAGATGGACATGAAATCTTTCTTGACAGATTCTTGTTTCATGTGATGTCCATTTTTAGGCAATATGCACAACTTAGAGCATCGATTGTCTATTTTATAAACAATTCTGGACCTTCTACTTATTGGAGTTGCAGAAGCGACATATAGGGGTTACTTTTGTCACCATCCATCGTCTTGCGTCGTCCTGCGGCGTCACAAAAATTTCCATCACAGTTTTCTGGGAAACTACAAGTCACAACCTCTTGATATGTAGTATGTGGCTTCCTCCTATGGTACTATATGGTGTAAAGCGATTTTATGCCCATATTTCATCTACTTCCTGTTTACCAAATATTTTAAGACGCAGGGGACATATGTCTTACATGGAAGACCGCCATTCTAGTCTAATTTGTTTCTTGCAGCATTTGGTGGTGATAAAGTGGCAGATTTATCAGAAGATTTAGTAAGACATGGGTTTAATTATCTGGGCAAAGACTATGTCACCTCAGGAATTACTGGGTAAGTCTGTCAGCACTGACTTGTTAAAAACTTCGCATATCTATCAACCCTTGTCTCTTAAACGTTGGTCAAGACTTTCAAGAAGCAAATCAGATAATGCAAGTATCCAAACCATGAGATTAAAATACTTAAAGACTGAAAAAAAAAATGTCTGCAACTCAAAAAACAAAACAAAACAAATGGTAAACAAGCACCAACAAAATGATGGCTCAAGATCTCAATAAAACAAATTATTTGATTGGGGTCAACCTAGGATTTCTGGTAAATTTTTGTTTGGAAATCCCAAGTCAGCAGAAATATATGCCTGTCTTTTACTTAATATCTTAATCTTACATTGATCTGTTTCTATCTAGTGAGCCCCTATCAGCCTACATATTCTTTGGTCCAATCTACTACCAGAAGCTTAAACACATGGTGATGGACAAGATGCATGCCAGGTCTAAAGGTCCTCGAGCAGTACTGACCAGGCAGCCCACAGAGGGAAGGGCCAGAGATGGTGGACTACGTCTGGGAGAAATGGAGAGGGACTGTCTCATAGGATATGGTGCTAGGTGAGAGATCTTAAGATTTTCCTTCTAGACCCTTGCTGTGTACCTACAGTATATGGATATATTTATTATGTGTCTATAGTGAGTTAATATGAGAAAAATTTGTTTTTCAACTTGGGTGTAATGAGAACTTGGAAAACACTTAACAAACAGTTGAGAAGCAGACTTAAGTCAGATGCAAGTTTTTAAAAGTTTTATAAAAGTTCTGAGAACAAGTCCATCAACAAGGTGTTAACTCAAGGGAAATCTTTCAACATAGGGATTTTCAAGCATGTCAGTTGATGTACACCATCGAAACACATGATATAATGCCCCAAATGAACATGAGGGCCTTGATGAAATGAACATCCAACAATCATTAAAACCATACACTTTTAAGACATTATAGCAAGGGAATTATTAAGTGATTTTAGAAACCATTTCATTGTTTGTTGTGTTAGTTTTTTCTTTCTATATAATTTGTTGTAGTACCAACTCACATGGCTGAATATTTCTTATTACATGTTTTGTTTATTTTTCCTTTACAGTATGTTGTTACTTGAGAGACTTATGATTTCTAGTGATTCTTTCCAAGTGGATGTCTGTGGACAATGTGGACTATTGTGTTATTCAGGCTGGTGTCAGTATTGTAAATCCTCACGGAATGTATCAACGCTAAAAATGCCTTACGCCTGTAAACTGTTATTTCAGGAACTTCAATCCATGAACATTGTGCCAAGATTGTCACTGAAGAGATATAATGAAGTATAGCAATAAATATGTTTTGTTTTTCTTTCTTTCATTTTTGTCTCGCCTGTGAAGCAGACATAGGTATTACTATACTGGCTGCATAAACTTTCAATGTTAAAGTTTTATGATCACCTCCATATCTTAAGAACCATAAGTCTTAGGCTGATAAAATTTGGATTGCATATGCCCCAGTTGTAGCTTACACATTGCATCCCCATCTTTTTACATTGACCATTTTGATTTTATGGTCAAGTGACTGACAGTTTCAATACATATAATAGCAATGTTAGGTTTTGTGAGCACCTCCATATCTCAAGAACTTAAAGTCATAGGTTGATGAAACTTGGTATACATATGCCCCAATAGTGGCAAAGCACACTTGCATCCCCATATTTTTACCTTGACTTTTGGATATTTGTTTGAGTGACAATTTTTAATACATAACAATAGCAGTGTTAATTTTTATAAGCAACAGCTGCAAGTCATAGGTGTATAAAACTTAATATACTTATTGCTCTGTGTAAGACTGTTACAACAGCTTCCTCATCTTCAGCCTTGACCTTGTTTCTATTTGAGTTACTTCAATAAGTTTATTAATATTTTGGAGTAATGTTAGTTTGATTTTGTTTTCTCAATAAGAAATAAATAAATGTCATGAATGTAGTGAAGAAACACTATATTACAGATTGTGACGGCTTGGCCCAGCAGGCAGGACATTAAGGACTTTAGGGTTAACTCCTGTATGCAGCAATCAATGTATCATTTGAAATTGCCTTGCATAGTTTTATAACATTTTTAATACAAAATGGAAAGAAGCAAAGAGGTACCAACTGAGCATTCAAATGTCAATAGTACAAATGGACAAAAACAAAACCAGTAAACACTTACGGGAAAGCACAAAATATAAAACATAAAAAACAACTGAATAGCAATCAATTACATGAACATAAGTTGAAACAAGAGTGAACATATGGGATACACTCAATTTGGTTTGTGTTAATCTCCTACTATACCCTGATGGGTTTTCAAAAATACATGTACTTCTCAACAAATTATAAAAATATTTTGCTCAGCTGGAAAGTACATGTATTTTGATAGAGAAGCAAAGAAATTAAAAAATACATTAAAATCTAGTTCAACATTCATCTAAAATGCTTGTACCATGACAGGACCATTGTGATTATCAACTTCTTGGTATGTTTAGTTATTATCTCATTTTTTCTTTTCTTCTCTGACATGCGAGATTAATCACCCAAGTTTAGTTATCTTTTTTTTTTGCTACAACAGTTAGGTTATAAGTAAATGAAAGAACCTTAGTGAGCACGCTTACATACCCCACACTTCCACATTATGGACAGAGTTTATCTATTTTGAGTTAGGAATAAAAAAGTCAGAGTTGTTGTCTTTCCAAGTCGGCTCATTTAACAGGAAGTAGTTGATCGACAGATCTGAAAATAGATCCCACAATATGGGACCCCTACCTGAAGCTAGATACCAGATATCAAAAGCCTACAATACATGTAAATAGTTGCTGAGAAATCTGGGATGAAAATTTTCAACCCTGAAAATTTGGTAAAAAAGTCCAAGTCAGCTCGTTAAACAGGAAGCAGTTGATCGACAGACCTGAAAAAGAATCCCACCATAGGGACCATACCTGAAGCTATATACTAATTATCAAATACCTACAATTAATAGTTGCTGGGAAATTTGTTACAAAATTTTCAACCCTGAAAATTTTGTGAAAAAAGTCTAAGTTGGCTCGTTAAACAGGAAGTAGATGATTGACAGACCTGAAAACATATCCCACCATATTGGACCCCCAACTGAAGCTACATACCATATATCAAAAGCCTACAATTAAAAATATCTGAGATATCTGTTACAAAAATTTTGATCACGGACAGACTGACGAACTGACTGACGGAAGGACCAGTCAAAAACATTAAACCCTTCGCAACTTCGTTGCATGGGGTATAATAAAGTCACTAAATTCCTTGAGAAAATTATGTTTGTGTCTACTGCTTTACACAAAACTATACAAATATGAATTCAGCTTTCCAAAATTGGTTTCCAGTGTTAACTTTTGAACATCTCAATTGAATTTCACGAAACACCTCTATAAAATTGTTATGTAGTCTGGAAAGGCAAACACAGAATAAGTTGACATAAAAAGACAACATAAATATATAAGGAAACATAGAATTACTTCCAGCATAAATATCTTAATACTGTTTATGACCAGGCATGTTAAATTTCCTACACTGACAATTTTGACTAAGGGCTGTTCCAGCAAAACATACATGGGACGGGGGGAAGGCAATTTAATTTGCTGGTATGGTTGGGTGTTAGAAACTTGTATTAAGTTCAAAGAAAATAAGGAAAGTTTAATAATTTGCTTCTATGGGTGGTACCCCTGTAGAAAAAGTGCCTTCCCCTGGTCCCATGTATGTTTTGCTGGAATAGCCCTAAAATTTACAGATCACTTTTCCTGTCATTTGACCGTGACCTAGTTTTCATGATCCATAATACTGTAAACTTAAATGATTGATTTTTTGATTGATAATGTATAACATGTATATTCTCAATGCTGTCACAAAATAAAACAATAAAAATACAGACTTTTTTATTGTTTAACATATACAAACAAAACATTTACCAAAAGAAACAAAATCCTGAGGAAAGCTTATTAAGCTTTATATAAAGCTGCAGTTTAAAATGTATAAAGTATAACTTATTAAGTTATGACAATACTAAGCAGAAAATGAACTAAAGCATGTCGTTGTAAAAATATTTAGAACTAGATACCAGGGAGATGATAGCCATCTCCAAGGGCCCCGCTCCCATAAAAAATTGTGGACCGGCATTAAACTCAAACTTGATCTGTAACTCATCAAGGTAAACTCACATGCCAAAAATCAGTTCATTATCTATAAGCGTTTAGAAAAAAGTGCGGAAAACTGAAATTTTAATGAATTTTCAAGTTTCAAAGGGCCATAACTCCCATAAAAATCTGTGGACCTGCACGAAACTCAAACTTGATCTGTAACTCATCAAGGTTAACTCACATACCAAAAATCAGTTCATTATCTATAAGCGTTTAGAAAAAAAGGCCGGAAAACTGAAATTTTAGTGAATTTTCAAAGTTCAAAGGGCCATAACTCCCATAAAAATTTGTGGACCGGCACGAAACTCAAACTTGATCTGTAACTCATCAAGGTAAACTCACATATCAAAAATCAGTTCATTATCTATAAGCGTTTAGAAAAAAAGTCCGGAAAACTGAAATTTTAGTGAATTTTCAAAGTTCAAAGGGCCATAACTCCCATAAAAATTTGTGGACCAGCTTGAAACTCAAACTTGATCTGTAACTCATCAAGGTAAACTCACATATCAAAAATCAGTTCATTATCTATAAGCGTTTAGAAAAAAAGTGTGGAAAACTGAAATTTTAATGAATTTTCAAAGTTCAAAGGGCCATAACTCCCATAAAAATTTGTGGACCAGCAGGAAACTCAAACTTGATCTGTAACTCATCAAGGTAAACTCACATACCAAAAATCAGTTCATTATCTATAAGCGTTTAGAAAAAAAGTGCGGAAAACTGAAATTTTAGTGAATTTTCAAAGTTCAAAGAGCCATAACTCCCATAAAAATTTGTGGACCAGCTTGAAACTCAAACTTGATCTGTAACTCATCAAGGTAAACTCACATACCAAAAATCAGTTCATTATCTATAAGCGTTTAGAAAAAAAGTGCGGAAAACTGAAATTTTAATGAATTTTCAAAGTTCAAAGGGCCATAACTCCCATAAAAATTTGTGGACCAGCTTGAAACTCAAACTTGAACTGTAACTCTTCAAGGTAAACTCACATACCAAAAATCAGTTCATTATCTATAAGCGTTTAGAAAAAAAGTCCGGAACACTGAATTTGTTACGGACGGACGGACGGACGGACAGACTGATTACTATAGGGCGTCCGCAACAAAGTTGCGGGGCCCTAATAAAAAGCTACGCTGAGCGCAGCATGATACGACCCCAACAAGTTGAACCCTGTACATTGGAGGCCCAATATGGATAGTCTATTGCTTTTGTCACATGCAGCCCATGGTGGACTTACAAAGATTTTTGACACATGCATCCCATGGTGGACTTTAAAATGCACATTTAATACATATATATTTATATTAACATTTAATAGAAAAATCTTATTTCTAATTGACATTTTTGGCTCGTTTTAGCCATCTTTTGGCCCCTTTTTTTAAAAGGTTAGGACCACAAACCCCTAATGCAATAAAAAGCTTCCTTCAGTGGAAATAATCATCATATTTAAACTTCATATCAATTGGCTGGCCCACTACAGCTAAATTTCCTGTGTAAAAACATTTGCCTTGAGCTACTTTTAAAAATGGCGTTTTTTGCCCCTTTGACCCCTAATATCTCAAAAATAGTAAGAGATATTGCAAATCTGATTGACAATGCAGGCAGGGATTTTCACAAGGATTCCAATGAAAAAAAGATTTTGAAAATCGGACTACAAATAAAAAAGTTGATTTTTTGGGTGTGGCCTATCTTTGGCCCCCTGTAGCAATGTAACGGTGCTATATACATCAAAACCTTTGACACATTTTGTTGACAGAATTTAATCAGGAATTCAGTAAAAAAAGAATTTTAAAAATCAAATGAATAATAAACATTCTACAACAGTTTTGTCAATACACCCGTTTTAGCCCCTTTTGGCCCTTTTTTCCAAAACGATAGGGGCCACCAACCCCAAATACAATAGGAACCTTCTTCTAGTGGTTAGAAACATCATATCAAAATTTCATAACAATTGGTCAATATTTACTCAAGTTATCGCACGGAAACCAAATGTCCCCAGGCGACGACGACGATGACATCGCCATACCATTATACGATCGCAAAAAATTTGCGGTCGTATAAAAATATGTTAAGAACATGTCTTTTTTGTAACTTGCATATATAAATATTACATATCACAAAACATAAACATTAAACTGCCAAAGAGAAAAAAATATGATAAGGCTTGTGAGATGATCATGTTTTTTTTTTACTTTATTATATTATGCATTTTAAGATACATTAAGGATTGTCACTCTTCACATTACCAGCTTCTAGTCAGAATTTGAAACTCCTCTAGACTTATCCTTTCAATACCCTAGAATTTTTTTTGCTCAAAGATCCCTTCTTAATTGATTGTACAGACCATAAAACTCCACTGAATAATATAAATTTTCGATACGACAAATGCAACTAAATGCCAAAAACGTCACAATGTTCTAGTTCTGTAAAATCAAGTGTTTTCCAGCCAAATTTTGGGCATCTAATATCTAAGAAGCATGCACACAAACCAATGAACTACTTGTAATTTGATAAAGTGGAAATTACATGTATCTATCATAAAAAAGCCTAAATCCCTGAGTGACCATCCTTAAGGAAACACATATTCTTCAACAAATAAATCAAAATGAGTATACAATCACAGGGGTGTATAAATTATACATGTATATGAAAAAGCAGCACTAGATGACTATAAAAAATCTTTGCACCAAGAGATAGACAATGGAAAAACTTTGTTGTAATGCTGAAATAGTAAAATAAAAACCTTATACCGTATGAGTTGTTTTTTCCGCGGGAGCTAAATTTCGCGGATTTCTTAAAAATGAAAGATCTGTTTTTTTCGCAGAATTCAATTTTAGCGATTACTGTTATGCCAGTATATACGTACTTTACATCTACTATTTACCAGATTTCATTTTCGCAGTTTTATATTTTCGTGAGTTGCCAAGTACCGCGAAAAAAGCGAAAATTAGATACCCGCGAAAAAAAAACTCATACGGTATATTGACATCAAACAACATGTATAATGCTCCATTTAAAATCACATAAAACAGATATATATATCTCAGTAAACAACTGTATAATCTATCTACAAAGTCTCAACCTTAAGAATAAAAAGGTTCAAACATCAAAAAACATGGCACGGTCTTCAGGTCCACATGATTATGCAATGAATTTGTCCTTATGCTCCTCCTACTTCAGTCATGTGATCTGGTAAGCTCTTCCTACTCATGTCATGTGATCTATCATGTGCCAGATATGGATTCCGCCATGCTGACAATGTTTCTAGCTTGTAACACCAGTGGCATATCAATCATCTTTTCATCAAACACGAAGGCTCCCTATAAATACATGATGAGTTGCTGTGAAACCAAATTTAGTTTTCAATATACTAAATACCGTTATTTCTTATTTGTAATATTCCTTTATCACTACCAAATAGTATGTATGCTTTGAACCATATACCTTGGAGCATGTAGTTAAAGTGCCGATATTTTACCATTGTCTCCATGACTGACATTCTGATAAGCTTAAAAGAAAATATCTTGTAGTTTCTCAAAAAAAGTTTTCCTTTAAAACTATGCTGTAAGCAGGAGAGATTAATGATTCATGACCGTTTTAATAACTTTTGTATTGTATATAGATGATCAATTTTGTACATGCCTGTATTTAATTCAGGACCAATATGGTCTTCATTTTTCATTAATTACTTCTGTTTAACTCTCAAAGCCACACCTACCTGTCCAGATTTCTGGTGTTGATTGAATGCCTTTATCATATCCTTGGCCCATTTGACTGTCTCCTCAGTAGGTGCGAACGCAGCATTAACGACAGGTATTTGGTTTGGGTGGATCACCTGTTTACCTGTGAACCCCATCTGTGCACCCTCCTCTGACTGATCCTTCAACCCAGCTAAATCTAAAGACAGGCTTTAACAGTTAATTGACATCTAGAAATAAAGTTTGTTGTGTTAACCATCAATGTCATTGATAGCCTTGTGTAGTTCTGACAGTACCAGTATGTTTTATGTGTCTTAATTTTCATAATAATACATAAATTAAATATGATCGTAATTTTTTTACGTACAATCTACCACAATATATATTGTCATTAGTAGTTTAATAGTGTATGTGCCACAATCAAATATCAGTTAAATGTAAAAAATTCCATACAGATTTACAAAAAATAATTTTAAAATATTCAATGAATTTCAAGCTGACATGAAAGGCAGATTTTAGACCACTAACTAGATTGATGTAAATGATAAAGGTAATAACAAAACTACCGAACTTGAATGATCAATCTCATAGTCCAGAGAAAATGACAAAAACGAATCAGTCATACCGGAAAACTGATGGATCGCAATGGTCCTGACTTGGTACAGGCATTTCAAACGAATTATCTTTAACAATATACACTGACCTTCATAAATATTCAATTGTCAAAAAAAAACTATTTTCTTTCAAACAAGTTTAAAAAATAAAATGCTGTTTTATAATTCCAGATAATTTTGGATTTATTGAACTTGATCTCATAAGCACATCGTTTAAATTAATGCTATCCTATTTAATTCTATATCACCTTTATAATCAATATAGACCAAGTCAATAGCTTGTAGTCTGTAGGCTTTAGCACATGTTATAATTTTCTGTCTGGCATAAAGCAGCTCTCTAGCTCCACTTGTTCTTGTTGCTCCTTAAAAAACATGAAGATAGCTAGGGGTTGTTGTGAGTAACTTGTACATTTTTTTTATCTTACAGACCAGTATTCAATAAGTATAAGAAGGAAAGTACTGAACAATTATATTTAATTTCAGCAGGTTCATGTTTTATCTTCTTCTCAGAAACTTAAAATTTTCATGCAATTAAAAACACCTACAGGTAAAAAGAAATGAAAGACCGAAATATAAACACAACATTGCATTATAATTATATGTGCCTGTCCTAAGTCAGGAATCTTTAACAAAGCTTATTGTGATTGTTGTCTTTATATAATTTGTTTCTATGTTAAAAAGGTGGTCTTTTTGGGCTGTTTCAGGAACGGTTTTGTATCATATTCATTATATTTCTAATCTAGAACCACTGATTAATGTAGGTTTTATAAGATACACTTATTTCACACTTTGTACCTTTTATCTTAACGTGATTTATCAGCTCCAGTTAAAACAAATGATGACTTACCAATATCAGCACAGAAGTCGTCCGATCCAAACACCACTCCCTCTAGTGAGTACAACTTCTCTGATCGTGACAGCTCAGAGGCCTTCAGGAAGACATCTTTCAAATTCATCAGACCAATGGCACTTTCTACCATTGTGATCAGCCCTATTTTTAGGTTACTTGGAATGTATTCCTTCAACCTCTTTGTAAACTGTAGAACAGATATTCAGGTAAACAAATATTCTAGTTTCTAAGACATGTAAGAAAAGTACCTTAAGCTGTTCTGCATTAATTTGCATTATGATTTTTGTCTCACCTGCCATGAAAAGTCACGGAAAGCAAGACAAATGTATTACTTTCAGGATAATATTAAATTTTGGTTACCTTTTATTTTTGAATGAACACAGCGAGTATAGTAAGACAAGGTTGTCTACCTTAGTTATTTCTGTTTTACTTGTCAAGAAGTAAACATGTTGCTTCAATTTAAGAATTATAAATAATGCAATGTAATTTAAATACCAAAGTCAACAAAAATGAGAATCCTTTTTATTACAAAACTTTGATGATTTGATTATGACCAATAAAACGGAAATGTCATAAAGACTTTCATTATGATATATATGCTCAACACAGGCAGTGCAATGAAATCGGTAAGAAAGATTTTGTAAGACCTTATATTTGGTATACAGACATTTTATTTGTTTGTTTCTGGTAATTTATCTGTCTTTTTCTATATTTAAACTTTAAATAAGATTATACACAACGAACCCTCTCTATTTCCTCTGGAGTATTGACTTTTGGCACCATTAATGTTTTAGGAGGATGGCTGGACTGGAACACTTCTTTTAAGTCCTCCTCCATGATTCCACTACTGACAGCATTCACTCTCACAGTGATGTCTGACTTACAGGACGCTAAATTCCCTAGGTTTTTAGCAATAGTAGTCCTAGCTTCTGACTGAAATCACATAAACACATTAATTGGATTGAAATAACACAAAAATTGGATGTAAGTTTAATTATTCACTAACCGTGGTAGGTTTTTGGATATGCCTTTACTGGATTTGATCAAAATGAATAATTGGCTGATCAACATCTGTGTCTTTCAACAACAGGAACTGCTTCCACCTTTGAGGTTTAAGAGTCCATTTTGGTTTTAATGTGAATTCATGTTGCCTATTGTACTTTTAAGTTGTGCCTTTTCTGAGGTGTTGTTGTTCTATGATCTTCTTTGTTCTTTGAAGAACACATTTGATGTACCTTTTGGTATTCTTTGGTAATAATGAGCATCCTTCATCTTATCATGACTGTAAAATTTCTGTAGAATTTTATCCTCAACAAAAATAAAATGATACAATTAGGTCATCAATGTTTAATTTATTTCAAATGCGTGCTCTAAGTCATGTAAGTTAAGTTCTTTTTTAATTAGTGAGCTTTTAAAGTTGTGGTTGTTTAGATACATTTGTACCTTTCTGTTGGCTGCAACCCCATCTTCACAATCAAGGACAACACAATCAACATTAAGGGAGGTAACTTTATTTATTTTCCTCTCATCATTTCCAGGAACATACAGCACTGATCGGCGAGGCACATAAGTTTTTTTCTTCCCATTTTCTGTGATTGAGTAGTATCTAGGAAAGCTATTCCAGGTACATTTGTTTGTCTTTATCAAATCATGTCTTATCAAAGTTGAAAAAATCACATGTTTTATGCACTGATGTTGAAGAGAAACCAAAACCTTCATGCTGAAAAATTATCAGAAAAGGTACATGTTTAGGCTACAATTTTTATAAATTAATAATATGTAAAAATTCACTAATTTGTAAAAATCCCTATAGCGTGCCAGGGATTATCCCAATCTTGTTTGTGGAACAGTCTTGCTGAAAAACCATTATGTGCCATATTTGGTTCTTCCAGCATACATGTATCAAGATAATACAAGATTCTTTCAGTTTGAAAATTACCTGTAGATCTTTTTGGACAAAAAGACATTATAGAACTATGTTGGAAATTTAATATGTCTTTTTTCAAATTTTAACTCAAAATTATAAACAAATTCAGAAAACAAGAATCATGTTCAAGAAGAAAATAATTTTTAAAAATAAAATAATTTGTCTGCTTATTTACCCTATTTTCCAAGACATGGAAGCAGGAAACAAACATATTTTTTCTTTGGCCTAATATACAGGAGCAAGTTATTGACAGGGTTATCTCAATTGGTAATGAGCTGGACTGTCACTGGAACAGTCAGGATCACTGGTGGCAGTTTTCTGTGCCATGCCCTCCGGTTACAATGAAATATTCTAGATTCTTACCTGGCTGATAGACCCATCCAAATCATTTTTAAAAATTATTCTACCTTGATTCAATAGGTTAGCAACCTGGACTTACAGGCCTTGTTCCAAAATGTCAATAATGTAATAAAATGGGGGTGGTCAGATTAGCATTACAGACATACATGTACATGTATAAGTTAATTCCTGATACATGTAGTTTAGTATTAGACCACATGTATTTAAAATGCTCTATTACACTTCCCCCCACTTTAAGAGACTTTATATCTCAATGATTACTCTTAACAACTCACAACTAGCTCTCTTAACCCTGTTGGTTTTTTAGTTAGGCCCAAGTACAACATGCTCTGCACAGGGTTCCCACTATTATTTGGACACAAAATTCAAGGGTTTTTTCAAGGGTATTGAGGTCATTTTCAAGGATTAAAATAGTCCGCAAAAATTTTTAAAATCCAAAATTTTTCGGGGGTTTTTTATCAACAAATCTGCATATTACAAAATTCCAAGGTTTTTCAAGGATATTTGATAAAATTCAAGGATTTTTCCAGGTTTTTGAACATTGAAATGAAATTCAAGGACTTTTCCAGGTTTCCTTGAATTCAAGGATGGCGTGGGAACCCTGTCTGCAACACTGCCATTGGGTTTCAAAAACTGACTGTCCAATGACATGGCAGCTTGTTACCAAATGAGCTTATTATGAAGATTTAAACTTCTAGCTGAGTCAACAACTTGCGGTTTTATGATAATTACCTACTAGAATGCTTATAACATAATTTTTTTATGTAGGCCAGAACTATGCAGTGTTTTCACCAGGATTCCTAGCTATTCCTACTTTGATAAACAAGATTAAAAAAGATTTATAGTAAAAAATTTGGATGATAAAAGTATTTCAGATGTACATACTTCTACTTCTACTTCTACTGGGTACAAAACACTGTCTTTATAGACCATAGTTTTCACATTTACATGGTGCAGTATCTGTGTGTTTTGATTTTAAGTTAACATGTGCTTTTGTTTACAAGATTATCTCCCTTTGTTAATCAATTTCATTCTTTGGTTGTCAATTTTATTGATCAGGTGAACTTTAAAAAGATGTCAACGCTTGAAAATGAAAGCAAAATATGTAAATATAATGCACAAAATACTATTTGCATGAATAACGGAGAGAGAATTGTGTTATTCATGTATTTTAAGTAATAACCTGAGCAAAGTTGTCGGCCAAAATTGTAGGTGGCGTAATTACATTTCCTCTTTTCGTCACGTGATATTTTTGCCAAAATTAGCAGAAGGTTTCACTTTGTGGTTTCGTTTTGCACATTTCCCGAAAAGTGCACACAGATAACACACCAAACAGACAAAAAGGTAAACATTTAGCTATAATGAAATTAAAATGTTTATATTTACTTAGCCATATGTTTGATTAATTTTCATAATTTACTGTATTCATCAATAACCAATAAATCTGCTGCTGCAACCATCATGACCATGAACAGATGAAGCTAAAAAAGGAAAATGGTTTGCTAAGAAACAGATGCAATATGTTTTAAATTAATTCTGAGGTCTTAAATAGTTGCACTTTTCCTTGTCTAGCCTAGAGTTCTTTTTATAAATGAAAATAAGATAGATAAGATAAATTTTATTTATAATGATAATGACATCATGACATTAAACTATTTGTTTTCTTAATTTTTAATCCAGTTAAAAATCTCTTGTGATATGTTAATACATAGAGATACACTACTGAACAACACTGTAAAGACAACGTATTCAAAAGATTCAAGCACATACTGTGTAAGTATATAATGACAAACTATGCAGATGTCAAAATAGTTTCACTAATAATTGGACACAATCATTATGATTATGACAACTTATTCATGAAAACTATCACTTGTAAATAATTGGATTCAGTTACTGTTTTTTAACTTTAAAAAAGTACAAGCAAATTAATCTACAAAAAAAAATATAAGTAATTAATTTATTCCAATTTTCAGAAATCATGTTTGGTTCCAATGTTCCTTAGACATTGAAACAGTAAAGATGATAAAGAATAAGTTGGATGAGATCATCAAAACATATCTAGGGAAATACTTGGACTATGACAAGGATAAGATTGATTACAGCTTATTACAAGGTAGGTTTTATCCACAGGACAAAAATGCAGGAGACAAATGGAAGCACAGTATTCTCAGATCAAAAGTTAATTGCATTTCAATTACCGAAAAGTGTTGTAAAATTCGTTATTTTTTAAAAGTTTCCAATATCAGCTTGTGTTAACTCTTTTAAGGAATACCTTTCGCAGCAGATGGTCTTTAGAGAGGAGGGGCAATAAAAACCCAATGTGGTTTACCTATGTATGATAAGATATTGACCTGTATACATGTATTTAATCACCTTTATATAAGATCTAATATACAGGGCTATGATGTGACCAACTTCAAAGAGACTAAAACAGTTTGACCACCACAGCACGTCATTGATTGCACTTTAATTATTGCTGGCATACATGTACATCACATTTATGTCTGGTCTAATTTAGTACAATTTGCAATTGTAAATCTTAACTATCATGATCATGTTGTTATGATTTCATACTGTTTACCTAAATAGGGACATTTGTTATTCATAAAATGTTAGACTATTTGTTTAATTAAAGTGGGTTCACTAATGGTTATTTTCCTGATCAAATACATTACCTCCAATAAGAATTGCTCATTAATAATAGATAATATAAAAAAATCAGCATTTTATAAATGCTTATGATAGATAGTTATACTTTATCAAAATTCTGTTTGATTGCAGGAAAAGTAGAATTAAAAGAAGTGAACTTAAAGCCTGAAGCAGTGGTATGTATCATATAAAATTAAACAAACAAACAAAAACAACAAAAGCATGTGTGTTTCCTATTTCCCTACCCTAACTATTTGTTCATGCCTACCCTAACATTTTTATTGCCATTTTGATTAACATGCTTAAGCACTGTTAAACTTTATTTCTGCTCTCAATTTAATTAAGTTAATAAAACAATTGTTAAATAATAATGCCAATTTCGAATCTACTTTTTTTTTCAGACATGTTATAAGAATAACATGCCATATTTACTTGTATGGCCTTACATTTACAGTGAATAATGTTTAATAGGTCAACATTCTTCTTTTTTAGGTAAAATATAATTAGGTTTCATGCTTTGCTATATTTTTATTGCCACAATGATTACCCTTACATGTTCTTAAAAATGAAATGACCAGTTGTAGTTATCTCAAGATAAGTTGGATTATTTTGCACTTTTGTACATTTCATCTCCATTGATTTTCAATACTGTCAAGTCAATCTGGGAATTTACTTGACATTTGTTGCATGTTCAACATAAATTTAGATAAGCTTGATATGATATTTCATGCAAATTAAGCAGATGCTGACAACAAATATATATCATTCTAACTTTATATATTTGATATTTTTACCATGAGTAATTCAAATGTTTTTTGGGGGTATATTTTTAGTAGAAGCACAATTTTATTTCTATAATGAAGCTAAAATTCTCCATGAATTATTTGTCATGTTTGTTAAGACATAACATCACAAATAAGTGCAACTATCAGTTTGCAGAAGTGTAACAGTACCATACTTTAAAGAAGCAGAGGTACAAATGGGGCATCTGAATATCAAGTCCAAAAAGGCTGAGACAAAACCAACGAGAACATGATGATAAAACAAACAACATATAAAACATGGAAACACAAAAACTACTGAATAGTAACGTGAACTCTAGTTGTAACAATAGTGACTCAAGCTATCCCATGCCTTTCATGATCAACTAGTTGAAGCAGCAACGCTGCATATCCCCGCGCTTCTCTGGTGTTTGATAGTATAAGGGCAAATAATTGTAAAGGACAAAACTTCTGAGCCAAGTTTCAGTTCTCTATTCCAAATAACCAGGGAGGAGTTGCGTGACGAAGGAATAATGTGCCCTTAGGCTTCCTATGCAGCCCAGCCCCTAGGGGCCATATCAAAATTCCAAAACCTTCTGCAGAATCTACATCCTTAGTGCAACTACTGAGCCAAGTTTCAGTTCTCTATTCCAAATACAATGTAACCTGGGAGGAGTTGCGTGACGAAGGAATAATGTGCCCTAAGGCTACCTATGCAGCCCGGCCCCTAGGGGCCATATCAAAATTCCGAAACCTTTGGCATAGTCCCCACCCACAATGCAATCAATGACCCAAATTTCATCTTTCTACTCCCAATGGTTAAAGAGATTATCCTGGACATTAACGCCATACACGTACATCCATACGTACATCGAACAGCAAAACATTATCCCCCCACTTTCACTAGCGCGGGGATGATGATTTATACAAGAGAACCTTATATTTATACTGACAAAAAGGTTACAATATGTATAATACATGTACCTTTATTGGTGGGATTTCACAGAGAAAAATCAATGGCAAATTTTGGGCAGCAGGCATGTGGGGAAAAAATAAAATTATTTTTCTGATCAACTCCTTTAATATCACAGCTACATGATATTTGGAATACAGTATCAGCATGGGATGTGAGATTGGATAAGGTCTGAAGCTCACCTTTTTCTTGATTAACAAAATTAGGCCCATTTTTATATTGTGACAGATGATTATTCTGTATCATGTGTGTATTACATAGGTATTACATAGGCAGATCCAGAAAATGTTTAAAAGGGGGTATGTTTTAGGCTTTTAGATATTTTTTGCCCCCCCCCCTGCAACGTGACAGAAGGACCTAGTAATGGTCTAATGTGCGTCCTTGGGTCCGTCATACTTTTATAAGTGCAACTCCTCTGAGACCGCTCAATGAATTTTGATGAAATTTTGTAGGATTGTTTGTCATCATATGTAGTTGATCATATCGTACGGCCATTTTGATTTGACAAATTTTATAGGAGTTATGGTGCTTTATCGTCTTTGTTCATTTTAGGTTATAGGAATACTTTGTGAGCGCAACTCCTCTGAGACTGCTCAAGAGATTTTGATGAAACTTTGTAGCATTGTTTGTCATGATATGTAGTTGATCATATCACACCACCATTTTGATTTAACAAATTTTATAGGAGTTATGGGACTTTATCGACTATGTTCATTTTAGGTCATAGGAACACTTCGAGAGCGCAACTCCTCTGAGACCGCTCAACGGATTTTGATGAAATTTTGTAGGATTGTTTGTCATGATATGTAGTTGATCATATCGCACCACCATTTTGATTGGACAAATTTTACATGAGTTATGGGACTTTACCGATTTTGTTCATTTTTGGTCATAGGAACATTTTGTGAGCACAGATATTGAATAAATTTTGTAGGATGGTTTGTCATGATATGTAGTAGATCATATCGCAATGCACTTTCAATAATTGAAATTTTAGTAAGTTTTCAACTTTAATGGGGCAATGGGGGACATGTAGCAATCTTGTTATTTGTAAATTCAATAGGGAATGTGATTGTATCCCTAGCTGGAAATAAATTGTCAGTAATGAACAAGTTTTTCTGGTACTGAAAAAAAGTAATACCTTTTTAGTTTTAAATCATCATGTCTAATAATTCATTTGAATTGTAAAACTGATAAAAATAACCTTTTGAATCAATTTGATTCTAATGATAAAAAAATGTAGTTTTTAATAAAAAATTCATGCAGCATTGTCACTATCAGGACTATAGCTGGATGTTCTATTTTAAAATATAACATGCAATTTAGCACTTCATTAATAATGTTTGTCATTAGAAATGATATTTTAAAAGCTTAGGGAAAAATGAATCTCAGAAAGATTTACCGTAATTGCAGTGAGATCCCAGGGGAAAAGATATTTGATATATAACTTTTGAAAGCAATTTTAATATCTGCTTTCTGTGTAAACTAACCTGAAGAATTATTTATGTCTTTTAATTTCCTATTTCTCTTTGAAAACTGCAGTTTGCAACTTTAATGTTGTTTTTGAATTTAGTTTAAAAAAAATCAATAAGATAATATATGCACAAGACGACCTCTTTTGTTATAAAGAGGACCATTAGAAAGATTGAACTCATTATTCTACTTGTTTGTAGCAAAAGAGGCCATCTTAAGCATAATGAACTGTGAATTCATTTATCTTCGTAGGTACCAATTTTCGTGGTCTGATAAAAAATGATCAGTTCATAAATTCTTAATTTTTGGTTCTCATGAAGTCTGCAGCATACAGATAAATATATATTTTTTTTTCGTGGGGTCTAAAATTTCGTGGGTCAATGCTACCAATGAAAACCATGAAATTTGATACCCCACAGAATTATAATGAAACCACAATATTATGGAGGGCATATTGTTCTCTAGCTATTTGAATAACTTTCACATACTGGTATGTATCCATCTTTTTTTCTGTATTGTTTTTTTCTTTTCTTCTCTGTATCTACCGGTATATGTAATGGTCTTTAGAGAATAAAGATATATATCTGGTCAATAGCTTTGTAAAGTTTTAGTTTGAAAAGTTTCTTATTAGATGTTTTTCTTTGAAATAACACAGTAGACTGTATTCTGAATGCATTAAACATCAATAACAAAAGAATCTGTTGTTGACAGTGATTGATTAGAAATTTACAGACAAATTTACATCACTTTTCTCTCAGATGTACTTCAGAGATAGAAAAAAATCAGTTGAAATTACATGTAATAAGATCAGATAGATGTTAAGTTAGTTGATGAAAAGCAGAGGCATTAGAGCAGAATTGAATTTCAGGACCTTAATGTTATCTTGTCTTTGTAATTCATTTTAACAGACTTTTTTTTATCAGAGAAATGAGGGTTCCGGGTTAAATAAAGAACAATGATTAAATTTCACGATTCCATTAAAAATCATCAATGAAATGAACAGGAAATCAAAACCTTAATTAAATTTTGTAAGATGAACATCAACTTTTAATAGTGCTATATTAATTAGCATGGACCTGTTTTTTCTTCCAACAAATTTAAGTTCTCAGATGCTTGTTTCTTTGCAAGATCATGCCAGCATTGTTGTTATAAGATTTTTTCATGTTTTTGCCTTATTTAGGCCATAATGAAATAATTTCTAGATTCTGATCCAGACTTCTTTAAAGATATGGGGAGTGGGCGGGCAAATTTTGTATTTAGTTTTGATCCATTTTAAATTTTCTGTCATTTTGAAGGAAAATGACAAATAAATGAACATAATTTGCCAAAAAATTAAAATAAGATTTTTTGAGACAGCTGAAAAAAATGGGATGGAAGGGGATAACAAACAAACAAACAAACAAACAAAATATTTTATTGTCAATCAAAGACGCCCGTTAAGGCAGAATAATTAACATTAATTTCATACATTGATTACATTGATTGAAATGATTAATAAAATAAGTTGATAAATACATGAAAATGTGATATATGTATAACAATGTAGGATATTTTTTATATTGGCCTATATGAAAAAAGAAAAACTTGTGTTTGCTTCAACTTTAAACCCATTGAGCTCTGCAAAAGTCTCCATTGGTTTGTAATTGTCAGATGATCCCTTATAGGGGTAATGATAAGCTCATACAAAAGACCCATATAATATAGCTCTAAAACTAGGTGAGTGATTCAGGCTCCTAGGAGCATTTTTCTTTCTTTCTGAAATTGAAACAAGTGTCATTAAAAAAGAACTTCAAATGAAACCTTTAGTATGTTCCTTTTCAGACAGTATTTACACCATGTAACTTTTGAAATCATACTTTCCTGTCTGAGATAAAAAATGAAAGGCAATCCTTTAATTGTTAGAAGTCCATCCATCACATGGAATATGCATTAGTCTTAATGTCACCATAAGAAAGAGACACAATCTAAGAATCAATTTATTATCACTGCCTTGCCATCCATCTCAGTACAAAAAAAACTTTCTATATATATCACATATATTATCCTTTATAAATGTCTAGCAGTATTCTCTACAGAATATGTCTCTTTATTAGTTTCAGACAAGTTTATTTTCATCATGTTCATTTGATACAACTGAGTACATGAAGTTGATGTTTAAAGCAAGACTGAGACTTTTATGTTTTTAAAAAAAATTTTTAAGATCATTTTCAGAACTTAATATCTTCCTTTTCATACTATAACTGTTGAAATATTAATATGAGTATTTTTTTTATATAACTACATGTATTTGAGAAACGAGACCAGCAGAGTTGAAATAATTGGAAACAAGACTTTTTAGGCAAGCGCCAGCGAAGCCTAATATGAAGTCTATAGAGTAGTGATGATTTTCGCGTTTTTTTTCTGTCTAGACGGAGTGATTTTCCTGCATCCAGTCTGGAATAAAATGCTTTATTTTCTATATTACTTTTCAATATTTGTTAACATGATATACACTTCTATAAATCTCCATTTTTCTTGGCATTTTATATGACCGTCACAAGTTTTATTTATTCCTTTGCATATTGCATGAGAAACTATTTAGTTAAAGGCGATAGAATATACATTATGTGTCATCTATTACTTGATTGGTTCGTATAAATATTTCTGCTATTTGATTGGTTAATGCAAGGAATAAACATTCTCCATTCATAAATTAAGTAAACGATACACAACATTGGGACGAGTGCATTTCAATCGAAAGGGTGTTTCAATCCATACCGTTTTACACGACACCTGTCTTGTGTGTGCAATTGTGTTCATTAACTTTAAATTTGACGGTCCTTTCTTCGCTCACCAAAATTAATATTTCGCAAACATTTTGAACAATATACTTTAACAGAGAATACATCTATTATAGTTCTTATATTTTTCGCTTGCCTTTAAACGCTTTAGCGCTTTGATTTGTTTTAGCATGACAATCAGCTGGTCCTGACTTTTTGCAAGCATTTCAAAACTATATAAAAAACTTTCAGCACATTATATGAATGAAAAAATATGAGAATCATTATAACAATCCTTTATTAAGGTAAAATCATAGGAAATGATTTATATATGCATAATTATGACTTTTCCTTTCTTTTTTCTTCCTATAGGTTGAGCTTCTGACTCTTCAGGTATGTAAAAGTTCCAAGATCAAACAATACAAATGTTCTAGATATAATATTAGTACATGTAACTTCAATTTATTTTATATGTACTTGTATCTTCAATTTATTTTATTGTCCTGATTATGACTGAAATATTGTTGACTGGACATAAAACAAGCAACAAACAAACAAACAAACAAACAAATCACTTTATTTTATTTTTCTCAGTGATATGCTATGTAAATTATAATACCAGTATATTAAATTTAGATTTCTTTATTTCTATGCCAATGAATTAAGATCATGCATCAGACACCATTAGACTAGAAGATTATGAGATTTGTAAAAAATGTATGTGATACAACATATATCAGTGGTAATTTAAAAATCCACAATGAAAAACAATGAAAAACAACAAACAGCGTTCTTATTAGCTTACTGTTATATTTAAATTTTAATGCATAAGATAAAAAAGCGCAATTCTTGGATTGCCTCACAAAAATAAGACTCATTCTGGACAAAGAACAACTTACTGGCTTAAGACAGGCACATATATAATGTGGCACTGGTCAGGTTAAACTAGTTTTTGATCCTAACTTTCCCTATTGATAATATACTAACAAAGCATAAAACAACAGTGAGTAATACTTAAACCATTACAAGTTAGATTCAACACTAAAAAGGGAGCGAGAGAGAGAACTCTCTAGAGAAGCTATAGCTAAGAAGTATCTATCAACTGATTTAAAAACTGTTCAATAGTATTTCTCAAGAGCTTTGTAATATCACTTTGCAGTTTAGAACTTAAACTGTGTATTTGATAGAATAAAAATGATTAAACAATCTGTTGCAATTACATAGGGTTGAGAATTTTATAAAAAATTATTTTGATATGAGTTTTCAAAAACTGTAAATGTATTTTCTCAAAGAAATTGAATTACCATCAATGACCACATCCTCTACTATAACGTTATAATTTGTGTTTTACAGCTAGGAAAGGAGTTCCCATTAGAAGTAAAGGCAGGACAAGTTGGTAAGTTGTTAAGGATGTTCGCTACTATTATTGAAAATAAATAGGTTTCAAATTTGATGTTAAATGAAAAGATCATAGTAAAAGGTATAAAATAAGCAAAATATTTTGATAGGATCGTGACCTTGTTTTCAAGATAAATGACGTTAAAATTTTGGCAGGAAAAGGTTTTCTCTGACTTTTTCATAGGTTTAGCATTAGCACGATTTAGCTGGAAAATCCCATTACAGAATAAATAGGATTTGATAAAACTTTGTCTATAACCTCTTAATGACATATCAAAGACATTGATAACAAGAAAATAGGGGGTTCATGGGCAAAATTTTTAACCCTATTTTGATGGTAAAAACCAGAGGATTCTGAAAAAAATGACAGAAATCCCAAAACAAGACTAGCGAGCATCCTTAAGATGTTCTGCTGGGTGGGCATGGTGGGGGAGTGAACAAAAAGGTGAACAGCACACAATTGCCAGTCTATTGACTATAATTCTGAATAATTTTAGCCAGCCTATTCAAATGGCAATGGACAGTGGTATGACATCTGTAGTATTTGTTCTGCCTTTTTTCCATTCAATATGCATTGATATGTTTTAATGTTTTACTTGAGTTATAATTTTATTACAATGTACACCATGTACACTTACATGTACATGTATTATCACAGCTTACTGGGTTCATGGAAATTGTCAATAAATAGAAAAAGCCAAAAATGACACCTCTGATATTAATCCATATAACTTGATTTCCTGTCATTAGTTCCACTGAAGGAGTTGGTGTTGGATAAACAGATTGACTTGTCATATTTGACATGTTCAGATAATAGCTGGATGACATTTTCCATAAAATATACCAGAATCCAGGAAAAAGGATACATGTATCCTGTACCATTTTACAGTTTCATTCAAATGGAAATGTATCACTTTGAGAAAGAAAAATAATTTGTCCTTGTTTTAGTTCTTGCATGACATCCATTCTCAATTAAGAGAACATAACTTTTTACTTTTTTGAAACCATTTGACAGATATTATGTTTTTGCACATGTTCATCAACAGAAGATGATTAAATGGATGTTTTTCTTTCTTTGAATTATATCAATAATTGATTCTATACATAAGACTGTGTCTATTACATCTGAGTATTGATATACCATTTGTATCCCATGATTAAAGGCTGTGAAACCCTCTTCTCCTTCCATTCATGGCTGTTAAGTTTTATTTATTGTTGTGATTTTCTGTCCATTTAGTTTCAGTGATTGATCCGATCAATATCAAAAGTGTCTTTATGATCCACAGATTAAAATTATCTTTGAGCTACAGGTAGTGCTTTATAGTTCAAACAGTTATTAAATAAAAGGTTGGACAAAATTGAATGCTTGCTAGTTAATACACATAATTTCTTTTGAGTAAAACCTAGTAATTTAGAAGTTTTTATTACAAATTATTCTACTTCTTAAAAAACAATATTGAAACAAGGCCATATCCAAAATACATGCATGACATGCGTCCCTTCTTGGTGACATACCAAAACTCAACTGAAACCTGAAGGTAAATATCTGATTTGGGTCGGACAAACCACGTGGGACAAACAGATGAATGATCCTAAACATTATATGGCCTTCTACTTTAATTTGTAGATGAGACTCAAAAAGCAAAATCATGTTTGATCAACATGATCAAGAGTTAACTTTAAAGCCTATTTAAGATCATGCCAAGTTGCAGAACTTTGTATATTTTATCATTGTAATACTATTGGAAAGGAGGATGACCACTCAGATTTCTCAAATCTGTATTCCTAGAAAGGTTCTAGACAGAAATTATCACCATTTCATGTGGAGTCTCATTTTGTCTTCTGGGATCTATATATGTGTGACAGTTCTGAGACATTCTATCTCTTTTTACGAGTAAAGTTAGCATGATATTACTTTTTTTTATATACCGTAATTGGAATTTGCCAATATTTGCTTTTATAATCATGAAATATTGAAAATTATCAGATGTAAAAATCAGAGAAAATATTAAAGTGTTTTTTTGTAAAAGGCTGATAGATATTGATTCCATATGCAAATTTTAGCAATTTGTAAACCCAAATTGATGTCAAGAACTCTTATACAGGTTTTGTATGTCTTATAAGATGTATACTGGTAATTTTATTGTTGTCACAAAGACATTACTATTTGAAACAGTATATATGCTAGATAGATAATTGGTCCTTTATTTGCTTATGATCACCATGAATAATGCTCCAACAATATTTGAGGATGGATAGCAAGCTATTTTTGAGCTTGTTGCCTATGACTGAGACCTGAGATATGATACAGATTGTAGATAAATGACTTGTAGAGGGTCTTATATATGCCATGTGAAGTTTCTACACAATGCCTATGCATGCTGGGCATGCATGTCTTTGTTTTTTCTCCCGTCTATATGCTACTACATAATATACATTCTTCCATGACATTCAAGGTAGAGCAAAAGAGAGAGAACACTAATAACCTATTGTTTCACCTAACCTGGTTTATTCTATATATCAACTTTTATCATCTTTAGGTTTGACTGTCATTTGTGTTGAATAGGGCAAGTGTTGTTGTGCTTATATTGTATATTGCTGATTTGTAAAGAACCAAATTGTCTTAAGTGGCTGTTTATGTATGTGTAAAGTTGTATTACAAATAATTTTTTTTTGGTGCTATTTATGGTTTGAAAATATCCTTATCTTCAATAGTCCCAAGTGTCCATGGAAGTCCAATACATTGTCTGTCTCTCCTTGTATAATAAATGAATATTGATGCAAAGTAGAGAGCCGTTTCTTAAATAGTCTACTGAGTGAGTTTAAAGACTTAAAGTTTATTCTTTATAAGGACAGATGCCTTTTAAGTCGTGGCTGATGTTAACTGTGTACAATAACAATGTATCGATGCTTTGTAGAGAACCTTATCTTTACTTCTCCCTAGTGCAAAACTCTCTTAAAGGACAAATACCTTGGTTGTCTTGAGCCATATTAACTGAATATTGATGAATTGTAGAGTGCCATTATCTTCAGTTTTTCCCAGTAAACATCTCACACCTTGCTGATCATGTGCCATACAATCAAATTAGGGAAATAGAGTCTGTTATTTATATGGTTGACAAGCACTGGTGAGACTTTCGTGACTTTTTATGTCTGGCAGTGTTGCTATTCAATTATCTCCACATGTTTTCCCTTTATGGTATTTAAGGACAGAAATATCTTTTTTGCTCATTAATGCCATTATGTTTCAAACAAATTTGTAACCTTTTCCTGTTTCTTTATCCCTAGAGGTTAGAATTCATAGCACATTTTTTGAAAAATTGAAAATAAGGATTGGTTTCATACTTGGTTTTTACTGTTCTTTTTGTTTGATTCTTTGGTGCACTAGAGTGACTGTTATTTCAATTCAACTATGTAGATGGAAACAAAATGTCAATTCTTAAATTTTAATTAAACACTCAAATCAATGGTATACCTATAAGAATGCTAGTCATATGAATCACTTTATTGCATTTCTTCTGATGTTTAATAATAAAACAAACTAGTAATAAGCTAGGAAAATCAAATATCCCTTCACTGTTGTGTTATTAACCAGGACATGAAAAAATCTGATCTATGATTTTATCACAAAGACTGCTAATGATAGTTTTATATCACTATACAACAGGAAAGACAAGATTTTTATTGTGTCCTGGAAACCTTGGAAAAAGGTCACAATGAACTCAGTTTCATTTCCTTTGAGGAAGGTTTTGATGTTTTATATAATGTGTACTTATTGGTCTTGTTGTTGCAGATGTTTTCTTAGAAAGGAATGGATTCTTTTCTTTCCAATTGTTTTAATTTAAGGCATTTGTTTTAGAGTAATGTAAAAACAAAGATGTTATGTAGGTTTGGATCCTTATATTTAAATGTACTAT